>JAPQWN010000001.1:86908903-87533903 GCA_028538565.1 Umbellularia californica
TAATAGAAGTATACACACTAATTACATTGTTATAAGACTAGTTCCACATATTCGGGTTTATATACGCCCCACTTAAATTCAACATTTGGTACCCATCTCTGTGATACTACTCTTACAACATTGGGTCCCCTGCTTTCACTATAGGTCTCATCATATATATATATATATATATATATATATATGAGTTATGTAATACAGCCAGGACTCACACTAAGATTTAAGTCCATAATAAAATCAGTCAAGAAACTAACTAGTTTATATCTTCTAGTATAATATATGATTCAGGTAAACATTTCTGTACATAATCAATTTAAAGGAAGCCTATGGAAGATCCAAGAAGAAACTGTTTCATATCAATAGTGCTCAACAGTGTAATTTATATACAGAGAACAGTCCAATCATCTCTATAAAATGGGTCTCACGCCCCATATTTTGGATGACAGGAGATTGTGGGTCCCTCATGGTTTAAACGTCATGGGTCCAGACCATCTTGGTCTCCCAATAGGGACCAAGATGATGGCTGGTACTGATCCTTGATCAGATCAACAGTACAGCAGTACATGTATTGTTTATGCTCAAACATAATGATATAAAAATCCAGTGGGTCCCACTAATCTGATTTAAGATCAGACCTAACCTACAAGGTCGTCTAGGGCTAAGCTGTCATACTAGTGGTTTGGATTCACTGTAAAACATCCTTATTGGGTCCCACGGTCTCAATAAAATTCATATATAACCTTTATGGTTAACAAAATTGAAGCTTCTGGATAACTAGGCAAATGTGGCCCAGGTCTCATGGGACCACCACCATTCAGATCGTCACTGGGCCCTCTTCGAAATGTGGGGTCTCAATCTATGATTGGCTTAGTTAGTGGGCCCCACTGTACATGTCGACCAAACTGCCATTTGACGTTTGACGTGTCTGGGCAGTGTCTGTTACATATAAGTGAACAGATGGGGCCAGATGGGACCCATTTTCTCATGGGTCCACCTACACCATGGTCGCCCAGGGGTCTGCTTCCAGATCCCTGGGTCAGATCCCTGATCAAGTGGCCCACTTGATCTCACTGTCCCATCCATCGATGGAACCCAATCACGTCAAAATGACGCTGCAGTGACAACTAGGACTCAGATGGGGCCTGATGGGGCCCAATTTTCAAAAAGGGCCAACTACACCTTGGTCGCCCAAGTGTAGACTCTCTGATCCCTGGGAGTGATCCCTGATCAGATGGCCCATGTGATCATACAACTCAAAACGACAGATCTGTGTCTGTCGATTTGGTTTGAAAATGGCTTTATCTGATTTTTCTTCCACATTTAAGATATATATATGAAGAAAGGAGATCCAATTATGATACCCAACAGATAAAAACGATTGTAATCTAATACTAATTTGATGAGGGGATCACAGATAACTAGATCTGTCGTCAATTTTCAAGATCTGTCAATAACCAGATCTTCATTGATCCCCTTTCTACTTTATGATCAACGGAAACACAGAATCCAGTCATCATAATTAAAATTATCTGTATAATTGAAATACCACTCACCTCCTGGTGTAGCAAATCGTGGCGCGGTTGATGTGGAATCTCGAGTACTGCATCCACTGGTTTTCCTGCTTCTTCTGTCCTCCCACCAATCTCACAGGTCTCTATTGATCCTCCATGGAAATCCTCTCCACTCCGGTTCTCTCCTCTTCTTTAATTAATCAAAGCATTGGAAGAAATAAGAACTAATAAAGAGAAGGTAGCAGAATTCTGGGGATAACCCCAGATTCCAGTGGTTGGAGCCAATCCCCAGATTCTACGAAGGAAATCCCCCTCCTCAGGGGAATATCGTTCTAACAACCTCACCAAAACAAAAGACTCTAATGGGTTAGGGCAGGTTAAGAATAACTAATACAACCCAGCCCAACCTATTGTCTTATAGGCCAAACGAATCTGGGCCTAATCTGGCCCAGGTATTACACTTTCCCTTACAAGGAAGCAACATGTGGAACCCACACATGTCCTGTCAGCAAATGTTAGTACCCCACAGAATGGTCGCTCTTTTGGTACTAATGACTTTTGCAACTATTGTAAGAAGAAAGGACACTGGAAACGGGACTGCCCAATCTGACCTCAAAGGCCAAACAATAAGAGCAAACAATTTGGTCAGCAACCCAGTCGTGGTCCCATGCAATCTTATCCCCAGCGACCCTATGTGGCCAATGTTACTGAAGATGATAGTTTTGTGCCTCCGCAAATGGATCTTACATCTCAGATTCAGGCTATGGTCGATGAACGCATGCAACAGTTATTTCTGGCTTCCTCTACTGGTTCTGCCTCTCAGATGGCCATTACACCCTCAGCCTCTGGTTCTGCCATGACCATTTCTGGTCTGTCAGGTGCTCTTGATACTACTTGGATTTTTTATTCTGGTGCATCCTATCATATGACAAATGATGTTTCCAAACTTCATAATTGTTATACCCCTGCTAGCTCTCTCACCATCCATACAGCTGATGCCACTCCTCTACCAGTCCCCCTTATTGGCTCTGTTTCTAATAAGTTGATCTCTCTCACTAATGTTTTGTGTGTTCCTCACCTGTCTATCAACTTAATCTCTGTTAGTCAATTGACTTCTTCTGGATTTCTTGTCTCATTTTCTTCTACTGGCTGTTTTGTGCAGGATCTGCGCACCGAGAGACAGATTGGGACCAGCCTTAGGTCAGGAGGACTTTACTATCTCCACTCGCTGCATCTTCCCTCATCCAGCATAACCCCTGCCGCACTCGTTTCATCCACATCACCCTTTACCCTTTGGCACTCTCGTTTAGGCCATTTATCTTTAAATAAAATTAAGTTTTTATTTACTAGTGGTGTCTTTGGAAACATTTCTGTATCAGACATTTCTACTTGTTTTGGTTGCCAATTTGGTAAACAACATGCATTCCCTTATAATAAAAGCACTTATTTTACTAATGCTCCTTTCGCTTTGATACATTCTGATGTCTGGGGACCTGCCTCTCAGCCAACGAAAGGTAGTTCCATTTATTATGTGTTGTTTATTGATGATTTCACTAGATATACATGGTTGTATTTAATGAAAAACCGTTCTGAGTTATATACTATCTACACTGCTTTTTCCACCATGGTTTCCACTCAATTTGACACAAAGATTAAAATATTCAAGTCTGACTCCGGGGGAGAATACATGTCCCACAAATTTTGTTCTTACCTAACCAGTCAAGGGACTCTAGCACAATTATCCTGTCCTGCCACACCACAGCAGAATGGTGTAGCAGAACGGAAACACAGACATATCCTCGAGACTGCTAGATCCTTGATTTATTCCTCACATGTTCCTCTGCAATTCTGGGGGGAAGCGGTCCTGACTGCAATCTATCTGATTAACAGAACACCATCCTCTGTTTTATCTGGCACATCTCCCTATGAAAAATTATTTTCCTGTAAACCTGACTTATCATATCTCAAAGTTTTTGGCTGCACCTGTTTTGTTCTGTTACAGGATAATGAGAGGACCAAACTTTCCCCAAAATCCACTGTCTGTGTCTTTTTAGGATATGGCATCGAACAAAAAGGCTATCGATGCTATGATCCTAAAACCAATAGGTTACGGGTCTCTCGTAATGTCACCTTCTTGGAACATATTCTTTTTTATACATTACCTACACAATCCCCTTCTCCTGAGCCACCTACAGTCTATCCTTTTGATCCCTTTCCGGACCTGTTTCCATCCGATATCCCTTCTCCTCCCCCCCTGTAGGTATATCATCGTCTACCCAAACCTCCATCTACTCCTCCGGAATCTGCCGCCCCACGTCCTACTTCGGACCATGGGCCTATCTCCTCTGCTCCAGATGTGCAGGATCATCCTCAACCTCGAAGGTACCCCTTGCGCACCAGAATTCCCCCATCCCGTTTTGGCTTTGTTTGTACTGATCATTTTTCTCCATCATATAAGTCCTTCCTTGCAGCAATTCATACTTTGGCAGAACCACAATCCTATAAGGAAGCCATAACTCATCCGCACTGGAGAGCAGCCATTGCTGAAGAACTTGCAGCTCTACAGAAAACTCACACATGGGACCTTGTTCCTCTTCCCTCCGGGAAACGGGCTATCGGCTGCAAATGGATTTTTAAGATCAAGACCAAATCTGATGGTTCTGTTGATCGTTATAAGGCTCGCTTGGTTGCAAAAGGCTACACACAAGAATATGGGGTAGATTATGAGGAGACTTTTGCTCCAGTTGCTAAGATAACAGTCCGTACTTTTATCTCTGTTGCCGTTGTTAGACGTTGGCCCCTCTATCAGCTTGATGTCAAGAATGCATTTTTGAATGGATTTCTTCAAGAAGAAATCTATATACATCCTCCTCCAGGCATTGTGAGACCTCCTCATTCTGTGTGTCGTCTCAAACGCGCTTTATATGGACTCAAACAAGCCCCTCGTGCTTGGTTTGAACGGTTTAGCACCAGCATTATTAGCATTGGTTTTTCTCAGAGTGCTCATGACTCCGCTCTCTTCACTCGCTATTCACGATCTGGTTGTGTTTTCCTGTTACTTTATGTCGATGATATGATTATCACTGGCAATGATGCTTCTGGTATTCTATCCTTGAAGCGTTTTCTTCATCGACAGTTTGAGATGAAAGATTTGGGTCATCTGCGGTACTTTCTGGGCATTGAGGTTGCCTACTCTCCCACAGGATATCTTTTATCCCAAACGAAATACTGCAATGAAGTTCTCCAAAGAGCTGGACTCACAGATCTTAAGCCTGTCTCTACTCCAATTGAACATAATCTGAAGCTCCAAACTACTGATGGAGATCTACTTTCTGATCCGACTCGTTATCGTGAGGTGGTTGGCAGCTTGGTTTATCTTACGATTACCAGACCAGATATTGCCTTTGCGGTACATGTGGTAAGCCAATTTGTTGCGCAACCAACTCATATTCACTGGGCTGTTGTACTGCGCATACTGCGATACTTACAAGGAAGTTCCAACCGTGCCCTCCTTCTTTCCTCCAGTCAAAATCTTACCCTGCATGGCTTTTCTGATTCCGACTGGGCAGGAGATGTCAATGATCGGCGCTCTACAACAGGTTTCTCCATATTTCTTGGCTCCTCTCTTATCTCTTGGAAGAGCAAGAAACAGGAAGTTGTCTCCCAATCTTCCACTGAAACTGAATATCGTGCTGTATCTCACACCATTACTGAAATTATTTGGCTTTGCTGGTTACTTCAGGATTTAGGAGTTCTAGTTCCTAAATCTACTCCTCTTTACAGACAGTGAAAGTGCACGGAAACTGGCAACAAATGATGTCTTCCATGAACGATCCAAACATCTGGAAGTTGACTGTCATTTCATCCGTCAACATGTTCGGAGTGGTACTATAAAGCTTTTTCACATCTCATCAGCTGCTCAGATAGCAGATTTTTTCACCAAGAGCCACTCCACTTCTCGTTTTTCGGAGCTAGTTTCCAAGCTCTCAATGGTCACATTCTCCCATCCAAAGCTTGAGAGGGGGTGTAAAGAAATAGTCCAACAGGTCAGCTCGACCTAATGGGTCAGCAACCCATGTATTGGGTCAACCCATGTATGAGTTGTCAATAGATTAGATAGATATTAATTTCCTTAGTTAAGTCTGTAATCATGTAATCAGATCTCTAATGAGATCCACTAATCTAGGCTACAGTGTATAAATGTATCCTTCGACCATTCAATCAATACAGAAAATCTCTTGCAACTTCTCTCTCTCTCTCTTATATGCTTATACTCTTCTGTAATACTTCTGGCTTGGTTCAAGCAACTTTCACAGATAAAAGCCCAGAACAGCATCCGTTAGCACGGGACCAGCTGACATCATCTGGTCAAAGTGTAGAGTTGACCAGTCAAGAGCCCAAGATTTGTTTTCGCGATATCTGAGCCGTCTAAACTCAAATTTCAAATGTGTGTTCATGCTGTGGACAGAAAAGGTTGGTCCATTATTATATCCTAGTCAATATGAAATTGCATATTAGAAAACTCTACAATGAGCTTCAAAAAGTGAAATATGCACTTAAATGTGGAAAATGATATTATGAGAATGAAGACTATTTTCAGCAATTTCTTAATTTGACACTAGAAGAGTTGTCAATTATTGAATACTCCGACCAATTTTCAAGGTTACAAGACGTTTGTGGATTAGAGGATGATCGAGTACATGATTTAATTAGTTTTCTCAGAAGGTTTGAGACTGGACATATTGGAGCAAATGCATGTGTGCAAGAATAGTCGTGCACCCAAAGAAAATCCGGATGTCAAAAGAAGCGGTGTGTCGTACCTATGTCAAGTTGGAGAAACAAATCAACCATAGTTTCCAAGTCTTACACAAAAGCAGAAGATTAACCAACAGATCGGAAGTTCAACCCAGGCAGACATTTTCCAAACTCGAGGTCGAGTTCTTTCCAAGTTGGGGAGAATGATGCAAAATAGACCTCAAAGGCCACATGTGTAGGGCCCAAGATAGTTTAGGTATTCTCCTATTTAATTTAATTAATTGTTATTAGTTATTAGTTTTATTTTAATGAGTTAATTAAAATAGAACTCTAGTTTGTAGTTTTATTTTAATGAGTTGTAATTAGGATAGGATTCTAGTTTGGTTAGTTTCCTAGTTGGTTTAGATTTCTTAGCCCCTAAGGTTTTTTTTTTTTTTTTGTTTTTTTTTTATGGCATTGTAGACATGGAATATTTAGAAAGTTGATTCATAGAATTTGGGTTTTAGCGCTGAGGTGCGTCCTCGTTATTGTCTCTGGGGAGATGTGTTGAAGTGTATGTGGAAGTGTGCTTCAGCATTTACACGAAAGCCCTAACCCTAAGGGCCTGCATCTATTCACAAGTTCGATTTGTCTCACATCTTCTTATCCACCACAAAAACACCAAATTGAGTCTCCGTAGATGCTGGTTTCGAATAAGAAGAACTAATTTTAACAAGTGTTTTTCATCGTTAACCCAAGCAGCCATGTATGGATGAGGGTGCTTCTCATCCAAAAATTGCAGCTTGTTTATTACTTCTTGAAAGAGACCATTTATAGGACAGTCATGTCAAGAATCAGCTTACCACCTCTGAAGTAATTTAACAGTACTCTGGATACTTACTCTCTTGAATGAGCTGTTGCCCTTCCATGAACTTCAAACAGCAGTGATCATTTCATATGGCAAAGTTCCTCAATAATGTGTTCTGAAGGAATGGCTGTGACTGTAGGTATATGTAATATAAATATGACATACTATCATATAATAATAACATAATCTTTGTCTTATCATCATAACCTAGGTCCAGAGCTAGACATGAACTCTCCCCTAAGTTAACCCTAACATCCTACAAAGCACGTCCCATAGAAGAGGGACTTCTCAATAAGCACCCCCTTAGATGGCCTCTAATTTATATTTCTTAAAAACAGAAATAACAAAAAAAAAAAAAATTGCGCCACAACTACCATAGAGCATCACCTGATGAGCTACTCTCCAACTAGTCACAACTCTGACATGAGATCATCAACTCCACCATTGACTTGGCCTTATTTCAACTATTTAGGGTCGCCATTCTAAGCTCTACTTTTCCACTCAACCCTGTTCGAAGCCAAGCTCTCTAGAACTCCACATTTTAACATGATTTTCCTTACTACTTCCTTCCTGGTCCTTGTTGGTCTGACTTTTCTCCTATTTCCTTTTACTCTTAGTTCTTCAAATGCGATGTAGTGGGGTTGTTTCTGATCTTCCATGAACGTGCTGGAATGAACAAAGGTTCTATGTAGCTGGGATCTGGTCTGGCGGTTCAAGTCTAGTCAACACCATCTGTGGTGGGTCGGATCCTGCAGACTGGATCTATGTTTAGTCTGGTTAAATAAGCAATAACCAGGTCCGGAGAAGGGTCTGACCCAACCCAACCCATTTAGTTCCCTAGTTGCATCAATGTGTTGCCATAGTTCAGTACCTTTAAGTTGTAATAATATGGATCATCAAGTTGCTAGCAGGAAGGGGTGCCAACCATAGTTGAGAATTCCGTTTCGGTTTGGCCTTCGAACCAGCGAAACATATCTGAGTTAAATTTCAGAAAATATAAAATTATAAATATACATAAAAAAATTTTAAAATTAATTTTAAAATTAATATATAAATCGATACATTTAATTTATTCTACTAAATCAATAATGCAATAAGTTATTTCTACATGGCCAACATTAGGATTTTTCCAAGTTTTTTTCAAAAAATTATAAAATTTCGAGTCCTTTCTAATAATTTTCTCATAAAATCTTATATTTGACGTACCCATTTTCTATTACAGAGAAATTTGACTAGGGCCCTATTTCCTATCAAAGGGAAATTTTACTAGGGCCCTATTTTCTATCGGAGTGAAATTTGGAAAGGGCCCCGTTTCCTATTAGAAAAAAAAAATAGCGAGGGCCTATTTTCTATTAGAGTGAAATTTGGCGATGGCCTTGCCCATTTCCTATTAGAGTGAAATTTAGCTCGGGGCCATTTCCCATTAGAGTAAAATTTGATCAGGCTCTATTTACTATTACAGTACAATTTGGCTATTCCAGCAAAAAAATAAAAAGGCTAGGGTCCATATATGATCGGTACACTTATATTGAATGGTTTAGATTTTATTAACGAATTTCCCCTAAGTCAATATAAAAGAAAAGTTAAAATACATGTAAAAAAGGAAGAACCCTTTCACACCTTTTCTCCGGGCACTAAACAAAAGCTTAGAAGAGGGGAAAGAGACAAGAAGAAGAGGAGAAGCAGGCAGAAGCCCACAGTGACTCCCACCCCCACCGACCATCACACGCACACGACCTCACAACCACCCCCCCCCCCTCCCCCCCCCCCCCCCTCCCTCCCTCTCAAAACGCAAAAACAAAAAAGCGTTCCCCATGAGCCTCTTCTTCTACCATGATAGCAGTACAACTTGATGGGGAATACTCTCTCTCTCTCTCACTGCTACAAAAAAAAAAGAAGCCAAACAAAACCTGATCAGACCTATTTGGCCAAATAGGTCCGAATACTTGAGTGAAATTTTGTAAGAAGGTTACTCAGGTCGTATCATGGGCTGAACCAAGAAAATTGGCAATTAGGGCCGAACAAACCAAAAATTCGTTACTATGGTGCCTGCCAACCAACCATACCACCTTAACCTTCAGTGAGGCAACTAAGAGTCCCACGGATCTCTGCTGATGAGGCTGAGAGTTGAGGCCCAAAAGAAGGCGACCAGATGAGGCATGAGTGCTGAAGATTGAGGCATGGAAACAAGCAGAACCAAAGAAAAGGATGAAAATAATTGGGAAACAACATCATATATATATATATATATATATATATATATATGTATGTATTCATACTTCCAACAAAGATGCAAAACAGAGCACAAAGTTAGAAAAAAAAATGCGCCAAAATTTTAAAATAAATAAATAAAGAAAAATATTGGCATACCTCCAATTGAACACGCATGGTCTCCAGCAAACCAGCCAATCCTGATGCACGTTGAGACTGAGGTGCCTGGTCACTCTTACTCCGAGCAAGTTTCCTCATCAGTCTATTTTTCTTCTCTTTCTTCTTCTCTTTGGATGGTACAATGAGGCCACTGTAAAAAGAGTTGGCAAATGAAATAAATAAATAAATAAATAAAGTGAAGGATAAAGCATGTGAGAAATGACCATTAGGATGAGGACACAGAAGATATGGAGCAAGCTTGCAGTTAAGAAGTGAAGAACAGAGTTCAATTTAAAGTTACAATAGAAAGCATGTCTGCAGAAGATTCAAGAAAATTAGAAGCATATACCCCGCAGCACCAGCAGAAGCCAATAGAATCTCATACGCTGCTTCGCGAAGATCATCATCCGTAATACCTGGAACCAACTAATCTGATAGAATCAAATGGTTGACCTGAAATAACTTTTCATTTTTCACATTCCACAGTCAATGCAGAAAATGCCTCATATTGCAGTCTTATTTCTTAAACATCCTAGGGAAAAAAAAAATCTGACAAAACAAGGCACTCTATAAACTTAACTAGTAATAGAGTACATGAATGTCTCTCCAAGTTATTTTAATCAACTATCAAAAGAAATTGATCGGTCCTCTCTTACAGTCAGTAATGGAATTCTCCTAAATTTGGTGACCAACTCCAGCACATAGACAACAACAGGAAGAGTAACTTTTTAGTTCCTATATCTGCTCTTCCAGACTAACTAAACATCAAACATAATATGTTAATGATAAAAAGAAACAAACAAAACAGGGACAAAAAAAAAAAAAAAAAAGAGGAAATCAAAACAAAACAGAATAACTAAACATCAAACGTAATATGTAAGCGAAGAACTCCTTCCCTTGTTAGACCATCGCCATATCATTAGCTTCGCACAAAATGTGATTTAAAAGAGGCTCCTAATTGTGACGAAATATCTTGCATCTCCTTCCTCTTCCACCAAATCTGTTAACCTCCGTGGAAAAGGAGATTTTCCTGAAACCCACTTGATAGCAAAGAATGAGTGACCTTCAATAATTGCAATGCAACCACCCAACTTACACAACTCACAGCATCCAACCAATAAAGTATAAATTTCAGCACCATTGCAACCCGACGAGCTCATTGGACCAGAAATTTTTTTAACAACATTTCTGAATGAATCCCGAATAACACCTCCAACACCTCCCAAATGGATATGCTTGATATAACTGCCATCAAATTTTAGCTTGAAAAGACCAGTTGGTGGAGAAATCCATCTGATTCTATGCACAGATTTGGGATGGTATATCCCTACTAAATGGGCTTCCCAAGATCTATTTAAATTCTCCAAAGCCACTCCTTCAAATTCTGCCTGCTTACTTGCCCATTCCGAGACATTCCGAATAAGGTTGAACAATCTGGAAAATAGATTTGCTTTTATTTTTTAAGATTATATTGTTCCTCTCCAACCATAGTTTCCATTTTCCAAAGACCAGCATAAAGAGAAAACTGACACAAGATACGACCACGAAATGACAATCCCCCCTATTTCCACTGACTAAAAACTCCATAACATTACCAGGCATAACCCAACTCATGTCAAACATAGTAATAACAGAAGATCACACTTATGCGCAAAAGTACAATGAAGCAAAAGACGGTTAGCCATTTCCTCACCACTTAAACACAAGGGACACCCATTATTAACAACAGTGCAATTTTTCCTTCTCAAATGATTCAAAGTAGGAATCTTTTGCAAACTCGCCACCCAACTAAAAGCCAAAATTCTTGGAGGAACATAACAATCCCAAAACTGCCTCCAATCAACCATCCTTACATAAGCACCTAAGGCATTATAGAAGGATCTTGCTGAAAACTGTCCTCTGGCATTATGCTTCCATATTCATTCATAAGACTCATCCTGATCTTAAATATCATATCTAAAAGATGGAATAAGAGGAATGTTATAAGCCTGACTATCAATCATCATTCTCAAAGCCTTATCCCATCTACCTAGGGACATCTTTCTGAGTTGCATCTAAGCCACAATTTAACATGTCTTCTTTTGTCTTCTTTTGCAACTTATTCTTAGTCTTTATTCAACTCCATCTTCCCCTACTTCCTTCATAACACTTTTAGTGATTCATAAGGGGGCTGCTTCTATCTTCAATGCACATACTTAAACCATTGCAAACAGAATTCCTTGATGTTCTCTATGTACTTTATCTTCCTTTCTGTTTCTCCATTGCCCATATCCAATAAACAGGATATTATATGTAGGTTTCTGGTACTATTGCACAAAACCCTTCAGTTGACAGTCATTTTCATTATTTTTTTCTTAATTAGTGACTGTAATTCATTGCTCAAAGAACTGTATGGTATAAGAGGATATACTGGAATAAAAAGAACCCAAAAGAGGGAAGAGCAAACAAAACTCAAAAAGACAGGAGCTAAGCCCCCAAAAACACGGGGCAACAACCCCCCAGAACTAATTACAAAGACCATTAAGTAGAAAAGGTCAAGCAGTTTTAAGAATTCCCTCTTTGGCAAGCTTATCAGCTTCTTCATTGGCCAAACACTTGATATGCTGGAAGGAGATGTTCAAAACACCAAAAAGCTGGATCACCTCTTCAATGATATCTAAAAGGTACCAGGGAGGAGCATAAGACAGTCCTTGTCAATTTTTTGCTTAGTGTTATGTCTAAGCTAAGAGTCTTTGTTGTTATCTGAGTTCTATTTGGAAGTCACTTAGTTAAACCATGAGTCTGCGTTAATGTCCAAGTACAAGTCAGAAGAGTCAGTCAACCAATAGTCTTTGTTGTTATCTGAGTTCTATTTATAAGTCACTTAGTTAAACCATGAGTATGTGTTACAAGTCCCAGTGCAAGTCAGAAGAGTCAGTCAACCAATAGCCTTTTTTATTGATATTAGAAAGTTTCAAAAGCGCATTGGCCGAACCTACCATAAAATAGATGTAGCACTCCAATCAAGTGGCCAAAACAAAATTGATCTTTACATGTGTGTTGTTCAAACAAATGTATAGAATTTCAGATTATTGTTTTCATAGGAATGCTTTATGATCCTGCTTGTGTGGCGTGACTTCATGCAGCTCCTTGCCTTGACTCCTAGGACCCTAGAAGTCATTCCTAGGATCTATCAACAGAGAGGAGTAAGTGTGACTCAGAAGGCCGATCTTGTGTCAATACAACAGAGATCTTCATCTTAGGTACCTTCCATCTTGTCCACAGCCAAGATGAACAAGAGGATTGAAGTATACCCTCGGTGCAATCAACTCCAGCTGAAAACAAGCTGTCTCCTCACATTACAGCTCTCAGTTCTCAGACGCATTATTGCCCCCTCAGTATATGCCTTGTATAAATTCAATATATATATATATATATATATTAGGGATGCATTTTCCCTTTAAAGCAAACCGACTTATAAAGTTGAATAGTACCAAAGTCAATTTCTATCATTTTCTTTTAATCAAATATCAGAATGCATTAACCCAGACCCACAATCATATAATACTCTTAAATTTGGTAACCATTCCTAGTTCCTACTTCATATACCTTTTCTTCCACATTGAAAGTTGAAACAAAATCCAACTAAGTGGCTCAACATTCTTGTTAATTAAGACATACATAGAAAACCTACAACACCCCTTCATCAGGGATGCTTCAAGGTGTTACAAAAAAACCTGTTCTATACACATCTAAAACAGACGCATAAATATAATTCTTAACCACAACTACCTGTTTCAAAAGAAGGCAACCTTAACAAAAGATCGCTAGCATCATTTGGATTGCGTCTTGAAACTCTTAGGCTATCAATTTCCTCTTCAACATCTTCATCCTCAAAATCTTCAATATCATCCACAGATAGTTCTTGAAACTGTGGGGAATGAAGGGACTGTGATTTTGATAGACTTGTCAATATAGGTGAAGATAGTGAGACAGGAACATGTGGTGGCGCACGTGTTGGCGGCGATCCTGATGATTCAGGATTTGTTACCAAAAAGAATTCTTCAGTAAATCCAGTATAGATCTGAAAGTAAACAAATTATGATTCAAAATAGTGGTAAAAGCAACCATAACATGCAAGAAAATTTGAGAAGCGACAGCCGATATGAATCAGGGCATAGCTTTCACAAAAATCCAGGAAAAGTAAACCAAATTTTGAATGCAAAATGGAACTACTCAGTCTCATTCACTGCAAATAGCAGTTTTTGTAGGTTAAGACAATAGGAATGAAATGATAAAAGTACCACAATCCTTACAAAGAGTCAGTTGTATACATTTTCCCATAAAACAAAGTTTCAACATGCTGCAAACTACTATACCAATATCCCTCAACAAATTTACTTCCTTACTAGATGAAAAACATAAATCTGAGTTCATCAGATCAAAGGAATCGTCAATAGACAGAATGATTTCCTGCAGAGTTAGAAGCAGCTTACACTAGGAGGAAGGACAAGGCTATCATAATAATCTCTAATAGCTTCTGAGAGTTCAAGCTCTTCACCTACATCAAGAAACAACACTCAGGAAATGCCACTAAAAAATATTGCACCTCACAATATAGAGAGTTTAATTAGATAAAAATACACCATCTCTCAAAAAAATAAAAAAATACAGTACCTTTCTTAGCACAGTTGAGAACATAATCAACACTGACATGATCTAGGTCCACATCATCTAATGAAACTGCACCTGGAGGCATGACAACTTTCTTAATCAAGCTACCTGACAGTAAAAAATTTAGCAATATTTTCCGATCACGCCGATAACGTTGAACAAGCTCAAGAGAACTTTCCCTGTATTCATAAAAAAATTATTAGAACTCCCTCCAGGAACCTAGAAGGGCAGGGAAAACTTAAGAAGGCTGCATACTCTTCCATGTTGGTCGGAGCTCTGAAGTTCGATAACTCCTCAAGGAGAAAGGCCACCTGCTAAGACAGTTTTGCAATCACATTGAATCCACCACCCAAAAGTCTTGAAAACCTTGAGTTAGAAAACTTATTTCAGAAAAAAAAAAAAAGTAGTTATAAACACATGCAAACGCATGCACATACACAAGGACGAACAGTATTAATGCTGGCAGCTACATCAACATGAATGTCAAGAATACAGTTAAATTAAGTTATACATCCATCCAACCAATAGAACCAATTGATTAATGCATTAGCATACTGAATAGAAAATGTGCCTCCATCCATATTTATGCAAATATCATTTTATAAAGGATGTGCTTGATGTCCACTATCCACCCTTACAAAACATTTATATGGTACAAAGTAAGTTTGAACAAACAATAAAACTTAATTGAAATTGAACACTAGAAGAACTAAGAGAATTGACTGGACTAAACTGAGACTTGTTTCGTGCAAGCTCGCATTTTCAAAACCTGGGATAAACTAGAGCTATCAAGTTCTTTTCAGTGTCTCCAACACTTGAGCAGACTAGACAATTACATCGTGTTCCACCAAAGCAGTTTTTCAATCTGGTCAGCTATAAAACATCAACTTGGTCCAAACCAAACCAAGGATTATTAAAAATAAAGAATAAAAAAAGGGTTGTGGAAGCCGTATCAGCCGGCCCCCAAATTAATACATATTGGGTGATTCGTACCGATTGTGGCGATACATACCAGTTATTGGCATGAATTTGAATTAAAGTAAAAAAAAATTTAAAACTTTTGATAATAAGAGAAAATGCTAGGTTTTAACATTTTGTTTCATCAATGACAAAAAAAAAATGGGAGCATTGGACCTTTCATTGTGATATAAGTCTCATTGTATAAACTTAAAATTAGAAAATCAATGCATCTGTTCACGTATATTCATGTTGCTCAATTTTAATGTAATACTTAATAAAATGTTGATAGTCAAAGATCATTATTTAGTATTTATAGTATCATGACATCATCATTGGTGCCATACGTACTATGTAGTATGCATTTTTTTTACGTCCTATGTAGTATGTAGTATGCTGTATACTAGTACTTAGATACTAGTAATGTGTGTATGTGTTAATCTATGATCCAAACATGCAGCATGAAAAATTTTCGGATCATTTGTGTCCAAACAGATGAAAAGCCTAAAAGATTTGCATAAATTTGGATTTTTTTAACCTTAAAAGTAAAGCACTCAAGCTACTTGTGGAGTATTGGCTTCGATTCTTCGACTTAAAATGCTTTTCATTTTTTATTTTATTTATTTAGGAGAAAGGCAAACAACTTTCCTCACAATCTTTTACTCATAAAAAAAGGTAGAGAAGAGAGGCTTTTGGCTTAAAAAGGGTTCATTCGATACATATCGGGTCATAAGATTCTCGATTTATGAGCCGATAAGCTCCAATCCACATGTGAACACCAATAAATTGCAAAAATCGGAGCAGCCTTGGCCTATACAGCCGATTTATGGGCTGAAGCAATATGTATCGGCCAATATTTTAACCCTTGGTCCAAACCACTTAAAAAACAAGTTGAAACAGCCAAAACCATTGTGAAACAACAGTTAAACCAGAATGAAGCAACATTTTTCACCTTTTATATTCTATTGTTTGTTACTTAAGTTTGTGCGTAATTTTCACACATGATTTGAAGAAGATGAACCAGTGGGTTTAGCCTCAGTTTTCACACATGGATTCAAGGTTGTGGGTTCAAGTAATGTTACCATTTAAATAAATAGATAACTAGATAAAATTCTGACATGGGAAAACAATCATACATAGCAACAACCCAGACCAAGCAGTATCTCATGAAACATAAGAGCTAGAAAATTACGCAAATAATTCACTGCAAACACTTCATAAATAAAAATAAATAAACAGTCTTGACAAGTAGTAAAAACAGAAGACTTACCAATGAAAAAAATAAGTGACAAACAACTAATCAAAGACATGACAATATAAATAGAGCCAAAATGATTTATATTTTGGGATGGTTTACACAGAGCGGACTCTACTTTCTTCAAAGTGAAATATTGATGCATGTCAATCCAAGTGGAGGGACTTTTATTGAAGCATTTGGATTCAGCTAAAGCAAGTTTTAACATTTTTTTTTATTGATGATCCTGCTGATTTTTAACCAAACTGATAAAAATATATTAAAATTGCCGTTTAATAGATGGTCCCGATCATCAAATCATGATGATCTTTTAACCACTGTCAATCTACAGTAAGACCTTCCAGTCTCACCTAATACTTATGATCAGCATGCTAAGTGCCCCCCATAAAATGGTTCCCAAATTCAAAACTCAATTCCAGTTCTTTATATGAACATTTTTGTTTTATATCGAGTGCAATGTCATTAGATTACATGAGGCGTTCTGGGCCCACCCAGATGCACACCAATTAGCCAGCATAGGGAGATGTGAAGGCAAATCTCACCACAAAAGGTACAACTGTAACCAAATTATGGCCTATAATTTAAACAGATGGTGAGAAAACGTCCACCAAGATGCACACCAATTCACTATTAAGAAGAGGGAAAAAAAATATGCACACCAATTCAGAAGCAGGGGGGCATAAGATCAACACATGAGGGATCTGGGACAGGTGAAATTTCACCCCAGAAGTATGACTGCAGCCAAGTGAATGGGCTTAGAAAGCAAATGCTTGCACAGTTGCTCCGACCAATATGCACCTGTATAAGGACTAGGCCTCATTCAGATGCATGTCAATTCAAAGGTGGGTAGGGAGGATGTAAAGGGGGCCATCATGGACTAGGGATGTGAAATCCCAACAGCAAAAAATAAGACAACAGCCATGTTATAAGACCTAAGAATTAAGATGCCAAAAAAAATGGAAAGTGGAAAAAAGATAGAGTTTGGTCCAGCCATGCATTTTTAAGAAAGCAACTCCAAAAGTGAAACTTAAAAATCCTTCAAATCAGCAAACCTAAAAAGTGTATTCAACACAGTGACACAGTGGCAGATCTAGAAGTAAAACTACAACATCTTATACCATCCAAACTTAAAAAGAAGAAGAAAAAAAACTTTCAGTCCATCAGATTAACAGTTTAATCAACCAAAAAATTAAAAAGATCCAATCTTTAATCTGACAATGTAAATTTCACAAAAGCCATAGTCTCAAACAAAATGCAAAGATCAATGGAAACCTAATGGCAGCTATTGGAACTTCAAAAATGAAAAGCAGCCCAACAACTCATCCTAAAAACTTCACTGGCAGCTGAAAAAAAAAAACCCTCACTTTAACAATTCTAACAGTTTGATCGATAACAAAGTTAACCCAAACATCCGAAACAACGTAAGAGGCATTAGATCTCGAAAATGCAGCAGAGGATCCACCATCAACAAATCTTGAAAGTACAATCGAGTGAGAGATTACGGATAAAATCGACTCAACACAGCAAGATCTCGAGAATTGAAGCATGAATCTACATCAAGATACAGAAGAAAGCACTGAAAGAAAAAGGCGCGTTTTTAGTAACCGAGAAAACCCTAACCTCGGCGCGAAATCGAGAGAGAAGAAGAAGAAGAAGAGCAATGCAATTGGATTTGGATTTGGATTTGGATTTTCAGTGCGTGCGCATTTTAAGAAATCGAAGCAGCTTTTGGGCGGTGACGGAAGTTAACGTGCGCTGATTAGGAGAGAGAGAGAGAGAGAGAGAGAGAGAGATTTGTGTGCGGAGAGGAACAGATTCAGAGCTCTGAAAATATGTAAAGTCGTAATTGGACAGTGGACATGGACTGGGACAGGAGCTGAAAGAATATATATATATATATATATATATATATATATATCTTAAGCATATACATATGTATGTATTCAAAAAAATACATACATATGTATTCGTTAGTTTCTACTCAGACACCTGTGTTATCCAAACAACCTTAAAAAAGACTTCTCTCTATCTTTATTTTATTTTATTTTTTTCCTCCATTGAGACCTTATTTGATCACGTTATGAGCCCGTTTCTTTATCAGGATTCTAAAAATTCATGTCTGGGAGAATTTCAAATTTTCCAAAAGTTGTCTTTTTAGATGGAATTCCAAATTCCTCTTTTTTATAGAAAATTTGAAATTCCAGCAAATGGTATAAAGAGTGGAATTTCAAGAATTCCAAAAGATTTTTTTGGATTGTGGGAATTTGAAATTCTAATGAAAAAAACACCTATCACCTCCCGATGCCTATTTAGATACAAGTTCATTAATGAGGAGGGTAGATGGAAAGGTTAAAAAATTGGCGAACGGGATTAACCTAGCCCTTGATTTAATAGCCTTTAAATTTAATGGCATATGAATCGTACATTTATTTTAAAATTGAATCCAAATTGATGGTTTGGTCTGAAAAATCGGCGAATGGGATTACCCTAGCCCTTAGCCTTTAAATTTAATGGCATTTGAATCGTAGATTTATTTTTTTAAATTGAATCCAAATTGATGGTTCGGTCAGAAAAATCGGCGAACAGGATTACCTTAACCCATAATTTAATAGCTTTCAAATTTAGTGGCATCTGAATGGCCGATCTTTACTAAAATTGAATCCAAATTGATGGTTATGTAGAATTGACCTTATCCCAGGAAAGAATGTCAAAGGGTTGCATTGATGAATGGTGGGATCAAGTGGGCCCTGCAGCGTTGGACTGCACTGCACTTGGAGTTGCCTTATTTTACCATTCTACATTAAAAGATGATGACCCAAGTAAGCTATTTTCCTCATCCCGTCTTTGCTTCTCAAAAAACTCAAAATTGTATTGGAGTTGGAGCTGAATAATTTTCATGTCTTGTCTTGAATGTCTGTGTGTGAGGACATCATCTATCCGTGTATTTTTGGGCTCTTTGGTAATGAAGTTAACTATTGTGGGACCAACTATTCGATGTCACTGGGGGCTAAAGTTGATTGTATGTTCCCACAATGTGTTGAGTTTTAAGGACACTATTATCGCTGTGTCTGGGAAGGGGGGAATGGAGGGGAGGGAAAATTTGAGGGGAGGAAAAATGAAGGGGAGGGGAGGGGAGGGAAAATTAATTTTACCACCTGTTATTTGGGAAGTAAAAAAGTAGGGGGAAGAAAAGTGAAAAAGTAGGGTTTTGTTTGTTTATGAAGTACATGAAAAATTATCATTTTGCCCTTACTTTTATAAAAGTTTCTAAAAGACAAAAATGGCAAAAATGACTTTTTTCCCTCATTTTCTTTCCCCTCCCTCATTTTCCCCCCCATTTTTGGGGGGGAAATTTTTGCCACAAGAAGACAAAAATTTTCTCTGCACTTTCCTCCCCCCCCCCCTTTTCCTCCCCCCCTTCCCAAACACCCCCCAAAAAGATTTTCCCCCCACTTTCCCCTCCTTTTTTTCCTTCCCCTCTCTTTCTCCCCTTCCCAAAGAGAGGGTATATGTAGTGGAGGTAAGTGTTACTTTGGGTATTTTTAATTCGGTTTTAATCATAGCCAAATAGGACGTTGATGTCAAGCGAGTCTAGAGGTGGGCTTGTTTGGTAACTCTATTAATAAAGTCAAGTAAAATAAAATTTTCTTTTTTTTTTTTAAAGTCACATAAAAAGCACTTTCATTCAAATTTTCTATCCTATTTTTTTAAAAAAAGGTAAAAAAATAACTTCATTTCTCTACTAAAAGGTGATGAGTCCTGAACAACACACATTTTCATACACATTTTAGACCATTTTAAGAGCTTATTGATATTAAAGAGCTTTATATTAGTGTTAAATCATGTTTTTATGCATTTATGGTCCATTTGAGTGCATTCATGCGTAATTTGCTTAAAAATCACACTTTTTGCATAAATTCATGAAACCTGCCAATTTTGGAGATTTATTTTTGGGAAGTCAATTATTTTGGGTGCATCAAATAGGGTCCCACACATCGTCCGTTTAAATTCTTTACATAGATATATTCTTGAATCCATTTGTTTTAATTTGTGTAGGAGAAATCAAGAATGGGACCTACATTAGTAAATTTTGAGAGAGTTTAAGGGTAGGACATCTTTCATGGTGGACCCACATATCTTGGTATTTTTGGAGAGTTGAAAAGTCAACAATGGAAGGCTAAATTTGTAATTTCAAGATCAAGAAAGGAAACTTCAAATTTGGTAAAATCTAATTCTTACTGAATTTAAAAACTCAAAATCAAGAAAAAACTCAAGAAAGGAAAGTGTGCTAAAAGGGTTGACTGGCCAATCAAAGAAGCTTGGAAGCAAACCAAAGATGGAACAAGAGTCAAGAAACAAGGAAAGAAAGATTCCAAGATCCCTTTGGACATCCAGATGGGTCCCACACACCCCATTGCACAACTAACATTCCATATATGCACAATTATTTTCGAAATTTTCAGGGGCAGTAAGATTAAAATGGCCATAACTCATAATCCAGCTGTCGCATTGGTGCCATCCATACACCGTTGGAAAGATCTTTTCGAGTAGATATCTTTAGAACCCAAGATTGTGTAAATTAGAGCTAAAACGAGGAATATATAGCCTCTGGAATTTGGTGCTATAATTTTTAATGGGGATTACAATTTTGCACATGGAAAGCACTAAAAATCTCTCACTCTCCTTACTATTTCTTTGAAGACTTGTCGGCCAAGGAGGAGACTTACCATACAAAGAAGATTGCATACTACAGACTTGGAGTAAAGAAGGAAAGAAAGAGAGCAAAAATTTATAAATTGAAGTTAGCATCCCTCTCCTCTCATGGGAAGATAGAGCAACTCTCTCTAGAATTATTACTAACTTTCTAACTTAGGTTTCATTTGCTTCTACTTTAGTTTCTTAGTTTTATTTTTAGTACTTTTTATTCTTGATGTTCTAACTTGTGTGTTCTTTTGTAGCAATTTTAGTTTTTAGTTTAGGATTTTTAGATTTAGAAAGTTTTCTTTTTATTGGATTGTAATTAATTTAATTTTTGGAAAGTATGAATGATAGTTGTAATTTTCTAGTTTGTTAGGCTAGATTTAGATTTTTAATTTACACGGGTACAAGTTGAGAAGTAACCTTAATTTACATTGCTCCTTGAGAATCGACCTGATCTCACCAATTTATTATTGCAATCGCACCCTACACTTGGGGTCCGATCAAAAGACAAAAAGCTCACTTTCCTATGGAGAGTGAATTTGAATAATTCCAAAAGATTCTTTGGGTGGTTGGAATTTGAGACTCTAATGAAAGAAACACAACATTTCAAATGCTAGGAAATGAGATATCACATCATGTCAAAAATTCCCCAACCTCCCAAATTCTAGTCATAAATTCCGGTAAATAAATAGGCTCAAAATGTCAAAAATACATAACAAACAACTAAAAAAAAAAATACCATAATAACCCACTAATATTTTATTCTCCCCCCCACCCCCAGGCCGCCCCCCCAGGATCAATCTTGCAGTATCTTGGAAGAGAAAAGGCCCTTAACGATGGGGGATAGGAAATCCAAATCCTCACTAAAAAGGGAAATCGAAGAATCAAGACACACCAAAAAATTAATGAACCAAGGAAACCTTCACTGCAAACAGGTCAAGGAAGGCGCCGAATTTCCTTTTTCGTACAACTTCCCTAGTACAAAACAAACCCCATCTGTACTGACCCACTTACAATCCATCTCATCGGTTTTGGTATGGAAATGGGGAAATGGGTTCCAAACCCGCTTCTAGATCCATCGAGGACATTTGACCCAAAAGCGGGTGAACCATATACAATGAGGCCCACTCCAAACATATTTTTTCATAGGACAGTTGAATAAGAATGTATTCATAAAATTTGCATGTAATTGACTAAAAATAAAGTCATGCAGATGGCACATTGTTAAAAATTACCTACATTTGGCAATTGTAGCCATCTCATTATAGGTTAACAAATTAAATTGATTGAGTAATCTGATCCAACGGTTCATATGGACTCTATTGATTCCATGATCATCTAATCAAAGTCAAAATTGTTCATTCTATTGAGTAAATGGTTTATAATCATCAAATTGAGTTGAAATTTAGGTAATATGATATACTGTAGGTGGGATCATATCCAACAACCTATACTATGTCCATTTTTTCCCCTTTTGGTTATGTTCTTTCTTTTGATGTCTCGTGTATAATATTTTATCTCTTAGTGACTGCATGATAAAGCAAGCCATCAGTGCGTTTCATTCAGCTCCAACAACATGATTGATCTAGGTCATTATGCCCCTCGTATAGTGGTTGGGCTAAATTTCATTCTAATATAGGTTGATCATATGTAATAAACACTTAATAAAAATATAAAAAAATAATTTAATTTAATTCCCTATTTAAAATACAACCCAATCAAAATCCGGTCCCAACTCTGGTTAAGATGCATGATTTTAAGTGATTTAGATTTCACATGGTGATTCCCGATAATAGATTTGTAGGATATAAAATCCACATTGATGTCATGTTAAGTAGTGCGGGTAAAATCTGATCTTACATATGCCAACCAACCGAGCCCAATCTCTACATAACCGACCCATGATATAATGAGCCACTTAAAGGTCAAGACCTGAACTGCATTTAAATTGGCCAATTTAGGATCAACACATATAACCTGCCTAACTTATTTGAATGTGTTGGGTTAGGGTTAACTCACATATCAAAATATATTTAAACAATTTGTTCATCTAATATTTGGGGGTTAGAATATTCTATTTTATATAGGATGAGACGAGCTTATGTTGAACTTTTTTCCCGCCCACAACCAAGGCCGGACTGACATATAGGGGTCTAGGGGCTTCACCCCCCACCCAACCTGAAAACGCCCATAAGGGCTATTAGACCCATTTGGCGGAGCCCCCACTTGAGAAACCCATCGAGACCCCCTCATTTCCTTCAACTTCAAAGAAATAGCAGAAATCATCTCTACCTCTCTCTCAAAAACTCCTCAAATCAATAGAGATTAAGTGATCATTTGAATTATTTTAATTTATTATGCAAATTAAGTGATCATTTAAATGATATTATTTAGAACTCTGAAATTATTCTGTCTATATAATTTATAGATTTTGGGTATCTTTTTGTAAACACTGGAGATGTTTTTATAAACGTTAGAGTTGAGTAGGAAATTGACTTTTGACCTGCGTCAGCCCCCCTCAAATCAAAATCTTGGGTCCGCCACAGTAGCTACAACTTAACATGAATATACCCATAAATTTTTAAATGGATTGGGTTTGGGCCAAGACTCGATAGGTTAGGTCAGGTTAAATGGGTTGACATGCATTGAGAGTGGGCTATGTAGGTCGGGTCGGGTCAACCTACAGCGAGTGTAGGTTGAATTTACTTTATAGGGTGACCTTCAACTTGTACAGACCCGTTCTAACATGATCCAAGCAATTTCTCACCCCTAGTTAAGTACTCACGTGTTTGGATGTATGATGAATTGAAGTAAAGTGAGGTGAATCATCAAATCAAGAGAGAATAAAATATACGGGGTTATAGTGATTTTTTTTTTAGTTGTTTGATATGGAATCTTTTAGATTTTTTTATAGAAAAGTACAACTTTTTTTTTTCTTTTAGTGGATAAAGGAGATTGCTTTTTTATTTTTATTTTTTTTATAAGATGGAGGGAATTCTGAAATTGTGTATTTTTTATATTACCCCTTGTCTTTTTTTGTCCATATAATGGAGGCTTTACCTCACCTCACTTCAATTCACCACACATCTGAACACGTAGAAGACTTGAAAATGATACAGTGTATCCTGATCCACCACAAAACCATTTTACATCCCAAGAGGTCTCCATTGTTGGACCCACTCTGCTCAATCCAAACCGTTATACAACCTCTTTCCCTCAAAATGTACACATCTCAAATATAACTCATATCATATTAAATATTGTATTGAAACATTTCAAATAACAATTTTAGAAGAGTGAATTGATCTACTCTTTTCATCCCAACTGTCACGCCCCCAAACCGGGACCTTGCAGCAGTCCGACCTCGGGGGAGCGTAAAAGGGATTAAGTACATTTTCTCTCAGAATCTGTGTGTGAGGATGACACATTCCAACACACTCTGAATAATTTGCGGAAGCTTTCGTGGCGTTGCAACTCAAAGTCCGTGGCCATCGGATTCCGTGTCGCACCCAGCCACTAGCATTTAGCTATTATATCAAGACCATATCAGACTGGAATAAGCTATTACAACCAAATATAGAGCTGACAGTAACAGGATATTACATTCTCATATATGTTCAAGTTACAAGTTATCAACGTGCATTAATTAAAAATCCCAAGAAAAGGCTAATAGAAGCCATACAATAACGAATTAATAACCACTGCCCCACATGTGACGTAACTCCAATGTTAAGCTCATTGTCTACATGACATAGCCGACAACACAACCTGCAAACTCATGGCTCCACAAGCCAACGCAAGCACTCAACTTGGGAAAGGAAATCTAGACCTGAGTACCAAAATAGTAGGTCAGACACGACGGTCTGGCAGGTAGGTGAAAAGATAATTAATGTACAGAAGAATAAAACATGTGATAAATCATGTTATTTGATCAATAGTTGCATACGATTAAAACGGGTTGAAAAATCATTGATATCTGACAAATATTGTATTCATGTAAAATGGGTGTAAAACATGGATATGTAACAAAACATGTATTCATTAAAACATTTATAAAACATGGACACTTGACAAAATAAGTGTTTTTTTTAAAACATCCGTAAAAGCATGGATATTTAACAACTCAGGTATTCCTCACACTGTAAACCCAGTCCATATGCGGACCCTGCAAATCACCCTTTTTAAGGGGAGCCACAATCGCGAGGACGAGTGGCAACCACATAAAGCTAAATCCTTTATCACTAATGTGACGAGAGTACATCGAGGCGTTGATCTCTAACACACGAAGTGATGAGATTCAACGAAATATATATATACACATATAACTATACGGGACGGGACTACGGTAGCGAACTGGATATCGGGGCGGGACGGAATATAGACTGCAGCTGGCGGGAGCAGGAGGGAGACCTCCAAGTCGGTGGATCAAACCGACAAGGTTGTCTAAACTTAGTGATGCCGATATATAGGTCATATGAAAGAAATCAGGACATATACAAATATACATATGATGTAAACACATTACCGGGCGGGACGGGGGTGCCCATAGGCACAAATATCTCTTTTGTATTGGGTCATGCATAAACGAAGCTGGCAAAATGCTAAAAATGCAATTTCAGTATTTTCGGGGCATGACTAGTCATGTATCATGAAGTTTAAATAACACATATGAAATTCGAGTAAAATAGAAGACGGATGAATTTCCATAAATTTCTGGACCAAGCACTGAGGGTTCAAGATTAAATCAATGTGAATAAGGGTCCCATATGTCGGTTTTGATATTGGCTTGGTACTCCATAAGATTGGAGACATTCCGAGCTCCCTATACACATTGGCAAGTCAAAAACCTTCAATGAATCTCCGTGATGGGGTTTATTTTTCAATCGGGATCCATACATCACCTCCTAAGTCTCTCTATCTTAATTGGCCCCCCAACAGCCCCCTCCCAATCATTTAAACATCCTTCCCATGCTCTTAACACAACCCCAGGTGGACAATGTACATGGCTCGAGTGGGCCTAAAGTTCGCTTGAGCCATGGGCTTTCTGGAAGGGGATCGCTCGAGCGGACTTGCCCAAATCAGGTTGGCTTGAGCGATTTGTCAAGTTAGTTCGAGCCAATTATCCTCTAGATGGGGTGACAGTTCGCTCGAGAGAACTGTCACAAAAAACCTGTTTTTGATGCATTTCGGGTTTCTTTCCTTCCTCCTCTTGCAAATCCCTTGGAGCCTCCATTTTTACCGACAAAAGGGGGGCTTATAACCACCTCCAAACCACATTCATTCTCCATTAAAATATTCCTCAAAATGCATCCATCATCCATCACATTCATCATAGAAAACCCATCATATATGAAAATCCATGTGCAACATAAATTAAAATTTAACCAAAACAAGTTACATATAATTCTAAGATATAACAAGAGAGAAATAGACTCATCAATATGTACATTTTGAAATCAATACTAATCATAGCAAGAAGCGAGTATTAAAATCATCAAAACCATTAATGAAATCAAGCTTTTCTCACAAGACATGTTAATAATCAAAACAATCCATTCATCAACCTGCATTGGGTTCCAATTAGCTAAACAAGCTCCTAAACTCACTCCCAAGCCAAAAATCTCCAAGGTATGCAAAGACATCCCAAAATAAACCCATTTAGAACCCTATAAATGGAAAATCAAGAAAGAAGAGGAATGGGGTACACAAAGTTAGGGAAATGGGACCTAACGGGCGGCTATTGCACACAATGGAAGATGGGAGGGAAGCTCTTACCTCTAAGACCAACAACTAGCAAGGAGAAGCTTGGAGAAGGGGCTGCCCATCTTGGTTTTGCACAAAAATAGCATCCATAAAGGGCTAGAGAGATGGGGAAGAAGATGGCATGGTTGGGTTTCCGAATGTCAAGGGTTTCCTCCATAAATGGGGAGAAGAAAACAAGAAGAAAAGAGAGGGGAAGCTCAGTTGCAGAGCTCCCCCTTTGGGTTGCAACAAATGAGAGAGAACACAGAGGAGAGCGGTCTTTTTTTTTTTTTTTTTCTTTTTTTTTTAATAATGGTTGGGTGTGGGCCTCACCACACTTAAAACTTGTCAAGGGTAAAACATCAATTTCTAGGCCCCGGATGCGATTGACGAAGAAGAGAAAAATGTTTCTTATAAAATTTAGTTTTTAAAAAGTATAATTTTGGCATGGTTCTGAGATCTCGAATTTTGGGTCTAGATTTTGTGAAAAGACCGATTTCGCCCCAAGGCTGGAAAAACTGATTTTCGGAACTTTGAATGGGTACGGAGTGAACACGAAAGTTGTAGGGAATGATGGGAATAGTCAAATGAAGCCAAAATGGGAATTTTTTGGAATCACGAAGAACCTCTTCAAGCTGATCACGCAAAACAAGTAGGACCCTATGGTTACTGTCTAAGTCCACTGGCTCTCAAAACTTCCCAAAGCTAATGAAAAATCATTCTACCTCGCGGACTAATCCAAACAAACACAAATCCACTTAGAAAAATTAATTCACAAATAAAACAACATAAATCCCGAGCATTAGGATCGGGGTCCCACACTCACTACTGACTACACTACACTTTGTCTGATCCGGTGAAAGTTGAGAAATTCCAGGGACAGACGCCCCGGGACAAGCGGCGGACAGTCACTGTGGTTTTGGTACCTTGAAAAGCATGCGTGTGTCTTCAGAAGCGTGCATCCCTCTAACGACTGTCCGCCGCTTGTCCTGGGCCGTCTGTCCATAGCATTCCTCATAAAAGTTTGATCCTATGGATTGGATTGAAGAGAACCAACTCCAAAAAAGGAGAGGACTCTGGAAACACAATGGTGCCAAAAAGCAGAAGAGTTCAAAAAAGACGAAACTTGTGTGGCTTCTTTGTTCACAACGAAGTTGTGTTGACTTGGAAAGATAAAGGGCTTGTGTTCCTCTTCTCCGAAAACACGGGTAACTTGTCGATGACCAGATGGGCCACAACTACATAAGGTAATTGCAAGAAGCCGCGTTTCATTAACCAATGAAAACGCAGAGATTGTCAAGAGATCCAATCAAAACTTGCCACGTTGTCAACTTGCGTTCCTTCGCGCCACCTTTATAAAACAGGGATTGCAAAAACGGGCGTGTGAAGTCGTCCTACGCAGGTAGCAGGTTCGGTTCAGGTTTCTTGCCCTCTTTCTTACAAAAATCCCCAGCAAACAAAACCCTACCGGATCTCTCCTTTTTCCGGCGAAATCAAACCCCGAAATGGAAGGCCAGGGCGCTGGAATTGGCCGTGTTCTGGTTTTGGCCTTCTGCGTCGCCGGAATCTGGTCGGCGTACATCACCCAAGGCATTCTTCAAGAAACTCTGTAATGTTTTTCTTCTCTCTCATTTGTCATTTGATTTGTAATTGATTCTGTTAGGGCAATGTCATGGAATGAGTTTGATGAAGTTTTAAGTTTTGATAGATATGTAATTTTTCAATGAAGATGATGGATTTGTTTTTAATTTTGTTGATAGTGTCTAGATCTGTAAATGGGGGGAAAGCTAGGGTTAGGGTTTGATTTGTGGTTGATTGGTGCAATTTGGCGCATTGCTTTAGAACGTTCACCGCAGTTTCTAATATTACCTGATATTGTTTTCAGGTCTACCAAGCGATTTGGCCCGGACAAGGAACGGTTTGAACACCTATCGTTTTTGAACCTAGCACAAAATGTTGTATGTTTTGTGTGGTCATTGATGAGTAAGTTGTTGTTATTTCTGTGGATTGTATTCCGGATCGTGATTTGTTTGATGTGTACTTGTTAGTCCGTTTTTCCCCTCTATTAAAGCACTCACTGTGTTGTATAGTCCTTTCCTTCTCGTTATTTACACTTGAAATTATGTCCTTTTGAGCAGTGATAAAACTTTGGTCCAGAAAACGTACTGGCGGTGCTCCATGTTGGAGTTACTGGAGTGCCAGCATCACTAACACGATTGGTCCAGCAATGGGTATTGAAGCATTGAAGTACATCAGTTACCCAGCCCAGGCATGTTTAACCACCTATTCATTTGGTAGTCTACACTTTCCATGTATTTTCAGCTCTAATATTACCATGAGGTCATTTAAAACGTTTGCATTTTCTTCATTACAACATTGTAATGCATGAATTGTTTGATCATTACTATTATTATTATTATTATTTATGTATATATATATTTTTTGGCTTCATCTTCTGCGGGGATTCTTTCTTTTTTTTTTTTTTCGTGTGTGTGTGATACCAGTAGTTTCTTAATGGGTCAAATGTAAACAATGGGTCGGTGATAGGTCAGTTTTGTTTAACCTTTTGTTTAGTTTGTTGGGCCTGTTTGACTAGGTTCTGCTTTGAAGAAGTAAGGTGAACGTTAGGCATCAGTTTGTTAGCTTTGTTAGAATGTTGTGTAGGCAGTTAGCATTTTTTGAGATGATGTGAGTATGGGTTGAATGTGGCTGTTGAATGGCATGAGATATTGAGATGACCAAAGCTGTATTTAAGTAATTGTTTTCAATAAAATCAATATCATTGAATTTCTGGGAAAAATCCTTTTCATTGGTGCAATCTCCCATATGAGATTTCATCCTTTCTTAGCTTCCTTTAGAGCAGTGAGTTCATATCTTCCCCAAAGCTCGAGGTCGTAAGAAAGTTCGTATCAGTGTGTGTGTGTGTGTTGTGGTTTAGGCTGTAGCTGTTTTGCTATCACATTTTGCGTTTGGCTGCTCATGCAGGTCCTAATTGTTTGAGTTTATTTCATTTTTTGTCATACAATAGTAAGCCATTGATGCTGTCTTTTGTGTTTTATTTCTTATCTTGAAGGCACTTCATCGTTTTATATGGAATTGTTGGATATTAACACAAATCAATTACTTTTTAGATGCACAGTTCTGGTAGATTAGAAAAATCTGAGTTGCTTCTGGCTCTTGAAGGTTTCAGGAATAGGTTTCTTCTGATTTATGAAAATTTACTGCGAGTGAAAATGCCAGCAAAAGCCCAAAGGCATTTCTCTCCTAAAACTGGAAGGAGCTAAACATGGCCCAATTCAACTTTTGCTATAGGTCATCGATTTTGTTATTGAGAATAAATGCAGGCAACAACTGTAGTGCTGTCTGTAACTTGTTATTTTTTGTCTTTTATTTTTAATTTTTTTTCAACTCACACTTTTTTCTTGTTGTCAGGTCCTTGCAAAATCCTCAAAAATGATTCCTGGTGAGTTATTATTTATACCTAACTATAGATTTTCATACCTAACTTTACCCAAAAAGTACATGCTTGTAATTCTTATTCATTGTTAAATAAGTCTTTTAATGTTTTGTTGTAAATTTATTTGCTTTTGCTTGTGGATATTAATATTACATATTTACATCTCATGATGCCTGGGTGCTCTGTGAGGTGACCTTTTGTATAGATTTGCTTTAGAAAGTAAGGAGTCAGGTGATCATAGAAGAGATTAGATGTTTATTATTTTTTGGAGAAAATTTCCGTGATCGGATTGCACTAAACGGTGTGGCTTGAACATATTTGTTCGTGGTCTATCATCATCATAATATGGATATTAATCCATAATAATAGTTAATAAATGCCCTTGTAGGTTCTCTCTGTTCTAATTAATATGGCAGAACAGTTTTATAAAGAAGTATAGTTCAGAACCAAGTTCCAAAACATGGCATCTTGTTTAGATATTCTTCCATTTCCAGTAAATGTAGAAGTTGAGACTGTTCATGCCTTTTCACACCGTTCACCTCTTTGTTGCTCTTATCATAGACGTGTCCAACAGTCTAAATCTGCAAACAGGATTGGCTACTAAATTTTACACTTACACATTAAGTGCTCATAATCATATGTTTCATCATGAAAGCCCACGTGTAATGACTTCCAACCACTTTGTGAGTTTTCTTGCTGAGGTATAAGTTTTGAAGACCTCATGCCTGAGCTATTACATGTTTCTGAGGTACATAATGAAGGTGCTTGTGAGAAACTTTGTGAGAAACTTTCATCATCCCTGTTGACATTCCAATTTGATACTGGGATAATAAAGAGGATAGGGAATTTGGATCACTCTTACAACTAACTCACACACACAAAGGATAGACTTGCTCACCACTCTTTGGTAATGAGAGAAGAATCCTCTCTTTGGATGAATCCTTGGTGCCATGGATTTAGACTTTCTTTAGAAAGGATTTATGAGGGAGGGGATTCATCGCATTCCACGTTTGGCTAACACATAGGAATCGGAGATGATTCCTTAAAACCCACGTTTGGTAACGGGAGAGAAATCCGCAGTAAAAAAAATAATGATAAACAAATCCTAATTATCTCCATCTCAAATTCATTTATATCTTATATCCCAAATCACCATCTCCAATTTAACCCACCCCATATCTTAAACAAAGACAAACATAAACTTTTCAAACTTGGAAAAACCATTTTTGAAAATTTTGACAGTCTTCCCTTGACGGGAGGGCATTTCTAATTTTTTCCAATCTATTAGGTACATGTTAATTAAATTCATATTCATATAAATACTCCAGGCACTTTTGTGTACAGGCCACCTGCATTTGATCCTTCCTAATAAATTTTCTTCATACATCTTGTAACACAAATCTTCAAATTAATACACAATTTTATAGCCATAACTCAAATTTTATTAAGATTCAACAACACTAATCTTTGAGTACAATGAAAAGTTAACCTGACATTGATTCTATCCATATCTCCAAGCAAATTTTAACGAGAAACTGCAATTCACTTGAAACTTCACTAACCCAAGCAGCTTATAAGAACCCAAGCGGTCTGTCAAAAGCGACAGATAATATATATTTTTTATTAAATGAAAGAGCATTCATTACAAAATAAACCCAACCCCACAAAATAATTGGTACAAAATGAACCCAATCCTATAATATTTACAAATATAAAAACAAGAATTTTCTTTTTTTACAATGAGTCTTCTGAAGGTATTTGAGTGCTTCTGAAGCCAATGACTCAATCATAGATGGGATCTCTTGGTGCAAATGAAGTTTCTTCTGATACAACAATGATAATTGTTGTTTGTTTTATGTCTAAGGAAAACTCTGTATCTCTTGTTGCTAAACCAGCCGAATAGCCATCAGCGAGTACCACACCTGCAGTTTCTCCTGTTCGAGAATCCTTGGATAATTTTTTACTGCAAAGAAAAAAGGAAAAAAAAAAAAAGATATAGCATGATGTGAGAGAATGGAATGAGAAAATGATTAATAGAACTGCCAAATGAGTCTTGAGAAGAAAAAATATTTTAAAATCCGCACACCTTGTCTAGAGAGGAGAAATTTTGAGCACTCTTTTGTAGCCAAAAGAAATGAAATCTTAGAAATTCAAATACCATTCTAATCACATTGCAAGTTTTTTGCTCCAAATCTCTAATCTGAAATTTGTAGCCACCTCATGTGCCCAAAACAACCCTTTCCCATGATTGCGTAGTGATGAAGAGCTGCAACTTAAGGATGGCGAATACCTTTCAAGCATTCCAATCAAGGATGCAATCTGTAGGAAAATAAAATCATTGTACACGAAATGGCTAAGATAAAAAAAGAATTATCCACACTGAAATATTACATTCAGCAACTCTTCAACTGAATATGAAAAGTGGTACATTTTTTATATCCAAGTCAGATTGACTACAGCATGCAGGCCAGCCTCCATCATTGCAACCTGGCCAGCCTGTCATGAAAGTCAAACAACATGAAGGAAATCCAATTTTAATATAATACCAAATGACATCAAGATTTTAATGGATAAACACATGAATAAGAGCTTCCCTATAAAACTTCAATGAGACCATTCATTCAAAGAAAAAAAGAAACAAAGAACGAGACTTTGACATGGGTGTAAGATTTCCGCTGCAACTAACATTTAATTTATTAGATGACCGGGCTGTTATGTAGCTAGAAAGACACAACTTAATAAAAATCCATTCTGAAAAGGCCACGAACTCAAATGCCTAAATGTACAGTCAAATAATCTTCATTTATGATATAATACAAGTGGAGATTAACAACATAATCCTACGATACACAAGCATGAAAAGGAATAAAAAGCAGACTCCTCCATCAACCTACTTCACTTATCACTTGACATTAAGAAACAGAGATTGGTAATATATAGGTTTCTAATTGCTAATATGGTGATTAGCAAAGCATAAAAAACATTTGAGGTTCATCAAGAATCAACCTAAACTAAATACCAAGAAAAACCGTAACTACCCAATTCACAACATGTCAACCATAAAAATCCCAAATATTTGAACTTTCAAATCATATCACAGTAAATGGATGGTGATGCAATTGTCTACATCATCACTACAGCGTAGCCTTATCCATCAATCTGGGGTGCGCTTATCCTATCAATGCAGCATAGCCCGATCAACCACATCATCATATACATTGTAATAAAACGTACGTCTTGGGTAGTGATTTCTTTTTTGGTAAAAAGGAGATTTCATTAACAACCAAGAAACACAAAAACAAAAGCCTGACTTGGGGACAATCCTACAAAACAAACCCCTCAAGAACAGATACCTGCCCTAAGAACGACAAAGCCCATCCATTGTTTATATCCTGATTACTAGAGAGACACTTTAGCCGACGAATGAGTTGCCGAGTTAAAAGATCTAGGAATAAAACAAAATTCAATATAATCAAAAGTCAAAACTAACTTCTTGATATCGTCAATAATTGGGTTGATTGCCCAATCAGGTTTGCCACTAATAGCCTTAAACTACTTCTTTAGCATCCGTGAGGGCAACAATCATTGCATATCCATGTACATGAGGTGTTTGTAAAAGAAGAACTAGTGAAACGTTTTAATTAAATACTGAATATATGAACCGCTACCGCCCTTTTGGATCTTCATAAACCATATGTAAATGGTTTAATGGGTAAACTGGGGTTCATTCGTTTGGACAACCTGAATCACCTGTAAGTAATAGTTGCTCTTATTATTTGTCATAACCAATTACTGAAAGTAGAGTTCCAAATTATTGGATTTACAGGTGAATCGATTACAGGGCAAGTGTGTTCCAAGGACACAAACTAGGACTTAGTAAAATCATTGGAAAAACAGTAATAAATCCAAACTCCAGACCAGAATCGATAATTAATGTATTACCTTGGGGAAGCCTTTTATGATTGTGACATCGAACCCGCTTGCCGGGGAGGACATGGTGGCTTTCAAACATCTGAAAAATAGCAGTCATGCATCCAAACTGATTCTTCAGAACTAGATTTTCATCTGTTGATTCCTGTAAATGCTCCTCAGACATCTCTCAAACCTCAAATTCTCACAACTCCTACCACCTCTTCAAATCCATGAACACAATTCAACCCCTCTTATCGTAAATAATTAGAGAGCTCAATAAAAATCATTAGAGAATCCATTAAAGATCATATCTAATATCTTCTAATGAAAGATTTAGCACTAAACAGAATTTGGTTCAGCTCTCTATATCTTGCCAAAATTGTCATAGAAAAGTTAGTACAATATCTTATAGATTTCCATTTTTTGGATATTTCACTGCCTAATTAAGGTAATAGATTTCCATAAATTCAAATCAATTATCTAGGCCTGCAAACTCCAATATCACAAGACTACAGGATGTTCTTACTTCTTGGAGCTTTCATGGAGCTTTCATGCAACAACCCCAGAAGATAAAAGGATTAACTGTGAATCTTCCTACTCCCAATGCCTCAATCTAATAAGAGATCTCCATTAAATGGGCATTGGAGAAATGGCCTAACAGTAGATGTTGGCTTCTTCTACAAACCCAAGAGAATGGAAGAACAAGGGAATTAAGGAATACCCAGTTCCCTAAAACACCTTCTGTGCAATACGTCATGAATCTTAGTTAAATACACATATACGCACTAAAATGCAGAACTATAAGAACTTGCCTAAGATAACTAGAAACTCACGAAACCAGAGCTATCGATGAAATCTCCATGATTTTCAGTAAACAATATCTCCAACAGCGTCTAAAGTGTTCCTTTCCTTTTATAACTTTTGTCTTCTCTATAGAGCTTCTTCTGGAGAATGCATCTCAAATAAGACCAACACATTAGAAGAAAATAGAAAAACATGAATCACACAAACTAACACAAACTAAATCACTGTACTCAGAATCCATGAATCTCAAAATTCTATGTGAGAAAAAACCATACTTACATCCATGATGCTTATCCATGACTCTGTTCACAAGCCATCATTGAAAAAGAGAAAAATATATTGAAAGAGGGACTCACAGATGGGTCTTTTGTTGTGGATCAGAATCTAGGTTTCTATTTCAACAGGAGAGAGCTCTTGTTTACCAAATCTTCTTCTTTGTATTCATATTCGACACCCTTTTCTAACAAAAAAAAAAGAGAGAGAGAAAATCAAGATTCTTGTTGAAGCCTGAATCTATTTTTGTATAAACTCAAAATCTTCTATTCCATAATAAAGAAAAGAGGAAAGATGGAGGCAAAAATGAAAAAAAGGAAATAGAAAGCCCTAACCTGACTTTTGGTTTTGAACAAATCGACCGGAGGGAGGGCTCTCAGGTGGATTCCGGTAGAGTTCTATGGTGGGAAGAGGGCTGGATATGCCAGAGCTCTACGTGGTTGAAGGACCACTATTCCCTTGTGGTTGCAGAGAGAGAGAGAGAGAGAGAGAGAGAGAGAGAGAGAGAGAGAGAGAGTCCCGTCACAGCAACGTCAGAGCAACAACCTTCTCTAGTCGCAGCAGCAACGGGTTGTGGCCTCCCATCGCAGCAGCCAAGTCCGGTCCGGATGCCCTCCATTGCACCAACAACAGCGAAAGGTTTTGAGGTCGAGGGCGAGGGCTTTGAAACGGAGAGAGGAGTCGGCTCGTCTTCCATGCAGAAAATCGTTATAAATACCTCCCCTTTAAGATCGCTGATTTATGATGTCTGATGGGGGGTGGTCTGACCGACAAAAACCGTGATTCCGTAGAAAATGGAGGTCCTCTTTCCTCGGTCCCAATTGCATCCAAACGTGGGTTTTCCCCGCAAGCACGGAAAATATCCGATGATTCCTTCCTGAAGACCTTTACCAAACGTGCCCTAAGGAATCCACCAAAGAGATACAGATGCAAGGTTAACTCACCACCCTAAAGATACAGATCACTCACCACTTTAGAGATACAGAGTTAAGGATAAAAGTTCACCACTCACAAGGAGATACAGAACTTGGAAGCCAAAGGGCCAAAGACAAAGTCCTTGATTCAAATTTAGTAAAAAGGTCCATTATACAAAGACAGAAAGTTGTTTAAATACTTGGAACAACCCTCCAAGTCTAGGGAATCAATGAAAACACATTATTCCAGGCCCTAAGAACTCCTTTGGACTGAAAACAGAATCAAAAGAACATAAAACACGTTTTTGACTCATTGAGAAACTAAACAGTCACATTGGAAACTAAAATAGACAGACTGCACACTTAAATTAAAACAGGCACAACTTCTTGTAGAAAACTCCAATAAATGCAAGGCTTGACAATCTGGAAAGATGACTTCTTGAACTTCAAATCCACATGCAATAAGCTTACTAACCCATGGTTTAACACGTCACAAAAATCCAGTCCAAATTAGACCACTAGCTGACAGCAAAGAACATCAAGAACATCATTCACTTGGCCCATAATCTCATACACTAACAACTCAAGCTCTTTTGAACCCTTTGAGAACACTCCCGTGTCACAATTGGTCTAGAGAAGAAATAACTTGAATCTTCTCAAGCCATTGGTCACCCACTATGAGCATATCTCTGCGGTAGAAGCCAATTTGATTGCTGAAATGGTGTCACAATTGATAATTGCATTTGCAGTAGTCTACTTATTTAATATGCAAACCATGGGCATAGGTACAAGCTCAACGGTTGAGTTTCATATAATTTTTCACTCAGAATTATTTTTATCAAAATTATACTATTTGTGATGTAAATCTTATGGAAAACTATCGAATCTTATGCTTGATTCTCTTTTCTGTGCATCTTATGATTGCAATTTATTCCTTATGATTCCTTAGGAAAGCAAGTGCCATGATTGTTTATACAACTCTAACAAATGGAATTGACTTTTGTCATTCCTTTTTTCACCTTTTTTTTCTTTTCAAATTTGTTTGACGATTTTTATGCCCAAATGCCCAATCAATATCAGTCTTATATTAATCCTTCATAGAAGGCTTAGCCTAATTTAGTCTTGAACTAAGACAATATTGAAATGTGTATAAAGCATGTGAATAATGCACTAGTTAGGCATCTCTCCTTATAGTAGACCCAGATCTGAGCTCGTGTTAGAGACTCTATGAACCAAAAAAGAGTTTTAGAAAGTAAGAATTAGAAGTTGGCATCAATAGAAGATAATGGAAATTTACAATCTGGTGATTTATGATTATGATTTTAGTTGCTTTTAAACTTACAGTCCAAATCAATTTTTATGGCATTGTTCACAAATGTGCTGGTTTCTGAATAATGGTTATCATAAGTAACATATGCTTTCTGTCATCCTGTAGTGATGCTGATGGGTACACTTGTCTATGGTATTAAATACACGTTCCCCGAGTATGTATGCACTTTCCTTGTTGCAGGAGGTGTATCAGCATTTGCACTTTTAAAGGTAAGATCTCTTGTAGGTTGTGATGGTGTGCCATATTTGAGTTTCGACACAGTAGTGTTCTTATTCATTTGGATTGGTTGCAGACAAGCTCAAAGACGATAAGCAAGCTTGCACACCCGAATGCCCCCCTTGGCTATGGGTTGTGCTTTCTTAACTTGGCATTGGATGGATTCACAAATGCTACTCAGGATTCCATTTCATTAAGGTATGGTTTAGCAGTTGACCACTTCCCTTAGGGCTTGTTTGGATAGCCAAAAAATAAAGTAGAGTGAAGTTAAATGGGCCATAACAGTCTAAAATTTCAACTCTACCCTGTTTGGATGAGTCTGACCCAATAAATGAAGTAATGTTGTGAGCCACATGTACTCCATTTCACTTCAACTCAAAATACTTCAATTTCCTTGAGTAAAAGTGGATTCTACTCCAAACCTTAACTTCAAAATAAGCATCCAAATGGAGTAAAGTGAAGTACTCTACTTTAATTTCAACCTACTTCTCTTCACTCCATTTCACATGTGAAATCTACTTAATTTTACTCCACTCCTCATTTATCCAAACAGGCCCTTAGGGAACTTCAGTGTTGATTCTTGAAACCAACTCATCTGTGCTTGCAAACAGATCATACTTGATTAAATGCATACTTGCATTATGCAAACTATGGATGTTTTCAACTATGATTCCTCATACAGGTACCCAAAGACAAGTGCTTGGGATATAATGCTGGGAATGAATCTATGGGGCACCATATACAATGTGGTTTACATGTTTGGTTGGCCGCATGGGGGTGGTTTCGAGGCAGTCCAGTTCTGCAAGCAGCATCCAGAAGTAGCATGGGACATCTTCCTATACTGCCTCTGTGGAGCAGTGGGCCAGAACTTCATCTTCCTGACTATCAGCCGCTTTGGCTCCCTGGCGAACACCACCATTACGACAACCCGGAAGTTTGTAAGCATTGTTGTGTCATCACTGCTGAGTGGCAACCCCTTATCCTCAAAGCAGTGGGGGTGTGTCTTCATGGTCTTTAGTGGTCTATCATATCAAATCTATCTCAAGTGGAGGAAGCTACAGAAGAAAAAGAAATCCACTTGAGGGATGAATCTTTTTATTTGGGGTCGGAGCCTGGAATTTAGGTGGTCCCTCATTTTTAAAATGTTTGGCAAATGTATCTTTCATACATATTAATTTAAGTTGAGGATAGTGACAGTTTTGATGTTCAAACTGCAAACAGTTTTTTCCCATTTTCTGTTGTAGCAACTAGGTATAACACATTGGGCTTTCGATGAGATCATATTTATTGAGTTATAGTTGGCCATCTTAGATGCGTAGGCTGGCTTTAGAGAGGGAACAAGGAAGATTTGTACCATCAGACACTTTCAGCAGTTTGATGTACCACAATTACAAATGGGCAGTGTTGTTAAAGAGTTCATTTTGTTTCATTTACTCTGTCCAGTTTTATGCTCTGAGTAGGAAAGAGAGAGAGATTTGTGTGTGGAGAAGAACAGATTCAGAGCTCTGAAAATATGTAAAGTCGTAATTGGACAACGGACATGGACTGGGACAGAAGCTGAAAAAATATATGCATCTTAAGCATATGATATACATATGTACGTATTAACAAAAAATATATACATACATATGTTTTCGTTGTTTTCTACTCAGACACCTGTGTTATCCTAACAACCAAAAAAGACTTCTCACTCAATCTTTATTTTATTTTATTTTTTCCCTCCCTTGAGACTAGGGATGTAAATGGGTACCCATTTCTCCAATTACCTGGAGGTTCCGACCTATTAAAAACCGGGTCTGGGTCTTTATTTAGGCCTCAATAAGTAAATGGGTCTGGGTCTGGTTCCACCTTGGTTTAGACCCGTGGACCCGAGACCAAACATATTACCTCAATTTTAAAAAATCTCTCATAAAAATTATGTTTTTTTTAATACCATTCTCTACCTAAACCCGGACCCGGATCTAGACCCGTCGTCCCATATATGGTTATGGTTCCGGCTCCGAAGCAACAAACCGCTTTCGAAACGATTATGGTTCCGGTCCCGGTCCATCATGGACCTAGATTGAAACCGACCCGTTTACAACCCTACTTGAGACCCTATTTGATCACATTATATGTCATCTCCTTATGCCTATTTAGATACAACTTCATTAATAAGAGGGGTAGATGGAAAGGTAAAAAAAAAATCGGGCGTACGGGATTACCCTAGCCCTTGATTTAATAGCCTTCAAATTTAATGCCTTTGAAGCGTTGATTTATTTTAAAATTGAATTCAAATTGATGGTTCAGTCAGAAAAATCGGTGAATGGGATTACCCTAGCCCTTGATTTAATAGCCTTCAAATTTAATGGCATTTGAATCGTATATTTTTTTAAAATTGAATCCAAATTGATGGTTAGGTCAGAAAAATCGGTGAACAAGATTACCCTAGCTCTTGATTTAATGGCATCCGAGTCGTAGATTTTTTTTTTAAAAATTGAATCCAAATTGATGGTTATGTAGAATTGACCTTATCCCAAGAAAGAATATCAAAGGGTTGCATTGATGAATGGTGGGATAAAGTGGGCCCTGCAGTGTTGGACTGCACTGCACCTGGAGATGCCTTATTTTACCATTCTACGTTAACGATGATGACCCAAGTGAGCCATTTTATTTATCCTGTCTTTGCTTCTCAAAAGCCTCAAAGTTGTATTGGAGTTGGAGCTGAATAATTTTCATGTCTTGTCTTGAATGTTAGTGTGTGAGGACCACCCTCAATCCACGTACTTTCGGGCTCTTTGGTAATGTAGTTAACTATTGTGGGACCAACTATATTGTGGTAATGTAGTTGATTGTATGTTCCCACAATGTGTTGGAGTTTAAGGACATCATATAGTGGAGGTAAGTGTTAATTTGGGTATTTTTTATTCTGTTTTAATCATAGCCAAATAGGAAGTTGATGTCAAGCGAGTCAAGAGCTGGGCTTGTTTGGTAACTATATTAATAAAGTCAAGAAAGTCAAGTAAAGTAAAGTCGCCCTGTTTTAAAAAGAAGTCACATCAAAAGCACTTTAATTTAAATTTTCTATCCTATTTTATAAAAAAATGTAAAAAAAAAACTTCATTTCTCTACTAAAAGACAAAAAACTCCACTTACCTATAGAGAGTGGAATTCGAGAATTCCAAAAAAAAAATTTTGGTGGTTGGAATTTGAAAATTTAATGAAACAAACACAGCATTTCAAATACTAGGAATAAGATGTCAGATCATGTCACGTCATGTCAAAAAATCTCTCACCTCCCAAGTAGCTAGAAATCTAGAAATTAGGGCTACATCTTTCACACCACACATACCATACCATTGTCCTGTAATTTTGGCAATAGTCTTTTCCAACTTGTAATCGTCGAATATGAGGGTTAAGGGATCCTATCACCGTCTCTCAAGTAAACGGCACAAGTCTGAAATTCTCTCTAGACACACAATTAAATGAAGAGTCATACGAAGCCTTGCATGCATTGAATTTGTAGCATCAATGATCTCTATTTTGAAATCTCACTTTTTTTTTTTCATTCTTTTAATTTCTTTTTCAGTTGCCTCAGTGACTCAGTCGAGTTGATTTCATTCCTCTGGTTTAGAAGTGGAGCCATAGCCGTTACTCAAGCAAGTCATGCATTTGACTTAATAACCCTCGCGTCATGAAAGTTAGGTCGAACCCTCTTTTTCTTTTGTTGTCCTATTTTTCTACGTGGAAGATTTGAAGCCACACACTACACAACACTCATATCCTTAACCAGCTGCAGCTCAACTACAACTCCCCTAATAGTCAAGTTAGATTATAGTTAATTTATCGAGTCGGGTCCAACTCCAACTCGGCGAGTTGGATTACGGTGACTCGACGAGTCGAGCCCAACTACAGCTAGGCAAATAATGCAGCGTACTAATATTTTGCCAATATTCCGAAGCATGGAATATTTGACTTAACTGAATGGAATTTTCTTCCATGACACAAATCACTTCTTCAAGAGCTATTAAATGGAAGAAGGAAAAAATCAGCTTCATTTAATATGAAGGCAGCGTGAGAACGACCACAGCTGCAAATTGCAATATGATTTGTCCTCTTATAGACTTGACTGACCAGCCTTTGATTATCAATAATAGACTACTTGATTCTTACAATTAAAATGTCAATTTATTATTTATTCATTTATTTTCTTTTGGGTGGTTGGAATTTGAAACTCTAATAAAAGAAATACAACATTTCAAATGCTAGAGAATAAGATGTTACATCATGTTAAAAAATCCCCGACCTCCCAAATTCTAGTCATAAATTCATGTAAAAAAACATGCCCAAAATGTCAAAAATACATAACAAACAACTAAAAATAAGATACCATAATAACCCACTAATATTTTATTCTTTCTTCGAAATAATCTTAACTTCACTTAACTCTCTATTAGTAAAGCCGACACGCCGGAAAATCAATGAACCAAGGAAACCTTCACTGCGAACAGGTCAAGGAAGCGCCGGATTTCCTTTTCAGTGCAACTTCCCTGGTACAAAAACAAACCTCATCCGTACTGACCCACTTACAATCCACCTCATCGGTTTTGGTATGGAAATGGGAAAATAGGTTCCAAACTCGCTTCTCGATCCATCGAGGACATCTGACCCAAAAGTGGGTGAACCAAATGCAATGAGTCCCACTCCAAACATATTTCTTCATAGGACAGTTGAATTGACTAAAAATAAATTCATGCAGATGGCTCATTGTTAAAAATTACCTACATTTGGCAATTGTAGTCATCTCATTATAGGTTAACAAAATAAACTGATTAAGTAATCTGATCCAACGGTTCATATGGACTCCGTTGATTCCATGCTGATCTAATCAAAGTCAAAATTGTTCACTCTATTGAGTAAATGGTTTATAATCATCAAATTGAGTTGAAATTTAGGTGATATGATATATTGTACGTGGGATCATATCCAACAACCGATACTATGTCCATTTCTTCCCCTTTTGGTTATGTTATTTCTTTTGATGTCTTGTGTATAATATTTTATCTCTTGGTGACAGCATGATAAAGCAAGCCATCAGTGTGTTTCATTCACCTCCAACAACAGGATAGATCTAGGTCACTGTGCCCCTCTGTATAGTCGCTGGGCTAAATTTCATTTTACTCTAGGTTGATCATGTGTAAAATACTTAATAAAAATGAAAAAAATAATTTAATTTAATTTCTTATTTAAAATACGACCCAATCTAAATCCGGTCCCAACTCTCATAAAGATACATGATTTTGAGTGATTTAGATTTCACATGGTGCTTCCCAATAATGGATTTGTAGGATAGAAAATCCACACCGATGTCATGTTAAGTAGCGCGGGTAAAATTTGACCTTACATATGCCAACCAACCGAGCCCAATCTCCACATAACCGACCCATGACATAATGAGCCACTTAAAGGTCAAGACCTGAACTGCATTTAAATGGGCCGGTTTAGGATCAACACATATAACCTGCCTAACTTTTTTTGAATGTGTTGGGTTAGGGTTAAAGCATATATCTAAATATATTTAAACAATTTGTTCATCTAATATTTGGGGGTTAGAATATTCTATTTTATATAGGATGAGACGAGCTTGTGTTGAACTTTTTCGCCCCCCGCGCCCCCCCCCCCCCACACACACACACTAAAATGCCCATAAGGGCTATTAGGCCCATTTGGCGGAGCCCCCACTTGAGAAACCCATCGAGACCCCCTCCTTTTCTTCAATGTCAAAGAAATCGCAGAAATCATCTCTACATCTCTCTCAAATCAATAGAGATTAAGTGATCATTTGAATTATTTTAATTTATTATGCAAATTAAGTGATCATTTGAATGATATTCTTTAGAATTCTGAAATTATTCTGTCTATATAATTTCTAGATTTAGGGCATGTTTTTTGTAAACATTGAAGATTTTTTTTCTAAACATTAGAGTTGAGTAGGAAATTGACTTTTGACCTTCATCAGCCCCCTTCAAATCAAAATCTTGGGTCTGCCACTGCAGCTACAACTTAACATGAATATAGCCATAATTTTTTAAATGGATTGGGTTTGGACCAAGACTCTATAGATTAGATCGGGTTAAATGGGTCTACATGCATTGAGGGTGGATTATGTAGGTCGGGTCGAGTCAACCCACAGCGAGTGTGGGTTGAATTTACTTTATAGGCTGACCTTCAACCTGTACGACCTATTCTGACATGACCCAAGCAATTTCTCACCCCTAGTTAAGTACTCGCGTGATTGGATGTATGATGAATTGAAGTAAAGTGAGGTGAATCATCAAATCAAGAGAGAATAAAATATAAGGGGTTATGGTGATTTATTTATTTATTTATTTTAGTTGTTTGATATGGAATCTTTTGGACTTTTTTATAGAAAAGTACAACTTTTTTTTTTCTTTTAGTGGATAAAGGAGGTTGCTTTTTTTTTTTAAAAGATGGAGGGAAGTCTGAAATTGTGTATTTTTTATATTACCCCTTGGCTTTTCTTGTCTGGATGATGGAGGCTTTACCTCATCTCACTTCACTTCACTTCACTTCACTTCACCACACATCCGAACACGCAGAGGACTTGAAAATGATACGGTGTATCCTGATCCACCACAAAACCATTTTACATCCCAAGAGGTCTCCACTGTTGGACCCACTCTGCTCAATCCAAACTGTTGTACAACCTTTTCCCCTCAAAATGTACACATCTCAAACATAACTCATATCATATTAAATCTTGTATTGAAACAGCTCAAATAACAATTTTATATATGGGTACCATACCATGGTTCTTCTTGCCAGTTTTTTTCTTTGCACATGTAATATACCAAAGAAGCTTTCTACTACATATGATCACCTCAGATATCTCCACAGAAAAGTAGACTTCGCGAATTTGAAGGATATGTTGGCCACTCTATGATTGTGGAGAAGCTCGCCAAACTTGCATGAACTTAAAATCAAGGTGAGTTGTTTCAAGTGTAATTTTCATTGATTTGAACTTGTCGTGGCCTAAATAAACTCTAGGAAAGTAAAGGATGAAAAGTGAGGAACTAGAATGAGCCATCAAATAGGCTCCCAATATTGGGAAATGAATGCCCCCTCCACCATAGTAAATTTCATTCTAGTAATATGATGGTCCTCTCTTCTTCTATAACCCTTCTTAAACCTTTGTATAACATGAATATCTAGGGATTTAATGCAAAATAGGAAGATAACCTTTTGTTATTTTGTGATTTCATGAGCTTAAATGAACTAGTGGATTAATGCAGTGCCTTTTCCCTCAAGAATAAATCAAGTATTGGGATGGGGAAGAACAACCAGATTGTTCTCTGGATCAACTTAAAGTGGTGAAGGTGGTTGGAATATTTGGAGGATTATCTGATTTGGGGTTTGTAAAATTTTTACTTGCTAATGCTCCTAAACTTGAGACGTTGAGTTTTAAGATTAATGAGAGACTTGACCCCAGAAGACCCAGCATTTTCGAGGAATTGTTGAGATACAGACGAGCTTCACCAAATGCTCAAATTATATATATGGGTACCATACCATTTGTTTGTTGACAATGCATTGTAACTTGTAAGTGTGTATGTCATCTAAAGGGTGAACTTGTTGAGGATCTCCAAAAGCCACTCTGTATCTTTTTGGTGCTATGTACTTGACCCCTTTATATATGAGGGCTCACATGCTTATCCTTGTATGTGAAATGAATATGATACTTTTGAAGACTATAGCTTATTTGATGTAGTGAATCTTTGATAGTCATAGTGAAATTGGGATTTGATCAGGACTTACGAGTTCCGGGTATGTCAAGTTTTATGCCTATCTACTTATCTTGAGGTTGTGATTTAAGTGTATAGATTTAGCTTTAATCACATGATCATCTTTAACGGATCAGATATAAATTACACAATATGTAAATTACACGTGTACCTAACTCCTTATGTTGGACGTGTGAATGAGAGAAATAGCGAGCCTCGCGCGAGAGATTTACAACTCACTTCTACTTTTTTTTTTTGATAACGCAGGGTTCCCAGCCCTTTAGGCTAGAATAATCCCTACGGGCCCAGAAGAGAAAGCCGGGTAAAATTCCCCTGTAGCCCCAGTGTGGTAGTGCAGTTTCGAACCCACAACCTTCGGTGCAAACCGTGGTCCTAGGCCAACTGAGCTACCCCTCGGGGTTACTCACTTCTACTTCATCGTAATGTGCGCAAATGATGAGGTAGCCAGACAGCAATCTCTTGAAGTGGAGGTAGTCACCCTAAGCATATACTTATTATAGATATTTTATAACGATATTGTTCAGATAAACTCAAATTATCTCCAGAAATGAGTTTAATTATCTTGATATTATTGCGGTAATATATTTGATATGAAGATACTTCCAAATAGGCAAACGTAGAATCCATGTTCCCGCCATATCCACAGTGTGTCCCTGTATTCTCCATGCCATATTATGGGCATCATAAAATAATACCATGATAAAGAGGTAATAGAAAACCTAGATTTTATATATATACATACACACATAAATAAATAAATATTGTATGCATTTTTTGTTTCTTGATTTTTTATTTTTATTTATTTAGAGTTTCGAAACAATCATCTAAATAAAAATCCTAAATTCAAAGTTAGTAGTTAATCTCCAGCCGATATTTATGCCTATAATGATAATTGCAACATTGACGGGCTCATGGCACAAATTGCTCACTGCAGCGAAGTTGTGGGTTCAAGTCATGTGACCTATAAAGAGAGAGGGAAAAAAAAGGTATAGGTGCAAACTCTACATCCTTGTTGTTGTTATTTGATTTTCTAATTTATATTGAAGAAGGTGATTGTTAATGTATCAGTCTTCACATGTGGCTGTTGTTTTATGGTTTGACACTGCTTTTTCTTGCAGATTCTGTAAGGAGATGCCCAGTGTTCTATCTACATCAGCTTATGGTCCCAAAACTCAATGGTCTCAGACCATCTCCTATGGATGGGTATCAGCTTTGATGGTCACAGACTAAGTTGGCCGGTGCAGACGACATTATCCAATGATGAATGAGATTGGTTGTGCATTTAAGTTGATTATTGTGATCTCCATTTCTCCTTCATATGCATTGTTTTTAAGGTTAAAGATTACATTTGATGGTATGTGCTTTGAGAAATGATTTTGTGCTGCCCTTGATTTAATTTTTTGTGCTCTTTTAGTTGATTCAAGTCACTTATTTGTATGATTACCTTTGATGCCCTCTGGGAAAACTTGAAGCAACATCCAACTAGAGTCTTGGCCTTTTAATTCTGCCTAGCTCTGTCATCTAAATTGACATGTCCATTTACAGAGTCATCTCTGTTGAATGTACATGTGTTACTTGCAAGGCCAATGATGGTCATTCAAATTGAGTCTACTGGCATTAAAAGGCTAGAAAGTCCACCGAAAGAGATTCTTGTGGGCAAAACCTAGCCTTGCCACCATAATGAAGTCAGAATATCCTAGCAACTCTAGCCATCTTGCTAATGAGGGAATGAAGAAAATGGAATGAAAAGGAAAGAATGAGAGTAAAGGAAGGAAAAGGCAATGAGACTCTATTACTCTCTCAACAATAGAGGGAAAAAGAATGAAATAAAAGTTTGAGAGAAAGCAGAACATTTGCCCTCCCAATGAAGCAATTCTGCAGATTTATCTATTGTTTTTTTTTCCCCTTTACCCAGCTAAGGGGACTGGGAGTCTGGGACCCACAAGAGACGCCAAAAGGGGGGAGCTAGCGCCAGCTCACATGAGAAGAATCCCGGCTTATGCACGGGAGAACCGAGAACCAGAAATCGAACCCTAGGCACCAGAGGGAAAGACGGATATCCAACTAATTGAGGAATCACAAAGTTCTTGCAGATTTATTTATTTAGTTGATGCTGAAGAATTGTCTATAGTCTAATATTGTATTCAAGAAATCATGGCCATGAAAGTTAATTGGTGCCATGATTTCTTTGAAGGTGGCAATTTTTTGCACTCAAACTGTAGAATGATGGTTTCAAAAAACTGTGCTATGCTTCCATTCTGGATTGTTTCTTTTGGTTTGGTCATTTGCTGTAAGGGGAAAGTGAATGGTGATGTGCGCTGAGGGCTCAAAGAGAAAATAATTTGGAAGCTTTGGTACTATTGGCACCTTTCTGTATTGTTCCAGGTTTTATGCCTAGCTTGGTGACAACCAGATTTCAAGCAAGTGGTTTTGCCATTCCTTTGTTTAAGGCTTTGGATAGGGATGATCATGGGCTGGGCTGGGCTGGGTTGGGTTGGGGTAGGCTGAACAGTATCCAGGCTTGCCTCGAAGTTAACCCATAGACCCAAGCCCGAATCAGGCAATAAGCGCCTAGCCCGAGCCCAGCCCACCTATAATAGGTTAAGCCTGAGCCCGAGCCCAAGTGGATGGTGTTTTATTAAAAAAAGGCTTTCATTAAATCCCACAAATTATAGCTGGTTGGGTTACTTGTTCTTTTGTGACATGATTAGAAAAAAAAACATAAATTGTTTTTTTTTTTTTTTTTTTGCTTAAATTGTGTCTCTCACTTGGCCGGCCAGGCTTCTAACTTTCTACCACTGAACCCAAGCCTGACCCTACTACTAAAGCCTAAGGCTCAAGCCCAACTCAAAGTGGGCTGGGTCTGGGTCCATCTTGGGCCTCCCTGGGCCATGACTCGCGAGCACCCCTAGCTTAGGACAATATTGCACCTACATCATGGTTTGTTCATTCATCTTGAGCAAACAAATCTTTAACACCAAATATTCCAATATATATATATATATATATGGGTAATATTCAAGTGGGAACTGTACTCACATATTATATGAGAACTTTTTTGTGGGGTCCAATTGTGGACCCCATTTGGAGATGGGACCAGGGGGTTGGAAAGATTTATGTGAGACCACCCCAAGTATCAAGTTTGACCCCAAAAGCATGCCCCTAACCGCTTCATCCATGGCCCACAAGTTTAATGGCTTCACATTCAAAAAAATATTCTACCCTCGATCCAACGGTTCAGTCAATTTGGATGTGTGCCAATCCTTGGGAAACAACAAGAGAAAGGTCCCTAAATAACAACAAAATCCATCCAGTATCAATAAAAAATCATTAAAAGTAAATTTAACATCCGAAAAAATGCTATGTATAAAATAAAAAAATCGAACTTGGAATATTTGAGTCAACAATCCTCATAATCTCAGTAGTCCATTCGATCCTTTCTTAAGTTTTGAGAGGTTAACCCTAGTGATACAGAAACAATAAAGAGTTTTTTTTTCTGGTAAACGAGACAATAAAGAGTTGAGATTGTAATAAACTATAGTTTGTGAATTTGCCAAACCATTGAAGAAAATTCATTATCAAATCAAAACATATGAAATATTTTTACCAGTTCACTGTGAAGCTTGTTTCAGACACTATAACCCAAAAATAAAAAATAAAAAATACTGTGTTAGACCCCATTGTGTTCTAAATTTTCATCAAAATGAGTAGCAGATCATAAATTTTAAGGAAGAAATTGAGGGCATGTGTTGGACATAATTACCTCACTAACATAGTTCAGTATTGGGTCCTTCGTTTGATTTTGCCTAAGCACATGCATGGCATTTTTACCAAGTGATGATTTTTTTCCCCACATTTTCTTTTAACTACAGTTTCAATCCCAGTGCATCACAAGAACAATTTAGATAAGGAGCAAGCGAATGAGAAGAAAGAAAAATAAAAAGAAAAAGAAAAAGAAAAAGAAAAAGGGTCATGGCATGAGACTTGGAGCTAAATGAAAAATCTTCCTGATATCACATTTTGTGCTCCATCACATTCACACAACCCAATCCGAGAAAATATATTACGAGGGTTCACTTGCATTAAGTCAGAAAGACATCAAGGGCCTGTTTGGTAACTCTAAAAATAAGCACTTATTAAATGATTTAGAGCTCATTAAAATTTAGAGTGTTTGATAAAACTCTAATCATGACTTAAAATTAGAACTTATATTTAGAAATAAGTGATTTTAAGCTCTTTAAACATAAGCTGCTTTGAGTAGCTTTTTTTTTTTCGTAACTTCTTTTTTCTAAAGTAGGGGAAGCCATTTCACGATTTCTTTCTCTGCTACTTTTCTCTTGGCATGACCATTCCAAGGAAGACAATGATGACGACTTATTTTGATGGTTATCAAACACTCAATTATAAAATAATAAATTTTTTTTTATAATTTTACCAAACAATCTATTTATAAATTTGAACTTAAAAATTAGACCTTTTATTTTATACCTTAATTTAATTAGCTCTTATTATATAAATTAGAGTTACCAAACAGGGGCTAATATTGTGATAGAGATAACACAGAAATCATGATTCCTATCAGAATCAAAATGAAAGTGGAAAAGGACAAATACAAATGCATAGGTAGCTACCAACAGATATGTACAGCTATAGAGAGCAGGGAACAAACATCTGTTACCTCTGCCTTGTGCACCTATGGCTTGGTTGATTTCAGCCACAACAGTTTGTAAATGTAAAGACACAATCATGTAAAATTGGAAACAAATAATAAAGTAATAGCCTGTCTAGATAGTATTAATGAAACAATAGTCTGTTTACATGTTAAAAAAAACCAATATCTGGTTTCAATGTCACCAAAAAAAAACAAAAAAAAACCCATCAACCAGAGCCCATTGTTGCTGGGGAGAGCCGAAAAGAATGCCATTATAATATATTAAGATAAGATGTTTTTGAATTGAATTTTGACCGTCAGTTATGATTTTGAATCTTTTCAGTTTTCTCCACAGTTATCTCATACAAACTACCTTTGAAACCACCATTCTGTTCCCAGTTTTCCACTTTTGAAACTTCTACATATCTCCCTTTCTATCTATAGCTCCATCATTCCCTTTCTTCTTCCGTTCTTCTCATTCCTTCTTGTCCCATAATGGTAACATTTTATTTATTTATTTTCTTTCTATGATTTATGACTATTTTTTATAACGTATAAATGTTGGTCATATCATACCTGTGCTGAGCATGGATTATTATGCTAGTAAGAGTTATTATGATCATAATGATCATACGGTCATATGTTTCCCAAGGTTTTAGTGGATGAAGAGATAATTCATATTTTTGAAATGGACTTCTTTAAGATTAGCACAACTACTTATTTTCTTAAAATTAATTAAGATCATGCAATTAGAATCAAAGTTTAATTAATTAGAATAGGAAATCGAAAATTCCTAAAAACATCTATCTAAAACTTAATTGCGAAATTAGAGAAAATTTTACAATAATGCAAAATCAACTCCAATTAATAAAAAAATAAGTCTTTTAAAGATTTAGAGAGATAAAAAAGTGTGTAAGGAGTTGGACTGATCAAATGTGGCTCCAAGTAAGCCCCATAGACTATACAAAAAAAAACCCTCATTAGACTGTGATTCACTATTAATGCTTCTCATGAAAATTCTTCGCGGAGTACAAACAAGCAAAAAAAAATTAACGGATGGGATCGTCCTGAAGCACCAAGGGCATTTTCGTCATTTTGTCCTGCAAGTTCTGTGTTTATCTAGAAAACTTCCTCTTCTCCGACAAAAGTTCTTAGGGTTTCCATCTCTGCCACGCAACGATTTCGTGGATTCATTTGCATTTGGATTTGCTCAGAATACTAGTACGTATTCTAGGTATGAAACCAAATCTCTTTCTGAGTTTACTATTTGTTTGTTTTTTTTTTTAACTTTGATATGTACTTGCAAGGATCGGAAACTAGGGTTAGGGTTTTTCTTCTCTGAGTGAAATTTATGTGATCTTCTTTTCTTTTCATATGAACACCGATTTCATAAGGGGTGAAGGGGATCTGGGTCTGGTTTCTGATGTCAATTTATTTCAGATCTATCTGTGATTGCCATATTTTAACTTTAGATCTGTGGAATTTTTGCATGATTTGGATCAGCTGGTTTGTCCCCTTTTCAAAAGATTTGAAATGGTTAGGTTAGAGGTTGAGAAACTGATCACGATCTTTGGGAGGTGACGAGTTCAAGTAATTGGGTTTTTTCTTTTTACTGCAATTGAAGAACTATTGAGGTGTATTACGTGAATCTCCATGTTTCAAAGTGAGGTTGGTTGAAGGAATGGAACAGGAGGAAACACACGAGTGTCAAAATCCAAAGGATTACGCATGAAGCCAAGAGAGGGGGGTCAAAATCCACCTTGACCATCAAAAGATCAAGTCAAAACTTAAAGTCACAAAGGAAGGTCCATTCAAAGGAGATTGGGTTATATCCAAGCTCAAAGAGGCAAAATCAAAGTTGATATGAAGACGATTGAAGCCAAAACAGTGGTAATATTAGCACATTTGAGGGGCCCCATTCTCAGAAGCTCAAGAAATTCAAGGCCTCTAAATTCAGCTCAAAATCATCTAGCAGCATGTGAAGAACCTTCCTTCAAAATTTCGGAGCAAACATAGCTGAAATGCATGACCCTAAGGCAAAGAGGTCATAGGTCAAAAAACCCGTGACCTCCTAAGGCAAAAATTTTTAGACCCACAGGTGAAAATGCATGACCCTTGGTCATTTTTGCTCCAAATGGGTCGCACAAGCTGACAAGTCATCATGACATGCGTCCCAACCAGGCAACCACGGAGTGATACAGGGCACTCGAATTTGACTCATTCAAACCCTCAAAAATTCTAAAAATGAGTGATACATCTTGCCAATAAAAAATTAACATGTTGCACCCATGCGGCCCACTTTCCCATGAACTTCTCATGATTCGAAGCCACTACTTGGCGGTTACAATGAGGGGACTACTACGCTCCCTTACTTAAATTACTTTTGCAAAAAAAGAACATTTTCTCTCATTTTCCAATATTCTAGATTTTCTACATAAATTTTTAGATTTTTTTGATATTTTTTTACCGCTACGCTGCTATGTGGCCCTGCTACGCTATGTAGCGCCCGCTGCATAGTGTTTTGGCGGAGGGCCGCTATGCCTGCCGCTATTGCTATTTTCATCCTTGCTTCTAGGCCTCCCAAGGCTATGAAAAGCCTCTTTCAAGCCCATTTTAAGGGGCATGAACTAATCATCATTAAAAGAAGAGAGAAGATCCGATGAAGATGAAAGCTACTGGTGCTAAAGAGGGAGAAATCCTTGTCACGGCTGCAACTCGGTCCTCCTATGACCTCAAGGTATCCGAAACCTCCGGAGTACACCTCCGAAGGAGATTTTAATCTCATGCAGTTATAATCCTTTATTTTCATGTTTCCTTGTCTAATTGGGGAGCATACGACCCTGGACACAATTCACATCATGCAAATCTCATTTTCACTGTGGTTGACACAGAAAAATGGCCAAGGTGACATGATGAAAGGGGTCGTGGTTGGACTAAAAGTCTGACTACTCACGGAGATGATGACATCAGAGGCTAAATCCGAAATTGACATTGAAACCAGTAAAATACAAGGAATTTAACTTCCTATGTACCCAAAGTTCTTTGAAGACCTCAAAGTGGCAAATCAGCCCTTTCTTCTATATTTTAATGTGGCATTTATCTTGTGGTTTAATTTTTGAGCAGACATAGTTTTAGGCCATTGAAGAACAGTTGGAGGGTTATGTGTTCTATAAATGACCTGTTATCCACAAGTCCAAACTGTGAATTCCACAATCACTTGTAAAATCTAAATTGTACTTGAAAATTGAGATGCAATAAAAACACATTTCTCGTTTTGTGTTTCTCCATTGCTTGTTTGGGTCAAGTACATCTAAATTGAGTGTTTTCTTCAAAAAAAGGAGACATCCCTATATTTCCCCTTTTCCACAAGGAACAATTATGAGGGACCTAGAAATCAAAATCTTATAATCCTTTTATTTCATCGGATTACTTTTCCATGGAAATGAGAGACAATGGGGCTCAAGCGGTGTGGGTTTGTTTATTTAATTTGTGCATGTTGGTTGGAGATTCTAATGGAAGTCAGTCGAGGTTTAGAATTGCAAATTGAAAGATAAAAGCTTTTTATGTAAGTGGAAGGAAGGACATGTTTTAGCCATTCCTTGTAAACAGAGTTAAAGGAATCTTCTTCTTCTTCTTCTTCTGCTTCTTCTTCTGCTTCTTCTTCTTCTTCTTCTTCTTCTTCTTCTGCTTCTGCTTCTTCTTCTTCTTCTTCCTCCTGCTTCCTCCTCCTTCTCCTGCTCCTTCTCCTTCTCCTTCTCCTTCTCCTTCTCCTTCTCCTTCTTCTGCTGCTCCTCCTCCTTCTTCTTCTTCTGCTGCTCCTCCTTCTCCTTCTTCTCCTCCTTCTGCTTCTCCTTCTCCTTCTTCTCCTCCTCCTTCTCCTTCTCCTTCTCCTTCTCCTTCCTTCTCCTTCTCCTTCTCCTTCTCCTTCTCCTTCTCCTTCTCCTTCTTCTTCTGGATATAGATGCCCTAAATATAGAGATGCCAAACAAGGGCGTATTTCGGTAGTTGTCTTAATAATGTCAGTGCAATAATTAGGGTATGTCTAAGACTCGTCTATTCCTTCGTTAGTGTGTTCAAAGGCAAGATGCCCCACAATGGGGCCACTTGTGTGCCTCTATTCATTTTTTTTTTAAATATTTTAAATGCAATGTGGCTCTCATATATTTTCTCTTTTCTTGCTAGGGTTTTTTTAAGAGACACTCTGGAGAAAGAGAATTGAGGAAGAGGAGAAAGTCTGAGAAAGAAAGAGAACAACCAGAAAAAGTGAGCTGTTTTTTCTTCTCATCCAAATACTGTTATAGTTGGTTGTTATAGTGTGGTCAGAGTCAGGACTGTTACAGTTGGCTGTAACAGGTCTTTAAAAAAAATAAACATAAAAAATTCTTCCTCCCTATATAATCATAGTGATTTTTTGTCGTCTTCTTCATTGCTACAACTAGATGCAACATCAGAACTTTTTATAAAGACTCTTTGATTTACATGGAAGTTGGAACTTTGGATTTTACTTTTGTTGGTTTTAGTACAATGTTTCAATTTAGATGAGTATGGTAATACTTAAAAGTTGGTATTATGGTTCATTTCCTCTTCTCATTTTCTTATACTTCATATTTGTATTTTTGTTAGGCTTTGTACGTGGACAATGTAGAATTCAAAATTGGTGAGATAGCTTTTACTTAGTTGATAATGGTTTGACATAATGATGAATCATCCAAAAAAAAAAGCGTACATGGATAGACTATTTCCTATTTCATTGGTGGATGTGTGCTTAGCATGTGTTAGTGTCGTGCCTAGGTGTGTGCCTCAGCCTTGGGCTCAGAAGAAGGGCTTGGTGTTTAGCATATCTTTGCACCTTGACTACATTATTGTTCATTTCTGATATGTTGATTTTGATTTCTTCCTTTCATGGGCATGGACTTCGCATTGGACATGTGAAGAGCTTGAAGCTTTGGTTTTGGTACCATATGCGACACTAATTGCATTAGAGCGAATTGGCTCACACCAATTGGTATAGCCCCTTTCTCTGTCTCTCCACATTGCATCATGATGACTCTTGTAGAGTGGATATTTCTTCTTCTTCTTCTTCCTTTTATATGATGTGATTTCAGCATTTAGCAATAGGTCTGATATGTAATTTTTCCTTTAAAATCATTTGTTTAGTCAATGGTTCTTCCATTGGTCATTTCACATTGCATCATGTTGACTCTTTTAGAGTGGATATTTCTTTTATTTATATGATGTAATTCCCGCATTTAGCAATAGGTCTGGGATGCAATTTTCCCTGTAAAATCATTTATTTAGTCAATCGCATCTTCCATTGGTCATTTCAAACTAGGCATGCATTATGTATTAGGTAATGAATGCATATTTATTCCATGTTGTGCCATAGAGATTCTGAAGGAGTGAATCATTTACTTTGTTACCGGTATGTAATCATGGTTTAGATGTCTTTCTTTCTCCAATTTGATTTGGATCATGCCAGGATCTTTGATGAAGCATTTATTATTTAGTTGATAACGGTCTTACATAATGATGAAGGACCAAAAAAAAAAAGCACATATCCTTGGGAGGGGTATTTTATGGTGTCTTACTTTGCTGGTATCCTTGGAGCTGTGGAGAGTGGGGACACAATAGAATATTAAAAAACAAATCTGATCAGTAAATCTTGCTAATTCATTGTTGATAACATTGTAGGCAGAAAAGTTGGAAGAAGGAATTTTCCAAATTTAATTTGTGATACCCAACAATTCGCCCGAATAGTTTCAGCTGATAAACAGTTGTGTGCATCTAAATTCTAACCAAACATTTACAGTTCTGCCATTTGGTTAAAAGTAAGTAGTGAATGTTCAGCAAATAATGGATAGAGATTGTCTTAATGCAGGTTCTGAATCTTAGCTGCCCAATCAACATCCAGAAATGGAGCTCAGTAGCATTAAAGATGCTTTTGACCGGGTTTCAAAGAAGCAAAAGCTATCTTCTTCTAAAACCCAAGAAGTCATTGACCAGGTTGGGAGAGAAATAGAACAAACTTTGGAAAAACTGCAGTCTTCACAGGATGCAGCCTCAGGTGTCGATCAGAAAACGTTTCTCACTGAGTTGAAGAGTAAGATTTATGAGATTGGTCCCATCAATCAGCTTGAAGGGTCTCAGAAGGAACTTAATGTCGGGCTTAGCAAATACACAAAACTCCTTGAGAAGTCTTTCATTTCAGACATATCCAAGGCATATAGAAATGTTGAGTTTGACATCCATACGGTAAACCAGATTGTTGCAACCCACTTCTACAGGCAGGGCCTGTTTGATCTAGGTGACTGTTTCATAAATGAGGCTCATGAACCGGAAGGCACTGCCCTGAAATCTTCATTCTTGGAGATGTATCGGATACTCGAAGCAGTGAAAGCAAGGAACCTAGAGCCTGCTTTAGCATGGGTGGCTGCCAATCATGACCAGCTCTTGCAGAATGGGTCAAACCTAGAGCTGAAACTTCACAGGCTGCAGTTTGTCGAGATACTGCAGAAAAGGGGCAGAAATGATGCATTGAAGTATGCTAGGGCGTATCTTCCCCCATTTGCATCAGGCCACATGGATGATATTCAGAAGCTCATGGCCTGCCTCTTGTGGGTAGGCCGCCTTGATTGCTCCCCATATGCAGAGATCCTGTCACCCAGCCATTGGGAGAAGCTGGCAGAGGAGCTGACTCGGCAATTCTGTAGCCTGTTGGGGCAGTCTTATGAGAGCCCATTGAGTATTGCAATAGCAGCAGGTGTCCAAGGATTACCAACATTACTGAAGCTGGCAAATGTGATGGCTGCAAAGCAACAGGAATGGCAAGCGATGAAACAGCTGCCAGTGCCACTTGACTTGGGAAGGGAATTTCAGTTCCATTCTATCTTTGTGTGTCCTGTCTCGCGAGATCAGGCGACTGATGAGAACCCCCCCATGCTGATGCCTTGTAGTCATGTTCTATGCAAGCAGTCTATAGTGAAGTTGTCCAAGAGCAGCACACGCACATTCAAGTGCCCTTACTGCCCGCTTGAGGCAACAGTAGCAGAGTGTAGACAGCTTTATTTCTGATAGTGTGCCATGGGACTATATAATGTTGCAAATCTGTGTGTGGATCTAAGGTGAAGGACTCTCTCTCTCTCCCTCTCTCCCTCTCTCTGAAGGCTTGTCATGTATGTGGCTCAGTGGTGTAAGAATTGGTGGTGTGACATGGGGATAAATGTATGTGGATGAATTGTTTGTGAATAGAAATTCTTTCTGGGATCTATTTATGTGGGAAGCCTACATGAATTCTGTTGGGGTCCAGTGGATGAATGATTTAGAGCTATGATCCAGTGGATATCAAGCACCTCATCACTGTCTTGAATTCAACGCATGGGGTGCTACTTTGTATATGATCAATTATGATTTATTTTGTTATAGCATTATGGTTATATACTCATTGGTCAGGAATGACACCTCCTAACCTTTGATTGGAAGATAGAAGGTCTATTTAGATGAGAAAAGGTGTTGAGAATGCCTCTTTTTTAAAATCTATACTGCAGAAAGTTTTCTCCACCGGAATCGGAACCGTTAATGAGAAGGTGGAACCGAATCCAGACCTAGAACAGTTTCGGAACTGGTTTCTTGGTTCCGGAACCGGAGCCAGGTCTTGATTCGGGTCCAGGTCTAGATAGAGTATGATATTAAAAAAATATGATTTTTAGGAGAGATTTTCGAAAATTGAGGTAATATGTCGGGTCTCGAGTCCATGGGTCTAAACTAAGGTGGAACTGGACCTAGACCTGTTTACTTATAAGGGCCTAAATAAGGACCCAGACCCGGATTTTAAGGGTTCTGAACGTCCGGGTAATCGGAGAATTGGGGACCCATTTACATCCCTAAATATAATGGTCCTCTTCTGTGTTATACCCCTCCTTAAAACCCCATATACCATGAATTTCTAGGAATTTAATACACAACACACAAGTGACATTTTAAGTTGTTTTGTGCTTTCTTGAGTTAAAATTTTTCCTATTTCTTCTCTTCAACTGCCTTTCCTAAAGTTGTCTCTACTCTTATATGCCCCCAAATCACTAAAAAAAACACAAGATTAGCAGCAGCACAAGATCTTTTTTTTTTTTTTACCTTACCATTTAAAAAATTCACACCGCTATGTATCGCCCTGTTACATGGCATTTTGGCCATTGGCCGCTATGCTTGCTCCAACTGCTATTTTGATTCTTCATCAAGTTTCATTATATTAAGGTTGCGATTTAAGCACTTAAAAACCAAATAATTATTCCTTATGTAAATAAAGCTACCAAAGTGCCTTTCTAATCCAAATGGGCCCTAGTACTTCCTTACAAAGAAGGGCACAGTAAGGTACCCAACACACGACTCTTGAGATTTTTTTTTTTTTTTTCTTTTACAAGGATTGCCATACCATTGATGATCATTTAAGTATGATCATATCACACATTGAAGCATGAGGCTAATTTAATTAAGCCTTCTACAATTCTTTCTTATCTCACCTTGACTCCCTGTGAGAGGATTCAAGTTCCCCATCTTGACCATGGCATTGGCAAAGTCAGTGTAGAAGGCCTGTGAGTCCTGACTATAACTCCTAACAATATCATCCACAGACCCACCATTGAAAAGCTCCTGATCTGAGTGCAACAACCCTCTCCTGTTAATAAGTGCTTGGAAATAATTGTTGCCAAATCTGTTGGAACTCTGCTGGTCCAATGATTCCAACACATCATCCCCACCGTTGGATGGACATCTTGATTTTCTCTCAGAAGCAATCAAGCCATCCAGGTTGGTCCCATTGTACAGATGGGCGCGGAAATTCTGGCATTTGGCCAAGCCAATTGAATGGGACCCAGACAGTGCAACCATCTCTTTGGGTGTGAAGCCCTTGGCACTGAAGCCGCTTATGATGTCTTTAAGATCTGAAAATGGAGCTGGGAGATCGCTTTCTGCAGCATTTCTGTTTGCACTCCTTGCATCCCTCCTTCCCAAGGGCACTTGCCATGTTGGACCTCCCAACTGTGTGATTTGCAGGGTTAGATTTGTAGATTCAGATATAAATACATTCTTCTAATTAGAGGTGAAACTCTGGCTGGTTGGGTCTCAAAAATCTGTTCAGCTGGACTCGGAACTGTTTGTAGATAGACCTGAGTGTTGGCTTTATGTCTTGTATTCCTAGTTTACCGGATTGATCCATTAGGTTAGCCAATGACGATATTCACGATTAAGGGTATTTTGGTCATTGTATCGGGGCTTTTTTGGGGCCTGAGAAAGTGGAGATTATATATATTTTGTAATATACAACCCTAAACTCTTAAGAGATTCAAGATGTGAATTAGTTGCTCTCTTGCCGTGGATATAGGCAACGTAAAATTCTCTAGTCTCACTTGTGGGGCATGATTGATCGATCGCAGGTTTTGCGCTTTTACACGCACGCACCTGCACAGTATTGAGGTTCAACTTACTCAAGTGAAACCTATTTGAGCCGAATTGTATAATCCCTGCATAAGTGCAGTTTGGGTTGAGTTGGGTTTTCGCATGATTAGGTTGGGTCCCAAATCTTATTGGTTTTTTCTTTCTTTTATGGTATAGAATTTAGAAAATTCACATACTTCATTGTTATATATATATATATATATATATATATATATATATAGTGTAGTGAATCTACTATGTACTAGACTTGGGGATTTTCTCCTAGGAGACTCGTATGAAAGTAGTGTAGGATTCTCAGTGGTGAAAACCTTTATTAAGGGGGTCCCACTTTGTGGATTATGGAAATTCAAAATCCAACAGTGTCTTGTGATTATTGTTGTAAGAATATTGCAAGGCAAGTACATGGCATCACCTCAACAACTGAGTCACGAGCAGCAATTGCTGTGATATCTGCACAGGATACAACAGGCCCAGGACATGCTTTGTCCACTGCATCCTTGATCTTATCAATCAACTCAAATCCTCTCAGAGAATTCACATTTGCAATTGCCTTCTTCTCACTGTCTATGGTTGGAGGATTGTCATCCAGCAACACTCCAGCATCACATCCCTGCTTGTTCTCAAAATGATCACCATGAACTTTTTTTTAAATATATTAAAGCAGCTAACAAGGAAAAATAAATAAATATAAAATTAAATAAATAAGCTAAGAACCCAGTTGGATGAGGAGAAAAATTGAAAGTGAAGAACTTATGCTAGGCAGAGAAATGAGAGGAAAAAAAAAAAGATGGAGCTCTTTATAGAATAATCCATATGTACTCCTTTCTCTTTGGCAGTGATTTTTCTCTTTTTATGATTTGAACCAAGGAAGTTAAGTATGAAAGAATCATTTTAGATAAAAATAATTGTTAAATGAATTTTACTAAAGGCCTCCTAGAGATCCCAAAAAAAAAGTATTTCTAAAAATGGCTAAAATTGAATTAAAGGGGAAGATTCAGCTAGGCTGTGTAGCTCGGCTGGTTAGGGATACCAAAAGCTACTTGTAGAGCAAGAGTGCGTAGGCTTGAGTGTTCACTCTCATGAAAAATAAAAACCCCTATGATGATGGAACACATTTTACCATGAATTCCTCTTAATTCAATTCCATTCAATTAAACTGGCTTTAAAGAAAATAGTGTATTCTCCACCCCCATTAAGAAAGGAAATCGTTTCTCTACTTTATTCCAAAGTAATTAAGAAAATCTCCTCTTAATTGACAAACAAAAGAAGAAAGGTTTTTCAAACAAAAATAAAATATTTTCATTACTTTTCTGGAGATCCAAATGGGCCCCGAGGGTTTGTTTGGCCACATCATTAGTAAGGTGGAGTGAAGTAAAGCCTCCTTTCACTAGACAAGAAAGACTAGGGGTTATATCAAAAGCACCAAAATTCAAAATTACTTCCTTCATTTAAAAAAAAAAAAATCAAAAAGCAATATTTTCAGGTTACTAAAAGACAAAAGCCCATCTACTTTTTACCCAAAATGTAAAAAATATTCCTTATTAAGCCACTAAAAATAAGATTTCATCGTACTATGATTAGACTCCATAATATTTTATTCTCTCTTCAATCTTCACTTTACTTTACTTCACCCTACAAGTATTTTCACCAAATAAACCCTGAGAAGTCGAAAGGAACATACAACGACAAAACAATCATGGAAGATGAGACGAAGAATAGAAGCTCCAATTCTCTTCTCCCTGTTGACTGCTGATCGGACGTTCGATTTTACAATATCATAGATGGAGGGGCATGTGCTGCTATAGAAAGAAGTTGAGAGCTGTTGTGCTTGAGAAATATCTGGCAGCAGCAAGGTAAAAGCCAATGCCAACAAAAACACAAGATACTTGACACCAACCATGGCTATTGTAATTAAGTTGTAACCCAAGGGAAGTCTCTCCTAATTCCAGATGCCCAAGACTCCCTCTCTCCTTTTATAAAGGAAGAGCTGTGTGAATTTTGATTGGAAAGTTTGCAACTAATGGCATACACTCTTTTCTTTTTTCAAATCTTCAATGATTAGGATTTTTAAATAAAAACCCTAAAGGACAGCTCAGTTGGCCCAGGATCAAAGTTTGTACCGGGAGGTTGTGGGTTCGAAACTGTACTACAACACTGGGGCTACAGAGGAGTTTACCTGGCTTCCATCTAGGCCCGGTGGGATTAGTCCAACCCAAAGGGTTGGGAACCTTCCGATAGCAAAAAAAAATTTTTTTTTTTAAATAAATAGAGGAGGTTGTATGTAAAACTGAGAAGGCAGGTGGTTTTGTAATTGGACACAGGTGGTTTTCTGCATTAATAAAACATAAAAAAATACCCACTTAGATATTTGGTGCGAACCCTTGTTTTTCATTGGGTTAAAGTGACTTGAGATAAGGAGGTGTTGTTTGTCTCACTTGGATTTCCATTAACAAATTCCATTAGATGTTGTAATGTTAGGTCCTTGATTGGAGATGTATGGCCGCCCCATTACATCACTAATCATTATATCACATTGAACCTGTGTGTGTTGTGTATGTGTGTGTTTTTTGTGTGTAAAAAATTATACAAAGATTGGCTCGGTCGAGCATGAGCTAATCAAGCCAAGAATTCGCAAGCTGAGCTCGAGTTTGTTCGACTGACTTGATTAAGGGCCTAACTCAAGTTCAACTCCATTAAGTTCATGTTATATATATGGGCCCAAGCGGACCTCATTAACAAATGCGAAGGGCCTGATTTGTTTAAATGAAATTAAATTTGTAGGAATTTTTGAAAATATATTCCTAAAAGTGGCTAGACTTGAAGAAACCAAGTGAAGATCCACAAATGGCCATCAATTTTTCTCCTTTAATGGAAAATGAATTAAGGGGAGATGGAAATGGATTCATAGCCATCACCGTTATGAATCAAAATCCTCAAAAAGCAAAGGCCGTTCTACATCTCCTCCATATATACTTCACTCCTCACTATTTAATAATTATATTTGTCAAAACATGTTTTACGATAAACTCCTTGGAATTCTTTCCTTGCAAACAAACAAACCCAAAATGTTCATATGAGAAAGACAAACTAATCCCAAACTCAATATCAAGCTAACAGAAAACAAGCTGAGCTCGAGCTTGGGTTGCAGATCAAATAATCAAAATTGAGCTCAGTCAAGTCCAGCTCAGCTCAGCTAGACAAATTTACACCCCTAGCTATATGCATACATACAGGGAGTTCTAGACTTTGAGCATAGTTGATTTCTCTATACAAAACCTTGGGAGATGATGGTGGATTCAATCCTACAAACATCATATCATCAAAATTTCAAAAGTGGGATATGATATATTTTCCACTGAATGTGAAAGTGGACTTTTAAGTCTCCCACAGGATTCCTTATCCTTTTGGTAATTATAAGAGTAAGTAAGTCTTAAAATATCATTTGAATTAAAACACCAAATCTGAAAAAGTGGTCCTCCAGTTTCATTTGCATTGAGTAAAATAAACACCAATAGAAACACCCCTCACATGGAGTCTCATAGTGATATGGATAAGAATAGCCTCAGTTTTATCCAACTCTCTATCTCTTTATCATATCTACATTCAAATTCAAATTGAGAGAGATTGATCTAATACTTTATCCTAATAATCTCTCAATTTGAATTTGAATGGAGATCTTATCACCTATTAGCCAAAATAGTTATATATAGACATGAGAAATATCAGTCGGCACCACTTTCAGCAATTCATCTTCCTTCCACTAGATTTACAATTCTCCATCATTATCTTCTATATCCAGGGTATCCATCCTTTCCCTTGGATCTTGAAGAGTAAATCACACGTGACTGATCTCTCGTAGACAGTCACAGTTCTCTACACCAGTGCCTGATTCAAGCCAACGCTGTCCTTATCGCGTTTGTAGCAGCAAGTTCTCATAGATCCGTACTTCCGCGGCATCTATAACCTTCAACCTTAATAACTAAAATACAAATTCAATGTATTAACAATGGGTTGCAACATTGACCCAGCCAGCAACGTTTTAGGGGCCAGGGTTTTTGACCACATAAAACGATAACTCCATCGACCTATATTGCATGAAATTTGATATTTAGCCACGAGAATTTTAGCACTTAAAGGTCTTAAATTTGCCGCTAAAAGTTTTAGCGGTGGTATTTTAATCGCTGCTAAGCTGTCATTAAAAGCGCTAAAAGTGCCAACACTATTTGTTTTAGCACAGTTTTAAAATGTGGGGCTAAAAGGCTTTTAGCTGCAACACCAGAAATGCCGCTAAAAGTCTAATATTTAGTCACGAGATTTACTGCCACTTAATTAAATAATTGTTGCCACTAAAAGTATAAAGTCGCCACTAATTAATCATCAAAGGCTTTTACAAGTGGAGCTTTAGTGGCAAGTTATGGACGCAACTAAAAGTTAAACTTTTTTCTGCGATTAAAAGTTGCCACCAAACTTTTTTACTTTATTACTATACAAACGAACTATGAGAGCCTACTTGGTTCAGCAAACATCAAATTGGTTTTTTTTCCGCGAAATCCTCTTGAAATTTTAAGAGAAATAGTTTTTTAAACTAAAATATTGAATAACATCTGAATATTTTCAAAATATCACTTAGGTTTAACACACCCTGGTCCATTTTATGTAAATAATTTATTCTTCAAGGATATTTACATGAAAGTCCATCAAGTTTTCACTTTCCAGCTGCTTTCAGTCATTTTCATCAAATCCCGGGTGTTTTTCCCAAATCTCCAAAAATCATTTAAAAACCTCCTGTCTGTTGGAAGCTCGTCTAGGTTTTTTTCTAGGGTTTTAGCTTTCAGCCACAGAAACCCCCCTTTTTCGAACCGCCATGGCTACAGATCTCATCAAAACCAAAGCAATCTTCGAGGAGGAAGATGAAGAAGGTGAAGGACAGATTGAGAACTGGGACGATTGGAAGACTGACGAGGAAGATCAGGACCCTGATTTTCTCTGCCTTTTCTGCAATCTGAGATGGAATTCAATCGAACTCCTCTTCGATCACTGTGTTTCGGATCACTCCTTCGATTTTCAGAGCATCAGGAAATCTCTAGGGTTGGATTTCTACGGCTCGTTCAAGCTCATCAACTACATTCGGTCTCAGGTCGATAATCAAATGCTTCTTTTCTTCGTTTTTTACATCTTCATCTCTCTATACTGGTTTCTGAGTTCTTCCCTGTTCATGACAAAATCTCTCAAATTGGTTAATTTCATGATTGAATCCGCTCGCACTTCACAGAGTACTTACTCTATGTAAGAACTGATCCAAATTTCATTTCAATGGAAGTTCTATACAGTGTTGGACTCATCCTTTGTAGGATACAGTACTTTGTAGTTCACGTAGGTTCAATCGAACGGTGCATATCACTCTGTTCAAATTGAAATTTGGGGCGGTGATCATAGGCAGAGGACTTTGATTGGAGGGGGTTGGATCATTCAAATGTGGACAGGTTAGATAGGGTTTTAGCTGCCATCAGCAGTTCAGTACGGTAAAGATGGCTTAGACCATTTATGGAGTTACTGCTTACTACTCACTAATTCAAATTGGTGATTGCGGGTCTATGGAATTTGATTGCTGGAAGGTGTTTTTAAGATGAGAATTTGGAATTAAAGATTTCTAGTTACCTTAATGACTTGCCTTTATGAAGCAAGTTTCAATGCTGTATGTTGCTTGCTTGGGATGGGCAGTCTTTACAGATGGCGACCATGTTTCAGAGACTGCTTTCATCTGTTAGGACCCACTGCAAAGAATCCTAATCAAATTATCCTTGACTCTCTAAGGTAGGGAATGAGAATCAATCTTCGTACTGCAAACTCGGAAGCTGTTTTGTTTCACTCATATAACTATCTGGTTTAACTCATTGACCCGAATGATGAATAAAAAGAGAAAGGTATCTATTCATCACATCCGACCCCTTTCCTGGAAATAAAGGAAAGGGTTAAAGGTTCATGTTCCAACGAATCACATGTAGAGATATTGATAACACACACGAGGGAAAGAAACAAAATTCCAGGAAAATAAACATTTTCCTGTTGTTTGGTTATGTTTATTTTTTGGGAAAGCATAGTGGAATTCGTTTAGCAATCCAAGGAAGCTTACCATTTATTTTATTTGTCACAGTAGTGTTATTCTAGAAACCAAGAAAGTAAAAGTTAAAACACATTAAAGCCTCTTCTTATGAACAAACTCATGAGGTTTTTGTACCTTTTTCTTTAAAAAAGAAAAAAAATAATTGCTAGCGCATAAGAAAGAAAAAGGAGAGACTTGTCTCTTGTAATCCAGTATTGATTTCTGGGTTTTAAAGTCTTGTAGCATTTGTCAATAATGATCCTTTTGGGTAGTATTTGTAGACTTAATACAATGCACTTGAGGTCTTTGACCAGTTGCTGCTGTTAAGAACCTACATTCTATTGTACCAGGATACTTCTATTGTTGTATTTGCCTAGCATACTCATATTGAAAGGATGCAATACTGGTATGGTACTTGATACTTCAGCTATTTTTTTAGGCATGAGTTTATCATATCATACTGTACTGAGTCCGTTGTTTTATATGGTTCTATTAGTTTTATTACTTTTCCATATGAAGATTTAAAAAAAAAAAAAATTAAATGTAAAGAATGAGAATTTCATTAATTTAGAAATGTTTTGAAGAAGAAAATTTAAATGCCTTGTGTAGAAGTGTTGACATGAAAAACTGATAACATTTATTAATATGTACTATGAAATTAATAATATTGATCCATAATTTGTCTAGAAAGCTAGATTTCTATCTCCATTCTATGAATCCTTGTTTATATCCATATCTGGGCATAATAGCCTAGAATAGCACACGAAATTGTTGCTGTTAATCTCATAGAAGGTTGGGGTGTGATTGATTGAAAAGAAGATGCAGAAAGGGTTTGGATTGAATGTTTTCTGGTAGATTTGAATGTTGGACAAACATTTTTATTGAAGGAGAAAAGAGAAACGTAAATGAAACTGAATCGCTATGTTTCCACTCATGGTTTTAATTATGCAGGTTGCTGAAAACAAATGTTGGAGCTGTGGATTCAACTGTCAGTCCAACAAGGATCTCCAAGCTCATTTACATCCGGGAGTCAACTTTGAAAAAGACGGAAAACTACCTTGGCAGGATGACATATATCTGAAACCATTCATGCAAGAGGATGCTGTCTTGCATAATTTTGGCGAAGATGAAGATGGTGAAGATGACTGTGCTATATCAGTTGATAATGAGGAATTGATGCAAGAGCTAGTCAATGAATATGACCTTAGAGAAATTAGCCTGGATGATGATAACACTTTAGGTATTGTGCCTTCAGAGCATGGTGCCCCAAGTGAAAATGGAGCCAAAGGATCATCCATCTGCACAAGCAACTGTCTTAACATGGGCAGTCATTTGGAGATGGGCACAGCCAATGGCGTGGCTCGAAGAGAAGATATGGGATCACCCTCTTGGAAAAAAAAGGATAAAAACCTGAAAGTTTCTTTTGCAGGTGTTTCTGCCAAGGAAATCAAGAATGTGAATGAGAGTTATTTTGGGGCATACAGTTCTTTCGGCATTCATAGGGAAATGCTCAGTGATAAAGTATTGAACTATTCTCTTGACTGTCCTTTCCTTTCATTAAGCATTTGACAATTGTTTTCTTTTGAATGAGTGAAACTCTTCACTTCAATAGTGTATCATTTCCTTGCAAAATTGTGTCAACCTAACTTGGCCTCATTTATGCAGGTTAGAACCGACTCTTATAGAGGAGCAATTTTGAATAATCCTTCTCTTGTGCACCATGCAACTGTCATGGATGTTGGTTGTGGCACTGGAATATTAAGGTGGAAGTCATACACTTTATCATTCACCTGCTGCTTGGTTCCACTAGCATAGTTATTTTACCTTTTTCTGAATGATTTATTTAATGAAAGTGCATGATACTTCAAGTGGTCCAATCTATAAACACGGATTAAAATCATTACCAAAAGAGAATTTAGAAAAAAAAAATGATAACAACTTTTCTAATTCTCATTATTGATAAAAATGGGTGAGGATGGGGGCGAATCCATGTCATTATCTTTATATTCCCTAGGGAGAAATGACATGAGATGTATTGCTACAAAACCGGTCATTTTTTTAGCAGTTAAGAAGTTGATGGTGATTGGTACGATTTATCCTTGTAACATTGTTGGTGTTGAGTAGTAAACTTCAAGCTCTCTGCTAAGTATAAACATGATCTGATGTCATATAATTACTAGGACAAAAAAAACAAGGTGATGAAAAAAAAAAAAAAAAACTTTGTGAACGTCATCATCCCTTTTTCCCTTTAGGAAGAGAAGCTATATATGATGTATATCACCTTGTAAGTGGTGATGAGTGATATGGTTTTGTCACTTTTTAGTTGTCTTTGATATTGTGAACCAGTCGAAATGGTTATTATTATTATCGTTTAGCTACTATGTTCACAGAGGCAATAATGGTAAATGCACTAGAACAGTTAGGAAATGTTCAAGTACCTAAAACGGCCAGCTATATCAGAGTAATTATGCTGGATCTGAGTCCTATAGCTTCTCATTTATTATGGCTTGGACCTTTTATGGCGGTATCAGTTTATAGACTCCCTGTCTTCTATATTTTTAGAGAAAGAGAATCGCTATATGACCTATTTGAAGCTGCCCCAGGTATGTGAATGGTGCATAATTGTTTCCATATCGGGGGAGTCACTGCTGATCTACTTAATGTCTACAATTGGATAGATAAATGTTTGGATTTCTGATATTATTCTTTAACAGGAGTTGTTGAACATCAATGCTTATTATGAAAAACTCTCTCTTTTTTCTTTTTTTTTTTTTGAATGAGTTGAAGGGGTGGGCATTCTTGGTGGGTGCAGAATCAATAAATTGGGGTTTATCTGGACTGTTTTTTATTTTTATTTTTCTTGTGAGAGTTGGTCATCTATTTCTGTTTTTCTTTATCTCATTTTCTCTACTGTAGCCTATTTGCAGCTCAAGCAGGGGCTTCAAGAGTAATTGCAGTAGAAGCAAGTGAAAAAATGGCTACTGTTGCAACTCAGGTAGGCAACATTTCTGTGCTGAAATCTTCCCCCATTTTTTATGAGTTTTGTGACGGCCTTTCACAATTTGGATGAATGCAGATTGCAAAAGACAATGGCCTTTTACATGAGGGAAACCAGAATGGAGAGAACACGGATCAGGTAATCACTGTGGTACATGGTATGGTTGAAGAGCTTGAAAAATCAATCCAACTTCCACCACATAGCATCGATGTATTACTGAGTGAATGGATGGGTTATTGCCTCTTATATGAATCAATGCTCAGCTCGGTACTCTATGCACGAGATCGTTGGTTAAAACCTGGCGGTGCCATTCTCCCAGACATTGCTACTATAGTGAGTCCTCTGCAATTGCTTTTAATTGAATCTGCTGTGGTAGTTTCACCTGATTGAAACTAATCCTTTATATTGTTTTAGTTTGTGGCTGGATTTGGAAGAGGTGGAACCAGTATTCCGTTCTGGGAGAATGTTTATGGTTTTGATATGTCTTGTGTTGGCAAGGAAGTTGTAGAGGATGCTGCTCAACTTCCTATCGTAGATGTTATAGATAGTCGGGATATAGTGACCAACTCTGTGAGTCTTCAGGTAATGATAAAGTTGTTTTTCTTATTTAGTTATTGTTAGTTTGAATTGGAGTGACATCAACTTTAGTAAGCCGTTGTTGAAATCACTAGCTTTCAAATTGAATAGTGGAACCTTAGGGTACATTAACCAACCATATGCATGGATATCCTACCTTAAAAGGTCCTTCAGAAACCAAACTAGACTAAAAAACTTGTTACTTAAAGAAATCTTTAACCTAGACTATGGGTCTAATAGAGTAGCACGTGGTCACAAGGTAAGTAAAAGTTGTATATAAGAATTGCGTCTTCTGAACCCCACCCCAGAGAGTTCAATATATGCAAGGAAAGTAATGCATGTCACACCCTATTGAAAATCAGTGACTCAAGAGAGTTTGTACCCTGTCTCCCACATTATCCTTTTGAACTATGCAGTGCTTGGTTCTATTTATTTCCTTAAAAATAGGATCCATATTCCATCCTTAAAAAATTTAAAAACCGTCAGCCTAATGCTTCTGGAGATATCCTAAAGACATTTTGCAAATATCTCTGATATTTTGAGTTTGTTTTATAATGTTGTGATCCTCAATTTAAAATATCGTATAACCATATTATCCAGAAAAAATCAAATTATCGCCAGAAATGAATTTATCTTGATATTATTGCAGTAATAAATTTGATACCTGGATACTTCAAAATAGGCAACATATTACTTTTGTGTAAAATATGTGTCTTTGCCATATCCATGGTGTGTCCGTGAGGTATCCATGCCGTATTCTAAGTATCGTAGGGTAATATTATGATAAAGAGGGGATAGAAAACCTGGATTTATGAATGTATGTATATGTATTTGAAAAAAAAATGCTTTTTTTGTTTCTTGATTTTGATTTTGATTTTTGTTTATTTAGAATTTTCCAAAAATTATCTCAAATCAAAATCACAAATTCAAAGTTATCCCATTGTTAGTCTCCAGCCGCTATTATCCCTATAATGATATTTGCAACATTGATGAGCTCATGACACAGTGGAAGTTGCTCATTGTAGCGACCTTGAGGGTTGTGGGTTCAAGTCTCGTGGCCTATAAATAGAGAGAGAGAGAGAGAGAGAGAGAGAGAGAGAGAGAGAGAGAGAGAGAAGGCATGGACTGTCTTTTTTGATTTAGATGCTGCAACTCCTTTGGGGAGTACAAACATCATCTGCATAGTTTCGAACCCATATTGCTGCCCTTCGTAGTGGAGGGTATGCTTTATCATCACATGAAGGGCCAGGAGATTCCTGAATTGTTCTTTTTAGAATTTAGTTAACGCTAGTTGAATCCTGGAAGCTGCAAACTCTACATTGTTGTCAGTGTTTAATTTTCTCACTTATGTTGAAAAAGGTGATTGTTAATGTTTCAGACTTTCGATCTGGCTACAATGACTCCAGACGAGGTGGATTTCACTGCAAGCATTGAATTGGAGCCTAGGTTTGATCCTCCAGAGGACCATACAGATCCTAAATGCAGAACTACTTGGTGTTATGGTGTTGTTTTATGGTTTGACACTGCTTTCACAGGCAGATTCTGCAAGGAGATGCCCACTGTTCTATCTACATCACCTTATGGTCCTAAAACCCACTGGTCTCAGACCATCTTCACATTCAGGGAACCAATTGCAATGGTGTCGGCAAAACCTGACTCCATCTTCGATGTGGCAGCAGCAGTTGGTACCCATGCATGTCCCGCTGTGAGGATTGGGTCCCGCATTAGCATTGCCCGGGCTGCACGCCACCGTAGTATAGATGTATCATTGGAGCCTACGGGTATCAGCTTTGGTGGTCGCAAACGAAGCTGGCCGGTGCAGATATTCAATCTATGACATGAACCAATCAGTGACTGAGATTGGCTGTGTATTCAAGCGTATTATTATGATTTCCATTTCTCTTTCATTTGCATTGTTTTTAAGGTTGAAGATAACATTTGGAGGTATGTGCTTTGAGAAATGATTTTGCGCTGCCCTCAATATCCAGTTCGCCTATTGCTCGATTTAAGCCATTTATGTGGTTGGTTATCTTTGATGCCCTTCTAGTCTTTGGGGACGCCCTTTGAATTCTGCCTAGCTCTGCCCATCTATGTTGAATGTACATATGTTACTTCCAAGGCCATTCATGGTCCTTCAAATAGAGTCTACTGTGGCATTAAAAGACTAGAAAATCCACAAAAAAAGAATGCTTCAGGGGAAGACCTAGCCTTGCCACAATAATGAAGTCAGAATATCATAGCAGCTCTAACCATTTTGCTACCAAGGGAATGAAGAAAATGAAAAGGAAAGAAAGAGAGTAGTGGAAGGAAAAGCAATGAGATTCTCTTACTCTTTCAACAACAGAAAAAAAAAAAAAAAAATCAAAACTTGAGGAAAAGCAGAACATTTGCCCTCCCACAGAAGCATTCTGCAGATTTATTTAGTTTTTCTTTTCCTGTTACCCTGCGAAGTTGAGTGGGACCCATGAGAGATCCGAGAAGGGGAGGTAATGCCCGCTCATGAAGGGGATAGGCAGTAGAGTGAGAAACGAGATATCCAACCAACTGGGCAAGTTCTTGCAGATATATTTTCTTCATGCTGAGGAATTGTTTCTAGTCTTATATTTTATTCGAGAAATTGCAACCATGAAAGTTAATTCACGTCATGATTACTTTGAAGGTGGTAGTTTTTTTGCATTCAAATTGTAGATTGATGTTCGGAAAAAAAAAATCTGCTACTCTTCTGTTCCTGATTGTTTCCTTTGCTTTCCTCATTGGTGGTAAGAGGAAAGGTGAATGGTGATGGGGTGGTGAGGGTTAAAAGTGTGAATAGTTTGGAAGCTTAGTGGTGTTGTACCCACACTAACTTCTCAACTATATCCCAACTAAACTTTGTTACGAGACTCAAGCTTTCTCAAGAGTTTTCTACATGAAGCTTCTACTGCTTCGGTAGTCCTTTTGAATATATTAATACACTCTCTCTTACGCAACACATTTTGGAAAAGATAAAATTGGTTTGCTTGCAGGACTGGGTTGATGAATTCTCTAGGTATTACAGGGCCACATTTCCCAAGGAATGATTAATAAGTTTACCATGAAAGCATGCCTCATTAAAATTCAATAAACAATGGAGTTTGACAATCTTGTTGATAAAACTTGCTTTCAAGGGTATCATATTTTCACATCTATTTCTGATGGGGTGATGAATGATGATGGAGATGGAGGGTAGTGCATGTGGTGTGGGGTTAATTTGATATATGAGATGGAGGGTTGGAATGGGTTGAAGGTTCTTTTCTATTTTGATGAAATCAGAGCATGATGGGAGTGATTTGAGTGTGGAGAGAATTGTGGAGGTTGTGGGGCGCAAGGATGGAGAATGGATGGTTGGATTTAGCAAATTTGGCTGATAATGGAAGATGGATAGACGTAGAAGGGTTCAGTTGTTGGTGATTTGGGCCATTGGCCTGGTGGGTTCCACAACAGATGGAAAATCCATCAGATTGGATGATCCTAGAGATCATATATGAAACTTTCTTTTGTCTGGACATCTAGTGTAAAATTTAAGAGGGTCGTGGCAGGTCACTCTAGCCTGCAAATTTATGGGTTCCATTAGGGTTGGGTTTTCAGGTTGGCCCTAAACAGTTTTGTGTGGATCTATGTGCAATTTGAATCGGATCTAACCCGATGCGACCCACAGCTGAAAGTTCTAAAGCCCAGATACTTGGGTGAAGCTCACTGAGTTCGACTCGCATGAGGGGATGATCTATTACACTAGTTTAAATTTAACAATGGCCCAGATTTCACGGTATGAGGATCACATCTTTTTCTCATTAGAGTGAAGGCCCAGATCAAGCCTCGTTGTATGGCCATTTGACTACTGCAAAATCCTGGGCTTGGGCCTAAATTCCGGCCCAGATTCTCGGCGGAAGACGTGGTTATGCTTGGGCCGATTCTAAAAAACCAGAACATGGCTTGTTGGTAGGGGTGTTCCTGGGTTATCCCAGGCCCAAGATTGTCATAGCTTGGCCAGTTTAGTTATTGGGCCAAATATTAAGCCAGGTACCAGCCCTGGGCCTGAAAGTGAAGACGGGGCTTGGCAATCTTCAAAATGTTTATACTTGTACAACACACTCATGATTGAGTATTGGCACCTAGGTATCACACAAGTAACCATGGACGGATCCCGGGTCTTCAAGCTTAAATTACCAGTACCCAATGTTAAAAAAAAAAAAAAAAAAAACACAAAACAAAAAAGACACAAAATCTAAGCCCCTTGAGTTTACTCGAGGGTTAATTCAAATTATTATCAAATTATGGTGATTGCCAATTTAGGAAAGAGTGAGGGGATTGGTGTGATGACAGGCGACTCCTACGTGATGCTAAAATTATTGCCTCACACAAGTCATGAGAGTACCTCTCAGCATAAGGTATAGTTTTTGTGAACTCAGTCCAGTCATGCAAAGCCTTTCACCATTAGTCTGGATCCTTTTTGTAGCTATTTCACAAGAACCGCGCATCCCCTCCACTAATGCATCCTCAAAGAGTCCGAATCCCATGTTTGGACCAACCAGGGGGTGATACATTGTTTTGTACTTAAAGAAACACTGCTTTTTAACTCAACAAGTTCATGTGTCACCCCCTGCTTGGCCCAAATAGGGGATCCGAATTCGGATTCATCCTCAAGTTCGAATTCAAATGAAGTGGGTACCACCACCCAAAAGAGCACTACCACCGAAACATAACGAGGCCGCTGATGTGGTCTACTCCATTTGAACCAAAACAAGAGAATATATCATCGGATGGGATGACATTCATCTTAAACAAAGAGAATATATCATCCGAATTTTCTTTGTGAGCCCTATGATGGAGTTCGAGAAAAGTGTTAAACCAGCACATTAGCCATTAGACCTAAAACATGCATTAATGTAGCCTCTGTGTGCGAAGTTAAAACTCAAATATAGCAGAATCCAAGAAGGGTTCTGGTGGGGCCCACTCTGGTGCCTGTTCAAAGGGTGCAATGGGGGCTGAAGTTGAACCCATGGGTGAAATCAATGGATGCCTGTGGACTATGATTTCGGGTAGTTCCGCGGATTACAAGGCAATAACCAGTGCCTTGGGCCCCACTCCACCCCAATTCATAGAAAGTTGAAACCGGTTTTCTTGTATCTGTAGAAGAACTTGCTGTGATCATCTTACCTCTCTCTCTTTTCCACAGCAATGTAAGAGCCAAACAGAATCAAATCTTTCCCTCTATCCCTTCAATCTTCCTTTTTCTTTCCTTTCATCTGATCACATTCATTGTTGTTTTTGTTTTCTTGTATCACATGTCCAGGTGGAAAAACCCAGAGATCAATTTGATCCACTTTCATGACCATGATTGATATAGAACAGAAAGGTATGTTCTTTTCTCAAAATCAGATCTTGGGTCGTTTCAAAAAAGGATCTTTTTTTGGTTTGAATATGGAAACCTAGAGATTGATCTGTTTATATACATGTACTTTTGTGTGGAATATTGTGGTGATTTTTTGTGGGTTTTTGAGGATCATGGGTTATTTCCTTTCTTTTGTGTTCTTCTGATGTCTGCTATTCGTTTTGCATTTGTTTTGTGGTAACTGAGATCTAATACTGAATCGGGTCTGTTCTAAAACAGATAGGAAACTAAAAGATTGGAACTTTCGATATGGGTGGTGATCCTTTTGAACATTTTTTTTGGGTTGCGGGTGGAATTCCGTATGGTATTCTATGTGGATCTTTTTTTCTCATTAGTGGGTTCTTTGATTGAAAAGCAAGGTTTTGATTGTGTTGGCTTGGTTTTGGAACTGGGGTTTTTGGATCAGAGGTTTATAGGGTGAGGAAACGTGGGACTTTCTCATTGTATTGTCTGGTATTTGCATAAGAAATTTTATACTGTTTGATGTAGGCAAATTGCAACCAGTTAGGATCTTTTGGCGGAATGAATGCGTATCGGGTCTTTTTGTATATGTGGGTGCCTTTTTCCTGTCTTTACTGGGTTAGGTCATTACCAATGCAGTTGGGGAAGTTGAAACAACACTAATCTACCTAATATTGTGTCCAATTTTTTCACCACCCCTAATGCATGGGAGGTAGGAATGGCAAAACTAGTTATACGTGGACCAAAGATTCAAAGTTCAGACTGGCTGTGAATTGAGGTTATGCTAGTGTTTACAATTTTCAGAGCAAATTGGAAGATCTTCTCCACGGTAAAGTAAAATGGGGTTTCGATCTATTGTAGCTGGATACTTCAAATTTGGCAATCTGATTGCAGTGTATCATATTGATACTTTACATTTTTGTGTAAGAAACATGTCACTGCCGTATCGATGGCTTGTCTTTTATATTGCATTTTTTTTTGGCTATTTTACAAAATAATTATCAAGGAAAGTTCCTCTCTAATTAAGCTGATACCCCATTACCCCACCAAACCATCCCCAAAATAGGAAAGCTCCTCTTTAGTGAGGAGTCTAAGCTCTAAGACACCCATTGGTGTCAGTGAATGATGAATCTTATAATCCCTCAAATTCCGAGAAAATTAGGAGTCCTAACAATATCACCCCCCACTTTCTCCATATATTTATAAACCATGGCACTGCCTTGTCTTTTAATTGCATATAAGCCAGGATAAGGATCTGCTAACCTTATATCGCCCCACCCAAAGAAATCTTCCCTTAGAGAATTGATTGAATTCCACATACCAGAAACCCTTTTAGGCCTTTTGGATGTCCCAGCCATTTACTGGCATATGCTCTTTTTTTTTTTTTTTTTTAATTGAAAGTAGTAGCATGCCAGAAGCCCTTTTCCTCATTACCTGACCTCCACAACCATTTCCAAAGCGATGTCTAGTTTAGTTCTTTAATTGAACCAATAGCAAGGCCTCCTTTCATAGGAAAATATACCATTTTCATCCAACAAAATGGATTTTTATTATTCTTTTTTTTTTTTTTAAATTAAAGCAAGCAGTACAAGAGAATTATACTAACAAGCTAACACCGCAACACCAAAAAAACAACAAAACCAAAATAACACCGAAGCAGCCAGCAGCAAAAACAAAGGAAAGACATTGAGAAAAAGCTAAGACAGGACACAAAACAGAAGAAGCCCGCAACCTAGACCAGCCACTTCCTTCCACTTTCCCAATTCATCATAATCTGATCAACAGAGTAACCTTTTGGAAGAGCTATTAACCAGCACCCAAGCAGCGACGACAAATTTGATTCTTTCCATCAAAGTACTCCCATCTGCAGCCACCTCCCAAAGTACCTTGAGTTTCTCTCCTTCCAGAGAATATCCAAATTACCACAAGAAAAAATAGCCTCTACATCTCCTTTCCTGTAGGAGATCCTGGCGGGCACTTCCAAGCCTGGAATAGAGCAAGGATGCACTTCGGGAAATCCCAGTTGCACCCAAAATAGTCAATCAGAGACCTCCATACCGTCTGAGCCATCTTGTGATTCAATAGCAGATGATCAATTGATTCCTCTTCACACAAACACATAGGGCAACCATTGACCATTATCTTCCCTCTCCACCTTAAATCGTCGATAGTGATAATTCTCTTTCAGAGTGCCAACCACCCAAAAACTACTACCCTTGGAGGGGCCTGAAACTTCCAAATACCTGCCATCGATCTCCTCCTTCCAGCCCTTCTATTGATGGCTGCAATGGAGGAGACAAAGAAAGAGCCATCATTGAAGGCATTCCATCTCCTTTCTCCCCCCTCTCCGAAATATAAACCCCACTTAGGAGATTTAGAAGCAATATAAATTGGTTCACCTCATTCTCCCTGAGGTTTCTCCTCAAAATAGGGCTCTTAACCCTTTGCGCCTCCAATTCTGATAGTTAACACTAGGTCCTTGCCTTCTTATCAACGGCACAATTGAAAATGTTCAAAAATTATAGACCCAGTGGACGATGACCAATCCACTTATCAAGCCGAAAAGGAACGTTCTTTCCTGAATCCTGATCCAACGTGGTATCTAATATGCTCCATAAAGCTCTCTTTAATGGAGAGAATACCTCTCTAAATAGCCAAAGCTTTATAGTGAGCCATTTGCAAATCCCTGCCATCTCTTGAGAACCCATATTTCCTATCCACCATGTGACGCCAAAGACCTTCTGATTCTTCACCAAGTCTACATAGCCATTTTCCAAGCAAGGCTTGGTTCATTTGTCCTAGAAGCCTTATACCCAAGCCCCCATCTTCCTTGGATCTGCAAATGGAATCCTAATCAACCAAATGAAATTTCCTCTCTTCACTAATAACATGCCATACGAAATCCCACTGAAGTTTCTCAATCTGGTTAATTTTAGAGATGAAGCATTTAAGAAGAGAAAGGTAGTACACCGGAAGATTCCCCAAGACTACCTTAATCAGAGTAACCCTTCCTTCCTGATTGTTTTCAAAGAGCATTGGCTTGGCCGATTTCTGATCATAGCCCTTTGCTACTTGAGATAGGCATGGAATATTCGGGACCTCCTTTTAAATTTGAAATTATATGGCTATTAGAAAAAGGTTTTATTGATGTTGTTAAAGATTGGTGGGCCTCCATTTCTGTTAGAGATTGGATCAGTTATCAATTAGCGTAGAAATTTAAAATAAAATGAAAGGTCGGAGAAAAGAAGTTTTTGGTAGCCTAATGGAGAGAAAGAATCAGTTGTTAGTCGATATTCAGTGCATTGATGGGAAAGAGGAGGAGAAGCTTTTAGGAGAGGAAGATTGGGTGGGCGCCTCTTTCATCGCCCTTATTCCAAAGAAGACAGGAGCTGATAGCATTAAGGACTTCAGGCCAATAAGCCTCTTAGGCAGTATCTACAAAATCCTGGCTAAGGTGCTAGCTACTAGACTCCAAAAGATCCTCCCTTCCATTATATCTCTTTCTCAAGGTGCCTTTGTTCAAGGTAGACAGATCTTAGATGGGGTTCTTGTTGCCAATGAATGCATCCACTCTAGATACAAGGAAAAACTGCCCGGCATCATTTGCAAACTTGATTTGGAAAAGGCTTTCGATATGGTGGACTGGGATTTCCTCCTTTACTTGATGCGCAGAATGGGCTTTGGTTCAAAATGGAGGACATGGATCAAAGAATGCATCTCTTCTGCTACCTTCTCCATCCTTATCAATGGCTCACCGAAGGGTTTCTTTCCAGCTGAGAGGGGTTTACGCTATGGGGACCCCTTGTCAGCGTTTCTTTTCATTATTATTGGAGAAGCCCTCAGTCGTATGCTGTCCAAAGCAGAAGACTGCAATCTGATGCACGGCTTCAAGCCTTCTCATAATGCTCCTTCGGTCTCCCACCTCCAATATGCAGATGATACCCTCATTTTTTGCGATGCTGATGAGGACCAAATAAAAAATTTGGTTGCCATACTCAGATGCTTTGAAGCTGTCTCGGGTCTCAGGATAAACTTCTCCAAGAGCTCCATCCTTGGAGTTTCATTAGAAGATATCTCCCTCCATCATTATGCTACCATTCTGGGGTGCATAGTTGACTCTTTCCCTTCCACCCACCTTGGCCTTCCCCTTTGCTTGGACAGAGTCCCTAATTCTGTTTGGAATCCAGTGCTTGAAAGGATTGAGAAAAAGCTTTCTTCCTGGAAATCTAAATATCTATCCTTGGGAGGTAGAATTGCGCTGATCCAATCCGCCCTGGCTAACCTTCCCATCTATTACATGTCCATCCTCAAGTGCCCCGCTGTAATCATTGACCGCACTGAGAAGCTTCAAAGAGACTTCCTATGGCAAGGAAGAGAGGATTCTAAAAAATTCCACCTTGTCAATTGGAAAACAGTCTGCACCCCTAAAGACTCAGGAGGTCTTGGAATAAGACCTTTACGGATTATGAATCAGGCTTTGCTGGGTAAATGGCTTTGGAGACTTGGAGATGACTCACAAGGCCTTTGGAAAAGCATCTTGATAGCAAAATACAAAGTGAGTAGAAATGGTTGGGTTCTCTCTATTCCTCCGCGAAGGTGCTCAATTTTCTGGAAAGGGATATATAGCTCCAAGACTTCTTACACCCATTCCATTTGATACCGCGTTGGCAATGGAGAGCAAATTTCTTTCTGGCATGATGTTTGGGTAGGTGAGACCAGTTTAATGCTCCGGTTCCCTGATCTCTACAGATGTGCCCAAAACTGCAATGCTAAGATCTCTCATTATCTTGACACGAGCACTAATAACCAATCGTGGTGGCCTATCTTCCGAAGAAATCTTTCCGAGGCTGAAGAAGCTAACCTATTCGATCTTCTAGAGGTGCTCAATGGCATAGAAGGCTCAAGAGATCGGGATGACAGCAGGGTTTGGATCCTTTCTCGTGATGGTTCTTTTTCGGTATCTTCCTTCTTCTCCGCCTTATCATCCAATTTAACCGCTTCTCGAAGTTGGTCAAGTTTATGGAAGACCAAGGCCCCTCCAAGAGTAATTGCTTTCGCTTGGCTTGCCCTTCAGAAAAAAAATCTTAACAATGGATAACCTTCGCCGTAGACATTTGCTACTTGTTAATGCTTGCCCCCTCTGCTTAGCGGACGAGGAATCAGTTGACCATCTTTTGCTCCATTGCAAGTTGTCGAAAGCGCTTTGGTCAGTGACCCTGGAGGAGTTCAGCTGTAGTTGGGCCATGCCACAATCCTTACCGGACCTGTTCCATCAGTGGGTTACCCCGATTAACACCCCCAAAGGAAAGATCATGTAGCACCTCTCTTTCCTGGCTTGCATCTGGACTATCTGGAAAGAGAGAAACATAAGGTGCTTTGAAGGGTTATCTTCATCCCAAGAAGACTTAATCCTTAGATTGAAATTTTGCGTTGCCTCGTGGGTCTCCTATCTCCCAGATTTTTGGGGCTTACCTTTTAATGCAATTATGTACAATTGGAGGGAAATCACTTCATCTTGATTTGGTTCTCCTTTCCTTTTTCCTTGCTTTTGTTTCCCCTCCTTCTGGGAGGTAGCTGTTTTTTGGGGGCTTCTGCCCGGCCGCTTCTCAGTATAGCTCTTTTATACTGTAAAGCTCTTTTGTATTGCTCCTTTTCTTTTAATACAAGTTACTATTTCAAAAAAAGAAAAACCTTCAGGATCAGTTCCGTAGATTAATTTTTCAGGAAAATCCCAAATGGAAGCAGGTATCTAGAAATAAATGGATGGAAGCAAGGGATCAGAATACAAGATTTTTCCATGCTATTGTTATTGCCTAGCGTCGTGTTAATAGGATAAATGTTATAGCTGATGGAACAAATTATCGGCTGTGGTGGGCAAATTAAAAATATTGCGCTATGGTATAAAATCTAGCGGAGCCAAGCAGTTCTCTTTTAAAACACTATTTTCCTTATTTCTTCAACCTAAGGGCCATTCTTATAGTTATATCTACCCTTATATGATTCCAAATTACTTTTAGAAAAAAAAGTAAAGAAAAATAACACACACACAAAAGATTTGCCACTGCATGAGATTTGAATTTTTTTAACACTTTAAAAATTCAAACCTCTACTCTGCTACATATTGCCACAACTGGTACTTATTGCTTGCTACGTAACATTTTGGGCATTGGCCACTATGCCCACCATAACTACTATTTTGATCCTAGCTGCAATAGGAAGGGTGTGGGAAAAATATGTATATATATTTTTTGAATGGCTGAAATATATATATATATATATAGAGAGAGAGAGAGAGAGAGAGAGTTGTTCAATTCTTCTAGAAGTTATATACTTGTGATGATCCTTCAAGGCCTCAGATGGATGGTGTTTCTTTGAGGCAGCTTTCTCATTCCCATGCTTCTTCTCTTGAATCTCGGTTTAACAAAGAGGATATTAGATAAGCGGTGTTTGATGTTGGCAATGATCATTTTTCAGGTCCATATTGGCTTCCAATAGTCTTTTGCAGTATTTTGGTATCTTTTTGAAGATGATTTGCTAGGTTTCTTCTATGAATCCCATGATAATGATGTATAGCAGGAGAAATGGGTGGCTCTTTTATTACATTGATTCCTAAGAAGGATGGACCTATTTCGATTAAAGACTATAGGCCCATTAGTTTGATTGGTAATCTTTATAGGAATTTAGCAAAAGGACTTGATAATCGGTTAAGCGAGGTGTTTCCTGAAATCAGTTCAGAGCTTCAAGGCGCTTTTGTTGAAGGATGCCAAATTCTCGACAACGTGCTAATAGTCTATGAGCGTATTGATTCAGCCAACCAGCAGCAATGTCTTGGTTTAGTTTGCAAGTTGGATGTTGAAAGTGGATTGGGAGTTTCTTTTCTACATGTTGGCAAGAATGGGATTTGATATTAAATGGCTAGAATGGATCCATTGCTGTATTTCCTCTGCTCATTTTTCTATTATGGTGAATAGATTTCCAAAAGGCTATTTCAAAAGTTCTAGTGGTTTGTGTCAATGGGACCCCTTATCTCTGATGCTTTTTGTTATTGTGGCGGAAGCTTTGGATGCATTAATAAAGAAAGCTAAACATCGATGCTTAATCAAAGGTTTTGCAATTGATAATGCTGATCGTGAGGTAACTCATTTACAATTTACAGATGATACTATTATTTTTTGTGATGCTTCTTGGCTTCAGGCGAATAATCTGAAAATTACTCTGAAATGGTTTAAATTTTAATTGGGTTTTAAAATTAACTATGGTACCATTAAAAAAAAAAAAAAAAAAAAAAAACTCTGGTAAATGTGAAATGATTGGTGTTCGGATGGAGGATTGTAATGTTGCTTTTTTTGCTAATGTTTTCGGATGTAAAGTTTGGAAGCTTCCTTTTAAATACTTGGGGTTCCCTTTATGTCTGTGATTACAAAAGAAACGCCTATTGGATTCAATTGTGGAGTGAATAGACAAGATATTAAGTTCGTGGAAGGGAAGATATTTGTCTATGGGTGGTCATATTACTTTAATCAAATCAGTTTTGTCAAGTATCTTGTTTACTTTCTTTCTTGTTCCAAATGTCCTTAAAGTGTTTACCTAAGGATTGGGAAAATTCAACGTGATTTCTTTTGGAATGATACTACCGAAAATAGAAAGTACCATTTGGTTCAATGGGAGACAGTTTGTAAACCTTTGTCTCAAGGTTGTTTGTGCATTCACTCTTTGTTGGGAAAGTGGCTATAGAGAGTGGGGGAGCTAGGCCAAGGGTTTTGGAGGCAGCTTTTAATATGCAAATATCCTTTGAGTGTTGGTGGTTGGTTTATTCCTGGACAGGATCAAAGAGTTTTACGATTACGGAAGTCTGTTCTTTTTGTTCAAGTTGAATTTGGTTCTTGCATTCGGTATAGTGTTCATGATGTTCATCAAGTCAGATTTTGGCATGATGAGTGGTGTGGTGGGCAGTTGCTGTTGCTTAATCAATTCCCAAATCTGTATTTGCTGGAGAGGTGACGACAAACTTTTGTTGCTGAGAATTATTGTACTATGGGTGGTGATATAGTTTGGGATTTTTCTTTCCAAAGAAACCTGATTGACAGCCAAGTTTCTGATCTTGCTGATTTACTTGGTAGACAAGGTTTATTTGTCAGATGGTAGGGCTGATGAAAGGCTTTGGAAACCTGATGTTAAATGTCAACTTTCATCTAAGTCTTTTTACAATGTTTTGTATGACATTTTTGGTTAAGTGGGAGGTTGGCAATTTTTCTGATCCATTTGTTCCGCCAAGAGCTTTGGTTTTTTGTTGGGTGGCAAGGTTTATTTGACAAGTTGAGAAGAAGAAATCATTTTATAATTAGTGGATGCCCAATGTGCTTAAAAGATGAAGAAGCGGTGCATCATTTGTTGATTGTGGCATTTTGTTTATAAAGTTTGGTTTACTTTGTTTAACTTTTTTATCTATTTATATGAATTGGATCATGCCTAGGATTGTGGATGATCTTTTTCTCCAATGGCGCATGGGGAGTAAGTTTGCTTGTGGCAAAATTTTATGGGAATTAGTGTTATATGCTATTGTTTGAAAGCTTTGGTTGAAGAGAAACAATAGAGTGTTTCTAAATAAAAGCAAATATGTTGAGGAGGTGGTTGCGTTTGGACTGTGTCAGAGTGGGTATGTAAGAGAAAGGAGTTTGCTAGTATCTCTTTGGAAGATCTTTAAGGTCTTGGGCTTCTATTTTAATGGGGCTTCCGTATAAAAGCCACGCATATATTATTGTGGATTTGTCCACCTCTTGGAATTTTTAATCTGAATTTTTTTGGAAGTTTTTTGCTAAGTTCTTAATGAGGAGGGATTGGTCATTGGTGGTGTCATTCAAGATTGGAATGGAAATGTTAGGAATTCTCAGGGCCAGTCGATTCTTTAGATGCCAATGAAGCAGAAGTGTTTGCTCTTTTGATGAGGTGTCATGACTGCAAGGATCAAAATAGTAGTTGCGGCAGGCGGCCAAAATGCTACCTAGCGGGCGATACGTAGCGATTGCAGTGATAGTAGTGGTGTGAGTTGTCAAGTAGTAAAAAAAAATTGAATCTATTTTTAAGTAGTCAAAAAAATTTGAATCTATTGTAGTAGTCAACATTGTGTTTTTTAGTGATTTGGAACCATATAAGGGTAGAGACAACTTTATGAAAGGCTATTGAAGAAAAGAAATAGGAAAACACTGTTTTAAATTAAAATTGCTTGGCTCTACGAGATTTTAGACCATAGTGCTACTATTTTCAAAATAGTGTAGTCAGTAGTGGTCTCAACCGCTACGACCTATAATGCGGTTGCTACACTACGTAGTGGACGCTTTTGCAAAGTTCTTAGTGAGGAGGGATTGGCAGCGTCATTCGAGATTGGAGTGGAAATGTTGTTGAGGTTTTTTAGGGCCAGTGGATTCTTCAGATGCCAATGAAGCGGAAGTGTTTGCTCTTCTGATGGGGTGTCATGAGTTGCGTAGAATGCTCTTTTTCATCTATCCAATGTGGTTTTGGGAAGGCTATTCATCCTTGGAGGCTAGCGGATTGGATGGAGGAGGTGCAGGATATTTCAAGTCATTTGGGTGTTTTCTTTCGGTATATTTTAAGAGAGTCTAATTCGATGGTGGATGGTCTTGCCAGTGAAGGAGGTTTTCGCTCTTTTATTTCTTTTGATGTATAGATTCTTTTATTTTTTGTTTGTTTTGGTTTTCATTGTTAGCATGTAGCTGTATTGTTTGCTCAATGAATTTATTTATTTGTAAAAAAAATGTTTTATGATCTTCTTCATACCATTAAATGATAAGTTGGTGAACTTGAAAGAGCAAAGTTAATTAGCTTTACCATGAAGATTTCTTTTCTTTTTCCATATCTCTCACCCATTGTATCCTATAATGCTTTTGTTGGCTTCCCAATGCAAAGTGGAAGACCAAGTTGGGGAGAAGGAAGCTTCCTTGCACGACAACCAAAAATATCGGCGAACACCTGTACTTGTCTATGATCAACTCTATTAATATATATATATATATATGTATATTTTTTTTTTAACCTTTGGAGGGGACCTTTTTTTCTCCTAGTTGCATTTTGAGTCCCTTACACATTTGCGGCATTTTGAAATGTGGGAAATTACAAAAGATTTGAAGATGTTTAAGGATTCCTATTCGGGCCTGCTTATTCTGGACAATGATTCATCTAATACTATTGTTGAAATTATGGTGCTCTTTATTCTGTGAGTGGTAAAGATATCCTTTACTAATTTTTCCTTTTTGTTTGTCTTTCATTGAGATCTTTTCACTGGCTGTGGCCAGTTTTCTTTTGTGACCTTATATTTCATCTAATATGGATCTGTGGAGGATTTCTTTACTCTGTGCGTGCATGTGTGCGTGTGCATTTGTAAGAGTCTAATGTGGATTTTAGGTAGGATTTCTGTTTTTAATTAGGATAAGAATAAGCTAGGTTTGCATGGGGATAGTAAAGCTTACCCAAGGGAGGATTTACAGATTCTTTTCATGTTATTTTTCCAAATTAAGCTAATTTCAGCTGCAGTAAGTGAAATCTAAGCTTTTCTGTTTGTATAACTTGTGTAAGCTTGCAAATTTATTGGTGGATTAAGTGAACTGGTGCGTCTAATTTTCTACATTTCAACATCTGGTTTGCACCAAGAATCTACCAAGTCATCACTGTAACATATCAATACAATCACTTCCCCAAGGTGCACAGTTGCATTTATGATACTCCATGCCATGGTGGTCCATGATGGCCAGATTCATATACCGCCACAGGCATGGATTTGAGTACTGGGAATAAAGACTTTGCAGGTTTACATTAAAATTGTTATACAAATTACTTTCTTTCTTTCTCTAGAGCATTTCTACTGATTGTTTGTATTCCTTTCTAACATATGTTGAAAAGTAAATTTAATGATAGAACTATATAAAATAATGGACTCAATATAATAGGATATACTAAATTTGTACGCCAGAAGTTGTAATAAACCATATACCAACCCAAAAGCTTAAGTTGATAGGTGGAAGGCCCATACAGGTATATTAAGACATGACAAGCCTATTACTTAGGCGATGTGGGACTTCCCAACATTCCCCCTCACGTGCAGGCCCAACAGATTTCATGAACGGGCCTGACACGTGGGCTATACAAGAACAACGGGATCGGAACCCGCTCTGATACCATGTAATAAACCATATACCAACCCAAAAGCTTAAGTTGATAGGTGGAAGGCTCATACAGGTATATTAAGACATGACAAGTCTATTACTTAGACGATGTGGGATGTGGGACTTCCCAATAGAAGTAGTGCACTAGCTACCAAGATGAGTATTATATTGGTCTGATGAGGGTACACTAGGCATAGACAAATATCCAGGTACCGTAGATGGTCGGTCGGTCTATCTTGTACTGTATTGGAATTGTAGCTTGCTTTCTTCATTTTCTGCTTAGAGATTTTTTAGGCCCTTGTCATGTTGTTATGGAGCTGCCATTCCATTGTGTACGTCTTGCTTTGGAGAACCTACATGATTTCCGTTTGAGTTTTTAAAATTATCCTGTTTATATATGATGATTTCTCAGTTGAAGTTGAAATCACTTGATCTGGCACTCATATTTCTATGAAAAATTGCTGGGTCATGGGCCTCAACAATTATGTGCTTTACTGAGCCAATTTTGTTAGGTGAGGAGCCCATGTTTTAGGAGGTCCATGGTAGTTATCTTATCTGATGGGACTACTGTTGTGGATGAGACTCCCAAATATTCTTCGGTCAGAAGATTATAATCCTTTACTAGAATATATACTCAAGAATATGCATTGACCGTCCACATTAGAAGTATAGCTGAAGAAATTTTCTTTTTCCTTTTTCCTTTTTGTTTTGGATGGGGGTAGGTAGGATTAGACTGTGAACTGCAATGTACAAGAGCTTTCCCGATAGCCTGTGTGCTTCCTCAACACTGAGGCTTAGGACTCAAAATTCCTGCAATGTACAAAAGATCTTCATGAGCTTTTTCAAGCTTATTTCTACTTTTGGCCTTCAGGTGGTCTTTCAATCTTATTTTGGGCCCGATTAGATATCTGCATAAGATAATATCTGTAGATTTAAATATTGCAAGAATAGAATAGTGTAATATTATGATATTGTAATATTTTTAGCTGTTTGGTAGTATCTGAAGATTGAGCATCTTTTAAACTGAGTTGTTTGGTAGTTGCTGCATTTCATAATATAACTGCAAATAAGTTTCAAGATGACAAAAGCATTTTAAGGCTCTTAATTATAATAGGGTTTGTTATCAGATTAGTTGTGCATAATTCGTCTCTTGAAATCCATCATTGAGGCCCACCTTTGGAATCCAAATTACTCAAATTCATTTTCCCACATCGTTCTGTGACTTCTGTCATTAAGGAAAATCACTCTAATTATGCCCTACCATAATATCGATCACAATTCACGTCTACAACACCTGATCAAAATAAGGTTAAAAATTCAAATCAAGTAATTTAAGAATCATCAATCTGATGGTGAGAATAACTTTAATTTGAGTAAAACTTTCCTTAATGATATGATAAGGTGGGACACCATCATCATCACCACTTTTCATGATCAGAATCACCACCAATGGCACAACCACCATCATCATTATCACCACCACCACAACCACCATCCACCAATGGGGCCCACCTTTGAATCCAAACTACTCAAATTCACTATCCAACATCGTTCCATCATTAAGAAAAACTTCTCCTTAACTAGTCTTATGCCCCACCATATGATTGATCACATCTACAAAGCATGATTAAAATAAGAAAAAAAAAATCAAATCATATTATTTATGCATCATCGATCTGATGGTAGGAATAAGCTTGATTGCTTCATAGGATTGATCACTGCCACTGCCAATGATCTCATCATCACAACCACCACCGCAACCACCATCACCACCATCATCACCTCCATCACCACATTAACATCACCACTATCATTACTGATGCCATCATCACCACCACCACCCTAGCGACCACAGCCACCATTCATATCGTCATCATCCTAACTAGTCCAATCTCATTAAATGAGGGCGAGAGGTGAGCAATTTAAAAAAAAAAAAAAAATTTCCTTTTAAAGCTTGGATTGTGAGAGATTTTTATCTTGTAGAAAACTTTATGGAAGACAGGGAGGAGAGAGGAAGCTGTAACAGAAAATATCTAACTTTTTGAAGAAAAGAATATTTTCTTCTTATTCTTCTTGGGTTGCCAAACAAAATTTTTTTCTAAGTTTAGAAAGTGAAATATTATATTCTGTCACGTATTATTTTCTCGTGCTTTTTTGTGCATCCAAACAGGCCCTTTATTTTAACTTTTTGCCTGCAGAAATGCAAAGGGGCCAAGAGGCATCTGTTAGATGCCTACAAAACAAAGCATTTCATTTTGGTCTGCAGGATGGTGGAACTGCCATCGAAGGGTTTCCTGAATTCAATGATGAAATCAATACCCCTCAAGGTGGCGTTACAGAAGGAGAGAACTCACTGGGTGGTGAATCTTTTGCACCGCCAAATGAAAGTTACCACAGGCCTATGCATCCGCAAGACTTCTGCATGTGGCCCGCTTTCCATCCTGACATCCATAGAATGCAACAAAACCAATGGAGTAATAATATATATGAGCATTTCTATCCTATGAATAGGGAATACCCTTTTCCCTTGGAGAACAGATTTCATTATGTGCCATTCAAGATGTTTTCTCAGACATATCCACATGAGTTTCAATTTCAAGAATTCCAATATTTTGTTGTCATTGACTTTGAGGCAACATGTGACAAGGAGAAAAATCCCCATCCACAAGAGATCATTGAGTTCCCATCGGTTCTAGTGAATAGTGTGACAGGGCAGCTGGAAGCTTCTTTTCAAACATATGTGCGGCCAGTCTACCATCAACTTCTGAGTGATTTTTGCAAGGAGCTCACAGGAATCCAGCAAATTCAGGTGATTGAAATTTTACGTTCTCCTGTCTTGGTTTAATTGTGGAACAAAAACTATATTCTGTCGAGCAGTGTTTATAATTCTGCATGTAACTCTCTCCCTTCTTTCATATGTCTAGTTGACACTGTATGTTGGTAGTGTTACTTTTTCTACATTGATTTTTCAGTTTTGCCAACCCTTATTGGACACTAGGCAAGACATGGTGCTCCAAAACCTGTATGGACAAAGTGTCCCGGTGATGCCAAGTGCTGCATGTTGGACAAGTTGAAGTGTCTAGATGCCTACCATAGAATTCTGTGCTTAGCGTTTTGTTCCAAGTTTTCCTGTCTTGTAGGTCATTTGTTTAGCTAAAGGTTTTTCACTTATTACCTTTACACTTCTCTCCATTGTCAGTGAGTTTGCATTAGACTATTAATTGTGCCTCCCTCATAATTAGTTTTGTTTTTCATTTTTTATTACAATAACCATGGCCCCCATGCCACAGCCAGAGTTTCTGTTCGTTATGTTTCCAATTCTTCTATTAGAGCTATCCAACTTTTTGTTGGAGCAATTTTGATATTCCTCATGCATTTCTATTTTGATATTCAGAGTTAATGTTCATCATTTATGTCTATTGAAGATGATATTGCATGATTTTCAGTCAAATCAATTAGACTCTACATTATGAACTTTCTTAATTGATTCTGATTAATTTTGGTCGGAGTTCTTTACAAAATATTCTTTTGATTTCAGTTATTCCATTAATCTCTTTTACATATTAATTTATTTATTTAGGCGGAAGTTTTCCCATGTATAGATCTGATGCAGGTTTGCCTGATCCAATATCTGGCCTAAGATCTAATCAAAATTCCCCTTTGGATCTTCGGCCTTCTCAAAACACATGCTGTTACATCCCCTGCAAGGAGCGAGCTCCTTTGTTGAACTAAAATTTTCTTTTATATGAGTTGGTTTAAGGTTTTTTCTAATAATATATGTGTTTAGGCTTTCTTAGGTGGCCAGGATTTAGTTCCTGTTAGTTTCCAGTGGTTTTAGATTAAATGATAGTCGATTGATGTAGTATATTGGTCACTTGAATTGAATTAAGTTGTGGAACAAGAAAGAGGTGCTCTGTGAATTCTTTGCGGCAAATTATAAAGTTTTAGTTGTAGCACCCAATCTTGTGCAAGACTTTTCAATTGTGCTCCTTTTAAGTGCTTGTTTGTCATGTCTTATCTGTTTGAAATAGAGCTGTTTTAGTTATACCATTTTACAAATAGAATGTTTGTTATGTTTGATTCAGTTAGAAAAAGCAAACTTGTCATACTACAAAAGTTACATGGGCAAAGTCATCTTTTAGTAAAAGTAGTCCTTGCAAATTTGTCATTAAAGCAGTGGACATCCTTCTCTATTCCTATCTTGAGTTGCTGAAAAACCCTCTCTTGGATTTGCGCGAAGACTCCATTGGCATGGCTGTAAGATGTTTGGAGACTCCATGTTGATCTACCCCCCAATAGTAAAGATTTCTGGTTTTAGCTGTGTCAGACACTTCAGGATACTTGGCGCTCCTTCCATATGTTGAGGTGACAGATCATGCTAGTGGATCATCTAAACCATGCATCATCAGGTAGACTGCCTTTGCCCGAAAATCAGCACTTTGAGCAGGCGAGCCTTTCATTCATGTGGACTTTCTTACATTGGACTTTCATTTATATGTGGTCGACCTCATGAGTGACCTAGTCTGTTTTTTGGATGAGGTCATCTAATGATAGGACCCACGTGGTTGCACAAACCTGATTTGGGGCTTGTGCTGCACACGGCCTCATGTAAAAGTGCATGCAAGGGACTGGTGCATGGAATTAGCAAGTGCAATCCTAACTGTTTTCACTGGGCCTGCTGAATTCCCACCTGTTATTAGTTCTGCACCCCTAACTGATTTCATTCATTAGCATTTGGGTGTCTAGTTTTTTATCATTAAGTTGCAACAAAGTGAAAGTCAAAGGTAAAAACACAAATGAAACTGGGTTGTGCGTAACATGGGAGATTATGGAAGAATGCAGTAGCATTTTTCTCAAAATCCATGCAGCAAAACGATTCATATGTTTGAGTTCCATTCTACTTTTGGCTCGGTTGATACATGTTGAAAAGAATTGATTGATGGAATCCTCATTGCTAATGAACTTTTTGATTCAAGGAAGAGATGCATATGCTATTTTTAAAATTGATATGGAAAAGACTTATGCTCACGTGCACTGGGGCTTTATGGACTATATGTTGAGGAGGTTTGGGTTTGGGAAGAGGTGGCACACTTGAATTTGGGATTGTATTTCAATGACTTATATTTCTGGCTTGGTAAATGGTTCCCCTTCCAGGTTAATCAAATCGTCTCGGGGGCTTAGGCAGGGGGACCCTCTCTCCCCTTTCTTGTTCGCTTTGGTAGTCGACTGTAGAAACCTTGAGTGCTCTTCTCTCTAAGGCTAAACTCCGGTTGCCTGAGATGGGTAAAGGGGTGGAAGCTATTACTTACCGTCACTTTGCCAATGACACTATTCTTTTCAGTGTGACGAGTGGGGGGGAGGTTTTGGTGTTGAAGAGAATCCTTAGGTGCTTTCAACTTTCTTCAGGGCTGAAGATCAATTTAGCCAAGAGTTTGTTGGTTGGGTGGGGTGTTCATATGAAGTTATTTGGCCTTTATAGTGTGATGTTTCATTGCAAGGTTGGGAAGTTACCAATTCAGTATTACCTATTGGTGCTTGGGCAAGATCGAGAATAGTTTGGGATCCAGTGGTAGCAAATTTTGAACTGAACCTTTCTGCTTGGAAAAGGAATTCTTTCTTGCTTGGTGTAAGAATTACTTCGATCAAGGCTATATGCTATCCAATCTTTTGGCATTCTACATGTCTCTTTTGTTGATGCTAGTGGCAGTTAAGTAGAAGTTCGATCGTATTCGTAGGGATTTTTTATGAGAAGGCCGGAATGATAGAGGAAGTTGCATCTTTTGTAGTGGTGTAGAGTTATTAAGGCTAAAGACAACGTAGGGTTAGGTCTTGGGGATTTAGAAATAAAAAATTGGGCTTTGTTGGCTAAGTGGTTGTGATGATTTGAGGAGGAAAAGAAGGCTGGTGGAGAAGCGTTTTGGTTGCAATATATGGTGAGGACGAGTGGGGTCAGATTCCTTGTAGTGTCCATAGGCATCGGGTGTCAAGCTTATAGGGTAATCTTTTAAAAATTAGGTATGTGTCTTCTTTGGGAGGGAAAGTGTTCAGTAAGTTGTGGGTTTCAAAGTGGGGGAGGGAAGCCGAGTCCAGTTTTGGGTCGACTGGTTGGGTTTGTTCATTCCTAGATTATTCAGGGCAGTAGTCAATCTGTCTTTAATCAAAGATTGTTATGTGGGTAATGAGGGTTTTGGGCTTTGGGGTGTCTTTCGGGAGAGCTTTGCATCAGTTGGAAAAGTCCGAATATGCATCTTTGTTGAGGCTACTTTCAAATGTTTTTATTTTCAAGGGCAACGTTGATCAACGTATATGGAAGCTTAGTCCTTCTGGCATTTTTTCCTCTTAGTCTTTCTCTCAGGCTGCATAGGGGAGCACGGAGTTGAAGCCAGTGTTACGAAATTCGGTTCGTTTTCATTCAAATTTTACGAATAATTTCAGTTTGGTCCCTCTACTGAAACAGACACCGCACCTACAAAATTCCGTTCCAGAATTTGGTCTGATTCAGTGATATTCGGTTGTTTGGCCGAACTGTGTACTTTGCCTTTAAAATAGAAAAAACAAAACATGAGGGGGCAAAACACAATTCTTTTTTTAACTTAGAAGTAAAAAGACCCTTAGTCCCTAACCCAACCCCCTTTCGTTCGCCCCTTTTGCTCGACAGAGAAGAAACGACGAAGATGGAGAAGAACAAGAAGAAGAAAATGAAGAGGAATAGGAGGCAAAGGCAGCAGCCAAACCCTCTGCCTGCTGCTCAGCTCATCTGGAACAGAAGGAAAAAAAAACATGATGATGATGATGAAGAAGAGGAAGAAGAACCTGTTAGGATTGAACCATTGCTGCTGTTGCTGCTCAGCTGGAGTGCTTCACCAGTTGCTGCAGCTTTACCCAACCCAGCTGCTTCTCGATCCAGGTGCTGCTGGTGCTACTCAAGTTCTTCTTTTTCTTATTCTTACTGCTTTTTTTTTTTTTTTTATTACTTTTCCTCTCCCAGTCTCTTCAGCAGTTGGCTTTTTATCCTCTTCTTTTACTTTGACAGCTGTTGAAAACTGAAACAGCTGCCTTTTCAACAGTTGCTTTGTTTACTCTTTTTTTTTTCCTTCTCTTTTGGGCTCTTGGGCTGGGCTTCTGCCTTCTTTATTTTCAACAGCTGCTGCATTTTTTTAATAGCTATTGTCGCTCCCTGTTTGGTTGTGGCTCTTTATCTTACTATTGATGTTGGATCATCTGGTATTGATGTTGAATTTATTTGGTAGTAGTGTTTTTTTTTTCCCTGTGTGTTGGTCATTATATCAGAATTTTGAATTGTGGTATCTTTTTATTTTTATTTTTTTTTATCAATTATCATGACTGGGGTTGGAAAATGGTACACCTACATCACCACATGCTTCAAATCCCGAATAAACTAAATGTATCATATCATATTATTAAATTTTAATATTAGTCTTACGTTTTTCTATATGTATATATATTTTGAAGTTTTATTTTTTTCCGAAACATTTCTCTGAAATCCTGAATCAGCTGAAATATTTCATTTGGGAGGCCAAACCGAAACAGCGTCTGAAACGAATTTCTCAACTATGGGTGAAGCCCGCTTGCTCATTAGTGTGGGCTGGTTTGGCTCCCCCTAGGGTGGAGGCGTTTTGCTGTCTTGTTGTAGCAGGGAGAGTTTCCATGGCAGACAATCTTAGGAGGGGTATGGCGTCAAAGACTATCTAGGATTTGTGTTTGTTGTGTGAGAAGGAAAGGGAGGTGGTTGACTAGCTGTTTGTGCATTACGAGTTCTCTTTGTGTGGTCTTACTTTCTTGTGAAATGTGGGGTTTCTTGGTGTCTTCTGGGGTTGTTGGCATGTTTATTCAAGTCGTGTAGGTTGGCTCCTTTTGGAGGTTGTGGGAAGACTCTGGTGGCTTATTACACATGCTATATTGTAGTCCAATTGGAAAGAGAGAAATGGAGTTTTTATTGATTTAGAGGTACTTTTATGATTGGAGAGGAGGTTGCTCACATGGTGCTATTGAGGATAGCAACGTGGGCTTCGTCAAGGAGTGAATTTGATAGTTTGAGAATGGAAGGGTTTTTCACAATTGGGAGGCATCCTTGTGTAGTTCGTCTTTTAATGTGGCTAGACTCTAGAATGGTTTCATGGGCTCCTCCTATAGGAGATGTGTTGAAGTTTAATGGTTATAGGCCGACAAGGGGCAAACCAGGGCCTTCAGGCATAGGAGGGGTGCTTCATAATAGTGGCAGTGATGTGTTGATTTTGTTCTCTAAGGTGTGAGTTGTATGCAATCTAATGAGGCGGAGGTCGTCGCCATTGTAGAGGCATTGTGCATTTATGTTGCTTCGTCCAAGTTGATTGTAGAGAGTGATTATAAGAATGCCATATCTTGGGTGTCTTCCTTTGCTTTACCCCCCTTGGAGATTCCAGTTTCTTCTTAATGAGATCAAGGTTGTGTCAACGTTGATTTCTTTGGAATACAAGTATATTCATCGGGAGAATAACGTTATCTGCAGATTCCTTGTCCAAGCGAGGGGTGGACAAATCTTCTCTGATTATTGCTTTCACTATTTATTATTATTATTATTTATTTATTTTGGTTTCTTGTATCTTTTCCTAGTTGGTATTAGGCTTTTGTACCTCTGTATTTGTCCAATTTTTTTTATTGGTTCTTTCCATTTGATTGGTTCTTTTTAATGAATTTTAGTTACCCATTTACAAAAAAAAAAAAAAAAAAAACATGCTGTAAAGAATGTCTAACCTGTTACAGTTGTGTGTGATACCCAGGTTGACAGAGGTGTTCCTCTTAGTGAAGCTTTACTCATGCATGATAAATGGCTGGAGGACAAGGGAATCAAGCATACAAACTTTGCTGTGGTGACATGGTCCAATTGGGATTGTCGCGTGATGTTGGAATCAGAGTGCAGGTTCAAGAGGATAAGGAAGCCTCCATACTTTAATAGGTAATAATGCTAAGAGCCTTTGACTTTGCAAGCGCTTTGTTTGGCCGTCAAGCTGATTAGACAAGATTCTTTAAGTTGCGGATTCAATCCCTGCTTAGGTTATGCTTTGCAGGACGGCTTAATATATTTGCAAGGTTTCTGCCTTGTGTTAAATGTTGCAACAGTAAAAACTTTCTCACTGCAGAAACCTTTCTCTTGACAATGGTCTGTCATTTGCAGTGGGTTCAAATCCCATAGTTTCTATGCCACTTAAATTGCTTATATGTTTAACTTCCTTTTCGAAACGGGCATGTGAAATTCTATTGTAAATAAAAGAAGCAACCATGAATGGTTCTAGGCCCACTGTAGACAGTCATCATTGAGAAGTTTCTTTTACGAGACTGTATTTTTTCAAATCCTCATCAATGTGGCAATGCTAATATGAGGAAATATTGAAATTCTACACCTATCCTGTCAGAGTGGATACTGGATTGTTACATTGACTGCAAGGGTTTTCTTGGTACTTAAGTGAAGGAATGGACTTACTCCTTTTTTTAATTTTTTATTGGATTTCTACTATCTGCCTCAACATCTACTATCTGCCTCAACATCACGCACCTTACTTTTTGGAGGAAATATCCAATGCGCAACCGAGCATTTGCTTAGCTCAGCGAGGAGTTCAGTGTTCATGTTAGGACACCTTGTGGTGATCAAAATCAGTCATGTTGGGCCACCAAACTTCCCTTTTCTGCCATGGGATGATGCCTGCCAGGTTATTTGTAACTATTGGATGTAATTGTCCATTCCCTCAGTTAGTATCATCCAACTGGGAAAGAATTGTGACATCAGGCATGGTCATTCCCTGATAGGCCCCATGTATACCATTTGCTGGGTTGAGCAAAGGCTGTTTCTTCTACTGAGCATCATGTATTACCTCTAATATTTTACAGCATCTAATGGGCTTTATATCTACAGATTAAGGTGCATTAATCATTACAAGCTTTTCAGTTCAAGTGAGAAAATAAGAAGCATTTTTTGATGTGCTGTTCTTTCGGATATCTATTGAAGGGTAATATCAGAGAGGTCAAAGCTGTATTCAGAGTCAAAATGATCATATCTACCTGGCTGCATGGGAATCTCCCATTTATCCCCATAAAATGCTTACATTGGGGTTCACTTCAGGGTATGCTGTTGGGTTTGATGTAACTGGCCCAAACATCACACAATTGGTGTGACTTCCTATTAGAATTGAGGTGATCTTCGACACCCCAAGTTTGACTTGGACTATTCAAGCCAGGTTTTTAGAGACACATGGGTGTCTTCCATGTAACCACTCTACAGATGATCATTTTGCTTTAGTATGTACTTTTCCTTTTACTCATCAGGCATTTTTGGATGATGGAATAATATCTAAAAGCTTTTGAAGTGATTTTGATATTCATTTTCTACCATGGCCAGGTGGATTAATTTAAAGGTTCCATTCCAGGAGGTGTTTGGTGGTGCACGTTGCAACCTAAAGGAAGCAGTTCAGTTGGCTGGTCTGCCCTGGGAGGGTCGTGCACACTGTGGTCTGGACGATGCCCGGAACACGGCCCGCCTCCTTGCCCACCTGATGCACCGTGGCTTTCGGTTTTCCATCACTAATTCGCTCATGTGGCAACCACTCGATCGCCCTATGACATGGCAGCAGTCCCCAGACCGCCCGATTGGCCCAGTCCCCCACCATCACATCCCAAAAAATCCTGTGCCACCTGCAATCCAGTTTCATTCCCACACAGACCCAACTGGCAAGGATTGGCGCGGCACTTACTGCTATTGTGGGGTCAGGAGCTGCAGGCAAATGGTGAGGAAGCCCGGACCAAAGCATGGCAGCTTCTTCTTTGGGTGTGGGAACTGGACAGCCACTAGGGGCGCTCGCTGCCCATACTTTGAATGGGCTTCTTCTCCTTGATTGGAGTAGTACTACCGATTGAGGGCATTTGGCTTTCTGTAAAAGCCTCTCAGCATCTTCTTCATGTATAAAAAGGAACCATGGTGGCTTTAATTATGGGAAAAGCAATAAGAATTAAGAAGCGGTAGCTGCTGCTTGTGGGGGGTGCTTTTACTTCTACAGTTCTTCACCTTCCACTACATATTTTAGTCTTGCTTGTCTGTCTCTGTTTCTCTCGCTGCACTTATTGCCAATGGGAGTGTCTTTAGGGAGCTCTAACCTGTAAAACTGACTCGTTGAACTTGAGCGAACTGGGAATTAGATGCTCTAGTTAGGAGGATCTTTACATGCTTAAGGTCAAAGACATGCTTAATTATCATCTTAAAATAATCTGCAAGATATATATGTATAAGGAGTGCTTGATGGAACCTGGAATATGCTTTATTCAAGCTTTTAGTGACAAGGGTCACATTCCAGTGCCATATTCAGACAATTGTTATGTTCATAGATTTTCATAGATCAGTCAGAGACTGTTATGGCAGGATACTGTGTCCCCTGTTCGAAATATTCATAGTTGATGAGTCTACTAAGTGTCTGCTTTGATATAAAGGAGTATTGGTTTACCACTTTCCTATTTATACCAGTTTCTGTCCTTACTAATGAAGTGTAAACCATCTTAAGCATTATTGCTTTATATATCTTTTATTTTTTTCCTTTTTTTCTTTTGGAAACTTCTGTAAATGGTTGTGAGATTTTTATAAATGAATCAGACAGGAGATGAAAATAAGGTAGCTTCTGATGTGTGAGGATGGCAATTGCGGAACCAGGCTTTCCGCCTGGAGCTGAACCTGACCAGGCAATTCAGTGTCTGGTTTGACTCTTTTTGGCATTTCTGGTTGGATCCAAGCTATTCGGCTTGCCAACCAAGTTCATTGCATTCTCAACCAACTCGACCTGAACTGGACCTGGTAGTTTGGGTTGGGTCTGACCCTTTTTTTAACTTGCAAATTGCATTTGGGTTGAAATCTCCAATTAGATTAATGAATAGGTTCTCTAGGGGTTGGTCCATACTTGGAGCCTATAGTGGATCAATTTGGGTCTCTTCGTTGTATCTCCATCTGTGGGAATCTCTATATGGATTGTTGGAAGCTTGAAGGGGACGGGTCTTCCTTGTATGGATGGCTAGGATGTTAAAATCCTCCCATGAGGAGGATGGAGGCAGCTTTGGGCCCTGGTGGGTAGAGGGAGTTTTTTATTATACAGTTGCACTCTTTATGAAGGCTTCAGAGGCCAAAAGAATAAAGGAACAAATGGATCATTTGTCTTCTGTTGTTTATAACTAATTGATCTCAAAGAATGGCTTGATGTGGTTAACCACAAGTCCAAAGAGAGAAATCCAGAGAGGAGTCTGGCAAATCTAATCGATCCATCGAGTTGTCTGATGGCAATGGTTTGGCTCGGATTGACCACTGATTATGGATGTAAGTTAGACATGGCTGGTTTATTGATTAGGTTAGCAATTAGCATTGTCAACCTCACTGACCCCAACTTGATAGTTTACTTAAAAGGTCCAATCAGAACTTGAAGTATGGTTAGGTTGGGTGGGTGGTTGGGAATCAGCACCCCAAGCTAAATGATCCCTCATTATCCTCTTAATGAAAATGAAATAAGGGAAGATGGAAAATGAATATCAAACCATCACATAGATATTCAAATCCCGAAAATAGGTCTTATCTACATCTACGTCTCCATTTCCTCGCCCCTTAAATAATCCTCTCCTTACTGAAACTCATTTTACCTTGAATTCCTGTGCATTTAATTCCAAACAGACAAATGGGTCCTTTATGCATTTGTTGCTTCGTTTTTGTAATTGAAAAAAAGGAGTAAGGCGAAAAGGTATGCTCAGTTAGGGCCTGTTTCTTTACAAGCATTTCTGACAGGAATTCAGATTGTCTGTAAATTCAAGAATTCCTATTAGAAACTCAATGTTCTTTTAACGGGATTTCCAATATTCAAGGCATCTAGAATTTTCAAATGCTAGAAAGGTGGAATTCCAAAATGCTAGCCCCTCCAAGAGCATTTCTGAATTTCGAAACTCCAAGAAGCAGAGCTTTACCGGAAAAGCAGCGTTACAGACTGAGTGGGGGTGGAATTCATCTGTAGTTTCTGCGTTCTGTGGTGTTTTCAAAACACACTTTTAAGATCCCTTGACGTCGTTGGATCCACTCAATTTTTCGTCACTTGACTAAGGGTCATTTGCTTGCATACATAGGATATAAAAAATGGGTTTTACATGTGCAAATGCAGTTAGAATTATTCGGCTTTAGTGTGGCCCATGACCATATGCCCATGTGGGTCTCCTATGACCAACTTACTTAAGGATTTCTATATTGGTAAATCTCCTTATGGAAATATGTTTGGTGTTTAAGGGATTCCTACGTTGGTAAGTCTCCGATATATCTTTGGTGTTTAAGTAAGTTTCCTATGCTAAGAAGGGGAATCAAAATCCTAATTTAATTAGGACTCCATAATGGAAAGGGAGTTGGAAAACCTATACATAGCGTTTTAAGGGTCACCGTTCCTCTTTACTCCTCCACCAATAAATTAATTGCCCCATCGAGATCACATAGAAAACCCCCAATCAAAGGTAGCTATTCATGATGACGCGATGGAGTTAGGTATGAGTTTAATTTCAGTTTTATATCGTGTTATTCAAATCAAACCTATTATTGTGTATATCTGATTTAAGTAATGTTGAAGCAAACTAACAAGTGGTATCAGAGGCCTCGGATTCATTGGATTTGATTTGGATAGCCGCTTATCTATTTACTTTTGATCGCACGTCTCGGATAGATACCACGGTACCCTTTAGGTGAATTAGTGTAAATATTTTATAACTAGAATTCTCTGAGTTTCTACATATGCATTATGCTTGCTTCTTTTGTTTTCTTGTATATGGGAATATGAAGACAATTATTGAGCTACCATTTATCCCAAAATCAATTGGTGATGGGAAACGGCGCAATAATGGTTTTATGTTCTGTTGGTTGTGTTAGGAAGGCATTCGAGCATCACTCCACTGTGGGTACACACAAGAGTTGTACCCCCCCCCCCCCCCCCCCAGAGGAGACTCGAAACCCCAATCTCACCAAGCTCTGATGCCACTTGTAGGATCTTATGCACCCACTGAGCTACCATTCCTTCCAAAACCAAATAGTAATAGAAGAGGCAAAACTCCATGTTTTATATGGCATTCGACATCGCGCCTGCGGTCTGTTTTTAGAGCGGTCACAGGAAGCGGTGTTGTAGTACGCCTTTGCCCAACAACATCTAATGCAAAAGAGATATGATAAATGGAGAGAAGAATTACCAAAGATGCATCCTTGACAAGCTTGGGAAACAGGAATGGGACAAAAGGAGGGAAGGAGAAGAAGGAGGAGGAGGGAATACTAGCTTGTGCTTCAAACCGTCGATTTTCCTCCTCTCTCGTCGGTCTTGGACAAGGGTTTGTGCTTCAAACTGTGAATGGGTTAAATGGAAGGGAAGGAGGGGTCAGATGAGGGATGCATACCGAACAAATCAGTTGGACAAAATAGGAAGAGGAAGAAGTGCAAGCAGCAAAACTCAATGGCTCGCGAAGGATATGTACAGAGCATAGATGTGCACCGAACAACTGTGGATGTGCAAATAGTAGCTCACATGTACTAATCCTTTTCATCTTAATAAGGTCCTAAAAGGAACAAGAAGTTACTATTTCTGCCATCATCTTTTTTGTAGGGAAAAATCCAAAAGTGCCATACAAAGGTCACAAGAATAAGAAAGACATGTTCAATCATGTATTTTACCCTAGGGCTATGATGATTGACAAAAGATGATGCACATGGATGTAGAGATCTACATGGTCATCTCGGTTCATTTATGCACTCTCCAATCTGACCCATCTGATTATTGAGGTGGCAGAAAACTGGGTTGTCCATGTGTTCCCCTGGTCACTATGCAATGTGATAATGGGTCACTAATCTATGCAATGGAGGATTAGAATTATTGGGCTTTAGTGTGCTCAATAACCACGTGCTCATGTGGGTCATCCACTTCATATGACCAACTCACTTGAGGAGTCCTATATTGGTAAATCTCTTGGTGGAGACATCTTTGGTGTTTAAGAAGAATTGCTAACCTAATAGAGTTTTAAGCCATAATGAAGCGTAGTAAATCCTAATCAAAGATAACCATTCAAATAAGGCGAACGTGATGGAAACAGGTATGTGTTTAAATTTTAAATTTATATTGTATTATTCAAATCAATCCTATTATTGCGTAAGTCCAATTTAAGCCATGTTAGTACCAAACTGACAAATGTTGCATATGCAAATGATACATACATAGGTGTTATATATTTCAAATACATTAACATGTAAATCACCAGTCTCACATAGTAAATGAGTACATCCAATGGTTTTATATGTGCTTATATATATTTTTAACAAAATTTCCAAAATCAATAAAATGTTAAGATATGAAACTAAACATCTTGATGTTTATTATTAATATAAGAATATTGAACGATCATGAATTGGCACCCACAAAAGTGCATAAAATTAGGTCTATGTGGAGACTTTTTGGGTATTTTTCATAAATTTCTCAAAATCTCTCAAGATATGAAATCAAGTATCTTCGGCTTATTATATCACGAAAGAAGATGGACTGCTCAGATCATGAATTTGGAGCCCTAAAAAAAAAGGGTTGAAGGCATAAACTGATTTTATATGATAACAAGGAGAACCATTTTGGTAGAGGTGCACAAGGGTCGGGACAGCGGCATACAGCCTGCTTTGGGCCGGTTTGAACCTTTAATACTCGAGTTAGCCCTATATTATTATTATTATTATTATTTTTAATTTTTTGCTAACAAAGGGTTCGCAACCCTTTGGCCTGGACTAATCCTTCCGGGCCCAGAGAGAAGCCGGGGTAAACCCTTATGCAGGGATGGAGTAAGTGAATAGAAAGTTTGAATTCCTGACCGAGCTTGACCCAAATAAGATATTAAAAAAAAAAAAAAAAAAAAAAAAAAAAAAAAAAAAAAAAAAACCCTCAGTGCTTGTAGTTTAGAGCTTGTAGCTTAGTGCATGTGGATCTAGTTCAGTCAGGCTTGGGCTGAATATAGACCTGTGTTTCTAAATTCAAGTCGGGTGTAGATATGCCTTAGCCTGCCCCAAACACCCCTCCATTTTGGGGTGGGGGAAGGATACTGGAATCTACTTTTTGTGTGTGCATGAAAATATATTTTCTATATAGCATAAACCATTTGTTTCACATGAACAAACCCTAGCAATGTTTATTCACTTGAAGAGTGAAAACTAGTAAGATGATATATTTGGAGAATGCAGCGGTAAGAACCTATAACATGTAACCTGGACATGGCCATATATACCAAAGAGAAAAGGTATTAAAAAAGGGGGGAGAAACGTTTTTTTAAACAAAGTTGCCCTCCAATCCAAATGTATCATATCAGTCAACACAGATTTCCAAGAAAAAGTGGAAGGTTATTTTCTTTAATCTACAAAGAAAACCACATTTTATCTAATATGTGATGAATCTTGATAAGAAACTATAGAATCATCGTAAAGAAAACCACGTTGTACCCATTTACTCATGTGAAAATGATGACGGAAAAACATCATAACGTGTTACACATGTGTAACATTTCCATATTAAACGTTTGTGTGGTAAAAATCTAAGCCTATTGTGGAGCTCTACTTGGATGCATATTGTTACACCCCGACCCGATTTAATCTTGATTAGTGCTAATTAAATATGTTTTAGCTAAATTAATTGTGTTTAGCTGCTAAGTATGATAATTAGGGTGGTTTAATCCCCATAGACTGAGTTAGATGAGTCTTGAACCTTATATAGGTGACTGGGGACCGAGTTGACTCAAATGAGTTGAGTCAAGGGCTTTTTCGTAATTACCGATTTTCGCATTTTGCATAATTTTCACGTCATTTTGGCATCATTGTGTGTATTTTGACGAGTACATCGATTTTCATATTAGATTTTTCTTCATTTGAGCAATCGTTGAATAAATGAACCCGCATTTGACTCAAAATTAGAATAAACAAATTTAGTGGACTTTCTTGCAAAAATGATAACTCCATCCCTTATATAATACCTCATCTCTTCCTCTTTCATTTCCTTTCTTTTCCTTCATCACTACTCTTCTTCTCCTTCTCCTCTTCTCCCTCCCTCAACTATCAAGAAGGACTTGTGCATGTGCTTTGAGGGCTTGGAAAATTAGAGAGTGGACTCTACTACATCTTCATCATCATCTTCTTCATCTTCTCCTCTTTATTGTTGGCTAGAAACTATCTCCACCCTCCTTCATTTCTCCCAAATTCGAAATCCTTGCAAGAGGTAGGCTTCAAGCACTTTCTAGTTGGATTTTGGAGTTGCACTTGAGTCAAAAGACTCTTGGATGAGCAAACATGCACATTCATATAGTTTTCATGTGTTTATTGTGATTAGGGTTTGAGATTTTTGGGGGATTTTATCCTTTTGAGCCAAGAGTGAGTAGAGAGATTTGAAAAGCTCTAAGTTGAGGCAAGTATAAGCATAATTTGGGCTTACATTTTTGTTAATTCCATTTGCTTCAAGTATTAACCTTTCTCAATGATTCTAGTTTTCTTAAGTTGATAAATGGATTGGATTTGTTTATATAGTTATGATTGACGAATGAATGGAAGGATTTTATAGTATATAGAAGGGGAGCAGGGAGGCTCCATTATTGCAGGTTTAAGGTTAGAAGAAGTGAAGAGAAGAAATGGAAGGAAGAACACATCAGAAATTCTGAATTGGACTTCTGGAGTGGGCGCTCGAGTGCGCATATGGCAGCTCGAGCGGACCCACTCATTGGAAATTCCGGAATGGAATTTTCTGTTGGGCGCTCGAGCGCGCCAGGGGCCGCTCGAGCGCACACCCACTCATTGGACTTCTGGAGTGCGCGCTCGAGTGCGCATATGGCAGCTAGAGCGGACCCACTCATTGGAAATTCCGGAATGGAATTTTCTGTTGGGCGCTCGAGAGGGCCAGGGGCCGCTTGAGCGCACACCCACGCTGGATGCCTCCGCTCGAGCGCACATAGGGCCACTCGAGTGGACTGAAACCCAACTGTTTGGGCTTTTAGGGCCCAACTAAAAGGAGTATTGATACTCCTAGCCTACATTCACCCTCTTTGATCCTTCATTTAGTGGATTTTGGTGCTCACCCTTACCTCCATAGGAATTTAGGAATTTTAGGCCTTATGACCCTAGAATGGAACTATTAACCTTATAAATTGGACCAATGGATATTCTTTAGTCTGAGATTATGCCAGGAAAGTTTATTGGAAAAATTCAACGTATTTCTTATAATTAGTGACACCTAATAAGGTAGTATTACGTTGACTTTCCCAGCCTATTTTGTAATGGACGGTGGAGGACTAAAAACACAATAATCTAGAGTTGGATAGTAAAAAAGATCTTGATTCCCCTAAACTAATTGCATTTCATATTGGAGTGCAAATTCATTTTGGATCTCAATCCTACTCAATAGATTGATAGCATTATTAGTATTCATTGAGATTTGATCTTTCTATATTCAGTTCGTAACCTCGTATTGTGTATCCGATTTGATAATCGTTAGAAATAAGGGTTAAGTAACTAATCGAATATAGGTGATTATCATTAGATTTGATTATGATTAAACGAATATAAACTTACTCAAATCCGATTTTATTTTGAGAATTATTTGATTCTATCGAGTCGGCACTACTTAACTTCGACCATGTGATACCCGACGGGGTTACACTTGGTTTATTTATTTGAGACTACTACAGTAAGTCATCTGGAACACCGGAACTCCAGAACTTCAGACCCGGATAGCCAGCTAGCCTTTGGCCGGGCCGCTGGTGACATCCCAACTAGATTTGCTCTCTTATTGAGAGGATGAGCTTACGGTAGTAGCTAATTTGTATGTTTTCATCATACTTGGTTCACAATGCATGAATTATTTATTTTGCACAATTTGCCTAGTCAATACGTTTTATTGACATTTGTTAATTTATCCGTCTTAAATTCAATTTGATACATTATGTGATTCCTTATTATTGTCTATACTTGCTTAATCGTCATATTGATGATACTACTCTTGGAGTCACAGTCTCAAGTGCAACCTCCGACCTTGAAGAGGCCGAGGAGAGAGCGAAGAATACCCAAAAGGTACCTTCAGGGTTAGAAGAATGGCCTGAGCCTGAGGCCAAATAGATCTGTCATCATCGCAGAGCGCAATTATCTTTTGGAGACGTTAGAAGTGTGTAGTCAGCCCCTCTTCGTGTGGGCCACACTTAGATAAATAGTAATTCTTTTTGTTTATACTTTTGGTATTGTTGTATAGGGTTCTTTGATACACCCTCTTTTGTATATCAATGTATATAATTGTATAATTCTTTTGTATTAAACTTGAACGTTAAATGGACTGAATGGGAAATTGATACCTCACATGAAAGCGTCCGCTATAATTACTTGCTATTGATATGTCCTAGTGAGTTCTCACTCACGTGTATGGAAAGTTGTTTTCTCTTCTTCGTATGTTATATTTGGCTCGAGACAGGTACAACACGTGGGAGTACATGTGGCATACTTTGGAAATTACTCTAGGCCAGGGTGATTCGGGACCGGAATGTGACACATACTAATCATGGGGTAATAGTGTGATTGAAAGGCCTCATAGCTAGTAGAGTAGATTTTGGGGAAAAAATCACCCCAAAGTCATCATACTATTACATTTTGCGATAAATTTAATTCAAAGAAATGTCAAACTTGAGTAAGTACCAATTTGAGTGCCTTCTACCTTTTTATGAATTTTGCAAGAAGTGAATATCAATGTGACATCGAAGATCATAAGCGATCTTAGTTCTTATTCTTTTACGAGGCTTTTATTCTTATTTTTTTCCTTTACAAGGGACTCGAACTCACATACATAAGCACAGTACACATGTCCATAACAGTTGAGCAATAGTTGGGCACAAATTTTTCTAGGGTTTGAGAGTTCGAGTTTGGAGGTGAATTATTAGTGTGTGGTTCACAACACACTTGAATACGACAATCATAATCATCATCATCTTCTTAGATTTATCCTATTAATCTCTGGCCAATACTCTCGAACATCACAATGTTTATACTATTTCACGAGGAGGTTTTTTTTTTTTTTTTTTAAAGAGCTATTAGATGGAGAAATTACCAAAGAATGTAATTTGGTAAGTTCCAGATTGAATCGGTGTTAATAAAATGGTCAATTGTATGCCATTGTTTTCTTAACTAGTTTGATTACCTATTTATTTTGAGATTTGATTGTTTGTAACCACCTTGGTCAATTTCTTTACTTAGAATGATTAAGAATTACAACTATAAAGAAGGAAACTTGATCAATACATTACAGAAGCCTTTATCAGTTTTTTGGCACTGATTTACAAGTGCAGGTATCACAAGATTCCAATCTTCAATCATAGACCCAGTACGATCAGAAATCAGCATATCTGACAGTATTCCAGCAATTTCAAACCTTTATACAGCAAAAGTAGCTCATGATCTTCTTTCTCTTCTGCACAAATAAGTAAACAGATCAAAGAGAAACCACAAGAATTGTGTCAGCACTATTTAAATTCAATGCATGAAAAATTGATAATATTCAACTTGTAGGGCCTGTTTGCATTGAATTAATTCTGGGCCAATGGTAACCTTATTGGGTGAAACTTGGGCACTCTAAGCCCAAGCCTAACCCAAATTAGATGTGCCTGAGCCTGAGTTTGAGCTAAGCCCAAGCTTGCATGGAACCTGATTATAAATCTGATGCCAAGTACTGTAAGTGTATAATATATGGCACATAATATTATTGCAAACATATATGTTTGTATGTTATATATAAGCATGATATATATAGATGGCACATTTATTGCAAACCCACGTAAAAATTCTAGATTTACGGCTAAAACCCAATTATAATTTTAGGTCCGCCTCCTTAAACGAAAATCCTAGGTCAGTTGCCGCCATTGATAATATACTTCACAAAAGTGAAGCTCAAAAATCTGTCCAAAACACATATGTAAGTCTCACCGATGGGGAATATTCATCATGATGAATTGCTGCGATGAACTTTTCATCATCGTCGAGGGTAGGCCGAACAATTTCAAATCTCTGTTGCATTCGATTTTTTCGAGCTCGAGAGAAAACCATGGAGTAGTCTGGGGCTCCACCTGTTTGATCCCACCCTCCAAATTGAGGTACAGAGATCCAGCCATTACGCTGGAATTCAGAATGCACAAGTAATTAGAAACAATAGTCACAATGCTTAAATAGTCTTGGAGCTAGAGGTAATGAAAACACATCCTCATCAAGCAATAGATAATTCAAAAGCAATTTAGCCTTCAAATTGAATATTTAGGGGTGTGTCAGTGTCCATGTCCATGAGAGTAATCAACCCGGAACATCTTTTGTCAACTATTGGATCAAGCTCTCAACATGGATCAATGGTCTTTAGGATGATATTAAGTGCTTTTGGATTGAAACAATGCACATAACAAAAGCAACTCATACAAATAAGTTTTGATTGTATTGTTCGATCTATGGTGAGTTCCTTTTTTCTTTTCTCTGGTAAATATTCATGTGCACATACATGCCCTACGTAAGTCTCTCACCAACACAATCGGAAATTGATCCTTCGTGAAGAGTGATGTGTCTAACCATTTTTTTTTTTTTTTTTTTTGTTCTCAGAAGAATATCAATATTTCCAAATGCAGGATTTTCTCATAAATGCTTTTTGGATAATTTTAAATTTTATAATTAGTTTTAAATAGAGAAACAAAAGGAGATTATACTATGAAGAGTATCTTTCTATAAATTTTATTTATTTTCTCATTTTCATTATGGCATTATTACAATTTTCTCATGATATATTCAATTTCAATATTTTGAAATATATATAATGACATTATTAAAAAATCTTTGAGTAAATATTTATTTGTGATAATCCTACAAACACTTGAAATTAGTAAAAATCTTATACCCTTAAAAAGCACAATAAGACTTGAAATTATTAATAAAATGATTAAAAATATATATTTATTTATTTCTCCATTATTTTTTAATGGAAAGAAAAATAGTAAAAAAAGAAAAAAAAAATACCTCCTTTGGGATCTCCATATCTGCAGTTGTTGAAAATGAAAATTGTAGGAGGGTGGAATGGGGTTCCATTGCCACACCAAATTCTCATTTATAGAAGCCAAGGGACGATTTTAGCGGGAGAGATGAGCAGCAAGCCACGTGGCATCTGCTTATTGGCCAACAAGGAAGAGTTTTAGTTGGCATCAACGGAATGAACGCGTCTTCTTATTCCGTTGGAAATGTCTGGCGCCATCTTCAACTGACGAGACGTTCTGATGCTAGTCTTCCACAAATTGTGTTTTTTTTTTTTTTTTTTTTTTTAAAGTCAAAGATAGACCTCTAAAATCTCATCTGATCACATGATTGTCAGGTCAGCTAGATGGGCCCCACATCCCCAGCCATTTCATGCTTGGAAATGCTTTTTTTTTTTTTTTCAATAAATGTGTGATCCCATGCTTACCTGTGTATGGTGGAATATATTATCACTAATCCAAAAATTGATTGAAAAAAAAAAAAATCAGAAGTCTACCATTGGGAAGTTGGTGATTTTACAAGACTATAACAATAAAGATTAGTCTCTATGTGTTTTCTTCTCAAGTTTTGTATGATTGAAGTCAGACAAGCAGATTGAAATTGCAATGTAAATTGTATGTCATTATCTTCTCGGATGTAATCTTTATCCAGTTCATTTTCACCATGAACTCCGAATCATTCGCACCGATAGATGTTAGTCCCACTGTAAGATTGGGTATGTTCTTAATTATATGCTCAATCTTAAAATAAGAATAAGCCCGATGGAGTAATGTTTGAGGAAAAGTAGGCATTAATTTTAAATGGTTTAGATATTCCACTAGTGGGCCTCCCTATAGAGTTTCACACTCCACGTAGAAAACATGAGTGAGGCATATAAGGAACCTGTACTCCTAACTTTCCATTAGCATATCATTTACACCTTAGTTGTTGGCCTTGTTATGAATGGCCTTCAATCTGTCCTCTCAACCATCTAAGAGCTATTGTGGCCTGTCAAATGTTCACAAATTACCAATCAATAAGTCCTCATTAATTAACTATGTGTGAATTAGTTTACATATGATCGATCAAACATGAGTCCTACTTCAATTGGACTGAGATACAATTCTCAATGCTAAAGCAAGGATAAAAGGATTATTCTGAGCGGTTTGGAATAATTACGATGAGCCCTTATATTTTTTATTTTATATTTAATTGCCCTCACAAATTATGGGAAATTATCATGTCTTGAAAAATGTTGGAGTGCTTTCAAGTTTAGGGTTTTCCCTGGCTCCGCCACTGAGTAATGGATTGATCTTATGGCAAAAAACCAATCCCATTTGTAATTATAGCTCTTATAATTTAAGATGATTATGTAGCCTTTAACTTATTTTATTCAACTATTAGTTTCGAGTTATTTAATCTTAAGATTATGAATGTTAAATAATGTCCCAATTTCGGATTACAAATAATCCGCATTACCTCTCCCCTTGCCTCATGTCCTTCCCCCCTCACCTCTTAAATTGAATTCAGTTCACCATGAATTCCTACGTATTCTTCATAAACAAACACACCCTGAAGGAGAGATATCATTTCATGGATTTCTTTCTGTTTTTTGGAAATTCACTTTTATTTCTTCAATTTTAACTACTTTCAGAAATAGAAATCTTACCGTTCCAATGTATACAATTACACAAAACAAACAGGCACTTTGACAATCCGAGTCCAGCCCTTGTGTAATTTGGATTCCTCTGACAGAAAAAAAAAAAAAAAAGGTGATTCTTTTCAAGTTTCAGACGATCTGCCTAACTATAAAATAGTATTATCTATGTATATTCCTAACTCCAAAGCTCAAAATTAAGAACTGATCTCTTTTCCCTCTGGAAACTAATTCTTTCATCAATCCATCAAAATCTGAAACCCAACCCTAGCTCTAGCTAATCTTCTCCAACCTGGGAAAACCTAACTCTTGCTAACTCATATCGAACCTGCAGCTGACCTCCATGGTTTGTGCTTCAGATCTCTCTTCCGACGCTTCGAATTTGATTATAATCTAAATTTAATGAACATAAGATTTTTATCAAAATAAATTTGCACAATATAGAGCCATTAAGCTCTGATGAGCTAAAATCAAGGACTAATATCAATAGATCATGCTGATATTGAGGCAACTCTAACCCCATACTAACCCTTAACCCCCTTGACTGTCTTTCATTTGGGTGGGCCCCAATAGAACAAAGGAATCCACCATACTGTTTGGAGTTGTGAGATTCACCTGCATCTATTCTCACCAAAATAGAAACTATTGTTTTCATGTAGCTGATGATTATTTTTGACTTATTTAAAAAAAAAAGATGGATTAACTGTAAATTAGATTACTAGTTTACAACCTCAAAAAGAATATTGAACACATTGCTCATAGAAAACAAAAAACCTCAATATACAAACTATGCATCTAACTGTAACACAACTCTTAGCTGTTCTTGCTTCTGAAAAGACCAAAAATAGTATCCCAAAAGAGTTGAAAATTACACAATGCCTCATTGGAAATATATCTTATAGCAGCAGCAAAGGAACAAATACACAAAATGTAGTCAATCTCTAAAAGACAAGTTCTAGAATTCCCTCCCTCTTTTTAGATTTATTTAGACTCAAGACTTTCCTCACCATTCCATTAAATTGATACAGCCAGAGACGATGCATATCGATTTTCCAATAAAATCAATACAATGTCTTGTGTGGATACTTAACCATGCATGAACAAAACAACACGTAGGTTGATTTCTTAAAATCTGGGCCAGATCTGATATAGTCAGTAATGGGTGCCTGAGGAAAATGGCAGGACATCATCTATGAGAGTTTTGTTCCCAATATGCGTCTGAAGCCACAAGAGAAGTTGCAGACATCTTAAAAATTATGAGAAAGCCATTATCAAATAACCACAACAAGAGAGGAGATTCAGAAAGGCTTCCATAAAAAAGAAAATGAGATGACTGAAGCATGTTGAAAATAAGGAGCCATTGCATGTTTGAAAGACAATGAAGTGGTAGGCACCCTTGGTTGCAGTAGCACTTTCTGTCTGCTACCAATGAGCATCACGTTTCTAAATTTTACCATTAGCAGCTCAATGGCTTCAGAATTGAGATATGAACAGTAAATTAGAGAAAAGACAGATCAGTCTTGCATCCTAGAGAAAGTCAAATCAAGCGCCTCAACTGCTAACTACATTGGAACCTGATCTCATTTAAAATTTTAATATCTGAAAATGCACAAGGTTGATGATGAACTACTGACATAAATATAAACTGACATTGCCATAGATTATTGCCACTGTTTCAAGCGTTGCTGCATAGACTAAACATACAACAATCCGAAGTGACAAAGGATACACAGTGAGATTTGATCATCTAGAAACCAGATTGCAACATGGCATTTCGGAACTCACTATAAATTACCAAGCTGTAGCTGCACTGCATCACAAAAATGTAGTCTGAGGCTGATTGCCAGGCAAGGACTACTCAGACCAATTGTCTCCCAGTGATGCATCTACCAAGAACAAGACCCATGATCTTCTGTAAGAATATGAATGGAATTTCTGGTTCCTCACTCTCGGGGGCGGGCCAACCACAGAGAGCTGAGAGCACGGAGACGAGAGAAGTAGTCATTTATGGCAAGAAGAGCTCGTGCCGATTGCCGGGTCGTCAATATCCGGTGCATCTGCTGCAAAGTTTGCTGCCGCAAATTGTCCGCCTGACAAGTACAAAATCACCCGCGATAATATGCAGATGCAGGTAAAATGTAATGGAATTTTATTTATTTTTTACAAAAAAAAAAAAAGAGGAGGTGCGTCAGTGCGTGCATGTGCTGTGTGAGTGAGTAATTTCTGCCAAGAGATACCTCTCATGGTTTCTACAAAAGAAAACTACTTCAGCCCTTGAGGGACCCACCTATTATCAATTCAACTCTTTCAGCCACTAGTCACTAAGTTAATAACTCACTCTCACGCACGCACAAAAAATAAAAATAAAAAAACCCACCCACAAAAATCTCCACCGCTGCATGAGTTGGCAGTTGGCACTCACCACTACCAATCCAAGCCGTGAAAACGGTGAGCCTCATGGCATGAAAGTTAGGTAAATATATCTAAGTGCATGATCTATCATCCATCCAGGAACCAACTTACAATGTCTGGTTAAATTAGGACTCTCTTGTAGTAATTGCACATTTTAATAATGGAAAAATATTCACACTGCGCATCCGAAACACATCACCCGTAGCCTGTGAAAATCAGAGGTAAGTCCTCTATGATGCCCAAATGCAGCATGGATACGGCAAGGACATGCCATAGACAAGGCAGGGACAAAGATTTTACAAACAAAAAGTGTAGTATTGGATACAATACCACATGATAAATCGCCATTTTTGAAGTATCTGTTTATCATAGTAGGTCCTGCCTCTAGGACTAAGCACAGTTGAAAGTTTTACTTTAATAATGTGGATGGAGTCATCTGATTGGGAGATGCAAGTGGCATATAACATCACATTAGGTGAGGAGACCTACTATTTTAACCTCTTAAATCAAGGTTGGAAAACTCACCAATTTGACTCATGACTCGGCCAAGTCACCTCATTTTGGACAACATCCAAATCAAGTTCAAGGGAGAATCGGTATATATGGAAAATAATGCTAAGGGCCTCTTTCTTTACCATAATTTATGACAAGAATTTGGTATGTTGGGGTTTTGGGACGTCTCCTGGCACTTGAAATGCCATGTTTCTTTCACTAGAATCTCAAATTCCAGCCACCTAAAAGGTCTCAAATGACCTTTTGGAATTCCTAGAATTCCATTTTCTTTGCTTTTTGTTGGAATTTCAAATGCTCCACTAAGAGGAGGGATTTGGAATTCCACCTCAAAAGGACAGCTTTTGGGGAATTTGAAATTTTCTAGACATATTCTTGGGATTTTGGGGAAGAAACAAGCCCCAAGGATGCCTTTTTTCTTATATTCATATTTTTTCAATATGTAAATTTATTTATTTGGATTAATTACCATGAAAATAGGTGAACTATATATTTATATTTTTCTATTTAATCTATTTCTAAATATTAAAAATTAATTTCAAATTAAAAAATGACTTTCCCAGGTGACCATGTTGACTTCCCCTGAGTGTTTGTTTCTTTAGTTGGACGATTCGGATCTGAGTCCTGAGTCTTCCCTCCTTGTATTAAATTAGAGGAACATGGGCCCCACCTGAACCATTCCTAGCTTGAGTAGACAACATTTCTTTCAATTAAGCATAACACCTCCAAGAAAAGAAAAACATTATATCGCCACGCATTTCATGTTAATATGTATGACGTGTAGATTACTACTTATTGTGTGCATGAACATGCGAAATGCCTAAAAAAGCTACAAATTGATTGTATTAGCAACTGAAAGGAACAAGAGAGGAGAGAGAGTACCTGGCGAAGGAAGCCTTCAAGAGTTTCAAGCTTTCCCATGGCCATTGCCATCTGACCCATATAATTCGCCACATTAGCAGATGATCCTGAGGGGCCAAGGGATCCAGAGGCCAATGTCTCTGCCAGTGACTGTTGCAATGCCTCCATCCCTTGAGAAAGTGCATCCTCTGCCTGTTGGGATGATTGTTGCAGGTTGCAGACGCCCACCAATTGCTGCTCAGTTAGAGGCTCTAGATGACTTACAAGAAGCTGCCATGGGTAGGTTCAATGCAACAAAACCACCCATCAAAGACATGCCCATCAGGAACCTATCAGACTTGATGCTACATTAACAAACCAATCCATAAGGGCACACAACAAGACCCTTTCAGAAAATAGAGGAATATCAGGGTCCTGCAACTCAGCAGGTGTATTTTAATTTTTGAAACCATTTTCTATAAGCAGGTGCCTTTTGTTCACTTCCACAGAAGATCAAGGAGGTTTAGTTCAGTTTTAAAAAAATTTAGCTTACATCAAGAAGATTTTGTCTATTCATTGTTTCATTTAATGCCTCAAAAGGTGAAACGTGCTTCTATTATTGAATGCTTTAACACCCTTGGAGTACCCACTCGGAAACGACATAAGGATTTTAATATGGAAAGCTGCTTTTGGCTCGTCTTTTTTATTAAACTTATTATTGTAAAATTCATCTAGAAATCTAGCAAAAAATATAGAACATGTCAATAGTGAGAATTATTAATATATTGTGCATCAGTACCTGGGGCCATACCCATACTTGGAAACCCATACCAATATTTGAATACTAGAGTTCTGCTTACCTTGAGGAGTTCAGATGAACGGAAGCCCCCCAACCAGAGAAAACACCTCTCTGCAGGAGTCTTCCACATGCCCGATAACACATGAAAGACATCAGCCTTAGCAGCGATACCCTTGAGCCTAAAGATTTCATCATAATGAGATGCGACGCCATCAACAATAATGCGAAGTTCAGTGTCTCCTGCATGAGAGTTTACTGCATTCCTAAGCTCATTGACTTGGCGATTATGCTCTTCCATCCATCGTGAATATTCTATGTCAAAAGCCAAGGCACCTGCAAATAGTTGAATTCAATAAAACAAGTCATGCTAAATATTTTATCCCACGAAAAAAAAAAAAAAAATCTTGTAGCAATCAGACTACCCAATTCTGTTGCAGATTGATAGGCAAGGCAATAGGAGCTAGATTGAAGGAAAAATTTTATAAGTCAACGATTAGACCAGCTATGACTTCTAAAGCAGAATGTTGGCCAGTCAAAAAGCAACACATGCACAAAATGAGTGTAGCACAGATGAGAATATTGAGATGAATGTGGGGTAAAACAAGAAAAGACAGATTTAGAAATGAGCACATTAGGGAGCACCTAGGGGTAGCACCAATAGGTGATAATTAGAGAGACTCATTTGAAATGGTTTGGACATGTCCAACATAGGCCAGCACTAGTGATAATGAAGAAAAGTCTTTCTATACAAGTTGATGGCCCACCAAGGAAAAGGGGTAGGCTGAAGAAGACATGGATGGAAGTAGCAAGGCTAGCTCTAAAGAAGAGCAATCTATCCAAGGAAATGGCCCCTGATAGTTGGAATGGAGAAACAGAATTCCTGTAGCCGACCCCAACAAAGTTGGGACAAGGCTATGATGATGAGGTTGATAATGAAAGAACATGACTATTAAGGAGTTTAATGGAACAAAGTGGTGGCCATCTTGGAAGCTCTTGTTGTTTTAGCACTTCTCTTCATGATAGATTAATTGTGCAGAGTGATTCTTCTAATGTTATTTCGTGGGTCTCTTCTTCTAGTGCAAGACCTTGGAAGCTTCATTTCCTTCTTTCTGAAATCGAGGAGTTGGCATATTCTTTTCAAGTGGCGCTTAAGCACATGGAGAGACCGGCTAACAGGATGGCTGATTATTTGGCTAAGCAATGGGTTGATAGGGAGGTTCCTTTTATGGCTAATATAATGGAGCTTTCATCCTTCATTGTACAATATAATGCATTTATACCGTCGCTATTGACTTTGGCTCAGCCCTTCATAACACCCTTTTTATCTTTAATACTATTCAAGTTACAGAAATAAAAATTGATGGTGGTCATGGATCTATAGCAAGGACTTCAATAAATTTACTCTAAATGCTGTTTTCCTTTCTTCTTTTTTTTTTTTTTTTTTTGTAAAATATGTTCACTTCTCTTGCTCTAAATGCTGTTCTGCTTCTTTGTTTGTAGAATATGTTAGCTTCTCTTTTCTTTTTCCCCCTCCCTTTCTATTAGCATTGCACCATTTTTTTTTAATGGTATCATTGCACCATTTTAACAGCTGCAATTTATTTTATTTCTCAATCTGACTGTGGGCCAAACTCTGGTTTGGAGTGGTTTGGATTTAAGAGGATGGGCCCATTCACGGACTTAGATGAGCGCAGAACACAGGAGAGGATCCCAACTTGAAGATGATATAAGGCAGGGCCTTCCATGGCAGACTACATTTATTTGAAGTTTTAATGTGCATCTCAATTTTATCTAAGTTATAATGATGATGATGATGATGGCAATTTATCTTAGGATGCTTATGATCACTGTTGAAGTCTATAGAAGTAATAGTCGTGGTGATCTTTTCATTTTGTTCAACTCTCTTCCATTAGTTTGTGAGGATTTTATTTATTTCATCAGTTTCATATTCAAATTATCTATCAAAAAACTACTTGCAAATTCAGACAACACAAGACTGAAAATGTGTATCATGACTGAAGGGAACATGCCATGGCCACGGCAGGACATAGATTCCATACATCAAAGTATTCATCATAGATCAGGACCTATCATTAAGGACTTGTTAGTAATACGGAACAATTTCAGGGAAAATAGAAGTTGCATTACCTATGAATCAGCCTAAATAATTTCTGAGAAGAACTGGTTTGCCCTGGGTGCTATGATGCACGGATACTTCAAAATGGGCAACGTATCGTGTCATATCGTATCTGATACTTAACTTTTTACATGTAAAATCCGTGTCCTTGCCATGTTTATGGCGCGTCTCTACCGCATCCGTGCTGTATTTGGGCATCATAGCCTGGGTGTTTAACCAACTTAACTGGTTGTTTCTCTTTAAAGTTTTACAGAAATATGTGCATGTTACCAATTCACGAGGAAAAACAAGCCTGCTAAAGTAGATTAGCACCTATACATAGAAAGACTTGTTTGGGACAGAACCACATCAAGCAAATAGATGTTGTAGGAAATATGACCTCAATCTGACCCCCGACCATGGCCAAGGCCTAGTTTTAAAAAGTCAAAGACAAGACTTTGATGGTGGTGATGACGACAAAGATGATGACTCATCTTTCAATGTCTTCAAAAAATGAACTGTTCAATATAATTTTAAGCTGCTTGGCAAAATTTATATCAGTTTTAAGCTACTCAATGACAAACAGGAAAAGGAAGTTATTTAAGATTTTGCAAACCCTCCATAGAATGCCAAGCACGGAGAAACAAGAACCAAAATTTTCAAGAAAAATATGTTTTCCATCGCAATAATAACATGGTTTCAGATAAAATTCACTTTCCAGTTACCCAAACAGTCCCTATGAGTTTGAAGAATCATTGGAGGGGATAAATTCCATGGGTACAAGGCAGTAACAATACCATTTCCGCTCATTGAATGAGATTGATCTCCTGAGCTTGAAATAAAGATACCCTACAAAAAGAAGTCAACAATATAAGAGATGCCTACAAGTACCAACAAACATTGGCATACTTCTGGAGTGAGATAAAAGAATTGATGGAAGCAAACCTGCTGACGAGCTCGTTGGAGCTCCTGCTCAAGTTGAGTTAGCTTCAGTCGACTGCTTTCTAGTTGTTGGACATATGCCTAAAAAAGATCGGAGACCATCAAGCCAACCACGCTAAGGCAGTAAAGCTACATGTGAATTTAAGTTTATATTTGAAGAAAAATGTTTAGTTAAAAGGGTTCCAAATAAATTATGACTATTTGATGAGAGATGAGACAATGTCCATTTCTTCTCGAAGACCATCAAGCCAACCACGCTAAGGCAGTAAAGCTACATGTGAATTTAAGTTTATATTTGAAGAAAAATGTTTAGTTAAAAGGGTTCCGAATAAATTATGACTATTTGATGAGAGATGAGACAATGTCCATTTCTTCTCCAACCTTTTTGGACCCACTGTTAGTAAATCAGCTGGGCTTTGTCGTTTGTAGCGTATCTTTCCGGTAAGGACAACTTTTTCATTTGAAGAAAAACCCACCAAAAATTGACATTTAACAGTGAAATATTAAACAGCGGCACAGGATGTTATGACTAACGGGACCGATATTTTGCTCCATAGTGTGTACAAATGAAAAAAATTGCTTTTGAGCATTTTCCAGTATTCTGGATTTTTTGGATATTTTTCCAAATGTTTTTGGAGCAAAAAAAAAAATCACGCCAAGATGGACTGCGATGCGAAGAAACCACGATTTTCATCCATGCTAACACCACATCCCAAAAGAGTAGAATACCAAGGAATATAAGGCAATATCCATCAATTACACTTGCAAAAATCCTTCCAAACACAAGTAAATCAGCCCCAAACAACGAGTAAACCTATCTCTTCATAGGTTGGAAATGATGTCTGCAAGATGATAATCAGAGTAAGGATCCTATGAACTTGCTTGAGATCTTGTTTTTTGGTCAGTAATCATATCAAACTTTGGCCCAAAAGAGCAGAATATAAAGAAATATAAGACAGAGAATCCATCCATCACACTTGCAAATATCCTTCCAAACACAAGTAAATCAGCCCCCAAACGAAGAATAAACCTATCTTTTCTCAGGTTGGAAATGATGTCCGTAAAGATGATAACTAGAGTTCGGATCCAACCAACTTGTTTGACATCTTGTTTTTTTGTGAGGAATTATATCAAACTTTAATCCAAACTATTGATCACAATACTACTCACCAGGGAAAGTAGAGAATCAAGCGAGAGATGTACACAATCGGAGGACAGTTTCAAGCCAAAAAACCTAAAGAAATATTGAACAGTAATGCTAAATTAACAACGCCAGGGATACCCAGCCCTTCCATGTTTTTCTACTCTAGATGGCTAATCCATTGTTTAACAATAAAAGATTGTGAACATTGTGCTTAGTGTGGCATTAGATTTTCTAATCCAACCTTAAAAATCTTAATTAAACAGGAAAAGAATGAATTAATGAAATACACTAAAACTTGCAAGTCTGCTCCATCAGATATGCATCTGGCAACTTATTGAGGACCCTCTGTCAGTCCGTCCTCATAAAAAAGTGGTTTTCTTCTAGAATTTCACAAACACCAGGATTCCAGGTATCCAATTGAGCCCCGATACACAAAAAGACCAACAATAGAAGTGCATTCGTGAGCTTAAAGGAGTACAAAAGGGGCCACATTAAATATCCCACTAAGCGCTTGTGCAAAACCCAAAATAGGGCTTCCTTGTGCTCAAGATCTTTGTCCAAATCTACCAATTTTCTAGATGTCTTTCCTATTAATTAGGATCTGGTCAGGATTACTAGAATGCCAGTCCTATATGACAACTTTTAGCTCAAGTCACAATTGTCAAGTAGGAGTCCTACATGCCATCTTGTAGTAAGAGTTCACAAGTATTAGCTGTAATAAATGGCAAGGTTCTTTAATAGTTTTAATATTAGGAGAGAGTCGGTAACGATTTGTAAAAGGGTTTCTCAAACCCTTCATGCAGCACAAGTATTAGCTGTAATAAATGGCAAGGTTCTTTAATAGTTTTAATATTAGCAGAGAGTCGGAAACGATTTGTAAAAGGGTTTCTCAAACCCATCATGCAGCAAGATGACTTGATATATACACGTACACAGCCAGAAATAAACATAAATGGTTAAATCTAGGTAGTCCCTCCTTCTGGAGAAAGTGTGAAGTCATAGCCTTCAAATGATGTCATGAATCTACTCAGGCAAGAGAAGACCAGTGTGTGAATAACTGAATATGAGGTCTTCCCCCACATCATTTTAGTTGCAGTAAGGGTCTTTCACAGTTGTCACACTAGGAAAGAGTCCAATGCTCTGGTCCACTACTTGTAAAAGGGTTTCCCCAAATCCTTCACGCAGAAAGATGACTTTATATAAATGTTAACTGCCCAATAAAAATAAATGGATTGTTGGGTTTTTTCCTATTTTGGAGATCGTGTAACGTTGTCCCCACCACATGGTGTGGTGTCATAAGCCCACTCACTCAAGAGAAGGTCAGAGAGAATCCAAGCACTCCATATTTTTCCGTATCAGCAGTGTATGATTTGATAAGCCCTTCTGTTTTCTCATGTCAAAGCTTCACTCTAAATCAATTCAACAATTGCATTGCATTCTCTCCTATCTGCTTTCAATTTCCTACACTTCTCCCCATTTTTATCACACAGTGTAACCAAAAAAAAAAAAAAAAAAGAGGAAAAGGGGGGGTGTTGGAAGGGAGGGGGGGAGTTGGCATTGCTTCTTAGTTTTGTGAAGGAAAAGAAAAGGAAAAAAAAGAAATAGAAACAGAGGAGAGAGAGAGAGAGAGACTTCTTAGTTTTGTGAAGGAAAAGAAAAGGAAAAAAAAGAAATAGAAACAGAGGAGAGAGAGAGAGAGAGAGAGAGAGAGAGAGAGAGAAGAATTCGGACCATCTCAAGAAACAGAAATGGAAATGGGGGAAATGTCCTTTATAAGAGCATTTGACCTGTCCCAATTTGCCATCACTTTTTTTGTTATTTCAAAAATGCCCTTTTGCTTTTTTGAGTTGCCCATCTCCTTTCCTTTTTTCTTCAAAAAAGCCCCTTTATATTTTCATAAAAGCCCCTTTGTTAAATTTATATATAATAAAAAATAACTTTTTATATTTTTTGTGGGTCCACGATGAGCCCACTCATTAAAAATCTAAGTTGTATAAAATAAATGTAATGCTAATTAATGGGCCCTAGCCAAATTAAACTCTAATACAAAAAATTCAAAATGCATCTTAAGTGTCGTACCCGTATCTGTGTCCAACTTTTTGAAGCTGGAGTATCAAACCCTCTTTCCCTGTGTCCCTGTCCGTATTTGGCATCATAGCATAAAACCCCTTCAATTTCTCAAGTTTTTATCCCAAATTGACCCCAACGCATATCCCTAAGAAGCACAAGACTTCCCCCCATAAACCCCTTCACCGGATCCCCAATCTTGCCCATTGAACCCCAGATTCCCAATCCAAAAATTATTCCCAATTGAGATCCCCAAATATCATTGCCAATTTCAGGCCCCACTCAAACTCAGACCCTGTGCAAACTCTGAAAAGTAACTCCCAAATTTGAACCCCAATTTTCTTCCCTGAACTTGCCCAAATTTTGAAACTTAAATGTATTGGCCCCACCTTAAATTGATGGCACATAATTTTACTTTGATTTTAACTTTAACCATGCATTTAGAATTTTAGACACATCCAATCTGATGGTGAGCCCAGCATTGATTTAAGTAAAATTTGGCCCAGACTAATTATAAGGATGGCTATTTAAAATGATTAAAATTTTAGATACGGGCCCCAATGATGGATTGATAGTGTGGACACTGACAAATTAGTTCAATGAACTTGTCAAACTGGAACCCTCAATCGGACTAACCGAAAAGTGAATCAAAATAACCTACTCCATCAAAATTTCTGATCAAGTTTAGTCTTGAATTACAAATTGCAAACTCGAATGCAAAGTAGTCGAACTACGAACCAGGTAACTATGATTTGTGTAAACCCAAAGTTCGGTTTCTTTGGATAGCATATGCTTTAGTCAAACAGCCTCTTGAGTCTTGATACAATTTCCCTATTAAGTAGGGTCTACTTGGCATCCCTACAAGTTAATTCCCATAAGGAATGTTTAACTGAAGTCAATAGTCTTATGTCTAATCCAGGTATTTAACAGTTCTTACATTGGAAACATTCCCCACCCCACGCTTAAAAAATAAGTTTTATTCAGGAAAGAGTCCTCTGTAGTGGTGGACACTTGTAGGAGGGTTTTTCCAAACCCTTCCTGTTGCAACATGATATATACATGCACAGAGTACATGACCAGCAATAAAGATGGATGGTTCTTCATACAAGACAGGACTAGAAGTCTGGATTTAATGCCTTGCCTCTTGCATTGAATACTAGAAAACTTAACAATTAAAAAAGAGCTCAAGTTATTGGAACCGAATACAAGCTAGAATTTCTATAGAATATAAGAGTATTGCTAAGCTGAGTTGCATTAGTATGGGGAAGTGTGTCAATTCAATATCAGTCTAAGTCCTCTGATTTAACAAAACCAAAAACAAGGGATTTGTGAATTCAACAAAACATTCAGATAGCATATATATATATATATATATATGTTTTTTGGATAAAAATATCCAAAATAATCTAAAAAAAGTAATGTACGGTTCTAAATCCAAATAATCAAACAATAATTATTTCAATATTTCAGTAAAGTGTCAAAGGAGATGTAATATTACTATATTAGTCTATCAATTGCAAAACAATGTTTAAATTAGCACTAGAGGAATCCATGAAAACATGAAACATGTCATTTCCAATACAAGTCCGTCATTTCAAAGAATTCATTATTCAAAGTTGTAAAAGTACCCAAGGGCACAATAGTAAGGAAATATCCTTTGAACATACAATTAAGAGGAAGTAATAAACAATCAATATAAACAAGAAGAAAGATATCAAAATAAATAAAAGTACCCACTTTCTTCCTCAATCGGCTTTTTCTTGCAGCTTCCCGATTTTGAGCAAGCCTGCGAAGCGTCTGGAATGGGAAAAAATATATAGATCAGTAATCACTGCAAGATGAAAGAAAGTGTCTACAACTAACTAAAGTTAGTTGATCCATCACCTTTTGATCCCCTGCTTTATCTTTCGATCTATCGCTGGAATCAGAAGCTGCAACCAGAGCAGATTGACCAGCTTCAAACTGAGGATGGAGAAAAATACACAGAACCTCAATAACTTCACCACAGATTCCCTACTACTAAATGCAAAACGCTTCTTTATCTTTCTAAAAATACACACGAAAACACTGGATATAAAAATGGACATCCTTGAATCTAGAGGCTATTGGCTATATAACCATGTAGAAGGATAAAAGCACTCAAACATAAAGTTCATTTCAATCAAGTGCAAGGTAAAGTTCAATGGAGCCTTATTTATTTTTAACAGCCTCGAGTGCAAGATTTTAAGTGAAACATTTTCCTTGGTTGTGTAGGTAGAAAACACTAGGGGATATAGTGTTACTTGGGAGAATGAGTCAGTTGTAAATAAAGGCCGATCTGTCTGGAACTTGTTATTAATAGCTACCGTATAGTCTCTTTGGAAGGAGTAAAATGAATGTATTTTCAACAATGAATTGACTACTTAAGAGGAATTGAACAATACCATTATTCTAAGGATAAAGTGGGTTTTGTTAGAAATTTTAGTGTTGAAGTTAAATGATTTCTTTTTTATTGGGATAGTTGTATGGAATAGAAAACCTAAAGAGGAGTTATGAACTTGTGATGCCCAAGTATGGATGCCAATTCGGACACAGATAAGGGATCGGGGATATGAATGACTCTTCACTATTGGAAATCCAGGATACTGATATGGATACAGCCATGCTATCCATAACATGAAATTTCAGTTTTTTAATATTAAGATTTAACAATACGTGTTTTTTTTAGCCACTGGAACATTTCTAAATTAATAAAATTATCATTGCTTACATTCCTTTCTAACATTTGTCTTTTTCAAGTTGAATGGTAAGAAAACTACTAGAACCATATGAAATAATGGACTCAGCAAAGTAGGAAATGCTAAAATTGTACTCTAGAAGTATCATTGCTGTATCAAGTGCCAGTACAAATATCGTATCAGTCTAGCACAGGTGCACTTGGCATGTACAGGTATCCGGGCATCACAAAAAGAAGAGAAAATGACAAATGGGCAACCTACTGTTATTCTAAAATTCATCATGGACATGAAGAAGCTCCAATGAGAAGATGTGAAAAAGAGGAAAGGATGCACAGCAAGGAGTCAATAAGCAATTTGACTTTAGATGCCAAGTTTGTGGCGGAAGTAGATTTTCATTCAAAGCAACAAGGATTCCTTTCCTTCCAAATGAGGCAGACAATGGCGCTACAAAGGATGATTTCCACGCAACTTTACCTAAAGGGGAAAAATCTAAGTAGGTCCAGGCCCCAAAAAGGAAAGGAAATTATTAAGGAGCACCCAAACTGTCTCGAACCAGCCAAGCACCTCTGTCCAGAGGAAATGCGCAAAACTGCAGTTAAGGAGGAGGTGACCCACCATTTCTCATTGACTAGACACATGAGGCCAAGCATTCACAAACAACAGTGAAAGTTGTCCATGGAGAGAATGGCACCCCAGAGAGCTAACCAAGCAAAAGCAAGGACTCGAGGGGCTGTCACTTTCCAAAGACTATGAAAGGAGCTGAAATTGTAGTGTAGGTCCGGACATGGCAGAAGAGAAGGATGAAACGAAAAGGTGGCCATCTTTGGAGAGAACCCAAAAATCAAAGTCCTCGCCCACTATCAAAACATGAAAATGACTGAAGGTTACCAACAGTGATAAAAGCTAGTATTTCTAAATCCAAGAGATTTCTTCAGATAGCAGGCCCCAGAGAACTTGTTCAATGAATCTTTGGGCCTGTCAAGATGAGAGATTCCAATGAAGGTTGAAATTTTGTCATTAGGAAGGCTTCAAGGATCTTCAATAAGTCTCATTAGAGTACGGCTGACTATGGAAAGTGACTTTGCAAATGTGACATCTTGGAGGACTAAGAACTGGAATAGTCCATGAAACTATTTTTTTTTTATTAGTCATGAAAAACTTTAACTTCATCCTAAACAATATTAAGGAACTATGCAAAACCTTTATTAAGTTCATTCAAGTCTCATCATATTTCATGAGGACCAAATGAAGTGGCAACTTTCTGGTGAAGCAAGGGGATGATGAGGAATTTACATACCAGGTCTTCCACTTTTCCTATTATTTGGCTTTGAGTTGTCCCAGTATATTGCTGTCGTAATGATTAGCTTCCTCGCCATATGCAATGTCCATCTTTAATTAATCGTTAACCATTACTGCCTGGTTAAACCAACCCCCCCACCCCCCCCCAAAACCCCCAAAAAAAAAAAAAAAATAACCCCCCTTTTTCCTTCTCTCTTCTTCTCTCCTCTTTAAAAATAATAACAATAATAAAGGGAAAGAGGCTCAACTCAAGGTACCAAATGTGATGAAGAAGCCAGGTTCACTTAAACATTAATGCATATCGGTAATCCGTGTACATCAAACATGTAAAATATTATAATAAAATCTATTAGAAAATTCGTTGAATTATTTCGAGGAAAGAATTCAAAATATAATATGTATATATAATAAACAACTAATTAGGCTGCTTAGTGTTATTTTAATGATAGTTGACACCCAGCGTAAAATTTTTCACAGCCCAGGAGAAAACATGTGTTATTTTAATGATAGTTTTTATTGTATATATTACAGCTGTTAAAAACCAGTACCATAAATCCTTTAAAAGTTATTGCCGATGTTCCACAGGGTGCATCTGATCATTGGAATAGAAATAGGAATGGGTTCATGGCAAGCAGGAGGACACAAATAATGTGGATCAACTGGTAGTGAAATAAACTTATTCCGTTAATGCATGCACAACTACAAAACCAGATTACATCATTAAAAAAAAGATATATAAAAGGGAGAAATATGGAACATCACCCTTTGATTCTTGTCTTCTGTGTCCACATCTGTTGATGTGTCAGTCCTGGGACTGGCATCTGCCATTGTAGACTCTCCCCAATTCTCAATACGAATGCTAGGAAGAGATACGAGATTGGATTGTTGTCCCTTCTGCTGAGGCAATCTCTGGGACCCAATACCAGCTACTGAAGGAGCAATACCCGGGGAAGTGAGTGTCTGTTTTCAAAGGCAAGTCAGAACAAACAATCTTCTTACACAGCAACACTGCAACAGGACTTTCTGTTCCAGTTTTTCTATATTTCAAGAAGACCAATATGAAACCTTTTTTCCTTTTTTTTTTTTTTGTGCCATTAGTAATGACTCAAACCCACAACCTCAAGGTTGCAATAGTGAGTACCGACTGTCCACTGTGCCATGGGCTCTAGTCCAACAGGAAACCTATTTCACCATGTCCATTTTACTAGCATAGTCTTAGTGTCGAGGACTCAAGAACAAATCATTCCTTACCTTATTAAAATTGCTGAATTGGAGAGAATCAGAAGCACCAGCTGCGCCACCGGACTTTGTATGGAACACAGGATCTTCAGTGCATTAAAAAGATAAAAAGAAGTTAAGAGAGCGGAAAGTATCAGTGTCTACACCAGAAAGATCATCACAATAAATCTGACTAAGCATTTGCTTTAGCTATGAATTTAGAGTCATGCAGAAAATGGAGAAGCCATTTGGTGGATACTGGATATTACTATTTTGCACTTCACCTAAATCGTGATTAATGCCATAGATAATGGTTTAGGGTGGATATACAGATATTCTTCATATAAAGGGAAACAGGTATCCCATTTAATAAAACTTCCAGTTTGTGCATCTTACCAAAACATTTTGCCTATAAATTGTATGCTTATAATAGGAGGGGTCTACAGAATATCTCCCTTGGCAGTGAACCATTAAAGAAGCAAGGAAAGAGAAATTACAACTGAGTAGTGCATCAATGGAAAAAGAGAAAATAGTTTGAATTAAATATATGATTCTCTCTTGTTTGTATGACACTTTACCTAAGATAGAATTTGTGGGGTCTAATATCTCATCCTTTAGAATTCGATTTTAAGTAGTTTGAATTAAATAAGTGTAGCCAACTGATGGATTTAGGAGTTGGGCCCATCATGGATTATCAACATGTAAAACATGTGATTTTGTTTCTTTTGCTTTCTTGTTTTAGTCATGTTATGAGGCCTACTAGCACATGGTAAAAAGTTCAATTTTAAGTAGTTTGAATTAAGTAGGCATGCCCAACGGATGAATTTAGGAGTTGGGCCCATCATGGAACATGTGATTTCGTTTCATTTGCTTTCTTATTTTAATCATGTTGATGCAGACCAAACCCATGACCCATGCGTCAACCAGCCCTTTGGGCACAGTCATGGTACAGCCACTTGATTAGGAATTTGAAATAATTAGAGATCTTTAAATTAGTTTGATTTGAATTAATTTCAGAATGATTTTAGGAGATTATTTAGTAAGTGGATTTTATTTAATTTAGAAGTATATTGTGATTGGAATTGTTTACAAAATAGATTAGGACTCTAAACTTTATATAAAGGATTGTAATCCCTCCTTAGGGATCAGTTGATTGATAAATAAAATTTTCTTCTGTTAGTTTCTCTTGGTTATGGGGTTATGTTTCTTTGGTGTGAGACGAAGACAACTGTCGGTTTGGATTTTTTATCCCTAAGCTTCGGCTTGGCGAGTAGCTTCTGGCTACTCTTCCCCTACCAGCGCTACATCGCATGTTTTGGGGCCCACTTACAATTTCTTTTAGGACTCATTAGCAATTTTTTAAAATGGGGGCCCACCGCCCACTTACAAAAAACTAAGCAGGTCAAATAAAATGGACCAATTCGTAATTGTAGATGGTCCATATGAAATTGGCACCCTAATCAAAAGACACCTATAGAGATGGATGATCTAAATAGGACCCACTTACAAAAACACAAGCTTGTGAAATTAAATGGACTGATTGGTATGTGCCCTTGCCAAAAACATCTTGCTTGTAAAAAGGATAAGAAGTAGGAAAGTTAATCAATCCCAGCTTTTTGAAAAGAGAAAAATGGGCACTTATTTCCTTAAGAGGATGAGAATACAGGTAAGCAACTTCTCTCATTAATTTCCTATTTTTCTCTTTTTTCTCTTTTTTCGGGTTTTTTTTTTTTTTTTTGGGTTTTGTCTTTTTATTACATGGGGGGTGGGGTGGGGAAAAGGGAGAGAAGGGGGGCTTTATCTCCAAAACACCCAAACATTACTCTCTCTCTCTCTCTCTCTCTCTCTCTCTCTCTCTCTCTCTATATATATATATATATATGTATGGGAAATGATCAGGTGAGAACTATGGGTGGGGCCCACCTATCACCCAATCCAAACCTTGCAATGGACAGAAACCTCACACGCCCTAGGGTTTGCACCAATGTGAATGAATTAGACTGTTGGATCAACTGTACACCCATACAACTTGTCAGCCATGGATGAAGGGGTCAGGAGGATGGGATTAGGGCCAAACTTGGTATTTGGGGTGGTCCCATATAGATCTTTCAATCCAAAGCCACAAAAAAGTTCTCACGATGACTCCATGAGAACAGTTCTCACTAAAACAAAGCCCTATATATACATACATATGTGTGTGTGAGTAATGCTTCTGCACAAGCTTCCCTTACCGTCTTACGGTGCAAGCCACCTTGTGGGGCACACTTGGGAACCCACAAATCATGGAACCGAGGGGGGGGGGGGGGGCGGTTTGTGGATTAAAATCCAATGGTTCGCTCCATTCAAAAATATCAAAACCTAGTGGGACCTGTATAAATAGGAAAGGTAGGTTTGGATGGGGACCTGTGTAAATAGGAAAGGTAGGTTTGGATGGTCCACTTGGATGGACTAGTAGGTGGCCCCATGAGGTGGCTTGCACCGTAAGACGATAAGGGAAGCTTGTACAGGAGCATTACTATATATAATAATAATAATACAAGAATTCAACAAAACACCCCTTTTCTGCCCCTCTTTTCTTTGTCATGGGGCCCACCTTCAGTCAATCTAGTCTTTTCACACGCACTACCCCAACGAATAATCACGAGCCCAAATTTGACACTCATCCAAGTTTTCCTCACCATTGGATTGAAATCATAAGAAAAGGATGCCTCTAAAACCATTAAATTTTAGGGCCATAGATAAAAAGGTTAGCATGATCTTTTGGAGTCAAAATTTTGCACATGGGTAGGTCTCATATGGATCTTTCCATCCAATGGGCTTCCATGATCATCATGCGTCTTAGTGGGCCCAACTAGGAGGGCGTTTCTCTCCTAAAAAACGCCCAAGAACTATCCAGCACTCTAGCGTATATGTGTGTGTGTATATGAGACAAATCTTCATGTGCATTCACCTCTCATCGTATTATGATGAGAACTTCCAACGGGCCCACCTTATGATTCACCCGAACTGTTCACACACATCGTACCCCCTTTGATAGTTACCAGACCCCAGGGTTTGCACACACCGAATGGATTGGGCCATTGGATCAAGGGTCAAATTTACTCTTTAATAAAAAGTCATTAAACTTGTGGGTCATGGATCAAGGTGGTTAGAGACATGAGATTGACACCATTTTTGAAATCTGGGTTCATCATGAGTGGATCTCTCCATTAATTCCCAACACAAACCAAAAAAAAAAAAGCACACACAACAAAAAATGTCCCATGATCTACGGTGGCCCAGGTGGGCCCTAGCAGCCGATGTCCACAGTAAGACCATACACTCTGGATGCGCAGGAACATTAACCATATATATTTAGGATGTGCCAATATGCAACTCGACCAATCCAAGTATGCCACCAATTAAAGGGCATATCCTTGCATTGATGATCATATAAATCATCAAGAATGATTGTTAGTCTATGGCTCTCGGTATCCCGAGAAGTTGCATACTTCCATACAAAATTCGTTCATAAGAGAGAAAAAGAAGCAAGATGGTAGTGACCTTTGCGAAAATAACCATTTCAAGGTTAAAAGACTGAAAAGGCTCAAGGTGTGGAAGCAGACACCAACAACTCCTTTCAATGGCTAACAAGAGTTTTTGGGTGTGGCAGATTGTCTTGTTTTGAGGTGGGGTTTAGGGTTTAGAGAGAGAGAGAGAGCTTACCCAGTGCATGAGTGATGGGGCTTTGTACGCACCAAGCTGTGGGGCCGCACATATGGCTAGGACTAAGGGGGTTTTTCAAGATCTAGGTGGGACCCATCTACCTACCAAGTTTGGGTCCCATCCGATGTTCCTATCATCTTCGTCCAAGCCCCACAAGTTTAATGGTGTACAGTCCATTCAACTGGGTGTGCAGTCAATCCATCAGCATACACTGTATAGTCCATTTGATTGGGTGCAAACCCGGGAGAATGTGTGTATTATAGGGGGTTTTGGTCCACTCAGATGGAGCCCTAGGTGGGTCTCAGTACTATGCTTTGGGCGCACGAAATAACAAATGATATATATATGTATGTATTGTAACGCTACATGGCGCCCAAAAACACCCCGCATGATTGACAAATGAGGGAATCTCACTCTAAGTGAGTTGGACTTGTCATAAATGGAAGTAAACATCTCCTAAAAAAACTCCTTAAAACACTCCTTTTTCTTTCTTTTATTTCTTCTTTATCACCTTCTTAACTACACATCTGCATCTCTCCCTCTCTCTAACCAGCTAACGTTTTCAATTGAAGTATTCTCAATTTGGGATTAATCACCATTGAGCCAAAAGAAATAAGGTTCTACCGTATACAAAATAAAGACCGAAAAAGGAGGGCATTTGTTATTCCACAACTAATGGCCCACCCCTTCTATTTCTTCGCCTAGTTTCTCTCCTCTCATCGTCTTTAGTATCCTTAGAAATTGAATGGTCTCAGTTTTATTTTGAATTGAATATAGTTGTTTTGTCTCCTATCTTCTCTCTTCTCGTTATCTTGCCTTGGAATCAGAAACATTATTTATTTCATGGCTTGTGGCTTATATGGCTTATGGATGGCTCATTTAATCAATGTGATGTGGCATTATACTAGTGCACCATTCAAAAGGGGCAAAAACTCCCCTTTTCTAATGGGGCATTTTGTAGAATTTCTCATAGGAATTCTACAAGCTGCCCCTATCTAAAAGGGGCGGTTTTGCCCCTCTTTTAATGGCCAAAGAGAGTATGACATTTCATCACAATGTTGGCCGTGCCTTAAATTTGCGCTCAAAAGGTTGTATTAACATCAGTTCCCAATTTCATTCAATTTCCATGGGTCGTAATTATGAAAAGTCCAAATAGTGATTGCACGTTATCTCTTTTGGAATCCAATTTCTCAACCATTTCACAAATAGTGATTGCACGTAATACATTATATCTTCTGGCTTTTTCCTGCTAAAATTTGCATAAAGTTGATTTCAGAAAGATTGGGCTAAGATTCAAAAGAGGTAGGTGACAACCTGTCACTAACAGGAACCTCTAAATCTAATTAGACGAAATAGTTAGGCCCACTGCAAGATTATAAATATTTCAAGTTTTCTGTGGTGCTCAATCTGTGGTCTCCCCCCCCCCCCCCCCCCCCCCACAACAGGAACCTCTAAATCTAATTAGACGAAATAGTTAGGCCCACTGCAAGATTATAAATATTTCAAGTTTTCTGTGGTGCTCAATCTGTGGTCCCCCCCCCCCCCCAACTGAATCTTGGTGAAGACTAATAAAAAATGAGGCCATTAATTTTGAATGGATAGGAATTTTTCTCCCCACTAATATGTTCTCCAAATTGCCCACTTTGAAAATGGGGTTCTTCCTATCAAAAAGAAAAAAATAAAAAGAAAATCGGGTTCGCAAGAATTTCAGTTACTTAGGGAAGTATTAAATTATAGTTGGACTCTTTAATGTTTTCCTTTAAAGAAGGAAACAAATAGTAATGGGAGGTCATTTTCAAGGGAGCAAGTGGGGCATTTAAATGCCTTAAATTTCCTTCCTAAAAATTAGGACAAGAGAATAATATGTCATATTGTCATTTGTTTAAAGAATGGGGCAGTTTGCTTTATATAACACCTAGGCATTCTATAGCGCTCTATATATAAATATACGTGTGTGTGTGTGTGTGCAATTGAATTGATGACCAATTTTATAACCTCAAGACAAGCTACAATCAAAATAGAAGACAATTATGGTGTATAATTCTTAGATATAATGCACTTCTAAATTTGACTGGTTTAGTAGTCCGCAATTGAGTACTTCTCCAACTCTCATTAGTTGTACAATGGTAGAACCATGCATTTCAAGGAGGGATTCCATCAATTGCACAAACAGAAGCCCACTGATTACTAATCATCAGATTAGGGTTTTTTTCCCTTTGGAATAAAACTAGTGCACGAAGAAGCAGAAGGCAAAATTTTTTATCAATCATATGAGTTCGTATCCAACAGAAGTTAAAGGGCTTTGGACGCATACTTTGACCAAGATCAACAGCATTCTCTAGACGAAATCCAACAGACTGTTCAAGAGCCCCAAAGGAAGAAACACGAGAAGAATGGACTTGGTTGCCTTCTGTGCCTCTGAAAAATCAAGCATAAAAAGGAATGAATCAGCGGAAATTGCAAATACAGCCCAAAAACAAGAGGATAAACACAATAAGACTGCCCTCTGCAGTAAGCTCATTGCATCTTTTGAAGACGATATAATATTTTGTTGTTTTGTGCACCATCCAAAGTCAGATCCTTCTCAGCACTGACTTGTTCCAGCACCAAGAAGACTCATTCGGGCACTCATCAAGTCATACCAGTTCCACTGGTAACTAAATTGGATGTCGAAACAGGGGCTAAAATACATGGCACCTTGTTTTCGGTCATTGATAAAAATGAAAAGGCTAAAAGAAATTCTCTTAGGAGCCAAACACAGCCTAAATCACTGTCAAATAAAATGACAACAAAAAGCCAAGATGACTCATTCGGGCACTAGTCAAGTCATACCAATTTCATTGGAGACTATCAGACCTTGTTGACATTGGGGCTAAAATCCATGGCACATCATTTTCTTCGTCTTTTTTTTTTGGGAGGGGAGGGGGTCGTTGATAAAATGAAAAATGGATATAATCAACTATCTTTAGGAGCCAAATACAGCATAAATCCTAGTATACTAAAATTTGACACCAAAGGTAGCAGCAGCAGAACTGGAACATTAAATTGCCAGGCATTCTAACAATCGTTCAAGCCAGCAACAATAAAAATAATAATAATGTGGAAACTACAGATCCAACAAAATACCAATCAAAATATACCAAATGAGAAGACAAGAATTTTAGCAGCAAATTTTTTGAATGGGAAAAAAAATGAATGGTTTTAACAGCAAATTATAAGAAAGGACCAAGGGAAGGGTAGAGAGACAGTTACAGAGACTGAGCTGCAGACAGTGGAGGAACAAAACTCGGCATCACGCCTGCCACTTCCTTATCATCTTCTGCACGAAATCTCCCCTTGTTACTACCCATCCATCACCACCACCACCACTACCACCTCAATCATCAAAAGATGAACAAGCACCCAAAATTGTAGAAACCCAGACTAAGCTAGTAACCAGCAACCTTAGAATCCAGGGAAAAAAAAAGTATTCCAGAACTGCGATTTTCCCCACTTAGAATGCTACCATATCATCAGCACAACAGGAACAAATAAACAAATTCACAATCCAAAGCACCAATCTTCCAACCCAGATTCTGAAAGAACTTAAAACCAAAAAAGCACTAGTCACTAATCAAACCCAAGTGCCCCCGAAAGATCTCTAACCAAATTAACAAAGTTGCATATAACCCAACCACATGCCGAACCCACGATGTCAACACTCCAACCTAAACTCTTCGGAGCTTTAGAGGACAGTCATCTACTTCAACTCACTTTCCAGTGGTTTTTTTCCAACGATTTCAACCAACCCAGAAAGCAAAATCTTAAAACCCAAGTATCCAAAAACCTCAAATCCTGTTAAGACTCACCTCCTGCTGATTTCTCCCAAATTCAAATCCACCCCAGATCACGAATCAACCAAAGTAGAACACCCTCGAACCCCCAATCTCCCAAACCGGTCAATATCTTCAAAATCGCCTCCTCTGACTTGTTTCTCCCTCGATTTCCAGCTCTTTTAGCCTTCTGTAAGCGATTTCCTTCCACTTTTTCGATCAAACCAGATGGCAGAAAAGCCCAAACCCTAGTTTCCAGGAGCTTCTTCAAACGAGCATAGCAAAGCTCAGCAGGAGACCAAGATCACCTCCCTTTTGACTCGTTTTTGAGCAAGAATCGGTTTTTCAACTGACCCACCTCTTGGATTCGATTTTTCTATTCGCGACGATCGGTGACGTTTCGATCGGTCCGGTTTTCCAGCGTCATTCGTTGCGTTTTCCGATGATTTGTTTCGATCCGTGCCTTCTTTCTCCCCACGCAAAGGCCCGAATTTCTACGAGCTCCGTAAACGGATATGCTTCAGCTATCTCTCTCACACACACGAGTGGGCAGGTCTTTTTATAAATATGCCCATGGTCTTACTGAAAACTACGATGTTGCCATTTCCTACTCCCTCCTGCTAGGGCTTGCTTCCTACAATCTAGAACCATGTGGGCCATGATATAAAAATCTCATTATTTTTTAAATATAATTTAATTCATTAATGGTTTAGAATCTTTGATGATTTATTCTTAATCGTAAATGGATTAGGATATAAAATAGGCTCTTTATATTTATAACTTGAGATCTTAAAAAAAGAAAATTGCATCACTTCAGATTTGTTTGGATAGACAAGAAATAGAGTAGAGTGAAGTTAAATGGGCCTAGCGGTTTAGATTTTCAATCCTATCCTGTTTGGATGAGTTTGGCTGAGAGATGAAGTATGGTTGTCGTCCACGTGTATATCAATTTCACTTCAACCCTAAATACTATTGTTGTTTTAAATAATAGTCGATTCTATTTCACACCAAGCATCCAAATACAGTAAAGTAAAGTACTATACCTTGACTTCAACCCTTTTCTACTATTTCACTCCTCTTGTGGAATCTACTTCGCTATACACAAACTTTTTTTATAATTTGGTCCAATATGTATGAATCGTCTCATGTGACATCCTGTAAATTGAGGCCTTGATATTGCTTGGGGACACTAAATGGCCCCCTTTAAAGAATGAGAGTGCATGAATTCTAGTCCTCCTAAGAACATAGCAACATTGATTCCATAAACACGGGGAAAATGATTGATACAAGTTGAATGATAGCCCAAGAATCATGAATTGAAATCCGCTGCAAATCATGAATTGCTATCTAATGATCCAAGTATCCATGCTTAGAATATTGGAAATGATATTTATAAAAGAATTTAAAATGATGACAAAATTGCATAGTGTTTAAAATGTTGGAAAAAAAATACATAATGCTTAATGTTTCTCTTTGGACGAAAGGAAACATGGTACAACTTGCATCAAATGTATTCTACCTTCTATTTGTTAAAAAGAGTAAGTTTGGTTTCTCATATTCTAAATTTATTGCGTGATAGGGTGATACGAAGGGCTTCGGGACAAACATAAATTTGTCTTGATTGATTGATCACTAATCTTGTTGTCATATTGTTTTTCCATTTTTTCCTATTAACTTTGACCAAAGAACATTTTAGCCATCAATGTCTAGGTGCATTGGTTGGAGCTAGTAACATACCCTCTCCACAAAGAAGACAAAAGGAGTTCAACCTCTTTGAATGATCTGTTGACAGTGTTGCCTAAATAGCATGGTGGTCAACCAAGTAATGATGGAAAAATAAATTTTGAAAAAAAAGAGGTTTTCATATGGATGGCTTTTTCCTCCTCCTTTCCTCTAACTTTTGTGAGACCTTCTCCCAAGAAAAATGATAAAACTACCAAGACCTTCTTTTTTAAGACACCATCAGTCAATATTTCTTTTTACTTTCTTTCATCTTGTCATGAACTCTTCCTTTACCAAGCCTTTTGGTCATTGCAAACCATGTGGCTCACTTTTGTGCGAACAATCCACCTTTACATATGAAGTGAGATTTGATACAATAAATATATTGAGAGTGGTTGTTTATATGATAAGTTTTGAACAGTGAAAGGTGGGCCTCGAATAGAATAAAATGATTATTTTTCCATTGCTTTTTAAAAAAATGATCTTTTGCCCGTGATTTGAAAATGTTCATTTTATGGGTCCCAACACCAGAAATCACATAAATTGATAAATGGCAAGGATGAACAACTCATGAAATTTTAATTGCCTATCTTGTTTAGGGCCTATTCGATTGCATGCAAATAATTTTTATTAATTATAAGGAACCACTTTACCACTAAGTTGCTATCATGAACATATAACAATGCATGTTTATCGCATGGATTGAATTCTCAAGGATTTAAAGAAATGAGTTCATTATCGTTAAAATATGGTTGGGCTAGTCTATTACTATGGATCTAAGATTCTAAAAATCCAAAGAAACACATTATGCCATTAAAGCTCATAATTATTTAGTTGCGTGAAATTGAATTCCAAAAAATTCAAAGGAACTTGTTTTTACCATGAATTCCCTTATCTTGAAAATCCATAACATGTTTGTTTGTACAAATAAATTTCTTAGAAAACCAAAGAAAGTCATCTTACCATGAATTTCTTATCTTAAAGATATAATTAGGTGTTTTTGTTTTCATGGAATTGAAATCCTAGGAAATGTTGTTGTCACCTTGTCATTTAAAAAAAATATATTGAAACAAAATCATAAAATTATTGATCATTTATCTTATTTGAAAATTGAGGTCAGTCTTGAATTTATCATATATTATAGTTTGGGATAAATTCTTAGCAGATCTGTTCAAAATTCATTGAATTTTTTGAAAACTGACAAACAACAACAATACTGCAATATTATAATATTATTTTATTTTATTATGTGATATTTTATCATATCAATATTAAAATATAGAAATATTTTATTCTGTACATATCCAAACCGACTCTAAGATCCAATATACATATAAAAGAAAATGTATGTTAGATCATCACGCCTCAATTACGCAATAATACTATACATTTTCATCCAAACCCTTTTATGCCGATGCATTTTCAACCCACAAATGCAAAAACACAAGTTTGAATATTTTCATTGAACAAAATTTCAAACTTTCACAAGAATACATTTATCTTACGCCATAGCCCACACTACGGGTATTTTAGTCCTAAAATGCTATAATTGCAAAAGTGAAAAATATTCAAACTGTAGAAAGGGAGAGGGAAAAACCATCCCTAGAGGTAAGCTATAGGGAAAAACCTCTTTGAAAAAAGGATCACAACCTTGTGAATATAGTATTAGAATCTTGATGGGAAAGAATCACACCTTTCCCCTTCTATATGTAAATCAATGAAGAATATTGAACAACACAACTACAATCCATAAGTAGTAAAATAGAAGAAGAAAGAGTAAGAGCACACCAATGTTTTCCATGGAAAACCCTTCATCAACGTGAAGGGAAATTAAAATCGCAAGACAAAGTCTACAACTTCCACAACTGAAAATAAAATTACAAAAGTCTTATCCAAACACAACTAAAAGATGTTAATACAACCATATCAATCATCACCAACCTCCATGGTTGATTATAATAAGAAATAAGCAAGAGAATACCTCAAATGGGGAAAACAAAAATCCTTCAAACCAAATAATAGAATGGGTAAACCTATTGCTCCTTGGATTAGATTGGATTAGAACTTCACTCCCTTCTAATCTTGAGCTTCTTCTCTTCTTTAAACCCTAACTTGAAAGAGAGATGAAAAGTCCCCTTTTCTTTTCTTGTTCCCAGTTTTCTGACAAAACTCATATAAAAAGTGCCTTTTATGACTCCCTTACTTGGATAGCTTCATTTTAAAGCAAGCCCACCCAGTAACAAAACTAATGGACCATCTTTTTTGAAGATATAAAGCCCAATATGGTACCTTTTGAGCCCCAAACTCATGAGGGGTAAAAAGACCCAACACATTGTAGTAGAAAAAACATTGTATTTTTAGGTTAGCGATACTGTAAGTAAACTTTTAAGCAATGTAGTATAATTTTCATCCTCTAGCATTTGAATGTGTTCTAGACCTAGTGAGTCTAAAAGTAAGGACAATGAAAGGGTCTCATTGTCGACAAGATCAAAGAAAAAAAAAACTCCATTCTACTTACGGGCCTTTTTGCATTAGAATACGTAGGAATTGAATAGACATGGTGGTTAAAAATAAAGACTATGATCATCATATATATATATATATATATATATATACTGCCATAATATTTTCTTTTATGACTCTGATCATCAAATATTTTTTTTTTGGCATATTCTTTTCTTTTTTTCCCCCCTCCTTTTGGTATTCTAACTAACGGGTTAGGACCCTAAGATGCCCGCACATATAAGGAGTGATAATTCATAAATGCGAGGAGTAGGAAAGACTAGGATCAATCCATGTTCATTCAGGTGAGAGGCGGGGCTACCAACCAACCGAGCGACCATCATCATCTTTACATAATAATCTATTAAAAGCCACTTTTTTCCATCAAAAGCACTGCCCATGTGCATAGATAACCAGAAGATGGGTTGTGCTCACCATTTCACCTTCTCAATGGACCAGAAATTCAGCAGCATAAGTGAGTTCCCTGACATCATCATTCCAGGGAGGGTCCCACACATGAAATCTAAACAGCTTAAAAACCCACCACTCCCAGAGTTGGCCTCCTGTGACACATGGCACAGTGCTTTGAAGAACAGTAGTTTCCATTGGTGAGGATCAGAAGGTGAGGGGGGTACTTTCGTAATTACGAGAAAGGCCATGTCCAAATTGTCAACTTTGGGTACGTTATTAATCCCAAAATATTGTTTATTTATTTTTCTGACCTGGGACCAATCACGAGCCTTCGTTTTCTGGAGCCAAGATTCGAGAAGATCTCTACATAATTATTATCTTAATGATTAAGCAAATGACAGCTTTGCCCCCTCCCCCCCCAATTTGGAAGTCAAACTAGGTACTGCAGGGCTGCCAGTTTCAGGCACCCCCACTACTTAGTCTTTGGAGTGGTTGTAAAGTTATAAAGTTTCATGCCTTTTGGGGTTGGATGAGATCATGGCAATTGGTGGGGGTGGGCCACACTTTTGGAGGGTTGTGCAATTTCAAACATTTGAATGGGAGTATTTAATATTTATTATATCACCAAGGGTTCTTTTGTTCAGTGAATGTGGAATGTTACAATACAATGAAAATTTTTAAAGTTTATATTATTGTTCCTTGTAGTTTTGCCTTTAGTCTTTTGTGTGACTACTTTGTAATTTAAAGATCCTTAAGACCCATTTGCTTGAATGTAATTGAATTTTGGGGAATTTCACGAATGTATCCTTTCAACAATGGGTAGCTCAGTGGGCCAAACTGAAGGTTGGGTGTTAGAATATGCACTACAACACTAGGCTATAGGGAATTTTACGCGGCTTTTTCTCCTGCGCCCATAGGGATTATTTAGGCCCAAAGGGCTAGAAACCTTGCGTTATAAAAAAAAATCCTTCCAACAATGGGTAGCTTAGTTGGCCTAGGATCACGGTCTACATCTAGAAGTTGTGGGTTCGAAACTGCACTACCACACTGGGGCTATAAGGAAATTTTACCTGACTTTATCTCATGTGCCCGTAGAGATTATTTTAGCCCAAAAGGCTGAAACCATGCTTTATCAAAAAAAAAAAATTCCTTCCAACAATGGGTTACAAATGGAACATGTTAATAAGGTATATCTATGGATTGGACTCTAACCCATATCCAAACCTTTTTTTTTTTTCAAGAACAGGTCGACCAACTTCAACCTGCTGTTGTTGTGGGTTAATCATACCTGACCCATATACCCCCATTCAACGTAGGTCAAACCATTTAACTCCAATCAATTTTACTAGTTACATATATGATAAGTTATTCTAATCACTAAAATGTTAAACCCCGAAATTATTTAAATGGGTACCAATGCGGCTTACACTTATACCGATCCATTAAAAAGGGTTGGACAGGTTATGAGGGCTAAGGGCGTCGACTCTAACCCGACCTATATGAAAGTGAGTCGAGACAATCCTGCCTCCTGATCAACCCATATATATTGTGAGTCGAGTTATGCATATTAAATGCACATGGAGTTCATGTCGGGTCATAATCTGCCACCCCTACTTATAATTATGGTTAAAATCAAATAAACAAAGATAAAGATCTATTAATGAACATCAAATAAATTTCTTTTCATGAAAAAAGATTACCTAATCATCACCATCAAAAATTAAATTCTAGTAAAGCCAATGTCCCATTTATATATCTACTTTGTATACTTCACCCCTCACCTCTTTGATAATTCTCGATTGGAACTCATCTTATCATGAATACCTAGAAATTCAACTTTATGTAGAAATGGGTCTTAAGGCCTATTTCTTTGCAAGAATTTTTGAAAGGAATTTTGTTTGTTAGGGAAATTCAAGATATCTACTAGAAATTCCTTATTTCTTTAGTAGAATCCGAGGAATACAAGAACTTTGATATTTTCAATTTCCCAAAATCAGGCATTGTTTAATCCAAACACTCATCTCTAATTTCTGACTTTCTAGAATTCTAGGGACTTTTTGGTGGGCTTCAACATCCTCTAGTTCTTGAGGTGGGCCTCACGAAATTTTAAAGTTGAGCCTCATGTACCACAACTTCTAAATGTGAGCCTCAGCCTCCTAAAGCTGGCCATGTACTGAAATTTCTAAGGTAGGCCCCATATTGTAATTCTGAAACGCGGGCCCATGTACCACATTTCTAAAGGTGTCCCATTTACAATGATGCATACCCAGGGAATTGTTCCTTTGCACTCATTTACATATGTAAATGCATCACATGCCTAAAGTTTAATGTGAAAACAAACAAACTTTCATACATCTCTAGGTGCATAACCATTGCACACCTGATAAGGCAAAAAATCAGCCTTATCAATTTCTCCTAACCTTTGGATTAGAAGCCTTAAAAAGTTTTAATCCTTTTAAGAGTTTTTCACAAAAGACCCCTACACTTTCTCACAAAAAAACAACCCCCCTATATTTTGTGTTTTTACTAAAACCTCCCTTTACTAACATTCAAGCAGTACAAAGAATACATACACTCAGCAATTTTTTTTTTTTTTTTTGTTTGTTTGTTTTTGACCCAATAAAATAACAAAACCTCAAACAATAATGGAGGGGCCCTGATCAAAGTTGGGCCACAGTCTTATATGTACCTACGTTGGTAGGCATGTATATTTTAGTCTATCTTAAATGCATTAACTGTACATGATCAAAATCAAAGCATTTAAGCAACAAAGAACTGCCTGTTGCGACTGCATCTTCTTCCTGATTCCATTCTCTAGGATTGGAGCATGAAACATCGGCTGTGGCAGCAGTGATCAGATCTCTTTAACAGCATCCACTGCTTTCCAGGGTGGTAGGACTGATCCTTGTGTCCAGACAATTGATATGATGGCTCTGACAGAGGATATTGATTCACCAAAACTGAGACTGGAGGATTCTATCCACTTTAACCTGTGTCTATAAATTGATGATCAATACATAAATACATTTTTCTACCAAAGAGTAATAAATAACAAATACACTGGTCCACTCATTCAATAGAGAAGTGCCAAAAGATGAAAAAGATTTTTCAAATTTTCTATAAGAACAGTTGTCTGCATGGGAATATCTTGGGTTAGCATTCATGGAATTGATAGCAACAGCAAGTCAGTAAATCTTCTATTGGCCTGAATCTTTTTCTCTTTTATATGCACTAGTAATGTGGTTTTATTGAAGTCATAACAGCTGAGGCTATACTAGGTGTAAATGACCAAAAGCTTTCAATATTTGGAATCTTAACTAGTAACCCAGTATCTCTTTTTTTTTTTTTTTTTTTGATAACCCTGTAATTTGTTAGCAAAAAAAAAAAAAGTTGTTCTTTTAATTCTCAGAAAGTAAAAGAAAAATAAATACAGTATGAGAAACTTGTTTTACATGTGACCAGATTTAACATAACACCCACAGGCCTCAAAACCTTGGGAGCAGCTATTGGATGTTCTCCTCAACTAATTCAATCCTCTAACTTTACAGATACTGTACATGGAATGGATGTCTCCTCCCTTTTTTTTTCTTCCAAGAAAGAAAAGTGAAAATATATCATTGATCTTCTCTTCCATGGTCATCAAATTAGTCCTCTCAATGCACCTAATTGCGCTTTTTGTTTCCCTGCAATTAACCCAACTAGACAAACACATCTCGCCGTTTTTTGGGATTCGCTTCTGGGTTTCCTTTCTTCATCATTGCACAAAATTCATCATAATTTATCCTTCCATCCTGAAATGTGGGAAAACCAAACATGGATGAGCACACTCTGAATAGTTTTTAATGTATTATACACTGATAGACCATAACATATAAATAATGATAACAACAACAACAACAACAACAACTTTATGGTGGTTTTGACTTGTGGTATTTTAGCTTGCACTGCATCGTACATGGACCTGTTTGATCCAAAAGTTAAGAGGATTTAAAAGTTGCAAAAGAGTAGAGTTTTCAAAGCCTACATTTATAGCATCCAAGTTGCTCATTAAAAGGGACCCACTATAGATTGATCATATGAAATCTAGCAAATCAAACAATCCTAACCACTAAATTAAATGAGTACTAAATGTGGAATGTTGGTCGATGTTTTTTACTACCCAGTTTTTGGAGCATTGAGCAACCAATCATACATTTTAATTAAACCTTATTTCTTCATGAATCGGGGTGCTAAATGTTTTTAGAATCCATTTCATATTTCACATTTTTGATATTAGCTTATTTAATAAAATCTTAAATGGTAAATCCATAACTAATTATGAATCTTACATTATCAGCATCAACCTCGGAGATAATTTCCTTTATGTCCCGTCCATCATGCATGCCGAACTCTCTGAGAGCTTGCTCTAGTTCTTCTGTTGTAATATACCTGATAAAAAATTATAGTAGAATCAATTAAAGTCAAAAATGTTGTTATGTTGATCACAGTTATATTAGAGAATTCAATCATCAAACATTTCATAACATTTGGAAGTCTTTTTGATGATTACTTTCTCTGATCACTTGAATATTGAATGGTTGGTTTTCTAGTGTGGCTGCAAATAATATTTACTATTACATACCCACTGTTATCTTTGTCAAAGTATTGAAATGCAGTGTACAGATGCTCTTCTCTATCCATTCGGTTCAGATGCATTGTTGCTGTGATGAATTCATCATAGTCAATGGTCCCATTCCCATCTGCGTCAGCCTGTTTTAAGATTCAATGTCACCAATACAAGAAAAACAAACTATGGTCAGTTCTTGTGAACCAAAAACAAGAAGACATCCCATGATATTGCATGGACAAACTGAGCTTCTTATTATTCTGAAGATTTTCTTTTTTGGGTTAAGTTTAAATGCCAAGAATTCAAAAAATAATACCATTTCGATCATTTGGACAGTTTCGTTTAACTCGTGAATTTAGATTTTTTTTTTTTCAAAATTTTATCCGTATGGATTTAGATCACATACGATCCAAATGGCAACCTATTGGACAGTTGGCTCATCTGATCATTACAACTTTTATGCTATGCTTCATCATCCTTATTTGGGTCATTGATGTAAACTTCATCGAATTTACATCACTGCCAATGCATTTGATGGATGAATTGCAGCAATCCAGAGGGCTGTGGCAAATGTGAATTAGTTCATGGTCCCTTCTCTACTTGTGTCATTCCAAGATGCATGTAGCAAATTCTCCAAAATGACTTCTACTTTTGAGAACCTACGGCTTCCATGAGCTGTTTCACTTCATACTCTGATATCTTTGTTCCTTGCGTGGCCAGTCCTTGCTTTAATTCTTCAAGTGTTATGGTCCCACTGTTGTCAGAATCCATATTCTTGAACATGGCCTTTAATCCCATAATCTCTTCCTCTGATAAACACCCTGCTATCACCTACGCAAATTTTAAAAGAAAACAAATTAAATCCAATTCAATCATCAAACAGTCTGTACACCTGATTCAAAAGAAAACACTTGATCTATAATTCAATTGTCAAATAGTCAGCAGAATGAACTTAGAAGTGAAAACATTTGAACTGTTGGGATTTTGGTAAATATTCATTTTAAACTTCATAATGATTGATAACCTGCATCCAATTATATAATCATAGTGTAAGAATTACAATAGCAAATATTATAGAAGTTGATACATGATGCTTGTGTGACACAGTAATGAGACTCCATTCTGGTGATCCTAAGACCATTCATTTCTCGGCATCAGTAATACAGTATGCAAAGCTATGCCACATTAAAATCTCAAGGTAAGCTATGATCAACCAGTTTGACATCAGCCAACAGTTTACAATCTAGAACAGAATGGGAAATGTATAATATGCCGTCTTTCCACTAGTTCCTGATATTTGCTACAGATAATCAATGTCGAAAATGCTTCTAATAGATATGCAGTTAGATGCAGAAATAATGGGGCTCGATGATATCTTTTTATCGAAATTGATAGTGATTGAGAAAGAGAAGCTTACTCTGAGAGCAGCTTTCTTGAACTTGTTCATTGCTCTGAACTGTTTAAGTCTATTCAAAACAGCATTATCAAGAGGAGTGTCAGGTGCGTCTCCATCCTCCCTTATCCATGGATGATCTGAAATAATGACATTTATCACTTGGTAAATATATTTGGCAAGGAATCCAAATAATTTATAATCTTATTCTCAGAAATAACATTTAGAGGAGAAATTTTTCTTTAGTTAGAAAACCAAGAAAATATCAATTAGAGGAAGCACATTATCCAAAATCCAAGTGATTTCATTTCTGAAATAAACATGAGGTCACATATTCAATGTTCATTCAGAATATTTCAGATATTTTGTTTAACTCTATACAGATGGAGTGTGCCTTTTAGCTATATATGAACCTATCACGGATCGAGTGAGATGCCCCAAAACAATCTAGGTTCATTTGAAGAAAAGGATAGTTGGGCATATTCCATCCCTTGATAGTTTCTGCCAGATAAATGAAATAGATTTTAGGAAGGTTCTCTGCAACTACACCATCTCTTATAATGTAAAGCAGAGGTCATCCAAGTTTCATTACACGTGTCAGACAAAAGACATGTAAATGTTACGTCTTCCCTCTCGAAAAAAATCGACTTACTGAGAACTTGTAATGCTGTTAGTCTTTGCCGGGGGTCTGAATTGAGCATCTTTTTGACAAGATCCTTGGCTCCTATTGAAATGGATGGCCATGGATTGCCTTGGAAATCTACGTGACCACGCAAAATCGCATTGAAAATTCCATGCTCCGACTCTGTCAGACCATAGTTCATTTGTTTATATGAGTTCACATAAATTCAATACCATTTCGTTACTTATAATTAAAATATGATTAGGGGAAGAGGAAAAAGATATACCAGCCCAAAATGGAGGAACTCCACTAAGAAGAATATACAACATTACTCCAATACTCCATATATCGATTTCAGGTCCATATTTTCTCTTCAAGACTTCGGGTGCAATATAGTATGCACTGCCAACAATGTCCTTGAACACTTCTCCTGTTCAGGAATTTAAACTGTGATTCATTGGGCAAGAGAGCAGTAAATTTTGTTACTCTTCAAGGTTATAGCCCAACAATCAGCAGGAACATTGACAAGTAGTGGAGGTGATGGATAACATCTTTATACACTAGAAAAAAAACAAATTTTTTTTTCTTGAACTGTATCAGCTTGAAGCAGACTTAAAATGAGCTTGAGAAATGAAATTGCATTGGAGCCATCTACATCCTTGTCTTTCACTATATGGTAAAAATAAAGCAATAATAAGAGTACTTAGCCCATCCCCACCCACCAAAAAGTCAAATAAATAAATAGACCTGGTCAAGTTTTTTTTAACAAAAACTTCAAATTTACATTCCTAAAACATAATTTGAGGCTGGAGACTGGAACATAAAAGAAAATTTAACTTAATGAATTCAAAGCTCAGACCAGTGAGAATTAGAACTATATACAGATGATTGTACTAGTAGAACTCACAAAACGAACCCGGGATGGACCCTAGATAGATGCATTAAGACATTAATGTTGATTATGAGACCAGTGGAAAAGAAAAGCCAGCATTATATTCATTTGTTCTATTGTCTTTTTCAATGGGAAGCATTGGAACATTATATTCGTATATTAAAGTGGATATAGATAGACCTTTAGACAATGAAAAAATGCCTTTCATTTGTTTAACCGCTTGAAAGGAATATTTACCCCCTGAAATTAATGCACAATTTGTTGTCTATTCTTTCTCCAAAACTTCACATTTTCTTATTTGAAGGGCCTCTATCAAGCATATGAACCCAAATTCCAAGTAGTTTGAACGTTTTAATAGAAACAAGGAATAAAATTTTCATCAACTTGGATATGCATTTTGTAAGATACAGAAAAATGCAACTACTTTAGTCCATATCATCACTGATCTAGGAAAAATTACTAAAATTATATACATCCTAATATGGTTTCTAATAAAGATTCATTATCATGAGATGATATACCTTGCTTGAAGAACATGGAGAGCCCAAAATCCGTAGCTTTGAGGGGTGCATTCTCATCCTTGTTCAATAGTAAGAAGTTCTCAGGCTTGAGATCCCTATGCATGACGCCCATCGAATGGCAAGTGTGGATTATCTGTACTATTGTCCTCAACAGTGATGCGGCGGCACGTTCGGTATAGTGTCCCTTGGCTATGATCCGATCGAAGAGCTCTCCTCCGGCGCACAACTCCATGACCAAATGCACAGATTGCTTATCTTCATATGCTCCCTTCAATTCTACAATATTGGCCTGACCCGTCAAATGGTGCATGATTTGAACCTCCCTTCGCACATCTTCGATGTCCTCTTTGGTGGCAAGCTTTCGCTTTGCGATCGTCTTACACGCAAATTGCTCGCTGGTGCTCTTTCGGGTGCAAAGATGTGTCACGCCGAATTGCCCACGCCCGAGCTCCTTCCCAATTGTGTAGATGGATTTAATGTCTTCCATTGGCCGGCCTAACACAGGCCCTATTGCCTTTGAGGAATGGTGGGAGCCCACATAAGCCGCAACAGGGGCCGAGTGCTTAGATGTTGATGCTTGCTCTTGAGAATTCGCATAGGGGTTTTCGGTGTTCTGGGCTGAATTCGCATTGGAAAAGCAATTGTTACCCATGGCAGGGGGAGATTTAATGAGGGGAGTTATGGTGAGGTGGGAGATGAAGAAGTGGGTCTATGGAGAAGAAAATGCATGGGTGGATAGACTAGAGAGAGCAAAAGGAGCCAAAGGGGAAGAAGAGAAGAAGGTGAGAGAATAAGGAGGAGTATTGAAGAAACCAGGGATGGATTGATGGTGAGGGATTGTAGGGAATGAAGAGTTTGAGAAGAGGTCATTGAAAGGGTCATTGTGAGAGGGCAGTTGTTGAAGAGGTAGAGAGGAATTGGCGGGAATTAACCAACTTTACTGCTTTCGGTTCATCATAGTAACGGCTAGGACATGTGGAAGGCTGCTTGTTGGTTAATGGAATAATTTTTCTTGAATTGATGGAAATGGCCCATTACAAATTCAAAACTGCTGATGATGGGTCCACTTTGTTTGGACCAATGGCTAGCAAAATTAATTGTGATGGTTTTTTAATTTGGTACTTCTATTAATTTCTTTTATTTTGCAGTAGAGATTCTTACATTGATAGATTTTCTCAATTTAAGTTTCCTTTTCTCCTTCTAATGGTTTGTATATTTCAATTTTTTATTTCTATATATGTGTTTATTTTATTTGTGTAATATTATATGCCTTTTTCTGGTCATTCTTTTTCATAATGGCCTTGCATCCCATGGTTTTTTTCCTAATGATAAGCTGTAATTTGTAAGATTGGTTATGAACTAATTGTACAATTTGACAAGTGGCTCTGATTAAATTGGCCTTTACAATTTTTTTTTTTTTTTAGAGATGCAACCATTGATTCAAAAAGAGATAAAAAGTTGGCATGTCTTTTGAAGTAATAAATGGGGTCCAATTGCTGATGTGTCTCAAGAAAAAAGAGATTTGAGAGTTTTTTGTGTACCTGCTTTTTTATCACTATTCACCTTTCAAGAAAGAGTTACGCTACAAAACTCTCCGGGCGTTTTTCTAAAAACAAAATCCCCTCCTTTAGCCAATAAAAGTGTGACACGTGTCATCAGTGATACACACATCCGATCTTTTCTCTTAAATATTCTCCTCCCTCTTAAAATACTAACAAATTATTGGCTATTATATAGGGGCAAAAACTCCTCTTTTGAGATAGGGGAGTTTTTGAGAATTTCCCTTCAAGAAAAAGAATGTAACTAGCAATTTAAATCTTGGAAAGATTTGGCAATATAAGTCATTTTAGGATGGTTTTTTATTAGGGCTTTCTTGGATTTCCAGCACTATATATCACATGCAATGGTTGGCTGTTCATGGAGCCTTTTTTGTTTTTAATCTATTTCATTAATAAAAAGTGAAAAATTTTCTGATTCTATGAATGGAGCCTTCACTTTAACTTACTCTACAAGTGAATTACTCAAAAACCATTATGGCTGTTGTGTGGGGTGTTTTTTTGATACCGAGGTTACTCCTAACTTAGGTAAAAGTACCGATCAGGATGGCCTCAATCTCGTTTTTATCCTGCTAGGCAATTGTGCAAGCTGGCACCAAGCTGTAGCTAGTCTCAGTAAGAGTATCGACCATGCTCCCATGGGCTCGGCCCCATGCATCTCAGCAGCAGTGTCCGACCTCGCGCACGCTCAACCTCAGCGCATTCTCCAGTTCGGTCCGGTTGATCGAGGCGAGCACTGAGTGTCTAATCTCAATTATGTGATGGGACGGCTACGTTGCAGAACATATTGTCATAGAAAGTGGCCGCCGAATATCGATAACAGGTTATCCTTATCCAACAATCAGATCTACATTTATGTGAGAGATTTGTGGAATGATTCGATGGGACAGTGCTCTCACCTACCTCCACTCAGGAAGCTTCTAATGGGACACTCGTCTATATATATGCATGGGTAAGAACCATGAAGAGGTACGCATTACGCAATATACATTTTATATAGCACACTCCTTTCCCCCCCCCCCCCCCCCACCCCCCGTTTACTCTCCCTTTGTTCAGTGACAGCACTAATTTAGGCATCAGAGTGCCTTCGGCTGACTGCAGCCCCTTATGAGTTTCATACTCACCTAACCTAAGTCCGTAATTTTTAGACACTTACGGCTGTGTTTGAGGGATTAATATGAGTTTTTTTGTGATTATTTGCTTGGATTATCCTTGTTGGATTGCTTATTCTTAGTCGTCCTTGGCATCTTTTTTTTAATGAGATTCTAGGGCAACAATACGCTGGCAGTCAAGTTTTTTGGGATCCACGGTTTACAAGCTAACATCGTGCTCGTTTCGTCCTTTTTTTGAAGAGGCAGCTTTTTGCCCTTAGATTGCACTTGCATCGACAGTATCATCATTTAATTATAACAAAGTCAAAGGAACAGGATTATAAGGGGATCGGTTCCGGTTCGGGTCCATGGCGGACCTGGAACAGGAACCGTTAAGAAAAAGGTGGAACCAGATTTAGATCCGGAACTGTTTTGGAACCGATTTCTTGGCTCCGGAACTAAAACCAGAACAATTTATGGGACGGGTCCAGATCCAGGTCTAGGTCTAGATAGAAAATTATATTAATAAGACATAATTTTTATGAGAAATTTTCAAAAATTGAGGTAATATGTTGGGTCTTGGGTCCACGAGTCCGAACCAAGGTGGAACTGGATCCGGACCCGTTTACTTATCGGGGCCTAAATAAGGACCCAGCCCTGGTTTTTAACGGATCGGAACCTCCGAGTAATCGGAGAATTGGAGACCTATTTACATCCCTGCATATTAGAATATGACAAGATCACCTCTATTAGAGATCACTTTAGAGGTCAAAATTAAGTGATCTAAAGCAGTTATAGATAGAGTAGAAAAATCTTGACACCCTTAGTCATATGTGAAAAAAAATAGAATTATACATTTTATAGTGATAAATCTAATGGTAGGCCTAGGTCTTCTACAAGGGAAATCACAAATGCCTACCGACGCACTCATGATGATTCGTGTTCGCATTTTAGGACACGTTTGGGAACCATCCTTGCTGTGGATTCCTTTCCGACTTTCCTCACTTCGATGAAAATCCACCTTTTGGTAAGTTTCAAACTAATAACCATTGGATGGATCCTGGGCCTGCCTTCTAGTTTAAAATTAATCACTTGCATTATGAGGAGTTCTAATCTAATCAAGCAGCGTGGGCCCCATGCAAAGATCTGTGTCGATCTGAGGCTGTTAGCGACTAATTTCAGCTGCTCCTCTCTCTCTGCCTCTCCTGCCCGACTACGGTTTATCGCTGTGAGTCTCCCACCACTTCTCACAGTAAGTTTTTTTTCCCTCTCTCTCAAGTAGTAAGGAAGTTGTGGAATTCCAGCAATCTTCCCTAGTTTTGTTTTTCCTTGGATTCTAATTACCCACTTGTAGAAAGGGGCTTTCCTTTCTTTCTCATATCTGAATACCCCTTCATTTTTCTATGCAGGAAAATGGCTTCTAGTGAAATCTCTTGTTATTTAGGGTTTATGGGTTTATGATGGCATTCATCAATCTAATGGGTTGATCTGATAACATAGAAAACTGGGGTATTATGGAATTGTGCTTAGAATCTTAGATGTGTTGGTTTATTGTTGTTTTTATTTCTCATATCATGAGTATACAAAGCCATGGGAGTTTATATATAAGCTAAATATTGATTGAATGAATGTAACTGGTTTAGTTTTAGTTAAGTGTTATCATTATTTTATGGGATGATATGGTGTAATCATGCATCTGGGTGGAGTTGGGTCCCTCTTTTTTCCCCTTTCTTTTGCATAATAATTTTTTTGAAGTATATACTCTTTTGGGTCAATTGCATTTGTAATTTATTTTCACTTATTTTTAAAGAATTTAACATTTGTTTTTTTTTTTTTTCCTCTGTTTTTGAGTTTTGGTTTCTACCAATCAATTCTAGGTGTTTGTTGGACTTTAACTTTTAATTTTTCTTCAATTTTTCTAAGTAATGTGGGTTTTAAATTAAATTCGCAGATTTTTTTTTCTGGGGCACAATCTCTAATTTCCCACTGTTGCATTGAATCATGGGATTATTCTTTCTTGTTTCTTATTTTGCTGATAAGATTCTGTTACTTGAGCAATATAAAAAAAAGAAGGGGGAAAAAGAAAAAGGAAATATTGTGTTACTTGAGGACTCACTCTACCATGGGTTTGGCAATCAGCTTCTTCATTGCTTTGAGTTTTTTTTTTTTTTTTCCTATTCTATCTGTTTTTGGGTCATTTGGGTAGCTGTGGGTGCTGTGTGTGTATGTGTTTTTTTAATCCTTGATTTCTCTTTCATCAATGAAAACTGTTGCTATTCGCATGTTTGTGCATTGCTATTAATTAACATATGCCCACAGATGGAGAGGACTGACTGTGCAATTCATACCCTTTGAGTTAATTTATGTATTTTCTTTACATGGGTAATAATGCAATTAAAATGCTACATATGCATGCATTTTTTTACTCATTTCTAAAACCTAAATACGCGTTTTTATTTATTTTTATTATCTTGAATCCCTATTCTCTCTTTCCCCCTAATCTAGTCTCTGTACTCATAGCTTTAGTTTTTCTGTTCATTATTGGCACAGCTTATATTCAGTCTAGAGAACAACACTCTCAGAAAGAAATGGGAGAAGCTGACGATCGTAGAAGATTGAAGAAAACAGTATTTGTGACTGTTGGCACCACTTGCTTTGATGCTCTTGTCAAAGTGGTAGACACTAAACAAGTCAAAGAAGAATTGGCTAGAAAAGGCTACACTCATCTTCTTATTCAAATGGGCCGGGGATCATATATCCCCTCAACGGTATTTAATCTACCCTTTAAATGCTTGAGCTTTAGTCATTGTCTTTCTTTTTTTTTTTTTTGGGCAGATGCAACACTTATCCAGGTGAAACCGCCTTTTAGAAAATTAGAATTAACATTCGCGTTTATTTAAGTGAATTGAAGTAATCTTGACATGTTATCCACAGCCAGGAATTGTGTTTCTCAAGTCAATTAAAAAAATCGAGTTAGGATGACTTTCTTTCTTTTTTTGTTTTTGTTTTTTGGTAACCATGTAAGTTGAATGGTCATTTGCTTGACAATATAATTTCATGTTCATTAAAAAAAGAATATCTATAATTTTATGTTGGACCTCTTTTCTTCTCACTCAGGATACGTATAGAAAACTGGGAATACCCAATACACACAATTAAGTTTTACAATGAACTTAGTTGCATTAGACTGGCCCTCATGATTAATATGGTGAAGGTGATTAATATGGTTTGGGTTGTAAAATTGTTTAATTTTTACATCAGCTTAGTTGCATATTGAAGGTGATTAATACAGTTTGGGTTGTAAAATCGTAAATCATGTCAAACTTAGAACCCTGAACTTTTCATCTATGTCACAGAGATATACATGCTTATGTTATCATTGTTGGAGACCCTGACTTAAAAGATTGATGTAATTCAATTTCATCTCACTCCATAGCATCAATGGTGATACTATTGGGCTTTTTTTTTGGGACTGTTGGTGTTGGCTACAGTAGGCAACTTATAGACACTGGTTCATCAACATGTTCAGACGCTATTAGTTTAAAAAAAAAAAAAAAAAAAAAAACCCAATTCAATGGCACATTTGGCATGTTCCTAATGGATTCATAGAAAATTGGTTTTGGGGGTGACAGATGAAGGCTCAAGGATGGGGAACCATTTTAGTGTGGAAATGACCATCAATTCAATGATGTTATTGTTACCAACTATTGCTTAATATCTCTCATTAGGAATGTCCCACCCCTTTCCTTTTTAAGTGAACTGCTGGGAAATTGACAAATGGGCTTAAGGGGAATTGCAAATATTGTCTAATAAACAAAAGAATTTAAAATAAGGCTTCTAATTGCATTGATACACATGCCCTTATTTCCCAAAGCCGTGTGGTTTCTTTGGTTGTGTTGGTATGTGTCTCGTACAGAACTTATCTGCTCCAATTTTGTGCTTATGCGAAACATTTGACAATTTTTCTCAGTATAGTCTTCAGGAGAAGATGGATCTTTAGCTGTGGAGTACTTCACTTTTTCACCAAGCATTGCAGACTACATGGGATCAGCATCTCTTATAATCAGTCATGCAGGTAATGTCTCAATTTTATTTTTTTATTTATTTTTTGAATGGTTCAAATTTATTTTATTTTATAGAACACTCTCGTAAACCGATCCTGGAACTTCTTCCCTAGTGTTAGAATGCCTTAACCATCATTCTAGTTGTGCGGTTGGCAGTAATATGTCGATTCTGTGTGGTTTTTATCTGTTCATGATCTCAATTTCTGGTAGTGTTAATTCTTTCGGCAACAAAACTGGTACTGTTTCTTACATTCTTAAACAGTTTCCATTGAGATTTTAAGTAGAAAAGGAAATGCCATCAAGGTGTCTATCTAAAAATTCATGTCATACTCAGTATGACCAATCACCAGCAACTCCTTAAATCCCCACCCCAAAAACGTCAAGCAATGTGGTAGGGGATGATGCATGAAGAACAAGTCATGATGTTACCTTTTTTATTTCATCATCATCATTGAAAAACTGGCATAACAATGCTTTCCATCACTGTGGAAGTGAAAGGTTGTCACATAGGATGCAGGCGGAGCCAAATAGTTCCATCATATAAAAAACAGGCCTTGGTAGATTAGCAGTTTATTAAAAGAAAAAAATAGCCTCACTGGATGCTGTTAGCCACTTGACCAATGATGGTGAATGTAAACCGTTCACTGTTTCTATAGTTCATTCAAGTCTCATTTGGTTGGACAACTAGCAAGATTTAGATAGGTTAATATTTTATAGATGGCCTAATCCACCTCAAAACTCTTTTATTACTGGGACCAGTGGGCATTCACCTACATGCCATCACTTCAATGACAAACCATTGTAACACTGGATACCCCTGTTCACGAGGCAGATGGGATAAGACTTTGATGATGGTTATTATTATAATTTTTCATTCTATTGTTGCTTTAATGATTTGTCAAAGTTAAGCGAGCAAAGATTAGAAAATTTATGAATCTCTGCTTTATCCCTGTTGAAGCAACTATATGCTATCGCTTGGATAAAAATAGATATGAACACAGTTTGGATACAAGATAGCATCTATAAAAGTATGTTAAGAGCAGAACACCCTTAATCTAGATAACCACCATCCTAGGTGGTAATCAACTGCAAAATTAGAGCTTGCAGATTGACCAAATAAAAAAGCCTGTATCAACTTGTTTTTTCTTCTTAAAAAAAACATGTGTTGATTCCAGAACTGCGTCTACACATGCCACCTATCAGTTCTTGGTATGAGAGAGTGCATGGGAGCACTGCTGCTGCAATCCTGTGATTGATATTCACAGCATTAGATGGCTAAGCTTGAACTCAAGCTATGGGCTTTGTCATTATGATTATATTGCTTATAATTACATGTTTGTTGTGTAGAGGAATAAGCACTTTCTAATGTATATTACCAATAAATGTATTTTTGGTTGTAAGAAAAGAAATAAGAATCTATGTGTAATTCTTTTGGATGCTATTCAGGATCTGGAAGCATATTTGAGTCACTGCGTTTGAGCAAGCCACTAATTGTAGTTGTGAATGAGGATTTGATGGACAATCATCAAATTGAGTTGGCTGAAGAATTAGCAGAGAGGAAGCATCTCCTTTTCACTCGCCCTCAGACACTATATGAAACTGTCAGGACTATGGATTTGGAGTCTCTTATTCCCTATCCACCTGCAGATGCCACACCCGTCGCCAAGCTCATGGACAAGTTTCTTGGATTTGATGACTGATGCATCATATTTAGCAAACAAAGCCAACTTCTGAGTATAGATTATGTTTTCTGCAAAATGATTCAGGAGCATATTTTGTGGGTTTCGGTTGTAAAAATAGATTCAGTGACTGCCATTTTTTGATAGATATCAAATTGTATTTGGCTTTTTTAATAGGAAAGTAAGTGAAGAAACAAGTTCAAGACTCTTCATGGAGACATCAGAATCAATCCTGTTAAAGGTGTTGCTTGATTATGCTCGGAATTACATTATGGTCCGGTAGGGACTAATAGAAGGACAATCCTGACTATTTCAAGCCATGCCCTGCAAAATGGATTACAAACAATGCTCTCAAGCTTTGACATATTTGTAAGTGTATTATTAATCACACATTAGACCATTTTAAGTTCCATTTTAATATTTCAAGTGTTTAACTGAGAAGAGAAATGTTTTCAGGTGTTTTAACTGAGAAATGTGTGGATTAGTGGATGGGTGTCTTCTGCCCATGAGCTGGGTGGGTGAGCAAACTGTGCACGCGTGTTTTCAATTTGCAAGAATTCCCAATCATTCTCTTGAAGCTTATCTTCTTGATAAGAAATGATCCACTTGATCTGAAATGACCTAGCAAAATAGAGGAAAACCAATTTATTGGTCCTTTTTGATAAGATCAAATACATTGCTAGGCATCATATTTAAGGACCCTAAACTATGTAACTGAATAAATCTCTCTTCCTCTCTTTCCTCTTTTCCTAGGGCTTATTTGCTACTGCATTTCTTGTCTAGGAGAGTAGCTTTTACAGTAGGGTTATAGAAGAGGTGAAAAGTGAAGGGATCAAGGTGGACATGTAAGGGGGGCAATCGAGTTCTGGTCAAGTGTGGGCAGGCATTTACTCCAAGGGGGGATGTTTTTATAGCAGCATATGAATTAATAGTGATCCAATTTTTGCAGTGTATATGCTTATAGCTTCTCACAAGCAAATATTCATGCTGTTAAACACTGATTTGCACCCAAAATTTTCATAACAAACAGTTGTTAAGTACTTTAGACTGCTCATTCACACACATGTAAATCCATGCATTCACTTGGGTGTGTGTGGGTGTGCGACACATGCGAAAAGAGTGCATATAAGTTGACCCAAAGTTGATAGACGGTGGTGATTTTGACCCAGGTACAATTCTGTACACCTGCACATACTCAATTGTAGTTGTAGGCATGAACTTGTGAGAAAATGATTTTGGGGACTTGGAACTTCTTCAGACTTGCCACATTTTAGAAACTACAAGCTTTTATTTGTGAAATCCAGAGGGGCACCAGCAAAACATGTAATTCTCTGCCCCATTTAATAGGAAACTTCTCCAACTTGAGAAACACTTCTCCAACTTCATCCTCAAATTAGATTTTATGTGGCATATAACTGGGGTAGTGTCAAATGTATTTTGGATAGACTCCAATAAGCTTGTTCATGGGAATGGCATGTATATAGGCAAGTGCAACTAGTGGCCTGTGGTTTCTCTTGACATCAAAACCATGATATGAAAATAACAACTGTGATTGAAGTATTTGATTGATGAGTCCAACCATAGAACCGAGTCAGCTAAAAAAGGGTTTTCAGTCAAAAGGGGTTCCAAACTGAATGTGGATGGCAGCTCAAGAAGGAAACTAGGAGTATCTGTTGGCTGTGGTTCACTTGGTGCTAGTGATCTCAGCTCATTAGGGATAAAATAAGAATTCATACTTATAGATCACTTGCATGAATACAGCAATTTTTTTTTAATCTACGACACTTGGTTAGGCCCCCCTTTTTTTTTTTTGGCTATCTTGGGCTGGACTAATCTCTCTGAGCCTAGAGGGAAGCTGGGTAACCTTCCATGTAGCTCCAATGTGGTAGTACAATTTCGAACCCACAACCTCTATGTGCAAACCATAGTCCTAGGCCAACTGAGCTACCCCTCTTAGATTTAAGATTTCAAGCGATTGATATTACAGCCTATCAATTTGAAATCTAGATATTTAAGTACAAAAATCTCGATCATAATTATGTAGAGGTTGACCCTGATCTGGAATAGGTCGGTTATATTGATTAATGATGAATATGGTGAACTTGTTGTCAGGGGTGCAAGTAAGGTCATACCAAGCCAAGCCCACATTAAGATCCAAATTGGCTCAGCGTTCTCAGGCTTGGGGCACATGAATTGGTTCAGGGAACCCAAGTTATACACAAAAAAATATTTCAAAATAGTCCTTTAGTTCAAAAAGAAAACAAGAGAGAGAGAGAGGAAAACTAGACTACCTAGAATTTGGCGTAATTATGAAAAAGAAAAGGAAAAATAGACCCCCACTTATTTTCATTATTCACTTCTAATATTGCTTATCCTGTATATTCTCTTCTTAAATATTTAATATCCAATCAAATCTACAAAGAAAAAGAAAAAATACTTTTAATTGTTGTTCATCATTATCATCGTCAAAGCCTAACTGCGGTCTACATGAAGTTTGTTTTTTCATTATGATCTACCATGAGCTAAATACTTAGATAAGTTGTACTCTAAATCTATTTTTACTCCCTCCATTCATGTCTACTTCGGCCTACCCCTTCTCCTTGGTGGGCCATCAACCTCCATGGACAAACCTTTCCTTACCCATTGTCGGTCAGCTTTGAACATGCCCAAATCATCAAAAAAAAAGTTTCTCTAATTTTATCTCATATTGATGCTACTCCTAAGTATTGTCGAAATCGCTCATTTTTTATTTTGTCCTTCCTAGTTTTACCACACATCCACCTCAATATTCTCATCTCTTTTAAATCTATTTTGTACATATGTTAGCTTCTTGATGGGCCAACATTCAACTTTATAGGTCATAGCTGTTCTAATCACTGTCTTGAAAATAAATTTCTTCAATCTTGTCTCAGTTACAAAGTATTTCAGAAGTAAGTCTCCACTTTAACTATCCCACTTTTATCTTATATTCAACATCTTCATCAATCTCCCCATCATTGCTAATTATCAAGCCAAGGTAATGGAAATAATCTCTTTATGGTATCTCTTGGGTTTCAATTCTCACAATACCTTCAGCTCTTTGTATATGCTCACTGAAGTTGTAATTCATATATTCTATCTTTGTACCACTTATTTTAAAACACTATATCGTCTACAAACAACATACACCAAGGTAACTCCTCCTGAATATAAACAATTAACTCATCCATAATAAAAAGCAAATGGATAAGGGCTTAATTAAGACTGACCCCTAATGCAAATCTATGGTTACTAGGAACTCACCTGTATCTCTATAGATGTTTCACACTCGCTACTGCTCTTTCATACATGTCTTTAAAATTTTCAATATAATCTCTTGGAACATTCATCCATAATCACTTTCGATCGTTGCTAACTGCCAAAATTATTCACAAACAGTTGATAATGAGAAATGACAGCAGTAGAAAAATTCAGTTCTTCTCTCATTACCATCAGTGAATGACACCAAAGCCCTCCTTCACAAGGTCTGAAGTGGATTTGGGTTTAAAAACTGCCTGTTGGATGAGAATACAAACACAATGCAAACCACACTACATGCTTGATATAAAATAACATAATATATATGGCTGTGCTCGGGTAAGGTTGGGTTTCCCAAGAACTCAACCCCTACATGAGCCCTGAGCCCCTGACTAATCCAAACTCAACCCTCACTGCTAACTCTTGAACAAAATCAGAAGTGCTTTTCTGACTGAAAAAAAAAAAAAGAAGTCTTTCAATCTGTAATTCTGGTTTTTGTATTTGAAGAATCTGAGACAGGTGACATTAAAAGGAAGTATCACTTTTGCATAAGTAAAGATAAGAACATGCAACAAATACATATCATTGAAAATCTTAAGTCCGCGAGTGCTGAGAATAGTTAGTAAGTAGGAATGGAGGCATCAGCTTTGACAGCATATGCATGAATACCCCCAGCCACATTGAATATTCTCTTGAAACCCTGTAAAAATGAAATAAAATGAGCACCCCTACAAAGAATAGATATACTGCAAATCATGTGGGCCTATGGATAGATATAATCGAACATCAGAAGGCATGAATCCATGGGTACGCAAGTATAAATACACATCCATATGCACCAAGCACGGGAGAAGCAGGGGAGAAGGCATGCATAAACTGTAAATGAACAAAAACCCTGTTTACAAGCTGTCTGTTGTCATGTAACCGATAAAAAAAAATATATATATATATATATATATAGCTGTTTTTCCATCTATCTATCCAATTACCTGCAGATCCATCCATCTATAAAAGATTCCTTACATATCTATTCAGTTAACTGTACGCAAACTAGAACGCATCTTCCATGAAATGGCTAGAAATCGACATTCAAAGTAAATACACAGCAAAATAACAAGGCAGTTCAACACACTTATTATCCATGTTACCCAGACACTTCAAAATGAGTGTCATTTATGTGTGTGTAGAAATATGGCCCATCGGGAAAGGGCCAACCCATCAGGAAAGGCCCAACCCAGTCAGGCCCATGTACAAGATTCAAATATTCGCATGTGTGGGATCTGTGTAGATACTGTGTATCTATTTTCCAGCTTTTTCCTTGCCTTGTATAATAGATTGTGATACATTTGATTAGGCAATGCAATTCTATAAATACATCAGTCGATCCCCTACTTTGGGATACGACCAATTCTTCAAACTCTACTCTCTTGCTCAGTTTTAGTTTGATGCATGGATCTATAGATCCTGACAGTGTGAACACTTCAGTTATGTATTGTGTACCCAATGTGTACCCAGTGCCATACTTGTCAAGCATGTCAAGAAACCATATGATAGAAATGTATTAATTGGTATGTAATCTCCATCCATGTATTTTTCTTCATTGACCAATTTTAGTTAAGCTTACAAAAAAGGAGAAGAAACAAACAAAAAAGAATACCCACCAAGATTGTATACCAAATAGTCAATTTTGATATTAAGACAATTTTGATATTAAGAAACAATTTTCAAAGATCCCATTTACATTTAACATCAGACTCTGAGATCAATAAAAAGATCATAGCTTATTTCTGAAAATTTTTTTTTTTTTTTTGAAAGGCAACCATAATATTATTCAAAGAAAGAAAATCAGTTAGAAAGGGGTAATATTCTTCTGAAATTGGAGCTGATCTCCTTGTATTTGTTACCGGTGACTAAACCAACAAAATGCTAGAATCAAAAGCAGCAACTGAGAGAATCTGAGGCAGAATATGTCCACGTATAGAGTCCATCTTAAACCATGTTACCAGTAACCTGGTTTGCACTCTTCCTTTTCACTTGTGTGTGCAAGTCCCCATCACAGATAGCCTTATGGTTGCAGGATCCAACCCATCAGGAGGGACCACATGTGAACGTCATGGCCCAAAAATCAGGCCTGTCCACTCATCTGGTCATGTGTATGAAAGTGCATAGTTAATCTTCTTTGCGTCCAGGTCCTCTAAATGGTGGGTTCAGCTGTTTGCAGTTGCATACATACTGCATTTTTTGTGGCATTCATAAGAGGGAGCCATGTGTAAGGTAAGCACACCACATTGTATATCAAAAAGAACATTTGTTGTTATTGGAGACCCACCCATGGGCTCAGAGGCAACACCACCAGTGCGGCGCACACACACACTGCTTGAAGTAATTGCAAGGGAATCCCACCATACAGATGTTAAGGTACAAAAATAGGCAGGCTCATTCATCGGGTGAGCCACAGATGTATTAAATAGGTAGCCAGTTAAAAACACTAATCAATGGTGTAAAATGAACTTGCTTGTGTGGCCTATGAAAATAAATGGGATCGACTGACTTTTTGCAAGGTCTTCTACATAATAATTTTCACCTGCTGCATGTCTGATGTTACACTTGGGCCACATCAGTGCACCATGTCGAAGGTCACAGGTCAACTAGCAAACTCAAAAAGAGTAAAAATGAAGCCTTGAAGGATTAGACTGTTTCGCAACCAATAGAACATTGACAGAATTACCTGCGTCTGGAGCCATTTGGCAATCTGTAATGACCGCAATCCATGGTGACACTGAAGAAACAAAAAGATAAAAAGTTCTGTAAAAAAAGATAATCGAAAATACATAAGCAATGCCTGGAAGGATATAAGAGCAACGTCCAAATTCACGATGCATGGACAATGGAGCACAATGCATCATACAAGATACAAAAGCTATTCATACACTCCCACTTGATCAGCCAAGAGACAACATGGATTTCAGAACATAATTAAACAAAGTGATTATCCCATTGTGAAGGGAAAAAATGGATTGAAAATGACTTAGGTATAGAATCAACAAGAAAAAAAGAAACAAAAAAAATTAAAACACAATCACTGGCAGGTCATCTATTATAATTTTCTCTGCGCACATGATGTGTATGGTGAAGAGGAGTATTTAGCTCCTTGCATTCTTGGGCGTGGAGAAAATATTATCAAAGACCAATCTAATGTCTAAAGAATGGAGTTACAAAAGCAGCCAAGTTCATCTTTAAGTGGACACCAATGCTCCTCTCCAAACGAGAAACTGATTAAGAAAGTAACGAAAACTTTGTTTTTATAAGAGAGGGAACAAGAATTGCTACTAAAAAGGTAGAGGCATTTCTGAACATGAACAACATTAGGATATGTAGAACATGTCTTTCCTCAACAAATTGCATGGAAATCCTTTCATTTAATTAGTTATTTATTTTTAACAGTCGGGGAACATAAATGGCCAAATATTTATTTTTAACAGTCGGGGTACATAAATGGCCCTTTGGCCAATATTTTTAAGTTGTCTTTCTTTCTTTCTTCTTTTTTTCCTGAATGGTATACCTTTAGGATGTCTTGAAAAAGAAAATATTCTCAAAGTGAAGAAGTATTACTTTGCTTATGTTTTTCCATTTTATTGAAACCATGCTTCAGAAGGATCAGTGTTCACCGTTCAATTGCTTATCAAAATTGGAAAAAAAAGAGCTACTCAAAGTAGTGATGGCGAAGATGGAAGATTGTTCAAACTCCCAAAAGCATATGATAAGCTGCATGTCCCTCCACCTAGTAAATTGCTTAGTGAGAAGAAAATGATTGCTTGCCATGTTTGAAGATTTACTTACCAAAACATAAGTATCCCTTTCAGGATCAAACTCATTTGTTATTAATGTTCCCCAGCTTCCAAACTGGCGGAGAGGAAGAACCTTAAAACCGGGCAAGGACGCTTGAGCTCTGCCGTCCGACCAAAATGAAACAGTAAGAACACACTAAAGAGGACCAGCAGGTAACAAGACAAAGGAGATAATAACAGTTAATGAAATATGACTCCCTGAAAACATCAGAATGTCAAAATAAGTTAGATGACCAAAGTGCACTTCCCATGTGGCATCCTTAGTAGTATGATACTAAGATCTCAAGGAACAAAGGAAGCCAGAGAACCCAATTCAGATACATAGAATAACTCATATATAAGAATAAAGGATCTCCCTTTCCCAAGACTTTAACTCCGAATCTATACAAGTCAAGAAGACCTACTAGTTACATGATGATAGTGAGTCATACCTAAATAGTAGGATTTGTAGCCTTGTCAAACCTCACATTCAAATGTACCCAGTATAGCCCACTTTAATCTTTATAGTGTACTGTATAGATATGAGTTGGTATCGAATGTAACCGGAGAATTTTGGGGAATGGATATGAAGGAAATACCCATAAGCTTATGATGCCCAGATACAGCAGGGAGACGCCATAATATATGGCAAAGACATAGATTTTACACATAAGAAGTGAAGTATCAGATACGATATGAAATAATACATTGCCTATGTTGAATTATCCGGGTATCATAGCCCATAAAGCAAAATGATGGTTACTTAGAGTAGTTTAGTTGTTCATCTGATGGGCAGTTGTGACATTTTTGAAGCATCAAGGAGTGGTTGATTGTATCTATGTGAATAATAATAATAAAAAAAAAAAATGCACTTCATCAGGTTCGCGGACATCTATTAATTGAAGTATCAAGGAGTGGTTGATTATATCTATGGGAATAATAATAATAATAAAAAACATGCATACACTTCATCAGGTTCGCGGACATCTATTAATTGAGCCTCTTCAAAGAAACATGGGTCTTGCATTTTCGAATGAAGCTCCTCTGGTTGAATATCTTGAAGCAAAGATTCCTCCCTATCAAAATAATGTCCAAGAGAAAAAATAAATGACAGCATAACTTCATCAGGTAGCAAGCTTGAGCAAAAGAATGGTTTGAATACCTTTCAGATAATACTTGCAATAAGTGCCATCCAAATTTAGTTTTACACTGCACAACTTTATTCAAAGGTGCACTAAATGCAGCCTCCTCAAACTCAGGCACCTGGGAAATTTTCATTAAGATTAATTGATCAAGCATTGAGCAGGGAAGTATGTGGAAGTCTTCAAACGAGAGTAGGGCTGTCAATGGACAGATCAGGGCCAGACTCAATGGGCCCGTGCACGGACTCAGAAAAGATTTCAGGTCTGAATGACTGAATCCCAGTGCAGGTGGGTCCAAAACAGACACTGGAACCTGTATCTAAGCCTGCCTAATAAGGGACATGGTTCTCGGAAGGTAGAATGCACTCGATAAAGGCTTCATCCTCACAAGGGCCCAAGACTGATAAAAAGGTTGGATGCCAAAAACCAGGTCCAGCATAATAAGGGTTTCAAACCATAAACATGGTTCTGAGTCTAGCCCATCGAGCTATCATCGATTCTCACATCAAATGATTATCAAGCTCATCCAAAACTAACATGTAATATTGCTCTAGCATGCCAATTGTTGGGAGTTGGGACCTCAACAAAGTAAAACTTTTCCAGAGCCATGTCTTCACAAATCACGGCATTTCAAATTAAATAGGAGTGACACAATGTAATGTTCAGTGGGCCTGAATTTTCTTCTTGAAGACTTCTATGAAGCTTGTGCATTTGCTTCTTTCAATTACTTAGAAAGGGGACACGATAATTCCTATATGCATTTGATGTTGCTATTTACTAATAAATAATAATAATTCTTACACACTCAAGTTGAGAAGGATCTGGTGCTATAAGTTGGATAGATCACAATTATTCCTGTACATGTGTTGACATATGAGATCAGACCTGATCATTTGTTTCATGCTATGATGCCCAGAAATGACATGGATGTATATACAAGCAAGCCATGGATACCACAGAGATATGGGTTTTACATATAAAAATGAATTAGATAATATGGATAAGTTGCCTATTTTGAAGTACCCAGGCTGCATCGGCTGCAACAAAAAGCAGCATTCACATAATCTTCAAGGCTGATTGGAGAACACTTTCCAGTAGATGCCATTTGACTAATATTTCCTAGTTTTCCAGTCACAACTTTAAAAGACTACTGGATAGGATCATACAACCAGTATTATTTTAGGCTACAACCGCCCTGCAGCAGGGACTTACAGATGGATGGACCAGATCTCGTATATATGTTCAACACATGCAGGATACGATTGTTTGATATCAAATTTGGACATTTGCCTGACACCGGATCCTTTCCCTCTTCAAGGTTGCAGGCTTACAGCAGCAAGGTTGTCCAATCATCACAAGACAAGATCATAGATAGCAGACCCAAGCATACCATCTGTCCTTTCCGAACCCACCCGAGCATCCCACCTTGTTCTTTGGAAGGACATATGGAGTATTCTACTGCCAAGTCACTTAAATCCTCTCCTAAATGAACCAATAAAATGATATCAGATCAGACTATGTCATATTTTTAGTCATAACAGTAGAGAATTCTTCAATAGATAATAGAACTGTCAGTCCTATTTATTATATAAATTGAGACACATAAAGATAAAAAGAATATCCATGAAGACCCCATATCTTCATTTTCCAATAAATGGATGCAAAAATTAGTTATGTTGGGTGAACACTAAGTTGCTTACTCTCTCAGTAGATATTGACTATAGTCAAGTTACAAGACCTAACCCAGAAACATGTACAAAATAGGTGACTGAGAAGGGTCAAAAGTGCCAAGGAGAGTCTTCCATGTGCTGAGTGAAATTAAGCTCCTAGCATATCAACACCCAGCCCACTTCTGTGTAGGAGTTAAATGCAGAAATCAATGGCATAGATAACTTAATGGCTTTTAGTGAGGAGCTGCTATTTTTCAGAAATTCAATTCTGTGAATTATGTTGCAACTGGCCTAGTTAGTTTTGCATATCCTTCTTCTTAATGGAGAGTGCCATATATTTCAGCCACTCTTCTGTCCAATTTATAGAATAAATTCAACATGACTTTCCAAAAGAAGAACTAAAAAAGAAGTGGTATTAATAGAGGAAGTGGGTGACGGTGGAAGAAGAAAGCAAGCCCTCTGCCAGACTGCCCTGCAAACCCCACCACCCAATCCAACTTCCATCACATTGCTAGCAAAGTTATATGCAGAACCTAATGATCCAGATAAATCAAAGAATTTGAGGCAGGAACTATGTAAGAGCCCGACCCAAATTAATAATATTTAATTTTTATTACATTGATTTGTAAATTAAATAATGAAGTTAATCCAATCAGGGGAAATCGTCCAACATTTGGGAAATTAGGGGCACAAATTTGATTTGGGCACAATTAGGCCATAACTGATCAATTAGTTAATTAGGAAAATTAAAGAATTAATAAGGATTAGTTAATTAATTAAACTAGATTTGATGGGACCCATTTGAGACCCATCTGAGTTGGACAGCTAACTCTATTAAAAGGGCAGATCATTAGTTGAGAGGTTTCCATTGTGGGTCGAGGGTATATCATCTGTGGTAGGGGACACGGGATTACAATAATGGGTATCATGCCAGATTAGGAGAAAGACTTTGATTAAGGGTAGGAGCCTCAAATCAATGGCTTGGAACCAATCAATAGCAGGAAAGGATTCTAACTTAAGAGTTAAGTTACAACTCCAAGTGGGGGGCCCAAGACCAAAGTGAATAAAGAAGGGTTGTGCGATCCTTTGCTCTTTACAAACTCACACACAACACCCATAGAACTCTCCACAGTACCTTCTCTCTCTCCCATGGCAATTCCTCTCTTATGTAAGCAAGTGGTTTCGAAGCCTTGGCTGTGGACCCCATTGGTGGGATTCATGCTGGATGAATGTACGAAGAAGGATTTCAAGGGTCTTTTGATCCTAGGGCACCATGGATCATTGACTTCTTTGATGTTCTCACATGAAGGACCGTTAGGGTTTGTAAAACTTGGGGATTTGAATGTGCATCTAGGTTCTGTTACTTGTTTAATGACTAAGGAACATGGGACCAGCAGTTGGTGATGTTAGGCCTTGACATTCACCTACGGATCACTGGGAAACATGTGTAAAATTATGCTAAACTAAGGGTATGATGTTTTAGGGCTTTTACATTTTAGACGTCAAATACCATTGGAAGTGCTAAAGAAGTAGTTACCGAAATCTGATTTGAAGATTCTCGCGATTGGTCAACCATGGTTTAGGACAAACTAGCGGCGGCTAGAGTCCTACAACATTGTAGGGTTAAATTGACACAAGTACTTACGTGTAGAAGGTGATCCAAGACATAAGTTTGATGTACTTGTAATTGTTTCATGAATCGCAATTGATCTTGATAAAGTTTAATAATTAGATGAAATCTTGTTTACATGTATTATGTACATGTATCATTCATGTTTAGAATTACTTACTTGGATTTATGCTATTTTGAGAAATTTGAGTTAAAACCCTAGAATGGAGTTAGAAATCGAAGTTTTTAGTAGGATTGTCGTCCCTTACATAATTAGGGATTAGAAGGGATAGTTAGGTAGTAATAAGGAGTTAAACAGCAATTTCCAAAAAAAAAAAAAGGCAGCAAGTGTTTGACCTAGTTTTCGAGGGTCAAACGATGTCGGAATTCAAAGATCTTTGATTCTATGGCTTTGTCTCGTTGAGTTGTGCGAGAACTATATATAGATGATTGAATTTGGACATCAGGCACAAAAGTAATAAGCGATGCAAGGTCACCAATAAAGTCTACCAATTATATAAATTTACATTTTTAGTCCCTGTCCCCTTGAATGGGCAGAATTAACAAGATCTGAAACTATGAATGGAAACCGGTATCCCTAGCTAATTCTGAGTTTTGTATGGAGGCGCAATAGACCAGAACTAGGAACCCCACTTGTCTACTCTAGTCTAGAAGGTTATGAAGTAAATAAGACTCGAAAAAGGACCACTCAAACTAGAACATGAAATCTCATGGAACTAGCTTGTATGTGGTGGACTAGTTCCCCTTAAATGAACTTGTTTGTCTAGAATGATGTCTAGTTGGAACTTTTCTTTGGAATCTTGAGTTGGCACCAAAATCAACTGTTCTAAATCTAGCACAGCTGGGATTCTTGATGAATTATAGCTGCAGTTTAGTTTTGATCGAAGTGACCAATTATCATTTCTCTACCATATCTGATCTTGTCTTGATGGTCATTAAAATTAATTCCTATGAGGAATCTTGAGTACCAGTGTTCTTGTCTTGTCTTGCTCCCCCCACGTTTGTACGGGGGTTGACAATGTCAAGTGGCAGATTAGCTTATGCAGACCGTCAAACCTTGATTAGGAAGTTTGTTATCTGTATTTTAGACTTATCTTAATGCTTTATGTTGATGTATCTTTATTCATGCATTATATTACTTTGCTGGACTTAATCTTGAACTCATATGATTTATCCATCATGTATTCCAAGTTGTGATTGTATGGAATGTGTTATGGATTGCTTACTTGCTGAGGTTTTATAAACCTGACATACTACAATTGGCACTTGTATACTCAAGACGTAAATGCAGTTGAAGGGGAGCCGTAGGGGTATTGGGAGTGGAGCGCAGACAATGTAATCTAGAGATATTGAGTTCTCGCACAAAAGGAACATTTGATTAGTTTTCCTTTTATTCATCATCAAAGCCTTGCCACAACTATGTTGGGGTCGGCTACATGAATTCTGTTTCTCCATTCCAATCTATCATGAGCCAAATCCTTTTCTTATTATGACATTGCAATAAGACCCTTGAATGTGGGCAAGGTTTTTTATTAGTTGAGTTTAAATACTTGGTCTGACATTAATATTATTAATTAAAGCTAGAAATTTATGCTTATGCTCTGTTATGATATATGATAATGTGATTTGATGCTTGAAAAGCTTCCGCTGTAAAGTTTTGATTTGACATAATCTCATAAATGAGGATAAACATAAACTCACGGCTCGAAAGGCGGACTTCCTTGGAAATCCGGTTTCTGGTCGTGACAAGCTCTCTGTCATAAAATAAATGAATTATGCTGCAAATGGTCTAATTTAGTATTTTCATTCCTTTTCAATGGACAGTGCTGTAGATTCCATTCACTTTGTTGTCCTCCCACTTCGATGAATAAATTGTACATTCTTCTAAAAAAGATTAAAGGGAAAAAGGTGATAAAAAGAGTTGTCCAGAATATACAATACTTTGAAGTACCAAAAATGGTATTGAACCAACCACCAATAAGGAGTGAAGGAAGACTAAATTGATAAACATTAAACTTAATCCAAATAGTACAATAAAGAGGAACAAGAAATCAATAACATTAAAACTTATTCAAAGAGTACCATGCATGTGACTGTGTGACCATATTGCTCATGAAGATGTAAGCAAACTGTTACGGTCCTAAATAGTTATAAGACTTAATTTGAAGCATTCCATCAGTCCCAGGGCTTTTGGCATATTGGTTAGGTCTATAACATTTGGTATCAGAGCCAGCCTCCATATCTCGGGTTCAAGCCACGGAAAGGTCTACCTAGAGTAGAGTGAGAGCCATCTAAAAAAAATTGGAGAAAGAACTACCTACCGCCAGAGTGAAATCCACCATGGACAGAGTTGCCTGGAGCAAAGTGTGAGCCATCCCAAGAGGGGAAAAGGGCTACCTACCGCCGAGGACGTCGGATACGGAAGTGTGGTGGTCTGTTACAGTCCTAAATAGTTATAAGATTTAATTTGACGCATTCCATCAGTCCTAGGGCTTTTTGCATATTGGTTAGGTCCATTACACAAACCCACCAAAGCTAGGTAATTGCACCAAACTACCAAACTAAGCAGCATGATGTTTAGGCTTCTTTTAATAGAGAAAGTTCAAACTAGTCTACCAACATGAAGAGGGAAACACTCCCAAAATAAGAGTTTTTAATTAAATAATAATTTTAAAAAGGAAATGACTAATATTATTTTGGAAATATTTTAAAATGAACATGCATATCAGTTGCAACTATCCTTGCTCTATGCTGTATCCATATTTTAAGAAATGGGGGTTTAAAGGATCTGTCATGCATGATACTTAACATACTAACAGCATCCACAAGTAATATTGCTTCTTGTGAGTGTACAATGCTTTTTAGTTGCTTTACTAGAGACTCGAAATCACACATCCCCACACATCATATGATGTCCCTAACCAGCTCAGCTACAACCAGGGGCTAGTGTACAAGTTTTTAACATCAAAACGGTCATGTATCGAATCTAAGGTCTCAATAAATATAATATTTAGATTCAATAAATATAATATATATGGGAAATATTCAAGTGAGAACTAGTTCTCACATATTATATGAGAACTTTTTTGCAGGGCCCAACTAGCAACCCATCCAAACCTAGTAACCAATAGGGGACCCCCCTAATAGTCACTAATCCCAAGTATTGGCACACATCCGAATGGAATAAACCATTGGATTGAGGGTTAAATATTTTTTTTGAGTAAGAAGCCATTAAACTTGTGAGCCACGGATGAAGGGGTTAGGGGCATGGGTTTGGGGTCAAACTTGATACTTAGGGTGGTCTCACATAGATCTTTCCATCCCCCCTGTTCCCATCCCCAAATGGGGCCCAATTGCAAAAAAGTTCTCATATAATATGTGAGAACTAGTTGTCATCTGAATATTACCCTATATATATAGGGAAGTGCTCCTATGAGAGACACTCTCACCAACTTTATGAGAGATGGGTGGGGGCCCTCACTTCCATATCCACTCTCACCAACTTAAATGCAAGGACCCCCAACTTAAATGTGAGGCCCCCCACCCATCTCTCACCAAGTTGGTGAGAGTGTCTCTCATAGGAGCACTTCCCATATATATATATATATTAATATATATATATATATATATAAAGAGAGGAGACAATGAAGAAACTGGATCTCATTGTCAGAAAAAAAAAAGGAAATGAATGCACATAGATTAGTGTTTTTATATAAGGATAACAAGACATTGTTAGCCTGATACTGACCCCTAGCAATCCTCTTTTGAAGCTCCAAGAGAAGCTTAAGATTGTCCTCGCCAACAAGCAGGTGTTGAACCAATATTTCCTTACTATCACCTCCATTACTTCCAGCACTACAAGAAACTGATGAAGGAAAAAAAAAACATATAAGTCAAACCAAGGGAGAGAATTTATAAAAGAAGATAATCCATTGAATGAAGCAATAACACAACTTTTAACTCATAGTAGTAATAATCAGTTTTTTAAGCAGGCATTTTAGTCCAACTGGTGATCATGCCTAGGTCAACCTGGTTGACCCACTACTGCTGCTGTTGCTGATAACAATTATAATAATAATAATAATAATTATTATTATTATTATTACTATTGTCATCATCGTTGTTGTCCAACATAAGTTGTTTTTTGAGTTGAATTAGATTTTTCATTGTACTCCAATGCTGCCAGAAGTTTTACTCCTGCTGCTCCGCATGATGGGTTGTCTCTCTGTGTGTGTGTCTTTCTGAAATGTGTTCTTTCCTCACGTTTCACGATCCATTTACTATGGATAGATTTCAATTTTACGTAGCCATTGACATGATGCAGATAGGAAGACTTGATTCAACATGCAGTCTTCTTCTGCAACAATGCCTCTTCAGATTCCGTTAAAAAAAAAAAAATACAGTGCCGCTTCAGATTTAGCACTGAAGGGTTCCAATGGAGTAATCACCACAGGAGGTTGGATTCTGCACCAATCTCACAAACCCATAGAGAAATGTTCATTGAATTATCTGGCAACAAGTTACATGTATTTGCAAGGCAATAAGCTTTACACAGAAGTCATGAACTTACCAACACCTTCTCCTGACAACCGTTTCCAACTAAAACAATGGATCTTAAAACTACTTAAACACTTTTTTTTTTTTGCATGGTGATATATTAACAAATATAACACAAATATAGCAAAGATACAATAAAAAGGAAGTGGTACCTTGTTTCAGGGAGTTGTGATAAGAAAAAAAAAAAGCACAACATCTTGAAAAAACAAAAAAAAAAAAAAGAAGCAGAAAAGGATCCCACATGCCGGGATAAAAAAATAAAAAAAATAAAAAAAATAAAAACCCCACAACCCGGGCAGGCAAAAGAACAACCCCGCATACTAGGGAAGGCAAAATACTGCCTAAAAGGGACAGTAAAGAAGCAGAAGAGAGCAGCAAGGACAAAAATAATAATAATAAATAAATAATAAATAATAAAAAATAAAAAAAAGAAGCAAGCACCAACAAGCCAAAGGAAAGCCAACCCATCTGAAGAAGAGGCAAACAACTAGCAACCAAAGAAACAGCAGCCCAGGCTAGAAAATGAACCCATGAACCAACAGAATCAGTTACCTACTAAGTTTCAGGTTCGGCCTGAATGGTTATTGGATGCAAATGGTGTGGGCAAACACGTATTGCATGGGTAGGCAAGTGTGGGTTGTGAATTCAAAAGGCATCCCATTAGCTGGGGGATCTTAAGTAAATTGGTTTTCCCTTCCTAATAGCTTACGCTTTTGGGATGTATTTGCTAGCCGGACTTAAACATAGTATCAAAGCCACGCTAGGTAGCAAGTTCAAACCCTACGGGGTGTTATTCCCCAGGGTGCGTGGGCATACACATATCACATGGGTAGGCACGTATGGGTTATGAATTCGAACGACGTCCGGTGTTGAGTATATTGGTTTTCTGCTTCATAACACTTAAGCTTTTGGGATGTATTGGCTAGTCGGACTTGACAAGAACGTGAAATCCAACTAATTAGGAATTAAAAAAGATTGCATTAGAAGGTGAAATTTTGAATTATATTTAATATGGCATAAAGATCACCAAGGTAAGCTATGGGAGCAGTTGCCTACAGTTAAGATATAGCCAGGGAAGGGCAAGGGCTCGGTCAATCTTTATGACAGAAACAGAGCAATAGTTTCTAAGAGCATGCCATGTCTAAAGAGTGGGTGATGGAATATTCATAGGAAAATGATTATCCAGTCTCTGCCATACCGTATAAAAAAAACATGCATATGTGGGGAAATTTGATGGTCTCAGCTCATCAACTTTCACCCTTCTCCATCATCTAACTGCCCCATTAAAACTCCATTCCAGAAAAATATCCACCTAACTGTTTTGGATTTCCATAAAGAGATGTTTGTTACTCAAGAATGTGTACTAGGATTCTAATGAAATTACCAAGGAAAACACATTCCTCAAACTCCAGTCCTCATCTCTAACCAAAAGGAAAGGGGAAAGAAGGAAAATGAAATTACTAGGAGAATTGAAAAGATGGGTTCGTGCAGGAACACCAGCCTCTTCTTCTTGGGCAATCCTCATCTAAAATAGGATAAGAGTGTTCACATGAAGAATCATCAAACAAAATTCCAATGCAAAACTAACAACAAAGGAAAGAAAAACCCATCTAGGATTTGTGCACCTTAAACCAAAAAAAGCCCAGCAAAATCTACTGATATTGCCAAGCATGCACATTTCTCAAACCCCAATTCCCAGTTCTATCCAAAAGAAGAAAAAAAAAGGACAATCAGAATGAAATTAAAAGTATAATTGAGAGGAAAAACAAAGGATGGGTCTTTGGCAGGAGGACCAACCTCTTCTTCTGGACCTGAGATGTCCCACCATTGGTGGGGCCCACCAGGAACTGGGAGAAGGAAGGGACAGTGAGATGGGTGCAGAGGTTTTGGGAAGAAAAGGCAGCTGTGGAGAGAGTGATGCGAAGGAGTTGGGAGATTTGAAGGAAGTGAAGGAGAGAGAGGAGAAGAGAGAGCTTCTGAGAGTGTTGCATAGAAAGGCTGGGGATGTGAGATTTGGGAGATGGGAAGCTCTCAACATGTCTTTCATTGACTGTTGCCCTGCGCTGCTCTGCTCTGCTCTGCTTCTGTATGCCTTTTACCAGTTTCTTCTCCTTATATTTTGAAATATTTTAAAAATACTCCCTAACTTTTAGCCTAATTTTCTTACAAAAAAAAAAGGGTTTTAGCCTTAATATAGATTAACAGCCTCACAAATTATCAATATAAAAGAAACAAAATCTTCTCATCTGTAGATATGTGGGCAATTTTAGTTTTGAAAAGACATTAAACGCCTTTAAATGATTTTGATGGACAAAATTCCTTCATCGATAAATTTGTTCTCTATAGTTGAATCCATTTTAATTTGAGTTATGTGATCAAAAAATAAAATGAGTCTGGATCCCTTGTTCTATTGAAACATAAATATATTGTTTCATCCTATCAATATCCGCCTGTTATATATAAAAACTCTGATTTTTTGATTCATTCTAAGGAAGCACTAAGTGTGTGCATTACCGGGCATAAAATTCTCTATAGATGGAGAATGTTGATAGGATAAACACTAAATAGGGATTCGGACTCAAATAGAAATCAAATCTGTATTTTATATAGCTAGGCTTTGATTTATGTAAAAATTGAGTTTGAACATAAGGTTACGTTGGCCCACCACTAAACTGCATCCATCGCAAGAGAAAATTTAACTTTTTTAAACGAAAAGTGTAAAATCATTTTTTTTTAACTTTTTATACTTTTATTTCACAAATGCCTTTTAGTCTATATAAAGTTCAACTCCACGATTTGGACATTTTGGTTTGAAAATGGACCATACGTATTTTCATGTCTGAAAAAAGTGGCCCTATGTTTCATGTGTTCTACAAAAACACACTTTTTATATAGGGCCAATTATATTAAAGTAAAACTTGAATGGGTTAAATTTTAAATATGTAGGGTCTAACATAGATTTTCACTTCTCACTTTCATTTGTAATGAACAGGTAGAGGGAAAAGACAATTTTAGAAAGAAAAATGAAAAAAGATAACCTTGAAAAGTCACCCATTTTTTTTTTCAAATCCAGCTACCACGTTTGTATACATGCAGTAGAAAATCAGTTTTGTGGGGAATTTTAAATCTTCCTATGTGGAAAACTCCAACCCCCTACAGGAATTTATTTTCCCACCATATTTTTTTTAGAAAAGTCAAAAAGCAACCCCTTTTCTCCATTAAAAGACAAAAAAATTCCATTTTTCAATAAAAAAAAGTAAAAAAAATTCCATCACAAACAATTAAAAACAAAATACCATCATAATAACCCACTTATATTTTATACTTTCTTCAAAATAACATTTACTCCACTCCACTCCATTAGTAAAGCCCCTAAGTTAAGTAATTGTATAGCGAAGTAAAGTAAATGATCAAATCAAGTTAAAAGGAAAGACAAGGGACTCAAAAGTTCAAGTGCTAAATGACAAAAAACACATTTTTTTTTTCTACCAAAAAGGACAAAAAGGCTACTCTCTTATACCACACAAAATAACAAAAAGCTAAAACATGGAGAATACTAACTTTTTTCATTTGATACTTTTACTTTTTACCCCCTCTTCTTTTCTTCTCTTTTGATTTGAACATTTACTTTACTTTAGCATACAAGTAAATTACCAATCAGCTAGCAAGAGGAAAAAGAAAAGAAAAAATCTCTAATCAAGTAAAGATGCCCACATGGGATAATCAAGTAAAGATAGTCACCTGGGAGTTCGTGGAGTGGGCAGGGGCGGAACTAGGGGGCTGGCGGGGCTATAAACCCCCCTAATTGCAAAGAACCCTTTGAGAGATGATAAAAGTTAAAGCTATTTTTAGCAATGGCCCCCCCAAGAAAAAGAAAATTTCAAAATGCCCCACCCACCCTCCAATGAGTTTAACTTGGTTCCGCCCCAGGGAGTGGGATAAGGCATGGGTTTGCTCCCGATGTCTTATATTGCAAGTGTCTATTTGGGTGGTTTTAGTGGGGCGTTACTGGGGGGAACTGTCCCGTTGGGTCAAATACCTTTGGAATATCCACATCATCAAAAAAATAAAATAAGTAAATGAGAAAAGTAAGGATGAATTGTCGGCCCAATGAAGTTGCTTCTCTTGCATTATTTCAAATCTATGGTTGGTGGTTCTCTCACAAACACCTACACCTGTTAAGTTCCTTTCTTCATTTTCTCTGTTTTGAAGAAAAGAGGAAGTTCAAAGTGCTTATTCACACGATTGGCATATTCCCTTTCTACCATGATTGTCCGTCTGTTTCCTAGGAAAATAGGAATTTGCTATCTGGACTGAATCGAGAGAAGGTTGGCTGGATACGTTTTTCTTCCTTGTGAACTTTTCTTATGTGTTGATGTTGATTACTCACCCCTGTGGTAAGCTCTTGACAATTGATATTCATGGCAAACATAGTGGTTTTATTGCACAAAGAGAAGGTGGAAATTTTAAGGGTTCACCTAACTAGCTGAGAACCTTTGTGCCAGTATAAGATAGATCTTGCAAACTCGACGATAGATCTCGCAAACTCGACCCTCCTGGAATCCCTCCTGGAATCCCGCATCTCACTTTTTGGCCGTTATCCGACTCTACTATATCAAGATTTGTTGGGAGTTCATTTGCGGCACACTGCTGGACTCGATTTGGCATGGGCCCTATGAAAGTTGGGCCACACAATATAGGTTTATCTGGTCCCTTTATCATATGTACGTATTCATCTGCAAGTGCAGTCTGTCTTTTATTTATAAAAAAAAAAAATCATTAACAGGAACATTATATTAAAGAAAAGACAATACAAACACAACATGAACGACAATAGGTAAAAGAATTAGAATCTTGGTCCTAGAGACCCAGATTGCAATCACTCTAATGGTTACAATATCATGGACTAGCTGATTCTGGTTTAGGATTCAAATTGTAAACGAATTAGAATCCTGGTCCGCTTGGATTGTGGCATTACCTTGCATAATCCAATGGTGGATGACGTTGGTTGGCATCAAAACTGGGCCAGTGCCACTACACTTGGGAGGGCCCCACCTGAGGCTACATCATATGAGCAGCAAACACTATCAAATGCCAATCTAATGTTGTGTTTTGAGGAAGGTCTGGATAAAATATACTTAGCACTTGATCATTGTCTTCAACAAGATTTCCAAAATTTTACAGCCTCAATTCTCAAGGAACAGTGGTTTCCAATTGCAAACTTCTAGTAAATGTAAGATAATACAATTAACAGATCATCCAAGAAATGCTTCTCAATCCAGTGGCAAAGAGGTGTCTCAATAGTCCATAATAGAGAAAGAGAAGAAGGGGGAGAAAGGATCATCCTCAGCATGGCTATATAATTACATTTATATTCTAGCTTCCATGAAAAATCTACAACTTTCAGGTTTAAGCTCATATTCCAGCTTGCCTTCAACTACATTTTATTTTAGATAAGATTTCCAAGCCACCCTCTACCCCTTTAACATTATAGATAATGCAACAGACGCAGCAGTGCGACCAAGAGCTACAAATATGATACATTTATAAGCTGCAGATTACAACTACCTGCTCACACCTACATCAAGTCATTAACACCATCACCAATAAGGAAACAACCCCTCACTCATTTCGAAGTACATTAGCCAGTGAACAGTTGAGTGGTGCAACACCATGTTGTTCAAGTCAGCTTTAACAGTTTGTATCGTATGCAGCAAGCCCTAGAAGCTCCGGACCTTCCAGGCGGGGGTTATTCTCAAAGCTGCATTAATGGAGAAAATGCAGTAAGCTCCTTTTCTATGATAAAAGCATGGCAAAATTCAGACAGCCAATGCCACCATAAAGATGACTCTTGTTTCAACATTAATCTTGTCCAGAAACTATCAAAACTAGGGATGCCTGTGATACAATATGCTACAATGTGTGAGGACCTATCAATTCTACTTTCATCATCATCATTTAAGCCATATCCCATCTGTCTAGGGTCGAAATAGAACTACCATTCATCATCATCAGCTGAGCTTATCCCATGAATCTGATGTAGGCCGTTACGAAAATATGATCATCTATTAGATTGTCTCAACCCACTGAATAACTAGTTATCATTCAGGACATGACTTACATGTACTCAGCTTTGGAATACCACAAACAGAAGTACCAAGTAATGTCTGTTGATGAACTTGATCAGATACGAAAGATGACGAGATTAATAAGGCCAGACATCTGAAAGGAGAGCAAGAAAGAGTATGGAAAGAAATGAAGGAAAAAAAAAACTCACTTGTTTAAGGGAATGTGCTCAAAAGGACCAGTAGTGGGAATTGTACCACAAAGATTGTTGTTTGAGACATCTCTGAACATGAAGGAGCACGGCTGTGTTAGGAACATAACAGATGATTGTACCAAATAATTAAGCAAAGCCAGAGAACCAGACTTACACTACTTTTAGGTTAGAAACGGTGACAAGCTCTCTTGGGATTTGCCCAGTTAACTGATTGTCATTAAGTCGCCTGCCAAAAACATAATGAAAATGAGCACTTGGAAAGCATCTTGATAGATTAAAAGATAATGCAATAACCAGAGGTGCAGGACCAAAACCAAGCTATAGCCAAGTAACCCAGCAAGAAAATCAAGAACTCCACCAATATGTTATAATTTCCTCAGCTATTTTTCACTTTTATTTTTATTTTTTTCTAGGGTGACCCTGATTGCCAACCATTCTGGGTAAGCCCAAGTCACTAACTTCTGAAACAATGGATTTAATTCAAAATCATCATCTTCATCTCATTCTCACCCAATCAATCTGGGGTCAGCAGAATCCAAATTGTCAACATGTTGGTGAACTAATTGGAAGCTATGAATTTTGGTAATAGAAAAAACATCTAATGTGCTCACATGCTCAAATGTACTATAAAATATTCAAATTGTAAGCACAAGAATTTGTAATCTGACTCACAAGAACACTAAAGACTTCAACTTCCCCAAAGAAGGAGGTATGATCCCTGAAATGTTATTGCTATACAAGTCCAAGCTGATTAGGCTCCTCAAATTACCAAGCTCATTTGGGATCGGCCCATGAATGTTATTTCTGTAGAGTTCCCTGAAAAAATGGTTACAGAGAGGATAGTAAGCTAATAAAAAAGTATAAATAAAAAATTCCTTTTTTATTTTTAAATCAGTAAGCAAAAAAAGGAAGTTACATGATAGAGCTAAGAATAAGCGAAAATAAATGCAAGAAATATGAGACTTATAAAATTGTAAGTTCAAAACAGACCTAAATGTGAGTATAGCGGCCACTATATGGGTTAACATTAAGATAAAGCAATATACATCATGAACATTAAGAACATTCATTTGATATAAGAATGAATAAGCACTATGGAACAAAACTAGAAAGAATGTATACACACCTTACGAAGAAACTGAACACTCGCACTAAACATTACATTGGTTTTTGTTTGCTACCAAGTGAAAAGAGAGAGTAGAAAAGGTGTAAGATTGCACTTGCGGTTTTTCATCTGTGTCAATAATTTCATTGAGGAAAGCACGGACAAGATGCAATCAACAAGAGAAACATGTAATGCAATCTACGTTCGTTTGGATATACTCCTTCGACTCTGTTGGCTATGCGTAATCGTAGTGAAATAATTATGGCTACATAGGCGTCCATTCTAAACCCTTAAGACTCCGGCTATGCATTACCATATTGAAATAATTATCGGTGCATAACCATGAAGTCTAAACCCTTGACCTCAAAGGCTACCACTTGAGGCCATCACCACTAAAACAAATGCTCAGCACCTTGAAATACTGATTTTACTTACTATTGACGTATATGTTCCACGAAATGCAATTGGATTTAAATGATAGAAATGTTGGAAAGATTCAGCTTGCTTTTAAAATGGCTCAGGATTGGATTAGTTTGATATCCTTACAAACAGTGAACCACACACACATCTTCTAGACTTAACAAAATGATCACAAGGCAGAAAGTCCACACAACTTCATCCCTCATGATCTAGTGGCGGTAATGAACACCACAAGGAATCTCTTGATCAAACAATGGCCACGATTGTATGGTCCCTTCATAGCCTATGCAATTGCTTCCTTTTTCGGTCATTGGATTCTCAACAAGAAGATCTATCTCATGGCATGGCTTCTTTTCTGACATTTCCAAGCTTTGAAAATTGAGTGAGGGTATAACAAGAGCGGGCTGGAATGAAAATGGGATGGAAAATTTGAATGAATGGGGAACTAGCTCGGCTGCCCTTTTGATGCATTGGAAAATGCAGGTGGTGGTACTTGCAGGTGAGGCCAGCTATCAACATATGGTCACCACCACACAACAATAAACATATATAGGACCTTGCTCAGGTGCAAGTGTCTTGCATGGAATACCATTCAGACAGGCTGTGAGGCCCGCCTGAGGCCCCACCAATCATGGGGATGTGGGGGGTCGAAAGAAGTGGATGTGACCCACCTGTGTGAAAGTTTTCGAGTCCGTTTGATCATCCTAACCCTTGATTGGTAGCCCTCCAGGTCAGTGGTTTTAGAATGCGCTATTCTTTTTTTTAAATTTCAATCCAACGGTCAGGTCCCATTTGGATCATTGTTAAAATACACGGGATGTAAAAGTGTGTTGCGCCGTTGGATTGATCATGTGGGGTGTGGTGAGGTGGGCAGGTGGGCCCAATTGGTTTCTCGCATGGTGCGAGACATCCACACTTGAACAAAAGTCCATACGCACATGTATAAGCTGTTCTCAGGTGCATACCCTCTTCGTATGCGCCTTGTGCGGGCCCCTTGTGGAGCACATATTGGGCCGTGAGAATCATGAGTGAGGTAGGGGTCTAAACATCTATATGAGACCTACATGTGAGCAAAATCCCAACTCTATTGGAGTATCCTAAACCCTTGATCCATGCCCTACAAGTTCAATGGTTTTAGAAGGCACCCTTTGTTTAGGATCTCAATCCAACAACAACAGTTGGATGTGTGAAATTTGGGCTTGTGCCTATTCACGGGCAATAGTGAGTGTGAAGGGGATGGATTGATCACAGACAGGGGGTCTGCCGGAATGTCTCTTACACGATGGTGTGCACTTGAGAGAGCGATTGGGGTGGGGGTAGATTCTACAAAATGCCCCATTAAAAAGGGGCACTTCTGCCCCTCTTTCCCTTTCCATGCTGCATCTAGGCAACATACAGGGTTGGGCAGACATGGAGAAGATCCAGGTGGCCCAATTACGAGCCCCATGACAAACGTCACAATTTCTTACACTGGAAATACTGAAACAACAAATAACATATTGTAATGCCAAAAATAAAGAGTGTTCCTTTGAACGGTAAACATTTTTTTTTTTTTTTTATCATTCCAACTAGCCAAACCAAAGGGAATGACATCAACTTCTCACAAGTTCATACCAACATCCCCATAGAGCACAACAATGCTTGAGGCAATAACATCATAAAAAGTTTCACTCATTCTGTGATAAATATAGAATTCAAAAAAGGAAAAAAGTGAGCAAGACAGAAGACACCTACAAATATTGCAGATGTTCAAGCTTTCCAAGTTCAGGAACCAAATGGCCAGACAGGTTAGAATTTCCAAGGTCTCTGCACAGTACCATCAAAAGTTAAATATGAAAACATACTGTAAATGTTCTCTACCATGCATAAAATATAATTTTTTGACTAAAAAGAAACACCAGTATCTCCTGGGCCTTCATTAATTTTTTTTCTTTTTCTTTGAACCATAACCTTTCAGGAAAACCAGGCTGACACTACATTTAACACTTTCAGGAAACCTCCAGAGTACAGGATTTCATCAAGAACATGATAAGTGCAGGGAATGGAAACCCCATACTGCACAAGTGCAGGACTCCCACAGGTGAAAATCTTGCAATCATATAATGCTTCTCTCAGTCAACAAACCTTCCATGGTTCCTCCATACAAAGATAGTTTCCTTTCTCAAACCCACTTACAGTGGATTTTTCTCTATAATACTACTGATCAGCTTTTGTTCTGAGAGAAAACAGAGCTTCAGAAAATCTGCAGGCTAAAGAGATAAAAATCTTGGGTGACACACTACATCTACATCTTCAAAGGAAATTCCATAAATCCTAACTAGAATCCTACTAATTAGCCTAAATCAAATTCTCATTCTGAGAAACTTTAGTTCCATCTGCAACATGCTAAACCCTTTGTCTGGGAGCAATCTTGCAGAAATCCCAAGAGGAATCATCCTGAATTGAGGACAACAATTTCCATTGAATCTTCACATGGAGATCATTGCTTCTACATAAACACACTTACTGGGAATAAGTGGTCAGAATTGGGTAGAAACAAAGAGTAATTTGATCCATAAACGGCCATGAAATAATTTCCTCTTCAATCCCAAGTAATCAAAATCCCAGGAAAGTCAGGGTCCCATCGACACACCCCAACCCACCTCTTCAATAATTCCTATGAATTCAATTCCATGCAAAACTTGTGATTTCTGAAGAAACCAACCAAGACCCAAGAAGCAGAAACACAATTCACTGCAGAAATCGCTCTCCCCCCACCAAACAAAAGAAACCCAAAACCTTAGAGAATGAAATATCAAAACCCAACACATGAGGGAAGCAGGGAGGGAGAGATGGATTACTTACAGTCGAGTGACTCGATTGCTGTGATCGCAGGTGATGTGAAACCAGGTGCAGGGATTGACAAGGTTGGGATCCCAGCTCTGCAGGACGCTGTCGGGATCCGACAAGCTGCGTCGAAGCGCTGACAGAGCTTCTCCTTCCGAGTTTGAAGATGCCAATGGAAGAAGATGAAGAAGAATAAGAGGGAGAAGCACAGTTACACCTACGGCCAGATTGCAAATGCCCCCCATGCCTTCCTTTTCTTTCTTCTCTCTCTTCTGCTTCGAGAGTTAGGGCTAGAGGGTTTCAGGAGTGATCTTTGCTCTGCTGCTATGATGGAGAGAGAGAGAGAGAGAGAATCGGCTTTGGGAATGGCAAGGAAGAGAGAAGACGAAGGGCCGTGTTTTATATTGCTTGCAGTGGCTGCTTTCTGACTGTGGGTGTGGGCCTGCTGTTCTGAGAGAGTATGTGGGCCTCTTGTTTTGACTTTGAATTCTGGGAAGGGAGAGCTACAAATTCTCTACTTGTTTTACAACTTATTTGGCAGAAAGTATGTAGGATTTGTAGGATTTGAAAGGCCAAAACACTCAGTATTTTAGTTCACTACTACAATGGAGGAATCATAGTTAATCAGCTCAGGGTAATTAATCCCTAGGATGCTCCAATCCTTTACTGTTCTCTGTCACTATAGTGCTTTGCTTGAGTGTTTGTTTTCAACGACTCATTCTAGCTGTACTCCGGTGATAGGGTTGTAAACGGGTCGGTTCCGGTCTAGGTCCATAGTGGACCCGAAACCGAAATCGTTAAGGAGAAGGTGGAACTAGATCCGGACTCGGAACCATTTTGGAACCTTTTTCTTGGCTCCGGAATTGGAACCGTAACTAGAACCATATATGAGCCGGGTTTGGATCCGAGTCCGGGTCTGGGTAGAGAATTATATTTTTAAAAAAATATGGTTTTTATGAGTGGTTTTCAAAAATTGAGGTAATATGTTGGGTCTCGGGTCCACGAGTCTGAACCAAGGTGGAACCGGACTTGGACTCGGACTCATTTACTTATCGAGGCCTAAATAAGGACCCAGACCCGGTTTTTAATGGGTCGGAACCTTTAGGTAATCGGAGAATCGGAGATCCATTTACATTCCTATCTGGTGGTGCTAAGGGTCGATGTCTAACCCCAAGGGGTTGGCTGAGTGGTTAGGACCACTGTTTCTCTCTCTTCCGGAGCTAGAGGTCTTGGTATCGACCCTCGGTTCCCCCCTCTTCAGGAACCGAAGGTTGAGTCCACTTATGCTACGACGTAGGAGCCATAGGGGTTTTACCTGACTTCTCTCTGTACTCGAAGGGAATAGTCCAGCCCAAAAGGTTGAGAACCCTCTGTTAGCAAAAAAAAAAAAAAAAAAAGGGTCGATCTCTGAAATTTAGGGGGCGTTTGTGCAGCATAAATGGAGCAAGGTGGAGACAAGGTGCCAGATTTTTTGAATGTTTGGAAATCACTAACCAAATAAGTTCTAAAGGATACCCCATTTTTCAGCACCTCCCCATTTCTTCAGCTATGAATCTCTGTCCTTTAGACCTTATTTGGTTAGTGAAATTTCTAACTAAGAACCGGGTATGTTTGGAAATTATGACATTGTTGATTCATAAAATTCTGAATACCAGTAGATGCGACAGTCACTTTTAGCCTTTAAAATTCTTAGAAGCAAAGTATTTTGAATGTTGGAGTGAGGTTGAACAATGATAAAACACTTGGGAGATAATATTGGGAAATTTTAGGGTAATCTTCGGGGCAAGAATTCTCAAGTCTCTGGCAATAAAAAATGCCCTTAAAAATGAAGGAGGCCTATCTAAAACTCTACCCCTCCTTATCACTTGATTAGCCTGGGATACAAGTCAATCCCAATCCAAACTCACCTAGAATCATATATTAATACTTAGTCCACAGATGAATGCCCTTGGTCTTAGCCATTTGCGTAATTTGATGTGGGCTTGTGGCAGGCGAGACTCGCTATTTCCAACATTTGGTCCACATTTAATGATGTTTTTGTGTCAAGGTGAGAGTCAGCACTGGGATCATGGGAAGTTGACCATCATTTGGGCATGTAAAGCATGGGATCCACAGTGATGGAAATCATGATCATCTTCATCATAATTACGCAGGGGATCATGTGGGCCATCATGTTTTGAAAAGTCAACATAAAGTAATGAACATGTGGTGAATGTTGCAAGCACAGACATCAAGATGAAGGTGTGCTCTCTCATGCTTTCTAGACCATCCAATGAGGGTCAATCAACAACACAATGTGGAAAAAAAAAAATATGCATTTCCTAGAATGAAGAATGAAGTTGCTGCTGCTGCTTCTGATGTCTGAACTCTGAATGTGTCCATGCATTTGGACAGGCCAAACTTGGTGTTATCCGATTAGTCAGGTCAATCTGGCCAAAAATCAGATCCTTTTGCAGCCCAAGTTATTAAATATGAGACTTACAGGGAAATATGAAGCTTTTTCTTGGAAACTTAATTTGATGTGGCCTTTTTTTTTTTTTACTTGGAAAAAATATTTAAACTGATTTTATTCATATAATCTCCAATTAGAAGGTAAGAATATTTTTCTTATAGCGGGGGCCTATTTCTTTAGAGATATTTCTTAAAAGGATTTCTCATGTTTAAAATCATTTACATTTATATAATGGTTGTCTTCTAGCATTTCAAATGTTATATTTCATAGCTGGACTTTTAAATAGCAATCTAGCAAAGGGGTTGTTTGGTTATAATCATTTGATGATAAGTTATCTCCGGCATTTTGAGAATTCTAAATGCTCGAGACAAAGAAGGATTTAGAAACCCCAAATTATGAGACTCCACGGATAAAAAGTCACTTTTTACCATGGCCAATTTAATGAATCCTCACCATCTAGACTCAATTAAATAGGGAATCCAAAATCCCAAAAAATAGCCCGACATCACTTGTCATAAATGCTTACAACCAAATAAACATGAACAGTTAAAAATAGTCTTTAGAATTTTCATAATTCCAACCCCATTGGCATTTTAAAATGCTGGATGGGCCATTAGTATCTTAGAATTTCAGGCAGAAGACAACATTCTGATAAATTCAAAATTATCAAATGAATTAATTCTAAATATTCTTGCAAAAGCGCATGTGCTGATTAAACTCACTTTTAATCTGGTCAAACAGATCCTAAAATCATTTACACTTCCACCCATTTCAATTAATTTCAAACCAACCAAGCAGGCCCTAATTAATGATGCCCAATCAATTTTGTCTCTTTTGGAGAGGTGGGTGAGTATTGCATGTGGCCCACCACTAGCCCTCGGTGTTGGATGCATCCAAAGAATCCACCAGCTCCACTATCTAGCATAGACTTTTGGTGGACTTGCTTTGGAATTTGTTCCACTCTTCTGCACTATCATTTCTACTTTCTGAAAAGACAAGTCAATGATTCCATTGGAGAGGTGCCCATGGAAAGGCTGATTGATAAAGCACGCACACCCACCTGATGAGTAAAAAATTGTGTTTTTTTGAAGGAGCAAATGTTTTCTTTGTGCTATTTGAATTTGTAGTCTTTCACAAGCCAAACCATGGTAGTGTTAAATTCTGACCCAACCAGCTAACTTGTCCCACATTCAACCTCCATAATCCGACCTGCATTCTACATAAGTTGGTTATATGCCAGATGAATTTGACCTACAGTAAAGCAGGTGGATTAGAATTAACCTGCATAATTCATTTATGAGTTGGTATCATTATGGAAATGTTCTATTTTAAGAATGGATGAAAAAAACCTTATGTGACCAGCATTTTGTGAGAAAGAAAATTCGCGGAGATAGAGAGAAGAAGAAAATAGAGAGGGAGAGATTTTATAAATATGTATAATGGGGGAGAAAATGCCTACCAAAAAGGTTTTTCTTCATTCATTTTCAAAATAAAACATTCATAGGATGAACTACCAATTGGGATAGCAATAAACTCGTGGTCAATGGTCTTTCAAGATAAGTTTCACTTCCAACTCTAGTTCATTCACTTCTCTTGACCCAAACTCTTATGGAAGGTAAGGATGGAATTACATTCCAAGGGAAAATTCTAAGAAATGTTTTTCTATGAAATTGTAAAGTTAAAAAGGAGGCAAAGGTAAAGAAGATCCATGAACTTTCATCAAATAATTTTTCTTTAAATAAAAATAAATTAATAATAGATAGAAGATGAATACCTAATTACCACCCACTTAGAGAATGAATCTTAGGAAAGCCAAGTTCCACTTTATTATATCTTTCACCCCTCATCTTTTTAATAATCCTTTCATTAGAGACTACTTCTCTATGAGTTTATGGAAGATTATAATCCATGAAAACAAAGGGTCCTTGCTCAAATTGTGTGACACTAGTGGCGTGCATTTGTTTAAAATTATTTTATATAATAGAATAAAAGTGTCATGGTGAAAGAAAGAAGCTTAACTCTCAGGCAGATAAAATTCGTTGTGGATAATCTTTCCATAATCAATAGGCATCTTAACTCTTTTGTTAAGAAGCTTAACTCTCATGCAGATAAAATTCGTTGTGGATAATCTTTCCATAATCAATAGGCATCTTAACTCTTTTGTTTCCCCTACTTTGAGGGCGTGATACACTTTAGCTTAGAGGACCCAAGGATTGATCCTTGGGCTTGTCTATAGGCCTATTTGGCATCATTCTGGCAATGTTCCATTTCAAGGATGAATGAAGAAAACTTTGTTTACATGGCGTTTTGTGAGAAAGATAATCAGAGAGAGAGATAGAGAGAGAGAGAGAGGAGGGATATAGAGGAGATACTTTATATGTGTAGAAAGAGAGTAAAAATGTCCGTGAAACAAGTTTTTCTTTATTCATTCGCAAAACGAAATATTTCGGAAATAATGCAAAAAAAGAAAGTGGCCAACATTCAACCATGAGTGTCTTGGCATAGGCATCTTTAACTTTACATGTATAGATCTTGGACCAAATAGGATTATATATGGTAATGGTGCTTGAATAAAGTAGGTCAGTAATGGTGGGTTCTTGCTGACTACTAAACAATTAACTGTAGCCAATAGCCATAAGTCTTTTGTCGTTTTCCATTGGCTGACTTGACTTCAGGGATCATGCATGTATAGAGGCAAACCCAAATGTGGACCTTTGACCCGATTGAAACTTGGACACACCTGACTCGAACCTAGAGCAACCCATTTGAAAATTTCGAGCACGAGTGCAATTCGAGTCGAGCCAGGTTGACTCAGATTGAGTTGGGTACCCAAGTTTTTCGTAACTTGATTGATCATCAAGAGATGGAACAAAATGTTTGGATTTTTTTTTTTTTTAGGACCTAAGCGAGAGCCCGCATACACACATGAAGACAGCCCACTTAGGTGGAAAAGAAGCCCGCACACACGGGAAAAAAGCTCATACAAGTGAAAAGGAAGCCCATACACACGAAAATAGGCGGCGTATCCAAATTTCGAACCCTGGGCACCCAAAGTGAGAACTGCTGCTCACCCATGTTCTAAACTTGGAGTCAGAGGCCCCAATTTGTCAGGCAAATATGACATGTAAATATCATCCACGGTGACCTCTGAAAATGGACAGGTTGGATTTGAGGCTGAATTATCACATATGAGGTGTGGCATTCAACATGGAATCCAAACCCTAACTCAAATGTAAGGTGTTTGAATTTGATACGAAAAATGGTAGTAAATAATTATAATGGAATCCTAAGTGTATACGTTGATATAATTTTAACTTCTTATCACCTTTGATATCTTCAAAGTTAATAATAAAAATCATAATGATAAGAGGGTTGGTTAGACAAATTTTAAGATACATTAAGATTAGAGAGTAATTTGAGGATTATAATAGGAAGATAAAATAGGAAAGTTAGGAAAAAAGAGATTTGAGGGGAAACGAGAAGGATTTTGGAAATGTAGTTATGAAATCATAATCTTTAAGTTAAATGGAGAGATTTAGGGAGGAGATTTGAGAGGTGTAGTGGCACACATCAAAGCAAAAGCTTTGTATATTGGTATTTTTACTAAAAAATTAAGCTTAAACCTTATTTTAGTGTTTTTATGAAGAAAAACTATAAAATGACCATAAAATTTTTCATATATTTTTTTTGTATGAAACCCCAGTTGACGATATCATCAACCTCCATTATAAAAAAAATAATATTACGCTCCATCTTCTTCTACCTAGTAATGGAAAGGTCATGAAAATCATCGCATTTTGTGTCCTAGTGTTCTTAAGTAGTTTGGCAATCTTTCTTAGGTGTGTGGGTCCTATATTTAGTTTTTATACATTTGTCGTGCCGTTCACGTGAGTTTTGAGAATTCAATTGTGGAGTGCGCAAGGTCTTCAGTGAAAGGCCTAAATGAGGATTTTCTCTCAATTTGGCAGTGGCTTCAAGTGAGGTTGGAGGGGATGAATTTGGGTGCACTTCTATGAACATTTAGAGTTTGAAGTAATTTGTTTGGATGGATTTCGTAGATTTTGATGTTTGTTAGCAACATGTAGGGAATCATGTTAGGCAATCTTTGAGTAGTGAATGTAAGGTTTTCTCCTAAGTATTGTATTGTTTGTGTGGTGTTTTAAATTCCAAGAGTGTTCTTTTTGTTTTGTTAATTTGAAATCTTTGAACCAGCTTTAAAAATGGATTTGACAATGGATGGATTGAACACACTTCATTATGTGGTTTGTGAAAGACTTATCAAACCATTCTTCTTTGATGCACGTTCATCACTTCCATTCGATTCTCTTTCATTTATTTGAAATGGATATTCATCTCCCACCGAACCTCAGCACCATCCCTTCCAAATTCAAGACAATAGGTTAAGCCAAAAAAAAAAAAAAAAAGGACAATAGGGTTGAAACCATCGAAGAAGAATAATAAAAGTTTCAGGTGGTTGACGATATCATAAGATTAGCCGATGATATCGTCAACTAGGGTAATTTCATCCAAAAACATATACAAACAATTACTTCGTCATTTTATCATTTTTCTTCATAAAACCGTTTAATAATCGTTTAATGTTAATTTTCTCGTAAAAACCCCTTGTATATATTTTTTTTTAAGTATTGCACCCCTGAGAGCAGTAGAGCACCCCTCTCCTATTGCTTTAATATATATAATCTGAGACAAGATCCTTTAAAAGGTCACTCAATATAAGAGAGGGTTTTGATTAACTAAAGTGAGGCCCACTCATATTTCCTTCAACAAGGAATTGAATTGGTTGTTGGCAATCCTTGCATGTCATTTAGTTGCGCGCGGATTGATCCCTGCCTATGCCTGCCCAAGGATTGACTAGTTCCAGACAGTAGTTCGAGCCATGTTAAATCAGGAAGGATGGTTCCATTTATGTACTCCCAAGGTGCATATTATCTTCAGTCGAGGGAGTTGGTATTGAGTATTGACTGTCCATGAGACTGTTCCTTTCAAAGTGAAAATTGGAGGGACTGCCGTCCATTGGACTTGGAAGTGAAAGAATTGCCCATAATGGATTTCCCTAAAGCAAAGGCAAAAGAGAAAAACACAAGACACCTTAATTAGTAGCAAGGGTGTATCATCTCATGCAGCTGTCCAGGAATTGATCCTTGAATGGGTAGGTTGACTCACAAGTTATGCACCACTGACCTTTCTAGCAAAACATAAAAAAGATACATGTAAAAGAATTCAGATGAGGAGTTCATGGGCCGGGTCAGGTCATGCCGAAGTTTATCCCAATCCGACCCATCTAATTTTAGGTTTAGTATTTTGTACATACCGGCCCAGCTTAAGAACCATCTAGATCAGAGCTGAAAAATATCTGGCCTAAATCCGAGCTTAGACCTGATGGGATGGGGCAGCGTTTGGAGCCCTAGACCTATAAACTATTAATGTCAAACACTCTCAAACAAGACTTTTACTCCCAAGGTCTATAAGTTGCAAGTCCCGGATCAAGTCTGTCTGAGGATCTGGTTCAAAGTAAAAGTTATTCTTATGACTCAGAGTCAGAAGCATATTTTGTTGAATTGACTAGCCCAGACTCAGACCACACTTAAAACACATCTTTTGGTGCCAAATCTGGAACCTAATACATGATTCCATGGGTGATCTAGAGCTAATAACTTTGAATGGTTCCATTGGTAATCTAGAGCTAATACATAAGAATACACCAATGTAGATGTTCCTACCATTCCACCGGTGGTACACTTTCAGTTGGCCTGTCAACTGGTCATGTTGACCTGTTGAGCCCTTTTGCCATTCCACTTCCAGTCAGGCTAGTACAGGCTTTTTAGGACAATGAGCCAAGGCCCATTAAATACAGCAAGCCATTTATCAGAAGGCTGGGCCCGAGACCCTATTTCAAAGTCCTAGTACACCACATTATGCAAGGGATAGGGCCTGAAGATCAGTTTCAACGATGATCCTAGCTAGGGGTGCATATGGGCAGTTCAGATAGGTTTAGAGGGAAAACTATCAACCAAACCAAACCCATCGGTTTTCTATTTCCCCAAACCTCGATTACGGTTTTTTTGTTTTATTTTTTTTCACAAAAAAATTGGCAATTCAATTGATGAGAGACGTTGGACTTCAAGTAACGAAGTGAGGGTTCGAGTATTCTTCAAGTAATTTTTCATATTCCTTTATATATTTTATAAAAAAAATATATATTTATATAATTGGTTTGGTTTGATTCAGTTTGAGTGGTTTAACCGCACATTCAAATCGAAAACCGAACCGAATCAAACGGTTTGAAGGAAATCCGAACCTTGACTGAACCGATCTAAACCGGATCGGTCTAGATTGGTTTAGCGGTGTAGCGATTTTTTTGTGCACCCCTAATCCTAGCCCCCTTAGTTTTGAGAGTTCGATTGTGGAGTGCAAGGTGTTCATGAAATGTCTAAATGAGGATTTTCTCTCGATTTAATAGTGGCTTCAAGTGCGGTTGGAGGGGATGAATTTAGCTATGCTTCTATGAACATTTAGAGTTTGAAACAATTTGTTTGGATGAATTTCATAGATTTTGATGTTTGTTAACAACATGTAGGGAACCATGTTGGGAAATCTTTGAGTAGTGAATGTGAGGTTTTCTCCTTAACATTATATTGTTTGTGAGGTGTTTTAAATTCCAAGAGTGTTTTTTTTTTTTTTTTTTTTCGTTAATCTGAAATATTTAAACAAGCTTTAAAAATGAATTTGACAATGGATGGATTGAACACAATTCATTATGTGGTTTGTGAAAGAGTTATCAAACCATTCTTCTTTGATGCACATTCATCACTTCCATTCGATACCTTTTCATTTATTTGAAATGGATTTCATCTCCCGCCAAATTTTAGCACCATCCCTTCCAAATTCAAGACAAAAGAGTAATCAAAAAAAAAAAAAGACAATAGGGTTTGAAAACCATCCAAGAATTCTAGAGAGAGCTGCATAGGCATCCCTCTCCTCTCATGGAGTGTAGTAGTAATTCTAGAGATACATGCCTATGCCTTCCCATGAGAAGAGAGGGATGCATGCCTATGTTTTCAATTTATAGATTTTTGCTTTCTTTCTTGCCTTATTTATTCTAAGTTTGTAGCATAAAATCTTCTTTGTATGGTAAGTCCATTCCTTGGCCAACAAGTCTTTAAAGAAATAGTGAGGTGAGTGAGAGATTGTTGGTCACTTCCATGCGCAAAACAGAAATCCCGAGTAGGAATTGTAGCAGTATCTTCCAGATGCCATATCTCTCGTTTTAGTTACAATTAATGCAATCTTGAGTTCTAAGGTATCTACTCGAAAAAAAAATTCCAACGATGGGTAGATTGCGCCAATCCGATGGTTGGATCGAGATTTATGTCCATTTTAATTTTGTTGCCCCTGAAAAATTCACGAATAATTATATACATATGGAAGCTTCTATGTTAGTTGTGTGTGTGGGACCCATGTGGACGTCCAAAGGGATCTTGGGATCTTTTCTTCTTTGTTTCTTGACTCCTCTTCCATCTTTGGTTTGTTTCCAAGTTTTTTGGATTGACTAGTCAACTCTTCTAGCGCACTTTCCTTTCTTGAATTTCTTTTTTGATTTTTGAATTTCAAACTTAGTAAGTATTAGATCTTATCAAATCTGAAGTTTCATTTCTTGATCTTAAAATTCCGAATCTAGCTTTCCATTGTTGACTTTTCAAACTCTCCAAAAATGCCAATAATATGGGTTCACAATGAAAGATGTCCTATCCTTGATCTCTCTCAAATTTCACCATTGTGAGTCCCATTCTTGATTTCTCCTATATAAATTAAAACAAATGGATTCAAAAATAATTCTATGTAAGGAATTTAAATAGACGATGCATGGGAAAGGAATTTAAATAGACGATGCATGGGACCCTACTTGATGCACCCAAAATAGCCTACTTTCCAAAAATAGATTTCCAAAAATGGTAAGTTTAATAAATTTATGTCAAAAGTGTGATTTTTGAGCAAATTAGGCATGAATGCACTACAATAAATCCTAATTGCATAAAAACATGATTTGACACTAAATGAGGCTCTTTAATATCAATAAGTCCTTAAAATTGTTCAAAATGTGTATGAAAATATGCGCTTTTCAGAACTCATAAATCTTCGTTAAAATGTTATTGATAAAATAAATAAATAAATAAATACTGTAGAAAAATGGCTTGGGTCGTCCTAACAACACCTATTTAGGAAAAAGCAATGAAAAAATAAATAGAGAAAATATTTTCTTAATAAGCGAGAGTAATGTGTAATATGAACTGATAAAAAATAAAAGAAATAATAAAAATAACATATATTATTCACCATATGAAGAAATTAAGCATGCCCTTGAGTTAATCATTCACCTGCACATTTAATGAGGTTGAATCACTAAAAATAAAAATAAGAACCTAAAGAATATACAATGGCAAATGAGAAACTCTTTCATAAGAAGAAAAAATTCTGCCAATCTTCTTATTCGTGGGAAAAAAAAAAGACATTAATGATTACCGATGATGCTTGGAATCTCTTTTATTAAATAGGTTGCCTTACTTGGTTTTGATGATGGGTTTGAGAGGACTATCCACCATAAAGATTGTTGGACTTTGCTAATGGACAGGTTGAGGAAGAGGACCATGTAGTAGTATTTTGAGAAGGGTATCTTGAGAGGGATTGAGGATCTCGTATATTGATGGGCTTATCTTATCACCTCCGATCTCTTCAAAGTTAGTACTAAAAATCATAATGATAAGAGGATTGGTTAGATGGATTTTAAGATAGATTAAGATTAGATAATAATTTGAGGATTATGATAGGAAGATACAATAGGAAAGTTAGGAAAAGAGAGATTTGAGTGGAAGTTAGAAGGATTTTGGAAATGTAGTTATGGAAATCATAATCTTTAAGTTTAATGGAGAGATTAAGGGAGGAGATTTGGAGGTATAGTGGCCCAAGGATTTTGGAAATGTAGTTATGGAAATCATAATCTTTAAGTTTAATGGAGAGATTAAGGGAGGAGATTTGGAGGTATAGTGGCCCACATCAATTAGGATTTTTATCAAAAAATTAAGCTTAAACCTTAATTAAACAGTTTTATTAAGAAAAACTATAAAAATGACCATATAATTATTTGTACATTTTTGTTTTTTATGAAATCACCCCAGTTGAAGATAGTCAACATTCATTATAAAAAATAATATTATGCTCCATCTTTTTCTACCTAGTGATGGGAAGGTCATGAAAATCATCACATTTTGTGTCCCAGTGATCTTTCTTAAGTAGTCTTGGCAATCTTCCTTAGGTCTGTGGGTCCCATGTGTAGTTTCTATACATTTGTCGCGCCCTTCACATGAGTTTGAGAGTTCAATTGTGGAGTGCAAGGTGTTCAATGAAATGCCTAAATAAGGATTTTCTCTCAATTTGGTCTTCGAGTGAGGCTGGAGGGGATGAATTTGGGTATGCTTCTATGAACATTTAGAGTTTAAAGCGATTTGTTTGGATAAATTTCATAGATTTTGATGTTTGTTAGCAAGATGTAGGGAACCATGTTGGGAAATCTATGAGTAGTGAATGTGAGGTTTTCTCCTAAACATTATATTGTTTGTGAGGTGTTTTAAATTCCAAGAGTTTTTTTTTTTTTTTCGTTAATCTGAAATCTTTAAACCAGCTTTAAGAATGAATTTGACAATGGACGGATTGAACACACTTCATTATGTGGTTTGTCAAAAACTTATCAAACCATTATTCTTTGATGCACATTCATCACTTCCATTCGATTCTTTTTCATTTATTTGAAATGAATATTCATCACCTGCCAAATTTCAGCACCATCTCTTCCAAATTCAAGACAATAGATTGAGCAAGAAAAAAAGATAATAGGGTTTGAAAACCATTGAAGAAGAAGAATAATAAAATTTTCAAGTGGTTGACAATATCGTCAACTAGGGTAATTTTGTCTAAAAACATGTACAAACAATTACTTCATTTTTTTGTTTTTCTTCGTAAAACCGTTTAATTATGGTCTAATGTTAATTTTTTCCGTAAAAATCCCTTGTATATTTGTTTAAAGTATTTCTTAAAAATGAGAACTCCCTAACATGGCAACCCTGCATGTCACTGGCTATGCCCGCCCAAGGATTGACTAGTTCTCATGTTAAATCAAGAAGGATGGTTCTATTTGTTGACTGCCAAGGTGCATATTATATTCAGTCTAGGGAGTTGGTATTGACTGTCTATGAGACTGCCCCTTTGATAGTGGAAAATGGAGGGATTGCCGTCCATTCCACTGGGAATTGAAAGAATTGCCCATTTTGGATTGATCCTTGAATGGGTAGGTTGACTCACAAGTTATGGACCACTCACCCATCTAGAAAAAAAAGAAAAAGATACAGGTAAAACAGAATTCAGGTGAGGAGTTCATGGGCCGGGTCAGTTCATGCCAAAGTTTATCCCAATCCAACCCATCTAATTTTAGGTCTAGTATTTTGTACATACCGGCCCAGCTTAAGAACCGTCTAGATCAGAGCTGAAAAATTTCTGGCCTAAATCCGAGCTTAGACCTGATGAGTTGGGGCAGCGTTTGGAGCCCTAGATCTATAAACCATTAATGTCAAGCACTCTGAAACAAGACTTTTACTCCCAAGGTCTATAAGTTACAAAAAAAATGCAAGTCCCGGATCAAGTCTGTCCCAGTATCTAAGTTATTCATGTGATTCAAAGTCATAAGCATATTTGTAGGATCTCATATCCCATTGAGCTACCACTTATCCCAAAATCAAATATTAATAGGAAATGACATAACAATGATTTTATGGTCTTTTGGTTGTGTAAGGAAGGCAATCGAGCATCACTCCACCACGGGTACACACGAAGGTTGTACTCGAACCCCCAATCATACCAAGCTCTGATACCACTTGTAGGATCTCATACAACATTGAGCTACCACTTATCCCAAAATCAATTGGTGATAGGAAACGGTACAACAATGATTTTATGGTCAGTTGGTTGTGTTGGGAAATTATTTGAGCATCACTCCACTACGGGTGCACATAAGGGCTGTACTAAGTACCTAACAATACTTTGTTGAGTTGACTCGCCCAGACTCAGGCCACATAAAACACATCTTTTGGTGCCAAATCTCGAACCAAAATACATGATTCCATGGGTGATCTAGAGCTAATAACTCAGAATGATTCCATGAGTAATCTAGAGCTAATAAATGAGAATACACCAATGTAGATGTTCCTACCATTCCACTGGTGGCACACTTTTAACTGGCCTGTCAACGGGTCATATTGACCTGTTGAGCCTTTTGGCTATTCCACTTCCAGTCAGGCTAGTACAGGTTTTTTTAGGAGAATGAGCCAAGGCCCATTAAATACAGCAAGCCATTTATCATAAGGGCTGGGCCTGAGACTCTATTTCAAAGTCCCAGTACACCACATTAGGCAAGGGATTGGGCCTCAAGATCAGTTTGATCGATGATCCTACCTAGGAGTGGATATGGGTAGTTCGGATCAATTTACAGGGGAAATCATCAATCAAACCAAACCCATCAATTTTCTATTTTTCCAAACTAAACCGAACTACCCATGTGCTCAAACCGAACGTAACCGAAAGGAACCGGCTCGGTTCGGTTCGGTTACGGTTTTTTTGTTTTATTTATTTTTTTTTTATGAAAAAATGGCAATTTAATTGGTGAGAAACGTTGGACTTCAAGTAACAAAGTGAGGGATCGAGTATTATTCAAATAATTTTTCATATTTCTTTATATATTTTATAAAAATATATATACTTATATAATTGGTTCGGTTTGTTTTGGATTGAGCACACATTCAAACCGAAAACCGAACCGAACGTTTAAAGAAAATTTGAACCTTGACCGAACCTATCTACTACAAAATTGATTCAGTCTGGATCGTTTTAGTGGTTTTTTTGTGCACCCCTAATCCTAGCCCCCCTGATTAGAGGCAGTAGCCAAGGCCTTAAATTCTATTCTCGGCCCATGGGACAATATACTAATAAATCGAAAAAGAAGAGGATTAATGAATGGTTATGATCACCCCAACTGCATATCCTACCTGTGGTGGGACCCACTTTAACGGTCCTGATCACTACATGCTTCAAGATCCTGACGACGGATGAAAAATGAAATTCAGGGAATTTAAAACCTCCGTAGATTTTGGGTTGGTTCGAGCTTTGGTCATTTGAGCGAATTAGGAACCACTTGGATGTCAACTACATGTACATATATCATGTCATGATGTGATACATTTTTGAAATTCGATACCCTTCTGCTATGTTTGGGAAGGGGGGAGGGGAGGGAAAATTTGAGGGGGAAGGAAAATGAAGGGGAGGGGAGGGGAGAGGAGGGGAGGGAAAATTAATTTTACCTTCTCTTGTTTGAGAAGTCAAAACGTAGAGGGAAGAAAAGTGAAAAAGTATAATTTGGTTTGTTTGTGAGGTAAAGAGACAAAGACCATTTTACCCTTGCTTTTACAAAAGTTTCAATTAGACAAAAAGCGCACTTTAGTAAAATGACACATTTTCCCCTTTTTTCCTCATACTTTCCCCCCATTTTTGAGGAGAAAGTTTTAAGGTGGGCCTCACATGAATTTCCCCCTCAAAATCCTCTCCCCCATTTCCCTCCCCCCTTCCCAAACACCCTCCACTATCATTTTCCCTCCACTTTCCCCCCCTTTTTTCCTCCCCCCCATTTTACCCCCTTCCCAAACGGTACCTTCAGAAGGTTAATTAAATTCAAAATTCAGGTATCCAACCCAATCCAAGCCCACAGTTTCGCACTCGGGTAGTGATATGATAATTTGGACTTTGGCTGGCTGTTCATTTATTAGAATCTCAGGAATTCTTATCTGGGAAATTCTTGAATACCTAGGCAAAGTGGAATTCCTAAATCATCCTAAAAGGCATGAGTATTTTGAAATTCCACCAAAATGCAAAGAAGGTGGAATTCATGAATTCTTAAAGACCAATCGGGACTTATAATATGCTGGAATTCATAAATTCTTGTAAAGAAACAAGGGATTTGGAAATGCTAAGAGGACATGATATCATGTTTCAAAAACCCCAACTACTAAAATTCTAGTAAGGAATTATAGTAAAGAAACATGCTCTTAGTCAGGTAAAGTTGGTTTGGGTTTCATTCAGGTGGGGTTTGGATTGAGGTGGATACTCCACTTTTTTTTTAGTGGTCAACTAGTGATCTTGTAACCTGAAGATCGAGGGATTGATTTAGTGGCATGTGCCTGAAATTAAATTGCCCAACCCCACTCAACCATGAGTGTGTTGGCCCTTTTTTTTTTTTTTTGCAATTGAAAATTTCATTAAAAAACAAACAATGACAAACTAGAAAACAACCTGCAAACCACCGAAAGGAGCAAACAAAACGAACACCACGCATCCCCTTATCCCCATAACCCATCAAATCTCTATCCTAAATGAAGTTTTGGTTCAAGGAGTAACTCATTTTTGCCAACAAATGTACAGCCCCATTCAAAGACGTAGGGACAAGAAACAAACTAACATACTCAAAATTAGTGGGTGGGGATTTACTGTCCAAGTTAATAATTGAGTTTATAGTCCAACAAATAGACTCCATCAATAGCTTGCACCAACTCCTTGGCATCCGGCAAACCCCACACCCTACAAAAGCTTATTTCTTTTGCCTTCATCAGAGTAAGGAGGATTGCCCTTGCTTCAACCTCCTTGGAAGAGAAGAACTTCGGGGCCCTTTGAATAACTCTCGCGAATAGAACTGATATTCTATTTTTATTCTCTTTTTAGATTCTCTTTAACCCCTGTCAATGAGAAGAACTTCGGCCCTTTGAATAACTCTTGCACATAGAATCGAAAGGATGCTTTGCCATCTACTGCCCTAACGGCAACGTCTAAGAAGACTAGCACATCGTTCTCATTAGCGACCACTAGTGGTTTATCCGCGTATTTTATCTTCATCTAAGAAGACTAGCACATTGTTCTCATTAGCGACCACTAGTGGTTTATCCGCGTATTTTATCTTCATCTGTTTGACCTAGAAGATACGTACAGTTCATTCAAAAGGATCCTATCAATGGATCCAACAATATTGGTGGGCTCAGGGAGTCCCCCTTAAGGAAAAATTATTCCTAGCTTTCCATATAGTCCACCGACTCGCTAAGATTTTAGAATGGTGATTATTAAGTATAGAATTTGGACCAGCAACGCAGCAATCAATCAAGCACATTCATAGACTGCAAACTTTTGGTCAAAAGGCTCAAGAGCCAAACAACAAGCGATGGTCACATTAGAAGCGAGTATGACTAACTTGATTCCTTTGGCCCATAGCACGACTAGAGCTTGAAACATCCCCCAAATTAATTTTAGAGTTGATCGTATATAAAAGTTCTTATCAAAACAACATTCTTGAAACACTTCCAACCAAATAGTAGAATTCTTTGCGGAATAGGAATTCTCCAAATTAAAAGGCCTTCCCAATTTAAATATGGAGAGCTATTGCTCTCATTTTCTTTAATAATCACATTGTATGCTGATTTTGTAGCGAGTTGTCTATTGATAGAGGTCAGCACCCAAATTCTTTTATTTTTATGATTCTTATAGAGATATAATCTCAAATATATCTTCACATCATTGGGGTTAACAAAGAGGTTTTTAATAAAGTTGGGATATGTTAACATATATAGTTAGGGCGCATGTAGCCTTTGTGTCCCCACCTAGTGTCGAGGGTTATCATTGAGGGACTAAAAATCCGTCCACAACCCTCATTTTTCATCTTATAAACGTTGCAATGAAATGGGGTCCATTTTTATGAAAACCATATATATATATTTATGTATATATATATTTGTGGGAAATATCCAAGTGAGAACTAATTCTCACCTATTATATGAGAACTTTTTTTACGGGGCCCAACTAGCAATCCATCCAGACCTAGCAACTAATAGGAAACTCTCGGATAGTCACTAATCCTAAGGATTGACACACATCCCAATGGATTGAACCTCTAGATCGAGGGTTGAATTTTTTTTTAATATGAAGCTATTAAACTTGTGAGCCACAGATGAAGGGGTAGGGGCATGGGTTTAGGGTCAAACTTAATACTTAGGGTGGTCTCACATAGATCTTTCCATCCTCCTGTTCCTATCCCCAAATGGGGCACATAATTGGGCACCACAAAAAAGTTCTCATATAATATATGAGAACTAGTTCTCACCTGGATATTACCATATATATATATTAACGTGTGTATATATATATCTATATAATTCTCAATTGTGGGCCCCATTTGGGGAAAGAAACAGGGGGATGGAAACTTTGAAACCTCCCTCATATGGTACGGTAATATTCAGGTGAGAACTAGTTTTCTCATATTATATGATAACTTTTTTGTGGGACCCACAATTGGGATAGGAACAGGAGGATGGAAAGATCTATATGAGACCACTCCAAGTATCAAGTTTGACCCCAAACCCATGCCCCTAATCCCTTCATTCGTGGCCCACAAGTTTAATGGCTTCATATTTAAAAAAATATTCAATTCTCGATCCAACGGTTCAGTCCATTCGGTTGTGTGCCAATCCTTGGAATTAGTGACTATTAGGGGGTTCCCTATTGGTTGTTAGGTTTGGATGGGTTACTAGTTGGACCCCGCCAAAAAGTTCTCATATAATATGTGAGAACTAGTTCTTACTTGGACATTTCCCATTAACGAATGCGTAAAAAAAAAAAAAAAAAACGCTAAACTCAACTCAACTCATCAGCTTTGGGCGAATCAGGATTTCATGTGATCACCAATCTCACTGGCATTTAATTCTCCATTCACTGAGTGACCTGACTTGCCAAGTTGACCCATCTGTACATGAGTACAAAATGGATCCATGTAATATCCACACATATACTTGTAACAGACACACCCATCCACATCCATCATAGCATGCATGCACTCAAGTCACTTCGATTGCACCCCACGGGCAAAGAACATGGTGAGGAAATTCCTTTTGAAGGGGATAAAAGCATTATGGTAAATAAAGCCTAGAAAATTATGTCCATTAATCTCTCTTGATATATATATATATATATATATATATATATATATATATATATAGAGAGAGAGAGAGAGAGTGAGTGAGGCTCTTCTAAGCTCAAGTTTAGGAGAAAATTTTATAAGCTCATGCTTGTGGGGCCCATCTTTGGTCTATCCAAATGACCAAACACATGACCCTCCTAAAGTGCACATGTCCACCAATTTTTGGTCAAATCCGAATTTACTGTACCTTTGAATCGACTATATATCGATCCGAATGGACTATTGACTATTAAAATTTTGGGCCCATATGGAAATGATAGAAATCACGGTTGTGGTTAATTTTTTTGTAGAGAAGAGTATCACAGGGAGTCATTGAAATCCCCCACAACCCCATCCTCATATGGGTCCCCAAGTGGGCCCCACCACACACTTGAGTTTACCTTATCTTAAATTTCAGCTTAAGAGAGTTGGCCCCGTATATATCCATATTATATGAGGGATATTCAAGTACATTCCTCACCATTTGTGGTGAGGGACACCCCTTTTGGGAAAGTTTCAAGTACAAAAGATAGATACAAAATAGAAGTACACTTCTCTTAGGGATATTCAAGTACATCTCTCACCATTTGTTGTGAGGGACACTCCTTTTGGGAAAGTTTCAAGTACAAAAGATAGGTACAAAATAGAAGTACACTTCTCTTGAATATTGTCCATATATTGTCCTATACAAAATAGTGAGGGATGGATGCACTTGAATATATATATATATATATATACACCATTTGTGGTAAGGGACACCCCTTTTGGAGAAGTTTCAAGTACAAAAGATAGGTACAAAATAAAAGTACACTTCTCTTGAATATTGTCCATATATTGTCCTATACAAAATGGTGAGGGATGGATGTACTTGAATATTGTCATATATATATATATATATATATATAAGTTCCCAAACAGCTGTATAGTATCTTCCATCAAACTCCTATCATTTAAAACATGCATCCAGATTACTGAGAATGGACTTACCATGCATTAAAGGTTGAAACCCTCTCTCTCATTAGATCACTATATTTACCATGGTTTGATGTTTGAGAAGAGATCTTGTGATCCTGTCACAGTAAATCATGGTCCCACCTATTAATGAGACTTTAATATCAACCATGTTAATGTCTACTACTTATTATTCATTTTGTCATATTATCTCTACTTTCAAACTTGGAGAGATGAATGAAAGTAATATTCACAGATGGAACAAATCATGTATCTATTATACATTACCATGCAGAAGTGAGTTGAAGTACATTATTTTTGGATAACAATCACACACGTATGGGCTGTCTGAGACCACAAGGACCCCCCACACCTCACAGTACCAAATCAAGGCTCCTGAAGAGATCTCCCTGGGGCTCAAAAAACAGGCTTGACCGCGCCGGCAATCCGGTGAAGTTCTCTATCATCTCGGCGGTGAACACATCGTCAAACGGCTCGATCGAGGAATCAGCGCTCACCGACGACGATTCGCCCTCATGGTCCACAGCACCAGGGACCAGCCTTGCACAATCAGACTTATCATCTTCACCTTCAATTTCCTGGTCAGGGACCCTCTGATGTTCATCAACACCGTTGATACCCAAGACCTTTTCCATGTGGGTGGGATCAGAGTCCCGGCCGGTGAGGCCCTGCACCACTGACCTGAACTTGGAGACACTGGTCTTCACCTTCATGGGGTTTGAGATGTACACAACCTTGATTGGTTTCTTCTTGGGCTTGGTCTGTTTGAGGCTTCTGTTGAGATGAAGACTTGATTTATCCATCACTAGGCCTCAAGAAGGTGAAAGGGTGTCCAGGAAATATCTATAGATATCCAGCTAGAGGTCTTAAGGAGGCCAATGGGTGACCTAAAACAACAAAAAAAAAAAAAAAAAGTGATGATAGCTTAATGCACAGGTTAATATATAGGAAAAGGTGGTGAGAGGTTTTAATGATATAGTGAAGAGGATTAGGAAGATTGTTGGAAAGGAGGATCCAGTTTCTAGGAAAGAAGGAAGATAGATAAATGGGAAAGAGATAGGATGAGAAGAAACATGAGAGAAGGAAGAAGGGGCTGGTGGAAGTCAGGGCAAAGTGGTGTGCTGCTGAATGCTGATCTTTATTTCAATAATGTCTGCCACGTGGATTTCCAGGAAAGGTAGATTGGATGGGATGACGTGGTGCGTTAACGTCATAATTGTGATGTGGCTTGAAGGCTTGGCTCGAGCCTCGAATGCTACATATGAGAAAAGGTTTTTCTTTTTTTATTTTTACTTTTATTATAATATAGGAAATACCAAAGTACAACAAACTCTTTTTAGTTTTTTGGTATATGGGGGCTCTAAAATACCTCCCTCAAAATTAAAATAAAAATTGAGCTCCAGCATTTCAATCAATTGAGAAATTGGACTTCGATTTTAAAATTGAATCATATGATCCCACTTTTATATGTAATATTGACTTTTAGTTATAAACTTTTTATGATTGATCCAATGAGTGAATAAAGGTCAAATCAGTGTTAAACTAGGCTTGTGCCAAATGATGAGGGTTGGGGCTTGAGAGGGAGGTGGAGCTAGGTGGTGTGTGAAGGCCTATACTGATCTAGGTAGGCCAAATTGGGGCTGTGGAGCTGGACTACACATAGCAGTAGGAGAAATCTTAACTACTTTTGCATGACTTTAGGTCACACAATTGGTAATATCCGATGAAAGAACGTACCTTTTTTTAGACAAATAGAACTTATAGTCCTTTCGTATTTGGTGGGAGGTCGCAAACTACCCCTTTTTTTTTTTTCCCCCCTAAGCAGTTATTTCCTCTTATAGAAGCTATTATCAAAGGTTGCAGGAAAACTTGCAACTCGAACCTGATTCATTCAATATGGAAACTCGAGAGAGTCATGTTTTTTTAAATAATTTAAGAAATATTTAAAAACAAATCCATTGCTAATAAAATATACCTATACATTTATTTACATGAATCCATTATAAAAAAAGTTCAAATTAATAAATTTTTATATGAAAGAAAAGTACTATAATAAGCAAAATAAAAAAAATATTACATATTACATAATTTCTTTGTCCAAGTATTGAATGTAAAAGATAAAATATGAGTTTCAAATTACATTCCGGACATCATTTTTAAGTTTTTGACTTCTACCCTTGTGCATGACTAATACTTATAAAAAAATTTAACTATTTAAAATTAGATCTACCTATCAAATGGTTTAGAAGGCAAAAATTATTAAAATGAAATGACTTGTCAAGTCTCCCCGGCATTTGACATGGTCCTTCATTAAAATGAGATGACGAGAAAAAGTTAAGAGTTCAACTTGGAGAGTTTCTCAACCAAGTTGTTATATGCAGAGGCTAATATTATTTTATGCTAGTCAATGCATCATAATAATAAAAATACATTCCGTTCCCATCCCCTCCAACCTTTATAGGGGTGTTCATGGGCTGCGCCAGACGGGGCTAATGCAAATCTAGGCCTGGCTCATCTTTAGAAACACTAGTCATAAAAACCAGGCCCGAGCCCGCCCATTTAATTAATCAGACCAGCCGAACTGTGCTTTTTATCAATTTTGTGGTTTGAGTAATTTCTTGGACAAATTCAATTAAATTGCATGCATTCCTTACATGAGTCCTGCCGAGACGGGCTTTCTGCTTTCTATCACTTAATCCAAGTCTAGCCCAATTATTAAATGGGCCCTAATTACATATTCAAGTCCGGCCCATGAACACCCCTACCTTTTGAAGGTTGGATCACCTCAAAATAATCAAGTGGGGAGCCAAAGTTGGGATTATGCCGGTGAATTTGGCATTTTTCATCCATGAGAGAGAGAAGGTTCCACCCAGTGGGGAGAGAGAGAAGGTTCCACCTAGTGGAATTTTCCAGAGAGAGAGAGAGAGAGAGAGAGAAGGTTCCACTAGAGAGAGACAGAGAGAGAGAGAAGGTTCCACTTAATGTTATACGATGCGTTTTTAGTAAAATATAATAATACTCACAACAGCATAAAATAACAGCCAAAGGGGTGGGGTCGGCCTTGTAATTAGTTGCAACCCATTCGAAAAAATCAGACGGGTTTTTACCCACGACTAGCCTGATTTTCACTCTAATAAATTTGATTCAGGCTATTGGATTGACCACATTTTAGAAATATAATTATATTTTGGAAGAATAATTTATCCAACATCTAGTATGACTCGAAATTTGGATCATCACTTATTAAAGATGGGGCTAGCATGTGATATGAATGGGTTAAATCAACCAAAGATGAGCCCTTTACTGTGGATAGTGATGAGGGCAATCCCAATGCCATTTTTAAGATAATGATATATCTAATAATAATATTATATATACACACACCCCCCGGCCCCCACCCATCAGTAGTTGGTGTGGATGGTACGATTCCATAAATGGTGGAAGCATGACTTAATTAAGACTCTTTAATGGCCTTGATCAGTTCCTTCAGTATCAACTCCCAACTTCCACATGGACCATCTCAGTATCGGGAAACAGTCTAGTGCCATAGTGCAATGTGTGAAAAATGTTTATCCACAGCACGGATGTGTGCCAACCATAGTTATTAATTTCGTTTCGTTTCGGTCAAAATGGCCAAAATTTTTCGTTTCGGTCAAGTAGTCGAAACGAAATTTCGGCCAAAACTTTTCGGTTTGAATTTCGATCAATATCGGCCGAAATTCAAGATTTCAGCCAATTTCGGCTGAAATTTAGGATTTCGGCCGAAATGTAACTTTTCGGTCGAAATGAAATTTTACAAAATTAATTTTTTTTTTTTTTACTTTTTTTACACATATATTTTGTATTTCTAATATTTTCACAAAATATAATTCCAAAAAAAATTACTATAACGGATTAAATCTATATTTATTACTTTTTCTATTTTTTTACTTATATATGTATATATATTTTGTTATATTTTCCCCGAAATGTAATTCCGAAAAGTTTCGCCGAAATCCCGAATCGGCTGAAACTTTTCATTTTGGATGCCAGAGCGAAATGAGGTCCGAAACGATATTAACAACTATGGTGCCAACTATGAAAGTCGGAATTAAAAAGTCTTGATAGAGGATTGATGCGTACAAAATTTTAAGACATTCCAAACGTGGTTAAAAGTATAGATATAGAGGTGAATATATTAAAAAAAACCATCAAATGATTTTTTTTTCTTTATTAATAAAATATAAATTTAGGGAAATGCAAAATTAATACCTAACCATCACCTTAGTAACTCAAATTCGAAGAAAGTCAAGCTTTCATTCACTTCTCTTGTGACCCTTCACATTTCTAATAATTTATTATTGAGCTCATTTGACTATGAATACCTATGTATTCCATTTCATGCAAATAATTACCGATTTAAGATGGGACCATAGATTAACCACTAGGACCACCATCTTGTCACATACTTATTAAAGTAGCCCCAACAGTGAGTTGTTTAAGTTGTGCTATTTCTCAGAAGCTGCAGCTTCCAAATGCACTGACAGGTGAATGCATGAGCAAAAGCAGTCTCAACTCTCAATCAATGCATGAGCAGAAGCGGTCTCAACTCTCAATCAAACAGCTCCCCCAATTCCATAGAGGGGGACCAAGACCAACAGATCCTATATTTTCACCTGTGCGAGCCCTACTGATTGCATGAGCCACGACTTCTGAAAGATCTTAACCGTCTATTAAAGTTTTCCATCAAGGGATTAGTTTGGAAAATCTTCCATCAACAGCAGGGTCCACTAGATGATCGATGATTGTGGGCTCTGAAAACTTCAAAATTTGTTGATCCAAGGGCTTGCAAGATATCAGGAGATAAGAAAAAGCAAGAAAATGACAAGTCTCCTTTCATATTCCTTTTTGGTGGGGACACTGGCACTCTCATGTTTTTATGATTTTGGAAGATAAGAAACCTAAGACATTAGCTTTACATCATGGATCCCATTTGCAAGTACATGTTGAGTAGCAAGACCTTTCATGCCACTAATATGTAGTGATCCACTCATTCGAAGGTGGGAGAACGAATCTTTTGGCGCCGCCATTGGCTGCCACAAAGTTTAGGCCACATTGGTTTGTTGTAGAAAGCTTGGTTTGTCTGCACTTCTTTCACTTGCACTAAAAATGCTGGATAACTAAGGGCACCAGCACACCAAACATTCTGGGAGCTACCAAACATTCTCCGGAGTTGCTATTGGCACACAAGCTTTTTTCCTTCCTACATACATATTAAAAAAATAATGTGAAATTACATTTTTGCCCACCCTCGCCCTTTCTCTTCCCACTTCCCCCTTCACCTTCGACTCCGGCCTGGATGGCGGCGGCCGACCCCTCTCCTCCCCTTCTCTTCCCCCACTGTTTTCTCTCCTCCTTCTCCCTGTCTCTCCCTCCTCATCTCTCTCCCTCTCCTTTTTGTCTCCCTTCTCCCCATTTATCCCTCTCCCTTCCTTTCCTTGGCCGGCGGTAGATCGGGCAGCTTGGCGATCGATCTGCCGCCGGCCATAGGTGTAGGGGGAGGTGGGGAGAGAGAAAGGGAGAGGGTGGGCAAAATGGTAATTTCATAGGGTTTTTTTTTTTTTTTAAATGTGTGTGTGGAAAGGGAAAAAACTTATGTGCCAATAGAAGCTCCTAACATTCTCACATAAGAAAGTTTGAAAATGACTTTCACGCGATCACATCTCTCTTGCAAAAGCTGGCAATGGTACACTAAATGATGATTGATTGCATTCCAGTAGGGCCCATTAAGCACCTTTATTATTTTAATTTCCTGCGGGTTCATAATTATAATCCAAACCATTTGATTTGTTTATCGGACTAATAAACCCCAAATTTCTTAAGATAATTGTCTAAAATCTTCATAAATTTTGAGTAATATGTGAAAACATCACAACTTCTACATCTAATTTTTTGCAATTTTGTGGGGCCCCCATTCATTATCTAAATTTCTCATATTCTTGCATTAATGGTATGTATCAAGATGTTTGGTTTCATATCTTAAAATTAAAGCCAATGCACACATAAACAAGATGCGGCAATCTAAAACGTGCAGATTGATAGACCAGTCCTCCACACTGTTAATCGCTGAAAGGACCTCCCCATTAGATGTACTCATTTACTCAAATGAAAATTGTGATTTTGAAAAACATGGCAATGCATTTCAAATTTGTAACATTTATTTATTAAAAAATTCATTTTCCTATCACATGTATAAAAGAAGAACAACTCCTTACATTCGTTGACGGGAGAATAAGAAGAAAAAGAGCATTTCTAAAAATAGAGTGAGAAAACGAGTACCTTTATATCTCAACTGCATGTCTCATAAAATAAGAAAGTATGAGCGAACGTGGGTTCTTCATTCATTAGTTTCTAGTGGCCCCTGCATTTTCATTTTTTGCAACACTAGAATAGATGATTCTTTTTTTTCAAGCTGTTAGTTTTATGTTTAATATAGTGCTTTTCCATAAAAGAAGAAAGAAAACAAATTATCTTTCCTTGGAGTCAACACAAAATTATTTGGAGAACGGGAGGTTGCTCCGTTGGCCGGCAATCCCACGTCGATCTCACCTGATTGTCCAATGATTGATCTTTAGGTATGCTACTTTTCTGAAGTTTGTGTTCTCTTAAGTCCTAGTAAAAGTAAAGAAGAAAAAGAGAAAGAAATTAAATGAGAATCTAGCCCCAATTTAACTAATATTTTGTTACTTTATGATAAAGGCGATTCCTCATCTTCATTTTGAAGTCATAACCATGTGTGTGTTGAGAGAGAGGTTCTTATTTTCTACAATTTCAGTGATTACATAAAAGTAATTGAATGCTCGAGTGAGGCTGCATAATTGTGATCGAGACAGTCTGCATTGGGTCAATTGGGCCTGAGTTTTGAACTATTGGTTTAAGTTTTCAAGAAATTTCAGGCACAAATATTTGTATTATAGCTTTCAAAACTGTGTAAGGTCGTTCCATGCAAAAACACAAGAGAAAGGTGAGATTGGAAGGTCTTGCTTCATAAGTTAATGAAAAATGGCAAAATCAAATAAGCTTTAAAAAAAAACAACTTAAACATGTATAGTTCTTTGGGCCGTTCGGCACTTTACAAATACAATCACAAGTAAAGTAAAGTCTCTATTTTCCGGACAAGATGTCGCGTCAAACGCACTTTATTCAAAACTCCCTCCATCTTTTTCATGCAAAAAGTCAAAAAACAATTACTTTATCCACTAAAAAAAAAAAAAAAAAGAACTCCACTTTTCAATATAAAAAGTCAAAAAGATTACATAACAAACAACTAAAAATAAAATACCATCATAATCCACTTATATTTTATTCCTTCTTCAAAATTAACCATACTTGACTTGACTATATTAGTAGAGTTACCAAACTGGCCCAAAAAATGAGTAGAAAACAATAGTATGACACTCATTTCCATATGTATAAACTGATTTCTTTTACATAGGCTCAAGATTAATAATTCATCAATAAAGATATAGGCAGAAAATCGGTTGGACAGTGTCTAAACAGGTCAGATAGCTAGCTTCATTCTACATACAAAGCGAATCAGAGTGACCCAAGTTCTTTCGGTTCTATTACAAGGCCAGGGGACTCTCCTTTGCCAACTAACTATTATGAAATCCCAAGAGGCAAGAACTACTCCCCAACCATTCATGTTATTTCAATGCAAAATTAATGCTTGAAACTGTGGGCTCGAGCTGGAGCTGCCCTAGCTCGAGCTCGGCTTGTGAGCTAATTAAGCTCTGGTTGATTAGATTAGGACTTCAACCATACAACCTAGTACATGAATTTGAGTTCTCTTAATTTCTTACATATAGAGTTGTCGAGTTGAAGGAGTGAAACTTACAATATAACCCACTTAATGAAAATTCGAGTCATTCAAAATGAATACTTTCATTGTGCATGAGATCTCTCCAACTGAATTTTCATTAAATAGGGCCTTAGACTTCTCCGTTTTTTATCTTTTCTTTTACATAGACTCACACACTACATAGGCCCCTAGCTTAGTAACAGCAGGGTACCAGGCCATAATTAGACTACTTACAAAATACAATAAGATGATAAATTTTGCATAGAACTGGGCATAGTCTAGATTTGGGGTCACCATCATCACTTGAAGGCAATCTTGGGGGCAGAACACAGTGAAGCCTAAAACTAGAGATGTCCCCAAAACGACTCCATGTGGGGACTTATTTGATAATACGATTGTCAGCAAAATGGCTTTCTGTGTAGCAGTATAAACACCTCCTTTTTGAAGGCGAGGACAAGTTGTCATTTTTGTCTTCTTTATGACGTTCTCATCATTACCACTAAGCTTGTTCGTTTGCATATAGCTTAATATATAGGAATTCATAATAAATTGGGCTCAACCATTATTAAAAATGTGAGGGGTGAAGGGTATAAAGCGGAGACGAATATATGACCTTACTTTCCTAGAATTTGAATTACAAGGTGTGGTGGGTGATGGCTAGGAAATCATTTCACTTTTCTCTTTGATTCATTATGTACTAAAAGAGGGACTATTTGATGGTCACTCGTGTATATTCACCTTTGTATCTTCATTTTTAATCATTTTTCAGAAATAAGTCCTAGATTTCATATGTATTCAATTATATTATCAAACCGACATGCTCTGAGATGTCAATGCAAAATATTTATAACAAGAAGACATGAGTAAAGATTCCTCCAAAGTTGAAAAAAAATGAGGTGTTAAGAGAAAGAGAGAAAAAACTCATTAGGCTTGTTTGCTTGCATAGAATACATAGCAATTGAATATATATGAATTCAAGCCATAAGTTAAAAATAAGGCCCAAGGTGCATATACAAAAATAACTATTAGACAACGTTTTCTTAGTGGAAAGTGAATCGATAAAAGATGAAAACTTGATAGCTAGAACCTTATCTGCTAGGAAAGTTAGGGTCAAGGATACCTTGTTTCCTTTACCTCCTTCAACATTTATCTCGTATCATTCACTCATTTTTTTAATAATATTTTAGCAGAGCTCATTTGATCATGAGTTTCTATATATTTTGGGGCTAACAAACATACCTAAAGTTGGAGGGTTTTTTTTTTTTTTTTTCAATAACCCCACCAATGGGTGCTGGGACCCAAGAAAGAGTCCGCACATATACAGGAAGACAGTAAGTACAAGTAGAAAAAAGGCCCACATGAGAGAAAAAAGAGCCCGCGCAAAAAGAAAGAAAGCCCGTACAATCAAAAAGATGCGGCGTTTCAGGAATTCGGCCCCAGGCAGCTAGTGGGGACCTTCTTTATCATGAATTGCTGATAGACAGAAGAGACAACCTGAGGGGCCACCACATTCATAGAAAAGGATTTGAAACGTACGACAAGTTGTCGATGGGAGGTGATGATTGTAACTTTGAAGCTGAAAGATTTTATTACTCAAAAAAACCATGAAGCTCGAACCAATTAGTCTAGCTATTGACATGAATTGTGTGGGCCCCCAATCCCTATTTGATGACTAAATTCTCTAGGAGTTAATGATTTCCCTTTCTTTGATTTCTTCTTATGCCAAAACAGATGGATGGATTTCAAACATGAATAAGGTTTTTGACAATGCTTCATATCTCCATCAAGTTATTAATGAGAAATCCCTGAAAGATAACAACAAATCAATTGAACATACTTTAAATGGTTAAAATAATATTTTTTTACTATATAGATAATTTAATAAAATTCTGTGAAATATTACTCTATTTTAGTTGCCGGGTGAAGGCTCACTGGCGTAAGGCATGGTTTTGCTCCCCATGTCTTATTTTGAATCAAACTCCAAATTTATTTGGTGCACGTGTTGTGTTGTTGTAATTGAGTGTATCTTTTATTTAAACTCTTATTTAACAATATTGTGTTTGGTAGACATGTTAACCACCACTAGAAGTTATTGTAATTGGGCCTATCCTTTATAAATTAATTAAAATGTAGAACCACCAATTGTATTTTTATTTAAATTTTATGATATCATTAAAAAAAAAAAAACACTAGTTGATTTCGTATGTTAGCTTGTACGGTAAAGTAAGATGAAGCCTCAAATCAAAAGAGAATTAAATATGAAGGGCTCTAATCATAATGTGATGGCCTTTTTGTCTTTAGTGGCTTGATGAGGAATCTTTTTTACTTTTTTGTGTAAAACATAGATGGTTTTTTTACATTTAATGGCTTTAGAATGTTGTATTTTGTTTTTGTTTTTCTTTTTTTAAAAAAGGAAGTTTTGAATCATTGTACTTTCAATATGACCCCCTCGTAATTAGGGTTGTAAATGGGTCCACCATGGACCTGGACCCGTTTTTGAGACGATGGAACCGGACTCGGATTCAAAACCGTTAATGAGAATATGGATCGGCACCGGGTAATGAGACGGGTCCGGGTCCGGTTGAGAATTATGTAGAAAAAACTAGTTAAATGATTAAAAAAAACTAACTTTTAAGAAAATTTTTCCAAAACTTGATGTAATATGTTGGGTTCCGGGTGCGTGGGTCAGAACCAAGGTGCACTCGGACCCCAACCCGTTTACTTATGTGAACCTAAAAAAGAACCCAAACTCGATTATTAATGGGTCGCAACCTTCAGGTAATCGATGGATCGGGGACCCATTTTCATCCCTACTCGTAATGTAGGTTCGATTTCCTTCTCTTTATTAGTGAAGTTACCAAGAAAAAGAATTAGCCCATAATATTTTATTTTTTTAGGCAAAACCTCTATTATCAATTAAAAGTTTACCAAACGCTCTAAGACTCGATGATTAAAAGATGAAGACCCAGAAAGGGCCATCATTTGATCTGGACTACACATTCATTGTAGACCTTCTATAAAACCGGGAGTGATCCACCATACATTAGAGATGTAACCTGCAACCGATAACCCCACTGCACACAAGTGGCTGTAACCCACCAGAGATTTTTCATATTTCGAGATGGTGACTCTAGTATAACACAACAAAAATCTCCATGTCACTTTTAAAAGGTTTCTTGATTAACTGAAAAGAGAGAGAGAGAGAGAGAGAGAGAGAGAGAGAAAATGCAGAGATTTTTTTGTATATACCATAGAATTTGTATATAGGCCCTGAGGTTTTAGTATTTGTAAATAGGCCCAGGCCTTTTTCTTTTTAATACATTTTATATCCCCAAAATCGATATTCTTAACAAGAATGGGCAGACACCATGAGATCTGTATTGGATTTTTATATAAATGACAGCTTTGCCCTTACATGATCTATTAAACAAAAATCAGGATATTATTATTTACAAAAAATATCATTATTTTATCGATCTTAAGTCCCAATGCTTTTTCTCAATAACTCTCTCATGCACATGACCAGGGGTAGACCCAGGTACAAGGGTCTGGGAACTAGAGCCCCCACCCATATATGAGAAAAGTTTAAAATACCCCCCCCCCCCCCCCCCCCAAAAAAAAAAAATCTAAAAATTAATTTTTTTTTAATTTGTCCATTCCCTAAATATTTCTTTTACATAGAGCCAAACACTCCCTGCCATAAATTCTAAGAATTAATTTTTTTTTTTTTTTACATTTGCTTGTTCCCCAATATTTTTCTTTTAAACCCCCTATACATGAAGTAATAAAGTATTTTGAGACTTTCATCAATTTAATGGTGGGTCATGTATGGATTGGATAAATCATAACCGGTTATAAGTAGTGTCAATTGTCGTCATGATCAATTTGGATTTAATAAAATGAACCATGTATTGATAAGAAAAAATGAATAATTTATGTAGGGGTATTCTCTCCCACTAAGTGCAATTGTTAATATTACATGTTTTATAAAAATAATTAAGTCCAAGCTTTAGAATTTATGCATATAAGGACAAAAGAGATGGACAAAAGTGTCATTGTGCTCTAAAAACCTATGGTGATTGGAAGACTCTTGATTTTGGGGATACAAAATGTAATAAGTTGAAAATGCAAGGGCCTATTGTAAATACTAAAACCTTAGGTGCCTATTTACAAATCCTACAAACGTTAGTGGCTTAGTAGGGAATATACAAAAAGCTCAAAAATGTAAGTAGGTATGGTTATCTTGATAGGACTTCCAATTGGTTATTGATTTATATTCTGATAGATGTAGGTGGCTACTAATTCTGTACAAAATTTCAAACCTCGTGGTTTGTTTATCTTTTTCTGACCTTCTAGACATTTGCTTACTCCACACCACACGCCATGCCTTTTCATATCCCTTCCACTTCCACTCTGGAAAACTTGTGATCAGATGTTAATGGGTCTTCAGGTCTGAGTCTTTGGTGGACTCAGACCTGGACACATTAGATAGCAACCAGTCAGTTCTGGACCAGATCTACCCACACCAGAACAAAATAACAAAATTCTCATAGGTATTATTAGGTCTGGGTTCAGGTCTATGAACGGTCTATATCCTTAAACCCATAGCCAAATCCAATCAAGTGATAGAGGTGAGTCCTCATTCCTTATCAGGGTTCATGTCTCTTTCTGGCTTGGGTCTGGGTAGACTTGTAACCATTAACACACCTATATATTTTCTTGTAGCAGCATTTGGACTTAACCCACATGGTCCAATTTATAGGATTGGGTTCAGGGAACTATGGACCTGCCTAGATCAGGGTTTGACTCGAGCCCAATTCAAAACTTGATTGCATATTACATAATAATCTAATCTAATATGCTATTGAGAGTGTTAAATGAGCTTGATGTGGTGGTGTGGTCAAGGTCAAACCAAATATATACTTGCGAGGAGACTTTTGAAAGATCCGAATAGTTCAAGTTTATCCAAATTGTTCAAGTTGTCCACGGGGTTTACCTGCAGTAGTCCTGAAATCTTTCCCCAACAAAAACAGTGTCAATTGAAGAAAAATCTGATTAAAACACTTATCTAATGTCTCATTAATAAATTCATATTTTGGTCATCCAAATTGTCCATTAGATTTGTTGTTTATATGAATTTCTATTCCATCCACAGTTAGCTTCAACACTAGTGGACAAACACAATGGTCGATTTTATCCGATTGACTTGAGTTTTAGGACGTGCAACTATGCATGGTGGGAGAATTGAATTGATAGTTTGGATCAATGTCATCCATGCCGGCTCCCAATACCCTAAAGTTCGACTCTAGTGTCATCCAAAGCTAACTACTCGGAATAATATCGTCGTCCGAGCCGACTGCTATTATTCTGCGCCAGGGACGTTGTCCGAGCCGTCTGCCCACCCTAGTGTTCGAGTAACCGGCCCACTTAAGAATCATCAAACTGCAGCTGGTTATGAATGCAAGATGATAATGATGATTTAGTGTGACACAAGATCCAAGACAGGTATAGGTGGATAGATTTTCAAGTACAATATAACAAGTTGAAGACTACTCCAATTCAAGCCAATATACAAGTCAAGTCTCCAAATTTCACGAATAGTCCCCTTAACTAGTCTATCCAAATGTGCCCATCAATACAAGATAACAAGGTACCTAAAGGTGCACTCTAGGTCCGGTCAAGCCCTAGTTCTACAAATTATGATACAACTTATACGAGTATTCAAGAATAGAGTGTATAAGGTATGTCAAGTTACGAATACATGATTTACGAGTCAATAGTGAAGAACAAGTCAATCCTAGGTCAAGGATCATCCATCGTGTATCGTACGTATTCCCAGCGGAGTGCTTACGGAAAAAGAGTCAATGATGCCATAGTGTGGTGAGCCCTTGGTGTACAGAAGTTATTCGGCACTAATTGACTAAGTTTCATATGCATTCGGCCAAGTTACAACCATACACGGAAGCCCAGACAATCGACAAAGCACATTAAGCCAATCGTGCTCCGTTTCTATTTTCCGAAGTTGGTCATGCAAGAGTAGGGTCAAGTGATCCCACATATAAAGTCAAAATATAAGGTAGAAGTCCCCTTACAAAAAAGAAATTGGGCATGTGCGGCTAGCCACGGATCGAGGGGGTCCGCGGTTAATCGTGAGGTCTCCGCAAGGTCGATGCGGAGGTCATCGCAAGTAGCAGCAACACTACTCGAAATAAATTCGTCAGGTCAGTTAGTCGAGAGGTGACCGCTAGGTAACTGCAAGGTCGCGGTCAGAAAGATAGAACCTGACCCAATTCTGTCTGGTTTGGCGGTTTGCAGTGTGGCTAATCGCGGGATGACCATGTGCAAAAAACTGGTGATTTTTTAATCTCTTTCATTCAAGTTTCAATGCGCACACCAATAGCTTCAAAATTCACACCTGTAGCACCTTAAAACGTCCAATTTCATTTACCAATACTACCCATCCCATCCGTTTCAAGTCCATAACATTAAATTCCTAAATTAACATGTGAATTTCAAATGGCCATAACCAAGCTTGAAATTTGGAGAAAATATAAACAAATGAAGTTAATAACATTTCAAGAAACAAGGGACTATACATGCATGCTCATATATAAAGCTAATCTACTTGCCTTAACCGAAAGAAGAGCAATTAAGAAGATTGATGAATGAGGAGCTCTTTGTAACGCCCCCAATTCCGAATATTGAGAAAACCGTCAAGGTACCCAAAGTTAACGCGCTACTTCCTAGAAAATCCAAGAACTTCCAAGATCGTAGATATGCAGTGAGGTCAAATTTAAAACTTTCTAAACAATATAATGACAATGGTTAAAACTGTGGAAGCATGTAAAAGATAGGGGAAACAACTGTAAGGTATCACATATACTGAATTAAATGTAGCAGAGCCGAAGTCCAGCCTATAATGTCAAAGTATGAATATCAAATGTTATATATATATGACTATCTCCCTACTCACAACATAAATCGCCCAAAACCCAAAACAAGAGGTACTATTAAACCCCCGGTGCAAGCACTCCATCCTCCAACTTGACCTCCTGGTCAGCTGGTCCCCGACCGTAGTCAGCAACTATGGGCGCCTTGAGATCGCATCATCCTTGTAGTAGGGGTCGATACCTAAGCACCAAGAATGGGTCAAATCCAAGGATCTAGTAAGTCACAATATACAAGTAACATAAGATGTATGCATCAAAAGAGTAGAGATGATCATATAATCAATAAGAATAACTATGGTACATAATCTAGGTAGTTGAGCATGATAAATAATCAGAATGAGGAGAAATAAGTAATATAGTCTAACAGACATCAAAGTAGCACATTCACACAAGTTGGATACTGCGGGATATTATGCCGTGGCCCTCCCGTACTGAACACAGTCGCAGTGAGAAAAAGTAACCAGTGCTAGGGAATGACGAGCCCCGCAAAATAACACTCATGCCTCTCATCACTCATTACTCAAATGACTGGACCCGGTATCACACCATCCGTCTAAACATAGCTCATCATGATAACCCACTCATCACTCAGCACTCAACACTCATAATAGCTCCTGCCAGTGATGATCAGTCAAAAAGTTGAGCTTAAGACAACTTAGTGAATGTTAATGTCGACTCAAGGAAACAATAGATGTCTGTGTCTGTATAGGCTTTGCCTTGTGCGAGCAAGGTCCTAACAAAATCCCTAAAAGATCCGAGTACCATTTCAATCCATGAAACACGGTCCAGGTCCAAGTCCAATCATCGGATACATACTAAGGCCCACTCAATCCATAGCCTGGTCTAGAAACAGTCCAAGTAAGATAACAAGTTCATCTCCAATAATAATCAGTCTATTCTCATCCATAATGAGTCTTAAGTCCATAATAATCAACATCTCCATCCTAGAGTATCATACATGCAAACTTAGGCCATACATGAGCCCGCCTAGCCACAGACACAGGTCAATGTTCACCCAATCACATCATCAGGTCACCTCTAAGTAATCTTATGGTTAGGTCATCCATTTTTCATTTAATTAATAGTTATAAGGAACAAAAAGGATAAAAGAGTGACAGTGATGCATTAAATGTAATAAACCTCAAAAGTAAGAGAATTAACGGGAAATATCGACAGACCAACCTAAGTAATGGTCCACATTCAGGTCGAGGTCCATTTCAGTTAATTTGATCTCTAAATGAAACCTCAAATGCCAATGGATACTGTGCTTGGTGCTCCAGAAGCTATGGGCATCTTCGACGATGTTTAAGGATCGAATCATCGTCAAAATCCACAACGTAGACCCTACTTGGTAGTCCCCGTGAGTCAAGGTTGAGCCACACCATTGACTCGTGCTTGGCACATCAATGGAAGTCTATTTAGATGGTCAATGGGCCCCATAATCGATCACAACCTCAGAAATTAAAGAGCTGGAAAATCACTGAACACAATGTACTCGGTCAACCGAGCATAGGGTCCGGTCGACTTAGTGCACTGGGAAGTGAAGATGTTGGCTCTCAGGTTGACCCTCTGCGCAGTGTGCTCGATCGACCGACTAGGCTCTGGAAAATAGGGGTCAGGCACCTGGCATGCATGGCTTGATCTCAGGAATTCACTATGTGTCCGGTCGACCTCCTGGCCTAGGCGGTCGACCGCATACACAAAAAACCTGGAAAAATGATGTCCCGGCCCTCAGTCAATTTTCTCTGAAAATCCTGTGTGCTCTGCCGACCGAACCTGGTCGACCGAGAACACAGAGTTCTGTGTTTGAGGGAGAAATTCAACTCCCTGTTAGCTGTCTGCAAATCTTGTGTACTCGGTCAACCGAGTACAGGGTCCGGTCAACCGAGTGCACTAAACCTACACAGTCTATAAATCTGCAACTGAGACTTGAATTTCCTAGAATCTAATGTGCTCGGTCGACTCGACTGCAGGTTGGTCGACAGAGTACAATGAACCCGTTGCACTTCCAGCTTTCTAGATTTTCATTCTTTTAATCCATTTTCCAATCAGAACCCATTCAAACCATCTCCAATCCATACCATTCATCACATAAACATATAAAATCACAAAAGCACTTCTATGACCCATCGTCCATCATCAAACCAGGCCATTGATCTTTCAAATGAGAGAACTCATCCATCAATGGCCAAAATTCATAAAAACCATTCTCAAAGGTAGATCTATCAATTCTAACATCATTTGAATTGAAATTACAAAAATCATGCATTCTATGCTAAGTAAGTATATTGCACTTGTCTTAATCTAAAAGGAAGGAGATAGAGAGAGAAAAGAGAGATCCAAGCTCAAAAATAGAAATCACAGCTCCTATGGTCTTCCAATCACTCAAACCAGCCACAAACTCAGATCTAAGAAGATCTCTAACACCTAATCCCACATCCACAAGAGAATTGCTATAAGGAAGGAAATCTAGAGAGAGAAAGAGAATTCTAAGGAAATTGAACTAGAATGAGGTACATGCCTTGATTAAAAGAGAGAGAAGAGATATATAAGATAAGAGAGAGATCTTTCGGAGAAGTTGTAGCTGATCTTGTTGTAGATAGTCTTATTCTTCTTCTTAGAGTTCTAGATCTAGGGTTCTAGAGAGAGAAAGGGAGGGCGATGAGAGAATTGGATGGAAATTGTGAGAGAGTTGGAGGGAAATGAGGGAAGAAGAGAGAAAAGAAAGGGAAATGAGAGGGGGAAGAGTATCATACGTATGGGATGGGGAGGGTGTAGTTTATATAGGTTGGGATTGGGTTGTTTACTAAAATACCCTTTTAGTCAAAATAGGATTGGGTATAAGGCCATGGGTAGATTGGTCTTTTGGTAGGAATTCTATAAGCTTCTCAAGTGGAAACCCCCTATAGAAAACCTTAATTACTAGTAAAGGCCTCTAACCAACTAACTAACTCTAAAAATTGTAAAAGACACCCTATGCAACCTATAAAATGCACACAAAGACTAACTAGATTAAAACTTAGAAAAATACCTATCTACCCTTACTAATCCCTATTAATTAGTAAAATTAGATATTATAGACTATAATTATAGTATTCAAATTCAAACTGAGGGTCCACAAGGGGTGGGGCCTCACACTCTCCACACCCACACATTAGCCAAACCAACTCTCCAAAACCATCTCCTACGCTCAAAGAGGACAAAGGAAAGGAAAGGAAGAGAATTCATCACCATGCAACCCATTTACAGCAAGAAAAAGGAAAATTGAAAGAAGTAGAATTAGGGAAAAACTTACCAAAATGGCTCCAGAATATGAGGAAGAGGAGAGGAAGAAGATAGTGTAGCTGGAAGTCCTTGAATCCCTCTCTAAATGGCACATGCAAGAGAAAAGGATGAGGCCGGAAGAAGGAGAGCTCCAACAGTTAGCCTCTGAAATGAAGAAGGGAACGAAGGTTTTCTGCTGGAATGGAGTTTAAAAATGAGGAATGGAGAGGAAAAGTAAAAAATGCTCTTCTTGAGTGAATTTGGCGAATATTGATTATTTGAGGAACTTCGAGGGCATCAAATCATGACGAGTCAAGAACAAAAAACGATGAGCGCAACGAGATCTTTCCAATGAACCCAAATTCGGTGAAAACTAGAATTTTTCGAAAAATACTCAATTTTCCTAATAATTACAACCTAACCCCTTATTAGGACTAATCGCACTCGGAATCAAACGGGACTTTGCGAACACCTTTCTAATAATAAAATAAACTCGCTTAAATAATAAACCCGCCTAATTAGCTAAAATCACGATTAATTAAGTTAAATGTCAAAATTAAGAAGCTAAACACCCTATAATGGTCGGTATCTTGCAACAACATTATGAAATGATTCAACTTTGTTTAAAGGATATTGCTCTACAACTGCCCTTGAACCTTAACATTTATCCTGAGCGATTGAAGCTTAAATATTTTCCACGGAGCTATTCATGCGATATCCTAAGGCCGTGCGATATTGTACATATCACCCTATGCGATATCTTAGGGTCATGTGCTATTGCACTTGCACGATTATTGGATGGGCAACTATTCCAAAAATATTTAAACTTCGACTATTCTGAAGCAAATGTAAGGTCTAAGGGCAATCGTACAATCAAAATCCCTTTCTTTAATGTCACCCATTTATATTATATTTTATCCAGTTAGACCATTCATCGTAGCTTAGGATTAGTCAAACCTATTGGGCCGGCTTGGACTCATTTTAATCATTGAAGTTGGGGTTTTAAAAATCTCCTGGTGAGCTATCAGTGTGGCAGTGTGCATTGATAGATACTAGTCTATCAAGAAAGATATTATTTTGAAGGTTTCAGAATTGTGCAAATCCTAACCATCAGATAAAATAGATTAATGTTGAGATTTGCATCAGCAAATGGAGGGCCTAAATAATCAGCTAACTGTCAGATTTCGGTCAACTCTAGTTTTTGGGAAGTAATGAATGTGAAGGGCATAGATTGATATGATGTTGCAAGAACAGATATACCTGACATTCATGAAACTCTGTTATCAATAATCTTGCCATTATACATCTTGTATGTCTTCATTCCCATACATGGGTAATGGGTATGGACTATGGATCCAACTGCACATGGACCTTATTATTGATGGCTAAAGTGTGTATTCAGATGTTGACCTAACACGAAATTCTCTCCACTGAGAGTCCCACACAAGGATGATATGGGATTTTCGATCCCCATCGTCCACAAAAAAGGGCAACTCTATATCAAAAGGCACTGACCAAAAATTCCCCATGGTTGGGATGTAGGACTCCCTAGGAGAAAATTTCCCGATAAGGGACGTTTGGCACCCGCTGCAGAAGAGGAAATGGTGCTTCTCCTCTTCCACAGATCCGGATAGATGGGATTTCCGGATCCCCTCTAACGCTGCATTTGAAGAGAGTTTTTTGAAATCCCTTCCAAAATGATCATTGCACCTAAACGGTCGTGGGAAGACTTAATTATCATCCTCGTTTGTGTACTAATCCAAAAAGGATCCAAGCCCGAATTTACCAGTGTTGTCCAGATTCAAGACGGCCACATTCAGTACACATTTTGGATTTGAACTATAATTTAGACCTATATGCTTAGCTAGGAGTATTTCATGGCTTGATTTTTTAAAATGGCTGTGCTTGGGCTTTATTTTATAGTTTGGATATAAATCTAGAGGCACAACATAATTCACATGAAGGGGCTTGATATTTTGCAAATGTACTCATGGAGTAACTTTCATGCCCAGTTGCCCACAAAATGGATCCTTCCTAAAAAACAAACAAAAAAACTAGTGAGTCCTAAAAACAAAATGGACCGGACATGCACAAGCATGGAAAACAAGGACCAAGAATAAGATCAAACCCATTATATATAACAACTAGATTTGACAAAGAAGAACAGCTCCTTGCCAGAGTGGTAAGGAGCATCAGTTCTTACCTCAAACCCCGGGTACGTCACCTTGTCCCACTTGTGTGGGCTTTCTTTCCGCTTCTGCGGGCCTCATTCCCACATGAATGAGCTACCTTTTCATGTGTATACGAGCTCTCTCTTGGATCCCAGTCCCCTTAGTTGGGTACTAAAAACTAGATCTGACTTAGGACGCAAGGCCTAAAGTGTACATGCCCAACCCAAACCATTTACAACATTGCATATTAAATATAAGTCTTTTAGTTGAAAATTAGTAATAAGAGTTTAATAAAAGAAATTAGCATTCAATGTATAATTAAAACTTAACGGGCCGAAGAAATTGTTAAACCTTTTAGTTAAAAATAAGTAATAATAATTTAATAAAAAAACTAACATTTAATGTATACCTAAAGCTTAACAGACCGAAGAAACGCGGTCTCCGGCTAAGCCAAATTACTAATCAGATTCATGCTATAGGCCCATATCCAAGTAGACAAAACTCATTGGGTTGGTCCAGTTCTTTGCTAGGCCTCATATTAGATCAATCATCTAAATCACAGAATAAGGCACCTTGTGCAGATATCTGGAACCTCACCTAACCCACATAAACTGAAGTTTAGGTTTTGAAAATTGGGTTCTTGGGTTTAGTTCATATTTGTTCCACTATGTGTGGTCAGGTGGCATGGTTAGGTATTAACATGTAGTGAAGAAAGGGTTTCCCATTGTTAGATTTGGCAATGGGTCAGATATGGCATTGGCCAGGCTACATTGGATCCCTGCCCTGCTCCATAATGGACCCTTGATAGGTTTATAATTTGCACTAAAGCTCATTGGAGGATATCTAACCAGAAACAACATAGGCGTGATAGACAAAATCCATAATTCCATACCTACATGATTCACTACTAAACTCTTGTAACAGGAGTGGGTTGGGCTGAGTCACCTGCTTAACCCAACCTGTTGCCATGGCTACTGCTATTTGAGACATTATCTATATCCAACCCATTTAAATAAAAGATAGCTACGGATCAGGTTTAACAGTAGTTTGAGCGTAGTACAAGCTCATTGAAAAGATACCATGGATCAATTTGATGGTTTTGAGGCAAGGGATTTCTTTTTTCTTTTTCCTTTTTCCGGTAACCCAGCCAAGGGGGCTGGGACCCGAGAGAGAGGCCACACAAGTGGGAAGAAGGCACACACAAGTGGGGAGGGGTGGCATATTCAAGGTTTGAACCCTGCGCAACGGAGTGAGAATTGCAGCTGCTTACCAATGAGGCAAGGGAAGGGCTTGATAATAGTTTTGTAAGGTTTCAATCCAATCCAATAAAAGTTCACACATTGAATCAATGGGAAACTTCAAAATAGGGAAGGTTTGCCCAGATTTCAATATAGGACAAAGGGTAATATTCAGGTAAGAACAAGTTCTCACATATTATATGAGACATTTTTTATGGGGCCCAATTATGGGCCCCATTTGGGAATGGGACCACAGGGGATGGAAAGATCTACCTTGAGAAGATGGGACCGGGGGGGGGGGATGGAAAGATCTACCTTGAGAAAAAGGGAATAAATCTTAAGTTTTCATTTGAGGGATTAAGTCTCCAATAGCATTTCAATTATATATATTTAAGCAAAGGGGGAGGTGGGCTGTGAGGGGTGCCACCTCAGCTCCCAGTTATTCTCCTTTAAAAAAAATCACTTAGAAAATAGTGAGGGAGCCTTTGCCTTTCAAGTGGTACCTTGGTGCCTTTCTCAGTCTCCTAAAATCTCTCCCCTTCATCAAAGTCGAAAAACTCTCTCTCTTCATTTAGAGATAAGAAATCTGCATCCCCTAAAATCTCTCTCCTTATTCTAACGGTTTGCATCCCCTAAAACCTCTCTCACTATTCTAATACTTCCTAAAATCACTTATCCTACACTTGACTCCGTAATAGAACAGCGATACGTATGGGTCAATCATAGGTTAAGAGAACCTGACCCTCAATAAAAACGGGTTAGTTAAGGTCAGCCCACACAACCACCTTACCTATTTAAATGGGTTGGTTTAGGGCCCACTTGCATACATAAACCCATTTAAACAATTCGGTGGTTTAACAGTTTGGTACTTTTCCATTCATTTTCTATTTGTTTTGTTTTATAAATTCTATTTTGTGGGTACATGCACATATTTCTTTCTCCTTGAAGTAGGCTCATGAATTGCTGAGTCCTTCCTGCTACTCAATTTACAGTTCAACTTGAGTTGAGGTAAAAAATTGTTATGACATAATCTAAATCGGATCAAGTTCCAATCTACTTAGGGTGTGCACATGGGCAGGCCCAACTAGAGCCTGACATGAACCCAGTCCAAATAGTGATTGTGGTTGTGGAGTAAACCAGGCCTTATCCTTTTGTCCTACTACTCTAACAAGCCAGCCTTCGTTCTATGTATGCCTAAAATGCTCAACCTACCCTGACATAGTTGGCACAAAAGCCCTTGAACGCTTGTAGATTTTGTAAATTGGTTGGGTCTTAACTGGATCTGCTCTATATTTTGGCATAATAGCTAAATAGGCCAGAGTGTGATGACCCGTGATGATCCCCACAAAATTTACCTACATAAAATAGAGGTGAAACTTGGATGGATCCAATACTAACCAACCCGGAGTTGCACCCCTGGTGTCATCCAAGTCAACCAGGGATCTCCATATTGTTAGAACCAATTCGTAATAATACAGCATCTGAAGATTGGGATGAGGCTAAGATGATGAATAGATGATGATGATGATGATGCATTGTTTAGTTAGGGATGATTTTGGGAAAGGATTGGTTAAATGTACATTGGTAATGTATAAGATAAATGAATAAACGATACAGTAGTACATTGTCCAACAAAACTCTCATACAATATACCTGTAGCAGGAAGGAATTTGAATAGCACATACAGAAACATGCAATTTTTCACACAAATTTTGTTTGGACTTAAGAGTGGGAATTTGATGTTTTTAGTTTTCCAAAGCCATAAGAGAACAGTATTTCAGACAATGTTATCTATGTAGATTAGGAGGAGCTCACTTTCTAATGTAATTACCCATTTCTTTTTTATGCTTTTTTAGATTTTTCTTGGGTTTGATGTTGAATTTATTTTTTGAAATGTTGTTATAGTTTAGTGGGAATTTATCTCTCATAGGAGCATTTCCCATTATTTATTATTCACCTTTGTGTTTGAAGCAGAATTCATTATTTATTATTTTGCATAAACATACTTATTTTATAAACTTTTAGTTTATAGATTCTTTCATATTACATCATTATCGTATGACAATTATGTGCAACTATACTTATGCACCAGTGTCTATATGATACTTCTCTATTTTAATTAAATAATATATTTTCTCTTACTTTAATTCTAAATATATTCTCACTTTTGAGCCCGGGCTAAGCACGGGCCTTTGTTGCTAGTTATATATATTAAAGCAAAGGGGGAGGTGGGATGTAAGGGGTGCCACCTCATCCCTAAAAGTCTCTCTTTTCAAAGAGGGTTGCTCTTTCTCTCCTAAAACCTCTCTAATAAGAGATTTTTATGAACGTTTGAATTTGAATCATATTTCTTGCTATTATCCAAATTATAAGCAAATATTTACAGTCAGTTTGTTTTCTTTTCCTTAGATCTTCAATCATCAACGGTTTGTTTTCTTTTCCTTAGATCTTTAATAATCAACGATTTGTTTTCTTTTCCTTAGATCTTCAATCATCAATGGGTCCTATGTTAAATATGTTTTGTGGTCTTATGTTAAATATGAATGAAATTCAAACTGTTGCTCATTTACTCTCCTTTCAGTTTTTTTTTCCTTAAATGGATGGATCCAGTAGTGGGCACCAGTTCGTATTAAATATGTTTCAAGATTAGACTCCAGTATTGGATGAAATCTCAATGGCCTTCTCTTAACTCCTTTTTTCTAAGAGTGGGCCCCACTGATAGAGGGAGGCAAGCCTATTGGCCGTTGTCTGGTTTCTTAATGGATGCAAATCAATTAGTGGACCCTGCACAATTGACTTATTTCTGCAGTGGGACTCACTCATGGATTATGTATAGAGATTAGTTTTCTAGGTCAATATGGAATATGGATTATTCTCTCTCTCTCTCTCTTAACACCATCTATCTTCTATCATCTCAAGATTTTCATATTTTTATTTTAATATTTGGGGCCCACCTTTTAACAATTCACACTGATAAATTTTTCATTAAAAATCTCATTTTCTTTTAGTTTACAAATAGAGCTCTACTCTATTCAGAGATTGTCACACGTGAATGAAAATCAGATCCGACCTTCTGGTAGACCACCTCATAGATGGGCTTATGACCCAACCTTCTGAAAGACCACCTCATGGATGGGCTTGTGATAAAAATGTTTTGAGGTTGGAGTTTTTTTTTTTATTGAATCTTATAGGCATCATTTTCTGATATGATTATATAGACAAATGACCCTAGGTTTGACCCACCCTAATTACACTACAGTGGGCCCACTTGGACACATAATTAAGAGATATATACATTAATCCAAGGTATGCCAATTATTACTGGGATCAAATAATACCAGCTTGTGGTTTTAAAGTCTCATAATTTATGGCTTTTAGAGGTAAGATGTTTATACTTTTTTTTTTTTTAATCTAGAGCTAAAAAACGGTTTGATCAATTCTAAAATGGTATTGGTGCTACTTCAAAGGAGTAGAGAAGAAATTTGTGCGAAGGGATTGAAATGACCATTGGCCTATGTGAAGATAATACTTCTATTTATGATTGAAGATGTGACGACTATTTTTATATAAATATGTATGAATATATTTATATATGTTTATAATTAATTTCGATATCTCATAAATTAAAAATGTAATATCTTACTTTGTGCCCCGGGCTAAGCACGGGGCGTTGTTGCTAGTTAAAGGACAAACTCTACTAATGCAGGACCCTCCTCTTTTTCTTATAATACCCAAAATGCCCTTTGAAACAAATCCCAAATAGCCCAGGTCGTCCCATCTCGTTCTTTTGCCCTCCTCTTGCTTCTTCCCCCATATTCTCCTTAGAACAATGAACACCAGTGATCGCAAGCTGACCACCCAAAACCACAGTTGTTCCATCCCCTTCATTTTCCCTTCTCTCTTTCCTCTTCTTCATTTCCTCTTCCCTTATTCTGTCCCTTCTTTCTATCCACTTTGAAATGGGTAACAGTTTTTGGCCATGTGCAACAGGTGTTCTGGGGGCACCACCGACGATGCCAAGTCTTCTCAAGGTACGACTCTCACTACAAAAGAACTTAATCCACTAACTAGAGATGTCAAATGGGCCGTGCCAAGCCAGCACAACACGGCGACTTTGCGGCCCGGTCGTGCTGTGCCTCCTTGCACGACATGGGCGTCATTTGGTTCTTACCTTTTAGACTTAGAACATAAAGGTTTTATACTAAAAAAATTAACCGATACACACAAAGAAGAGTATGGCACACAAATTTAAGTAGTTTGGTCAAATTCGACCTACTCTAATGAGAAGAAAACCATTTTGATATTTTTTATTTGAAGATCTTTCAATAGGATTAGCTTCAAAATCTTTATAGTTTTTTGGATAATAAAAACATAAAAGATTATATTTTTTTATATTTGTTCCAAAAATATCAAATATCCCATGTCGTGCCGCCTAGCAGGCCGTGTCGTGTCGTGCCACCGGCGGGTTGTGCTCAATCGTGCCGACTGTGCCTGGCAGAACGGCCCAGCATTGCCCACGCCCTCGGCCGTGCTGTTGACCGGCCTGGGCTATGCCACAATGCGTTGACTACCGTGCTGGCCCAACCCATTTGACATCTCTACCAACAACCCAACTCATAAAAATGAAACCATTAACAAATGAAAACAAAAAAAGAACAGATTTTATATACTAAGGAGGACATGAGGAAGTAAATAGCAATTCCTATAAGTATGCCCTTTGAATGAAACGGCTAGTCCTCTGAAGTGGCATATAAATTTTTCAACTGATATGGGCAAGTTACATGGTCAATCTTCACCGCCATCATTTTTTCATTATTTCGGTTTACATACCTTTTTTTATTTAGTTGAATTGGGTATTTAGTCATTAGCATGATAATCGGATATGTTTATGTAGTAACCTGCAGTCGATAGATTATTTGCACTTGATTTGACCTTAAAATTGATACTTTAGACTCAATATCACCAATCGGCGTAATCTGATGACCTTCATCAGTTGCGCTGGTCGTTGATTTAGAGGTCGCTTATTATATCTCTGGATCAGTTAATCTTTCTTACATTAGCCAAAAAGAAGGGAGAGAAGAAGACGAATGAGGGGAGGATGAAAAGAGGAAAGAGGGAAGGGAGAATGGAGAGGGTGGAAGATTATGATTTCCAATGGCCGGCTTGTGATCGCAGGTGGCCACCAATTGAGGAGGGGAGGAAAAAGGGAGGGGAGTGGGGTTGTTTGGGATCTATTTCAAAAGTTATCTTGGGCATTATCTAGAAAAAGAGGAGAGAGGATACCTGCAGCATGGGATTTTAGTGGAAAATCCCAATGGAAAACTTAATTGAAAACTTCAGATTTATTTGTCATGTTTTGAAATCTGGAAAAAACTTAGGCCTATTTTAAAATGTTCCCTTGAATCAATTATACATAAAGAAGATAAATTTTATCTCATTTGACTATATATATGGGGTATATATATGGGGCTTGTTTATATCTCCATTATAATATATTATAAACGTAGGATTCAATTTCGAAATTGAGTTTTAATTTTGCAATTGATTGAGAAATTGGAGCTTAATTTTGTCCGATTTCACAATTAATTATGAAATTGGAGCTTGATTTTGCAATTGATATGATCTTATTTCAATTTAGAAAGAAACTTTAGTATTTTAGATTTTTATTGCAATTTGAATTATTGTGGACTCTCTCTTGGATCTTATCTTATCAATTCATAATTCATCAATCCATAGTCTCTTAGACTTTGCATCTTTTAAAAATTCAAATTTCAATACTCAATTCAAATTTGATTTAGAGATTATTACTATACATTCTCCTTTTTAATCAACTTTGACATATAGTATCTAAATATCTATAAATGAAATATTCTTCGATTTTAATTTGCTTTCTTCTCATCAATTAATAAATCCAAAAATAGCCCCAAATTGGATATAGTTTTATTTTTGGGCGCGGGCCTGTCTTGCTAGTCTTCATTTATTGATCTTCTTTTTTATTTTTTAATGAACATTTTCTAAGATATTTTACTATATGAAATTGATAGTTTGAGTTTTATGATATGATTTACGATTCAATTCGATTTATCAATATGAACGAGTTATAATACATTTTTTTTATTTTAGAAAAATGATTGGATTGACCATGGTTAATGATTTGATAAAGCTTAAACATTTAAAACAAAATTCAAATTTCATTTTTGGACTCGCTATCTTCCATTTGAACGATGATGATTATCCAATTGATGTAAGATCTCAAGGATAAACTCCATTTACGGTAAGATCCATCCAGTCACGTATCCATCATGTGGGTCCGACTGGTGTGGATTTGAGAAAGTGGGCCCCTCTCTCACCCAATGAGCAACGAGGGAGCAACATAAGAAAATGTGTCTATTGGTCTAAAACGAAGTTGTTTTACTTTGGGTAAATTAGGGAGAGTTCCCTCAGTACTATGTTATAAAGTCTCCAGTACATAGCATTAATGTTTAAGGCCTACAGTCCCTTGCGTATGGGATTAATTCAGGCAGTGGTCCTTAAGCATGTGCATCATATTTTTTATGACTTATTTGCCCTTCTAATCATTTAAATGGGCGGTGGTCCCTAAGCATGTGACATCAGATTTTTTATGACTCATTTGCCCTTCTAACCATTTAAATGAGTGTCATGCAATTTAATTCTGGGTTTTAGCTCCAACTCACCATCTTTTCCGGATTATTTTCCAATTTAAAGGTAGTAAGATGAGTTTTTAATCAAATTTTAAGTTTTAAATTGGAGGGAATGACAATTAATGGAATTTTTCCTAGAGTGGCTTGCTTGCTGCTCCTTTTTTTTTTTTTATCATCTTCCCTCATTTGGGTGCTTTTAGCTGTCCACATACATATACAACTCAGATAAATTTGGTATCAAACTCATCAAAGTCCAAAGCCAAGTCAAATAAAATCATAACAAATTTATTTAAATTCACTTCAAATACAGATAATTTCATATTAGATTCTGAAAAATTTTTAATAAAGCTAGATAATTTGAAACTAAACCTAGTCATACCAAACCAAATTTAGTTAGATAATCTCATATCCAAGTGACATAACTTGTTTTCAAGCTGGCTATGATTTCAAATACAGATAAATTCATATAAACTTATAAAAACTCATGCCAAAGTTAGATAAGTTCCTATCAAAGTTAGATAATTTTACAGCAAACTTAAATAAATTCACTTAATTCGTATCAAACTCAGATTAATTCAATACAAACACAAATAAATTCATATCAAACTTAGAAAAATTCATACTAAACACAGATAACATCATGCCAAAGTCTGATAACATTATGCCAAAGTCAGATAACACATAAAAAAAAACACTTATTTTCAAACTGGCTATGATTTCAAACATAGATAAATTCATATAAACTCACGCCAAAGTTTGATAAGTTCCCATCAAAGTTAGATAAATTCACAGTAAACTCAGATAAAATCACTTAATTCGTATTAAACTCAGATTAATTCAAAGCAAACACAAATAAATTCATATCAAACTTAGAAAAATTTATACCAAACACAGATAACATCATGCCAAGTCATTTTTGGTATGAAATGTACTGTTGAGGGACCTGCCGCCAAATGCCCCTTTTACTTTTGTCTACTCAATGATACAGCCAAACTGAAATTGCAATGAAACATCACTTATCATATATTTCTTTTATTATAAATAATCCATTGTCAAGTGTGCATAACTTCCATCCAATTTAAACAATTTCCTATATCAAGATTTATTCAAAGAAAACATAATCATCATTTTCTATCAAACAATCAAAACAGCAACCAAGTTAAAACAGTTTTTCGCTCAATAAAAGTATATATATATATATATATATATCTATATTAAAGCAGAGTATTCTTGGTGCTACCTTCTAGAGTTTCACAGTGATATGTTGCCCACCCACCCAATCTTTATAGATTCTCATGCAATATCTATAGCTTTTCTAAAGATTTAAATACAATGTAAAGCACCAACCTCGGGGAGAAAAATATCCTGAGTGTGGTTAGTAAATGGACCCATTCTTCCTAAGATATACTCCATTCCTTCCTGCTTTATATGGATTATGCTTGGATGTTTTGACATTCAAATAGTTGATATTTTCAGCAAATGTTACTCTTAGAGCCCGTTTGGATGTTTACAAAATAAAATATTTACATATTTAACTATTGCAAGAATAAGATAGTATAGAATAGAATAGTGTAACATTATAATATTACAATATTTTTGCTGTTCGGCAATTTTTAAAGAATTTCACAAATTTTAAATTGAATTGTTTGGAAGGTGCTGTGATTAAATTAAATTACATTATTAGAATAATTTTTTATTAAATATTTTAATTTCTATATAATTTACCAAATCTAGATAAAAAAAGTAGTGCGGTAAAGTTTAACTGCAATGTTTTTACCTTAAATTACTTTTCTTTTATCACATAAAATCATGGTAAAGTATAGTAAAATCAAGTCAATACACAAAACAACTACTTTACAACTCTCTCTCCCACTTTACTTTACCACATACTTCATCTCACCTTACTTTGCCTCACATTTACTATGATATGATATCAATCTTTATTTTACTTTACCACACCTATAAATAAATCACTTCTTATTTACCATATAAAACTATGATAAAATGTGATAAAGTCAAGTCAAATAGAAATAAACTACTTTACCATTCCTTCCTACTTTACTTTACCAAATATTTTATCCCACCTTTACTTTACCCCAACTTTACCGTGCTGTGACATTTACTTTTAGTTTACTTTACTATATATGTAAACAAACATGTCATGATGGATTTGGTGAACTAAAGTCTTTACTTTACTCTACTACTTTTTAATCGTCGTTTTGAAAGATTCTTGTCTTGTAGAATGTTTTTTTCAAGGGGAAGCTGGAGGAGAAAATATTGAGCTTTTTGAAAGAAAATATTATTTTCTTTAAATTTTTCTTGGATTACCAAACGCACAAGATTCTCTTCTTTAGAAAATGAAAGATTATATTCTATACAATATTATTTTCTTGTGTTTTCTTGTGTATCCAAACAGGCCCTTAATGTTAATTATTGTTTCATGTTTGATGATTGCATATTACTATCATGTTTGTTATTATTGTGGTGGAGTTAGACGAGCTGCTGCTGCCCGTGCCACATGTCTTATTACAAGAGAATTATTGATCGGACGACTTAGATGAAGCTCTCTCACATGCCAGCCACGTGACGTGCAATCTTGAAAATGTGAAAGGTTAAGATCGTTCAAAATCGACTCAACCAAGGTTATTTTCTCCTTCCCTTCAACGTTTTTTTAAAATTATGAATACCCCTGCATCCAAAAGCAAACTCAATAAACACATTCTCTTTTAACCTTGTTTGGTATCTCTACTCTTATTCAAGAGAGTCATCCAAAATAGAGCCATAAAAAAAAAAAAAAAAAAAAAAAAAAAAAAAAAAAAAACCTATAAAAGAAAGAGGCTAAAATAATAATAAAAAAAATATTTGGTATTATATAATCTATTATAAATAGATTGTTTGGTACACACTTTATTTGTACAAACACTAGAATAGCTTATCATGGTGATTTAATGTCAATTCATCTCAATCACATAAGCATGGAAATGAAACACAAATTGCATACCATGCCCAAATTCCCAAATCCATTTTATATATAGTGGCCACCAAGGAAGAATTCCTGGATCCGCCATGCTTACATGCTTCTAAAATGGAGCTTACCATTTCCATTTTCACATCAACTAGCTTTCAAAACCCCATTCGCGGATAGCAGAGAGTTGCACGACTAAAGAGAGATGTTTGGTTCAACTCTGCCTCTCTCTTCACGATCCGTTTGCCCCCTCTTCCCTCTCCATGTGAGGGTAGTTTTGTGTCAAAAAGTAACCTCGGTCACTTCTTTTTTGATTTCTTATTTTTTCATTAGCTTTAGACATTTAGACAAATAGAGGCTAAAAGTAGAAAAAGAGAGATGCCAAACAGAGATTTAGTAATTCAAACTCAAGTCAGCCTTTCCCAATACCGGCCTAGCTCCATTTAATCAGAAAAACTAACTCCAAATTTACATACACCAAATAAAGAGAAAACTTTATGAAAACTTTGCTCACATAAATACCCCTATAAATACCCCTATTTATAATTAAATTAGTATTATGCCAAATGTCATACATCCAACTGATGAGAACTTTCCATAACCTACTTTAGGAACTTTCACATTAATCCACCCTTTTTAGACTCATCCCTACATTTCTAGAATAATCCACAAATCTCTATCCATTTTCATTATCCATTTTCATAATTCACGAGAATATCTTAAACACTCTTATATAATTCCAAACTAATCTTTCAGAAACTTTTAGACCCTCCAAGATATATGTCAATCTATCCAAACACATGTGTCATTATAATGCCAATAAAAGTCTCTTACCTTGCCGTTGCGTACGTCTCATTGCCTTGGGTTTATCACAGGCCCTATTTTAAAATGTTCCCTTAAATCAATTAAACATAAAGAAGATAAATTTTGTATCATTTGACTATATGAACAAATATTTTTCTTAATTTTTTTACGTTTTAATGAACATTTTCTTAACTTCAAAAGATATCTTACTGTATAAAATTAATTATTTAGATTTATGATATGATTCAAGATTCAATTGAGATGGAACGAATTGCACTACATTTCCGATTTTCAGAAAAATGATTGAATTGACCATAGTTAACGATTTGATAAAGTTTAAACATTAAAAACAAAATTAAAATTTTATTTTTGAACTCCCAGTGTTCTTTTTAACCATCTATATAATATCTTCCATTTGAACGATGATGATTATCTAATCAATCTCAAGGATAAAATTCGATCTATTAGTAAGATCCATTATGTTTGTGTGGATTTGAGAAAGTGGGTCCCTCTCTCACCCTATGAGGGACGAGGGAGCGACATAATAAAATGTCCCGCAGTGCACAGGACTTCTCACCTAATTATTCATAGGAATCTTATCCAAAACCCCCCACGCCTTCGAGTCCGATCAGAACAAACCAAAAAGAAAGTCCCAAGTGGGCCCATATAAGACACGTATGCATTCCCACGTGCCCATGCCACGTCACCACCACCTGCTCTCTTATAAAAACCACCTTCCACCGTCTCTTCCTTCTTTACTTTCTGCAAATCCGGTTTTCCAAAACCGCTCTTCTCCTTTCTCTCCTAGTGGCAGACCGCGTAAATTAATCAAATAATGGGGGCAAACTTCCCAACCCCTTCTCCTCCAAAACCCTAGCGAGACCGTCTGTGGCGTTTCATCTCTGTTTTCTTCTTCTTATGTTCATGTAATCTTCAGATCTGAGAGAAAAAAGTGAACTTTTTTTTGGGGTTTTCTGATGGGGAATGTGAATGGGAGAGAAGAAGGAGAGAATGTGATTGAAGATCCGAGAAGATCCGATGTAGACTCGGGTTTTTCGGAGAATTCCGATCGCCGGACTCGGGTTCCGTCGCTGGATTCGATGGGGAATAGCCCACCGGAGAGCCCCGGGAGGTCTCGATCTCCGCTTCTGTTTGCTCCTCAGGTAATCTCGAATCGATTTCACCAATTGGATTTCTTGTTTTTGGTGTTTATGATTCTGGGTTTCGTTTGAATTTTCGATTTAGATTGAGTTTTGGTTGTAAAGCTGGTTTTTTTTTGTTTGAATATTTACTTGGCATCGAGAGATTTGATAATATCAATTGTTATCGCCAATTGGTTGACTTGTTTATGGTGTTTGTGATTGTGTGTTTCCTTTGAAATGTTGTTTTGTATTGAGTTTTGGTTGTAGAGTTGCTTTTTTTTTTGGGTGTCTTTTGTTTGGATTGTTGTTTTATAATTGATTGTTTGCTTGTCATCGAGCAACTGATGATTGGCATCTGGAAATGCTTCTATGGCTCTATTGAGTTCTTGGATCAGTCAGTACTTGAAAACTTTCAATTGATTTATTTTACTTTGTGGTGATTGGGCTCGCTTGCTTGGTGGCATTATTGAGATGTGGGAGTGTTTGGATATTCATGGTGTGATGTAGAGATTCACAATGTTGGTGACATTGTCTGGTGTGTTACTATTCAAATCTTACTAGCACAAAAACCCGTGCTAATCACGGGTATTGTGAGGTTTTATGTATCTTAGTAGTTGTAGAAACTGAAAATAACTTCCGGTCAAAATTAAAAAACATAGTCAAAATTAGATCCAAAACCTTCCAGCTTAATATATTATAATGGCTCATTGAAAATGTTTAGGAACAACTTAATTTGGCTCTTGTTTGATGAAAGAGATGTAAGTGATTCAGATTTTTTTTTTCTGAAAAGAATAATGGAATTAGAATTTTTTAGTGTTGAAATCTTAAAAATAAGTATGATGTTGTGACCTTGTTTGTGTGCTTCTGATTGTTTTTTAAGAAACCAAGTTACTATTGAAAAAACACTATTCTTTTACCTTAAAGCTTTACAGTGGTTTGTAATAAAAGCCAGAATCTGCGTTTTTCTTAAATCTTAAGCCACATCAACAATGTGCACTATCTCTGCAATAAGAGGACAACCGTTTATGAAGACAATAGATCTAATAATAGCTCCTCTATGATAACGTCCATCAAATCTGTAACAGCTCTTTTAAAGCTGTTTTAAATCATCCGTAACTGAATTCTAACATTACTAAGAAATCAAAGATTTGAATCATCCATAACTGAATTTCTAACATTATTAATAATTTAAAGAAAATAATATTATGTTATTTGAAATATAATACAAAAGCAATTTGACTCCCTCCCTCTCTCTCTCACACGTTGCTGTAAACAATAATTTCTCATTCTCCTCAACTCTCTATCTCAATAAACAGCTCTAAAGCCATTTATAATGTTGTCTACTCGAGGTATGTTATGCATCTCTTCACATTGTGTTGTATACCTTTCCTCCTTGTCTCTATATTTATTTATTTTATTTTTGCATCGTCGTGCATGTTTTCTGATAACCCATATCAGGTTATTTCAACAATTGAAAGATGTGTTTGGGTGAATGGCTATGATGTCTGTTTGATGAAGCATTCAGACAGTTTTTTCATGTCTTTACTCCCATAGGCTTAACTTTTCTCATATGTCTCACTTCTGCTCCTGCTCCTTGGATACAAGATACAACACCTTATCTGAATCAACCTTGAAATCTTCACTGAAATTATAGGGTTAGTCTTCATCAATCTTCCCAATCACCCCAACACTATAGCTCTATGGCAACCATTTGGATCTAGAAGTCTGTACGGGGAGAGGCGACTCCTTTTCATCCAGGTGGACCCACTGTATGGATGCCTATATATGCGAAAAAAATTCTCTTATACTTTTGAAAGAATAAACATATATTTATCCTTTTTGCTAATTAGGAAAAGAACGCCAAAAAGAGGTTTTGTGGATAAAGGTAGATGTTAGCAGTATTATGTGCTTATCTTCCTGGCATTCTTATCCATAGCATTTATTAAAAGTATCCTCTACTCAAAATCATTTATTGCATTCTTAGCTAGACTTTGACAGACCTTGAATTAGTTGCTCCATAGTTTCCATCAAAAATAAATGCAGACCATTTTAACCTTATGGAAAATCATGCTTCCCTTAGTTATTCGTATAGTTGTGCACAAATATTTCCACGTGTGTTGCTTTGGTCTGTGGTCTTTGGTCATGCCAAAAGAAACCATCTAAAACAGAACCTTTTTGAGCCCCACCCAACCAACCACGTGGGCTATCTTGACCATTTAATATTCACTATTAACCCAATGGACATTTATGATATTGAAGTAGTACCCTCAAAACGCGAGATTACTTAATTTTAAAATAAAGCTTTTCGCCTTTTCTGATGATGCCATGACATTATGGGGGCCCTACAAACAGTCTAATAGGTCTGGGGTTCAAAACCCGCTAGCCACATTTTTTGTATGTCTTAATGCCTCATAGTTTATCCCATTTTCTTGATTTTTTTCCATCCTTGTGCCTGCAATTTATAATCCGAACCATTCAACATTTTCATAGGACTAATAATCTAAAAGATTTGCTCATGGATTTTGAAAAATGCATGAAAAACACTAAACAATCTAATCCTTTCCCCCCCACTCTTGTGGCCCCCAACTCATGATCCAAACTGATTAGTGTTCTCATTAAAATGACAAACCCCCAAGACATGAAGTTTCATGTCTTAGATCTTCATGGATTTTGAGATACATGTGAAAAACACACACACAAAAAAAAAAAAAAAAAAAAAAAAAAAAGCTTCATCCCACTTTTTCATTTTTCTGCACTCGTGAGCCCCAAGTTCATGATATAAACCGCTCAACATTCTCACAGAATAGACAAACCCCATGGTGTGAAATTTCATATCATAGATCCTCAATGATTATGAACGATATGTCAAAAAAGCATAAATAACCTAATCCCGCTTTCTGTTTTTTCTGCAGTCTTGTGTGCCCCAATTCATGATTCGAAGCGAAAATTATATTCACGCGCTTCATCTTCTTTCTTACAAGTAAAATATTAGTATTAGAAGTGCAATTTATCTGAGGATTTGGCTTAGGATAGATCGGAATTGATTAATAGAATTCATGTGGCTGACCCTAATATAGTTGGGACAAGGCTTTGATGATGATGATGAGTCATTTTCTTAGACGTTTTAGTTGCGAGCGAAACCTTTTTATCAAGTGATGGTGAAGAACAGTTTGGGGCATGTCTTATTAACTTGATGTTGCAGAAATAGTATCAGCAAAAATGCCTATGCTAAGCTTTGGCCCCAAACTAAACTAATAAATTTATAAATTTACAAATATTTTATTATGAATTAAAATAGTTCCAACTTCCAATATTAAATTTGTTTTTCTGTGAGATATTATTGCGAAGAAAATAAATCCAAAATAAGCAAAATATAACATTAGAATCATTCTTAAAATACTAAATGTCAAAATTTATTCAAAAGGGGAAAAAGTGTTGCAAACTTTCAGATGAACTACAATTGGAAAGTAAAGTTATAAATTTCCATGTATTTTGATTTTTCATATAATTTTCGCATAAAAAAGCAAGAATAGAACTTTATGTTAATTGATATCCTATCTCCAAATTAAGACGTTACTACTAATTCAAAATATATAAATCCTTATATTCATTGAAAATTTTACAAAATCTCAGGTTCTTTTGCCTATTATAAGAAAAAAGATAGATCTATCATTTTGCTATGCATGTAATTTTCTAAATACCAGTCAAAGCGGTAAAGAATCAGGATTGTGTGTGCAACACAAAGGCGATATAATATTTGTTCTGCAGTCTAATACAATTATTCTCACTTTCTATATTCTCAACTACTCATTTTCTATATTCTCACTCATTCTTTAAACAACCTTTGTTACAAATGGAATCCAATTATGGAATTATAGATAGATGTCGGAGATAATTATACTTCTTGCATGGAAGCAACCCAAAGTGGATTTTTCAAGGCAAACTTTAGCGTCTTGGGTTTTGAAATATCCTTACACAATTAATGAAGTAAGGCCAACTCTATACTTTATAACTACAATGGATAATTTTTACAAGTGAGTGATTTTACTATGTGCCAATGAGTAAGTATTGTTCTTTACAAAGCAATAATCCAACAATATGCCCATTTCAAGAATCGAGATTGTGTATGCAATATAGAGCTGATCATTGAAATCTTTGTATGTTTATTCATTAATACTCTTCTTCAAATTAGTTTTCATACATTTATTTTAATTTTTGAAATATTTTTATGCAATTTCATAGAGTTATTGTATGTAATACAAGAAGGAATCCTCATTTTGATTGGTTTGAATTTTAGAATGAGGTCCACTAACACTAATGGATTTCTTACACTGACATTGGATAACTTTTACAGTGAAACAATCTAATAGTGGCACCCTTTACCATTCTTATCATTTTCAAATATTTTTTCCAGAAAAAATCTAAATTATTTTTAGACGACTTTCATTCCTTCTCTAGCCTGATGAAAATGCTTGCGTTTTTAAATTGGTCGCTTGGATTTTTTTGCATATTTTATTTTTAATTTTAATTATGGTAGATCCTGATGAATACATTAGATACCAATTCACTATTATTTATTACGACACCCGCCAAACCCTTTCAATGAAAAAACTAAATATGTATTTGAAAATGTTACGGGCCCATTAAATGATTCTCACGGTTTCAAAAAATATATTTTAAGTAAAATTTACAAATGATTTTAAACAACTTTCATTCTTTTCCTGAACTGACTGAACATATTTGCGTTTTGAAATCAACTATTTGTATGATTTTTTATTAAGGCTTGGGCTTAGCATGGGCTTGTTCTGCTGATTTTCTTTTATGATGATACATTTGAGATCCTCTCTCCAATTTTGAGCAGCCAATAATACCTCCTCTATAAAACCTTCAATTTTATAATGGCTCCTTAGCGATCATTTGTTTGCACTCATTTACATATGTAAATGATAAACACACAATGGTTATGCATCAATCATGTTTTTATGCACTCATTTATGCATGTTATGCGTAAATGAGGTGTATAATGAAACCATTTACCCACCAAAATTTTCACACCTGTTCAGGTGTGAAAATGATTCACACCCACAAACCCAAGAAGGCAGTGCAGTTCACTGTTAGCAATTCACGTGATTATGAGTGTAGGCCCCATCAACTACCTTTATTTTTGTGGGCCTCGTACTTATAGTCCAAACCGTTAAATTTGTTTATTGAAGTGATAGACCCCAAGATCTTGAATATGATTATCTTAAATCTTCATAGATTATGAGTAATTGGAGAAAAAGTCCCGATCTATAAAAATCTATTTCTCTGCACTTTTGTGGGCCCCTAATTCATAATCAGGACATTAACTTTCATATATAAGAATTCTTCATGGATTTTGAGAAATTTGTGAAAAAACATAAAAAAGAATCCAAATACATCTAGAACAGTTGGATATACTCCTTTTCTCATGTGAAAATGGTGATGTTCACAAACATGGCAAGCCGTTTCACCTATGTAAATGTGTTACATTAACATGTGTAAAACCTATTTTCATATCACATGTTTACAAAGGCAAATGACTCCTTAAATATTTGAATTTAAATGACCCGTAACTGATTTTCAACATTATTAAGAAATAAAAGTATTGAATCCTCCATAAATTTATTTCTAACATTGTAAAAAATTTAAAGCAAACATTATTTTGTTATCTGAAAAATAATACAAAAGCTGTGTGTGTGTGTGTGTGTGCGTGTTCTCTTTCATGCTTCCGCTCCCGCTCCCACTATGCCAATCGAAACCATCTAAATCACAGCCTTCTTGGTCTCCGCACACTTGCGCTATATTGACCATTCAACATTCACTATTATACCTAACAGACAGTTATGATACAGTGATATCTCTCTCTCTCTCTCTCTCTCTCTCTCTCTCTCTCTCTCTCTCTCTCTCTCTCACTTTAAACAATAAATATAAAAGCACAGATTATCTCCTATCAAGGCAATCGAAACCTTCTAGATCATATCCTTTCGGGGGCTGCCCATATGGGGTATCTTCGCAAGTCAATATTCACTATTAAACATTTGATTTTGTAGTTTGAGATGAAAGCATCACAAATTAATATCACATATTCTTAAAGTGCTATATCATCATCATCATTATAAAAGCCTTGTACCAACTGTGTTGGGTCTTAATGGGCTATATATTCTTTTTAATTAATCATGTATAATATGAATTTATCTTCAAATGATTATACGAACATTTTTTTATTAACTCATACTTAATTTTGGTTGTTATTTTAATTTAGGGAAAACTACCAAAAAAATCCCCATAGAACCCTACAGGTAGAGGTGAAAGTGGGCGGCCCGCGGACGGCCCGTTATAGGCTCGGCCCGAGCTCGGCTCAAAAGACAAAAGAGCCGAGCTAGGGCCTAGTAGGAGGCCCGTTTGCTTAAAAAGACCGAGCTCGGGCTTGATGAAGCCCGGCTCGTAAGCCCTAGGGCCTACATATATTAATACATATATTATATATATGTACACTATACAGTATATAATACATATATGATATAACATAATCCATATATCCTAAACCTTAGTTTTAATCCAATATAAATAATCCCTAAACCCTAAACACTAAACCCTAAGCACTAAATAATCCATAAACCCTAAACCTAAGCACTAAACCTTAAACCCTAATTTTAATCCAATATAAATAATCCCTAAACCCTAAGCACTAAATAATCCATGAACCCTAAACCCTAAATCTAAGCACTAAATAATTCATAAACCCTAAACCCTAAACCTTTATTTTATGATGCTAGCCGAATACTTTATTTTATTCTATGATGCTATTGGAGTTTAATTTGATTTGTATTATTGTTGGAGTTTGATAATGCTCATCTACATTAACATTGAACTATTATGGAGTGTTGGAACTGGGCTTCCTTCGCTTTTATGGAGTCTTTCTTATTTTAGTTAATTTTGATTGCTGCAATCCAAATTATGGGAATGAGAATATGGGATGAATGCATGTATTTGACCATTTTTTGTTTTGGTTTGCATATGCAGATTTCTTTGAATTCCGACAGGATTTTTTTTCCTGAAAATTTTTTTTTTCAGCGAGTGCTATATCATTATAAAACGGGCCGGGCTCACGAGCCGAGCCTAGGGCCTCAATCGAGCCGGACTCAAAGGGCCGGCCCTAGGGCCTCAACTTAATAAGAGCCGAGCCCGAGCCAGGGTTTTTGAGGCCCTCTCGAGCTCGGGCCGAGCTAGGGCCTACTGAAAAATACTAGAGCCAAGCCTAGGGCCTCTCAAAGCCCGGCTCAGCCCGACCCACTTTCATCCCTACCTACAGGACCGACGAGGACCCAATAGCATGTTGAAGACGGGAGGGGTCTCTTGACCTTTTTTGTAGGTTGGTCAATATCGACCATTCTGTAGCGTTCATTCCGGTCCCTTCTCCTTCTTTCTCCCTTCTCCTTCCCCACACCCACTTGCGCTGCACTTCCTATCCCTGCACTGCGCCTGCACCACTGCACTACATGCCTAGCCATCTCCTTCATCCTTCTTCTTTTTCTTTTCTTTCCTTTCTTTCTCCCATCCCTTCCTTCTCCCTCTCCATCTTGTCTTCCTTCCTCCCTTCTCCATGTGCGCCACTTTCACTCCAATGCTGCACCTACTCTCATTTCCTCCATTCTCCATAACACCAACATTGCCACCTTCACTACATTGCCCACCACTGCGCGACCACACCTACAACAGCACCACGCTCATAACCCCACAACGCCCACTTGCACTCACAGCCCACTCGAATTGCCTCCCTGCACTCACACCCCACTTGCATATACTACACAACCCCATACACTCACTACCCTCTCTGGTGCAACCTTGAACCTTCAATGCGCCACTCTCGCTCTTGGTACTCTTTCAGTCATTTTGTCGAACATCTGATCTGCGTTCTTCTCACTCGCTTGTGGAAGAGAGAAGAGCGCTTTTTCTTCTTCTTAGCTCTAATGGGCAATATCGACAATCACTATTTAGCTTCTGTCGGTCAAATTTTTTCTGACCTATTACTGTTTTATTCGTTGAACGCGACAGAATGGTCAATATCAACCATTTCTACTTCCTCCTAATGGTCAATATCAACCAATCTATCGGTCAGATTTTTTCCAACATGTAACTATCTTATTTGCTGAACACTACAAAATGGTCGATATTGACCATATAGCAAAGTGATTAAAAAAAAAAAAAGACTGAAAAGGAACTTGATGACCCCTCCCATCTTCAACATGCTACTGGGTCCTCGTCGGTCCTATGGGGATTTTTCTGGTAGTTTTCCCTTTAATTTATTATTCAGTTTATATGAGAGTGTGAGACAACCCATGCATTGCCTGTGCTTTATGCTAATACAGCTAATGGGGTTTGACATGGATTTTAAATTTATAGTAAAACCATTACCTGATTTTTTTTTTGTCCAAAATCTGTTTGGAAATGTATGATATGGTTAATTGTCCTATATTCTTTTTACTTTTTTTTCATTGAGTTGTATAGTTAATTACATCCTCTTAAATTAGAAGAGAATTTCGAACAGAGAATCCCCCAAAAACTACAATGCCAACACGCTTATTTGCTGGATTAGTGTTGCAACCATAGTTATCAAATTCGTTTCAGTTCGGACGAAACTTCCAATTTATATCGTTTCAAAGGGAAAACCAAACCGAACATCCCTTCTGAAGATGTTCGGTGGGGATTTCGTTCGATTTCACCCGAATGTTAGGGTTTCAGTCTAAAACTACCAATTTCAAACGAACAATGTCTGAAACCTCAATTTGGACGAACTGAGAGTTCGAACGTCAAAAGAAGAAAAGTAGAAATTAACGTCTTGGGATTTTGAAGAGAAATAAATTATTGCAATGGGCGAGACACTTGTTTCACATACCCTCATGGAGGAATGAGTTTTGGCAGAAACCCCTCATTTCTTCTTTCTTGGCAGCATGCAACCCTTAAACTTTCAATCGTTCTACAAATTCAACTCCAAAAGGCAATTATCAGCCACGAAATCTTTGCTTGGCTCATTTCCCTTGCTTTATTTTGAGAATCAAGCACAAACTCGAATCCTTGTCCGCGCCGAGACCTTTTTGATGAAGTTCCTCCCTCTCTGAACTCCCTTGTTGCTGCAAAAGCCAAATTCCCTTTCCAAATCTCACATTAGAGCTCTCCAAGTACACCCAAATCTCTCCATGAATGCAGCGCCATCGTCTGTTTCTTCTTCTTTCTCGTTTTATCTTTTATATATATATGGGTAAGGGTCGTGACGAGCTTTTTTTTATATATACAAGGAGTCGTGTGAGTTGTGACATGTTCTCTTTGTTTTTTTGTTGCTAAAGTGGCAAGTCCTTTAAATGAAGGGTTCATGATGATCTCTGGAAGTGAGGCCCACTTATTGAGTCTTTGATGAGTTACGGATTTGAGTACTACCAAAATTTCTTAATTATGAAGGTCCACTTAATAAAAATCAAAGCAGCAGTGACGTGAATCTTGTCCTACATAATTTGTTAATTATCAAGGCCCACCCTTTAATGATCTGTGGCGTAGTACTGTCTTTCTATTTTATGCTTGTGCTATATGAGGGGGATGTATTTGTTAAACGTAATAAAAAAAATATTTTTTTGGAAATTATATTTGTGATCTTAGTACATGATTTATATATATATATATATTACAATTTTTTTATATATTCCGAAACGAAATTCCGAATTGGAAAGACGAAATGCCGAATTACCCGAAATGTTTCAGTTTGGAGTCAAACTGAAATGGGATCCGAAACGAACTTGACAACTATGGTTGCAACACCACCCCAAAATCGTTCCAACAGGACTCCAGCAATTAGCACAAGCATAGTGTTAATAAGGGTGTGTTTGGTTGTTCCCTTTTAAAAGTGCTTTTAGCTTTTGAAAGGTCCTTAAACATTAGATTAAATTAACTTTTTAAAGCACTTCTCTAATAGTAAAAAGTTAAACTTCACTTTTTGAGGAAGCCAGCCCCCACCCACTTCTCTTTCTAGTTTCTAGAAACGAATGCTTGTGGGAAGCACCTAAGAAGTAAAAGAATGATCTTTTCTTCTTTTTTTTTTTAAATTTTAATTTCTCTTCCCTCTCTTCTGTAGCCCCTCCATCAATTCAAACACAACCCCACCCAATCACCAACCCCCCCCCCCCCCCCCCCCCCCCCCTCCCCCTCCCCTCTCCTCTCTCTGTGAGTTTGCCCACCTTTCTTTTTGTCCTTTCATCTCCCTCTTCTCTCTCCTTTCTGGCTTGTCTCTCCCACAGAAATCTCCTCATGGATAACAAGTATCAGACCCTAATATTTTTTTGGTCAAGATTTGCATTTTTTTCCATTCGTTAGATGTATCAGTTTTCATTTGTCTAAGATGCCCTATTAAGAGTAAGAATGATGAATGGAGCCAAGCAGGGCTCTCAAGCTTGTTAGTAGTTTAGGAATCGAAATGGATGCTTAGGAAATCACACCAAGCTCATGGGCAGTGACTGGGAAGATATTGCCTGTGAGGTATTTAATTGGAATTGCGGGACGAAGTATCAGAAACATCCCTCAAATAACTGAGAAAGCTCAAATTGGTGATGCAGAGACATATGGAGGACAGCAACCAAGATGATTGCTCCAACACACACAAAAATAAAAAATAAAAAATTCTGCATATGAATGCATAATTAGTCCATGTGCAGTACTATCTCCTTTGATTAATGAACCCTTGTGATTTGGGCCGCTGAAACATGAGCAAGTAGAAAACCAAGTGTTAAGGTAGACAAGATGGCGTACAAAAGTGTAGGGCTCATTTGTTTGCATGGAATAAAATGTTTTCCAACAAAGGATGATTAAAGAGGTGAGTGAATGATACAAGGTGGAGATTTAGATGGGACATGACGTTCATGGGGTTTGATTTATGAGGGCAATGGCTGGGTATTGATTTTCCATATCCCTTTCATTCATTTTACATTAAAGGAGAGATGATTTGATGGACATATATGGGTCTTCATTTTTATTTCGTCAATTTTAGCCACTTCTAGGAATTCCTTTCTTGGAATTCAATTCCATGCAAACAAACAGATCATTAACTAAAACACAGGTCAGCAGCCCAAATCACAAGGGTCCATTAGACCAATGGTGTGCTTGGATAGATGCCAAAATTGCATTTGGTTTGAATAGTATGCCAAATCATAAAATGTCCTTGCTTTGCCTATTTATATTTTAAAAGAGCCTTTTTGTGTCTTAACCAAACCACGGGTCCTTTCACTATTAAAAGGTAGGTATAAAAATTGCGCTAACCAAATAACCTTTTCTTCTAAAAAGCTGCTTTGAAGAAGTAGCTTCTTAGGTAGTGTTTGGTTCGCGTGAATGGAGCTCGGAATGGAATGGTCATTCCAACGGAATGACCATTCCAGCGTTTGGTTCGCCAAAAAGGGGCGGAATGGCCATTACCTCCGGAATCCCATTCCTTTATGTGAGGGAATCACCATTCCATCCAAGAACGGAAGGAATCACCATTCCATTCCTTTCTAACTTTTTGTTGAGACCAAAATACCCTCGCTTATAATATTATTATTATATCATAATAATAATATAATATCTTTTTCACCCAACCATTGTGGGGCCCACCCAAAATATTATAATAAAATATAATAATATATTATTATATCATAATAATAATATAATATCTTTTCCACCCAACCATTGTGGGGCCCACCCAAAATATTATAATAAAATATAATAATATATTATTATATCATAATAATAATAATATAATATCTTTTTCACCCAACCGTTGTGGGGCCCACCCAAACTATTATATCTATCTATCTATCTATCTACTATTATAAAAGAGGCTATGTTGCATGGTTTTTTCAACCAACCATTGTGGGGCCCACCCCCAAATATTATAATATAATATAAGAATCTATTATTTTGAGAAATTGCAAAATTTTTCACTACACCTTTGTAGGGCCCACCCAAAAATATTATAATGCAAGCTTTTTCACTACACATTGTGGGGCCCACCCTCAAATAGTATAATATAATATAATAATATATTATTATGAGAAATTACAAACTTTTTCACTGCACCTTTATGGGGCCCACTCCCAAATCATCCACCACAAACAATGCAAATGTGACAGTAGAATCTAACATGGGTATTTTGGTCAATCTTATGTAAATTTGATTCTATTCCAGGCAGCATTCCAGCGTACCAAACGCAGGAATATGAATCAGAATTTCATTACTGGGTTGATTCCTCGGCGTACCAAACGCTGGAATGGAATTGACTATTCCTGCCTCATTCCATTCCATTGTCATTCCGGTCTCCATTCCATTCCTGCCTACAACCATTCCAGCGAACCAAATGCTACCTTAGATGCCACTATTGGGAACATAGTTTGACTTTTAGAAGCCCAACCAAACACAACTTAAACCTTAGGAACTGCACCTCCTACAATTTACATAAAAATCCATGCTTTATTTGTACCTAGCTTATATGTGCCCACATATACTATATAGAAAACATGTCCCTGCTACAGCTCCATGTGAAAACAAAATAGACAATCGATAGAGCTCCATATGCCTTAAACATGGTAACCTAGGCCAATGACAATGGACAACCATCAACCAACAATGCCAAGGATGCACCTTATTCTCATTATTTTTAATGCTCAATGAGTGTGCCTGTCATAGCCATCCTAAAGGGATCCAAAGGACTGGTCAGGGTAGGTCTGTCTAATTTGGTCTGGTTGATCTCATAGCCTTTCATCTGTCAAGTCAATTAGATAATAGGCACCTTACTGATATAAAAATACCACCTAGGGCAATCATATTTTTAACCTCCATACTACCTATTCCAGTTCCCACTTTCCAAAACGTATCTGGGAATCTTGTGCTGATCTGGATCTGTGCAATTTTTTCTCTCTTGAAGACCCAGTTTAACCATCCCTGTCCCTGAGATAATGCATTCCACTCTCTGCTTATTCTGGTTAACTTGGAGCTGTTTGTTATTTTCACCTGATCTTCATTTTGAAATGTTAAAGATAATTCCTCAAGTCTTTACATAATACTAATTCACAACTAATTGACCCACAATGGTAAGAGTTATTCTTATTGAAAGTTCAATGAAGTTTTGAATAAAAATGTTGTTCCTTATGAATACTGCATTTGAACCAGTAAAAAAAAATGGATACTGCATTCGATTCAAGTTCATCACATTTTACTAGCTTCAATTTTATATTGTGTTTTCTTTTATACTTGGCCAACCTTTTAAATCAATAGCAAAACACGCAGCATTTCTCATGTTGAGGTTACTGTCTTCTGGTTCTATCTTTCCAATTGCACTGAGTGTGTTATTTCTCACTTTCAGATTGTATGCCCCAGGCTTAGATTCATCAAAGTTTGCAGCTTCTTTATTTAATCAATTACTCTCCTTAAATTGCTGGGTAATGTGATTTACTAATAGTCAAACCTGGTAATGTGATTTACTAATAGTCAAACCTGATCAAATGTTCAGGTTCCTGATGCTCCCTTGCAGAGGGCTTCTGATGTTCCTCCAGTTTTCAATCAGGTGTGGATGAATGAATCTCATGACTCTTTGGATCTTCCCCCTGAGAAAGGAATTCCTACCATGATCACATGGAACTATGGAGGAAAGGATGTTGCAGTAGAAGGCTCCTGGGACAATTGGAAATCGAGGTATATACATGTCTCTCACAAAATATATATACATATTTTTATGTATTTATTTTTCATCGTTAGAAATAAAAACGTGGGGAGTATCTGAATGAAGTTTAAAGTTTTTTTTATCAGTAGAATACGCAAGGGAAAACACCAAATGGAGAGATTGAATGCAGCTTAGATACTAAGGAGTTCAAAAATTTTGGTAGAGAAGTTGATTTTTCTTTCTGCTATCTATCTGGTGTTTCACAGAAAGAAAAACCATGTCAGTTGCATTTCTACCTTTCTGTACCATATAACCATCAGCTTCAGTTGCCAATACTGGCTTGGGATGAAGAACACAGGAAGGCCGTATCTTTTGTGTGGTTTTGATTTCTAAGACCCCAGCTCACAACAGAAAGGATAACCATCGACTCTGCCAAAATGCTCAAATCAGATCTGATTTGCTGTATTTTATGGCAATAAGAATTATCAGAATGCAAAACATAAATTTTTAAAAGGTCCTTGACAATTACATTTTTTGAACTTTCAGAAAGAGTTTGCAGAGATCTGGCAAGGACCATTCCATCCTCTTGGTCCTCCCTTCAGGTGTCTACCAGTACAAATTCATAGTGGATGGTGAATTGAGATATATTCCTGATCTTCCTTGTGTAGCTGATGAGATGGGCTGCCTCGCTAATCTTCTTGATGTGCATGTATGTATTCATCCCATGTCCTGAATCCTGATTCATGTTATCATTCATAAAGGCACATCTTGAATTCCTAGACCCTTGTGTCTAAGTAGAATAGTAAACACAATTTTACCTTGCATGTGTGTATTTCACAAAATCCAGATGACCTAAGCTGTCCATTAGGTGGCCTTATACAGTTATACTGGCCTAAAGGTCATTTAGTCAATGGTTGGCCCACCTGTTGAGTTGACCATTATGATTTATGGCCAGGACAGGGCAAATACATGCTTGGTCCATCTGGCAGATGGCTTAGGTCTCATACAGACATGCTGCCACGTTGGTGCGGTGGCAGTTTTAGGCACAGTTGGATTCTCTCTAGGTAAAACATGACTTCTCTTCATTGAATAAAACATTGTGGATTGCTGATCAGGAAAATGCCATTTTTTTTTACTTGGTAGCATGACTTGAACCCCCAAACTCGAGATTGAAATAGTAACTAAGCACCTTCCAGTGGCCAGCTCTCGTCATTTGCTTTTGTAATATTATTCTTATTGAGGGATTGCAGACAATGTTTTTGTGTGTAACATGTGTCCTTAGTCCATGGCTTTTTTTGCACTTAATAGAAATTTATTGATTTACTGATTAAGAAAAGTCAATTGAAAGTTTTGTAGCTTGATCTGAGACACCTTGAAATTCAAACTTACAGAAGTTTAGCTGTAAATTGTGGAACAATTCAGAGTAAATATAACATTGTGGTTTGAGAAATGGAGCAGATGAGTGTTTCTGCCTTTGGTGGCTATGACCCACCTGAAATAATGGACCTGAATATGCCAGAACCCTAAGGGCCTGTTTGGCACTTTACGAAATTAGTAAAAGTCAAGTAAAGCCTCCATTTTTCAGACTAGGGGTCACATCAATAGCACTTTAATTCAAAATACCCTCCGCCTTTTTTTTTAAAAAAAAAAAGCCAAAAAGCAACATCCTTTCTCCACTAAAAGACAAAAAAAAGCTCCACTTTTCTATACAAAAAGTCAAAAAGACTCCATACGAAACAACTAAAAATAAAATACCATCATAACCCCATTATATTTTATTCTCTCTTGATTTGGTCGAGAAGACAACTTCCCAGTAAAGAACACGCCCAAGCATATACAAATACAAGTTTTGTTATTATACTTTTGTGTTGTATTATAATGTCCAAAACTTCTATGTGGCCTCATCCTCATTGTCTAATGGGGGGAACACTCAGTCACTGCTGTCTGTGCACCCAACCCTACACTTTCGTGGAGCTTGTACTACGCTTCCTCATTCCCCTGTATCTGAACCATTCCCTCAAGCTTCTCCTTCACCTTGCTGCTATAGATAATGATCTTGTTTTCCGGGTGTTCTTCCTCTTTCTTATTCCTCTTCCTCCATATCGGCCCCAGGCCTTTGTTCGTCGGCTTCAATTTAATGGATTAGTAGGAAAGATGGTGGTATTAATTATATATATAATTAATGCCTCCATCTTCCCTACATCGAGTACGCCCGTGCACGTATATAGTTCGCGTGTCCGTGTGCTCATGCGCGAATATAGTTAGTGCGTGTACGCTCCCGTGCGCGCCTTTTGGTATTCTTCTGGGTCACTAGCTTCTTCTCTTTCGTTAGTTGATGCTAGATTGAAGGCTAGGAGATTGACTTGAAGAGCTAGCTTCTATTGATGGTTCCAAGGATCAAAATAGCGGTTGCGGCAAGCGTAGTGTTCAGTGGCCAAAATGCTACGTAGCGGTTGCGGTGATACGTAGCGGTGTAGCGGTGTGAATTTTTTAAATGGTCAAATTTTTTTAAATCTTGTATAATAAACAATATTGCATTTCTTTAGTGATTTTGAAACCATATAAGGGTAGAGATAACTTTAGAAAAGACGGTTGAGGAGAAGAAATAGGAAAAACAGTGTTTAAAACTAAAATTACTTGGCTCTATTAGGTTTTAGACCGTAGCGCCGCTATTTTCAAAATAGCATAGCGGCCTCGACCGCTACGGCTGATAACGCAGGCGCTACGCTAGATAACGGCCGTTATTTTGAACCATGAATGGTTCCACTTCACCGGCAGCTGCTATTAGTAATGCCTATGCTTCTCCTGCTGCTGGATAAAGACTAATGACACTTTTTCCGCATCCACAGCTATTTAATAGACTTAGTAAATGCTTTAGAAGCTATTTTGTAAGCTACTGGGTCATAAACAATTCGCAGATAGTCACTACCCCCTAGTATGTGCCGCTTTCCTAATCAAAAGATAGGAGAGCGCCCCTTCTCCCAAAGTTACTGGGTCATTTTGCGGAGTTCCTTCGACATGGTTCTACTTCTCTCAAGCGCCCTAGGGGTGAGTTATAGTTTTCAAAATCGGAATCGTATCGCAAATCATTAATACCCATGAATCGAATCGAATCGAATCGCGAATCGTATCGTGAATCCTAGGGTTTTTTATTTTTCTAATAAAAATTAAAAATAATTAAAAATTAAAAGAAAAGAAAAAGGAAAATTTAATTATTCATAACCATCTATTTTTCCATTTATAGTAGTATAAATATAATAAGTAAGTCTTTCATACAATCATATCAAGAACATCATGACATATATTATTATATATATCTATGAAATAAATGATATGTAAATAGTTAAATAAGTTTAAAGTATCAATATATTTTTTTTTATTATCTTTAAATCAAAATATAAAAATAAAATAAAATCCAAACCATCAATCTTACACGATTGGATATCTCTTAGAGTTAAGAAAGTGTTCATGAAGAAAAAAAGCCAAAATAGATTAAAAAAAAGAAGATATAAACAAGCATCATACGTACAGTCAAATACTTTAGTTAAATGCATACTTTAGTTAAATACATGTTCTTTATTCATCTTTAAAACTTTATCAAAGCCGTAAAAAATTCTTATCAGGTTTCGTTAACTACTAAATAACCTTTTAAAAATACAAGCGATAAAAGAAAAAGGAGAATAAAGAAAGAAAAAATGTAAAAGATTATTAATATTAGCTTATTGGCTATAGCCATTCTCGCTTAGTCGAATCGCTTGAATTGTAAGATTCAATTAAACGAGTATCGAATCGTAGGATTCACACCTGAATCCTAATATTCATTTGTAAATGAGATTCATTACATAGATACAAATTGTTTTCCTTGAGATTCGGGATACGAATCGGGATTCAGGATATGAATTGTGAGATTCGGGATACGAATCGGGATTCAGGATATGAATTGTAGGATCCTGATAACTATGGGGTGAGGTTTTGATGTATCGCAGAATCCGATAAGCCGCTTCTAAGTCATGATCTCAGCTGGTCCATAAATCAGTGGGAGTGATCAGCAGATTTATGGACAAGCCGAGATCATCTCACTTAGAAGCTGCTTATTAGATTCTGCAATACATCAAAACCTCACCGGGAAGAGCACCTTTGCTATCATCTCCTCAAGATATAGGGCCTGCTATGAGACTTCTTGGCCTTCTCCTTTTCCTTTTTTTTTTTTTTTTTATTTATTTTGCTGGGAAATGGCAGTATTTGAATTAAAACAAAGATGATTCAACATGGAAAAACCTGAAAGATAGGAAGGTCTCAGCTCCAAGATGGAAGTATCTTATTTTCTTTAATTTATAAAAGGAAGTTTTTAGTTCCTGGATTGAATTTTTTTATCAATGCCTTCATCATTCCTTGATTTGTTCAGACCTTGGGATGCTCATGAATACATTGAATTCTCAAGCTTCAGTTGTGGCATCCACCCGTCAATCTAGTTGTGGTGCAGGAGATCCAAGTAAGAAATCCTGTGGACCCATGGGTCCCTCTATTCGTGCACACTGAATAGCCAAGAGGCTTGAATGGACAGCCAGACAGCAATAACCATGCAGGAATATGGAAGGGGGTATACAGAAGATCCTAAAAAGAATTTTCTTTTTTCTATCTTGATGGGACCTTTGTTACTTTTCGTTATTTGCTTAGCCTAGGAAGTCCAGGATTTCTGTAGAAATGTGATGGATGGGATTAGAAATAGGTTTTTGTTGGATTGGAAAACACATTAAAGTATTGTAGCACTCTTGTAAAGATGGTTTTATTATTTTTCTTTTTCTTTTTTTTTTTAAACAAAAAAAAAAAGGGTGTGAATGTGCTTTGGAAGTTAGTATTCTTCATTGCTTTCTTTATGAAAGCTAGGCATGAGGCCTGTTCAATCATTCTCTCTTTGTTTCATATCAAGGAGCAGGTTGGAGGCTTAATTACACGTGGAAAGATATTTTGGCTGTTACTGTGAAAGAACTACTGGCATTCTGGCTGTTGCCTCTTGGGTCTAGCAGCAACCACAGGATTCAATGGCTTTAAAGGGTGGATTTTTTCAATCTTCAGTTAAGATGAGTTGCCAAAGTTGTCCTTCGATCGTTGGAATTTCATCATTATCACATGCAATAGAGAGGCGGTTGGGTTCTTAATGCATCAATTTGTCTAACTATGTGTATATACGACATCATTTGCCCCACCCATATATTCATGGAATGGACTACTAAAAAGTAAAAATGAAGGCAACAGGTAACAGATGCTTGAAAGATGGAAGACAAAAAATAAATAAAATGGTTACCTTGCTTGTGTGCTTATACATGGAAACGTTGCCATCAAGATGGAAAGTATTTTTTATTTATTTATTTACTTTTTTCTTTTCAACGCTTGTTGCAAAAGTTCTCCTGCTGGTGTATTGGAGGTAATGATTGAACCTTAAGTGGTGAGATAAGGTGCCAAGTGATTAATGGGCATGATGAGATGTAATGGGTTTTGCTTTGTGGAGTAGGGGTTGGTGACATGATGGTGGGAGTGTGAGCTCGAGATGGGGCTTCTTGGGATGAAATGCAATTAAACAAGACCTGATATGGATGATGGGGTGATGGTGCTAGGTGAAACGCAGTCCACTAAAATAGATGATGAGATAAATACTTAAATAGGCCCACTAGGTTCGATAGAGTGGCTGATGATGAGGCGTGGCCCTCTAGGGTTGACGTGTAAATGTGATAGCTTGAGATATAAGAAGTGCCCGCTGGTGGCAGAGTGGAAGATGATGAGATGAGATAGCTGGTGTTGAGCTAACATGGAGACCGACTTAATGGGGTTATTTGAAAATGTGATAGTGATAAGAAATTATGGTGCCTGCTAGAGACAGTAGAGCAGCAGAGGATGAGATGAAGCTAGGCCGGGTTGGATGACCTGGAAATGGGTTGGTTAGAGGTGATAAGATGGACTCAAGAGCCAGATGATATGGAGTGGGACATGCTGGGGCTATGTGAAAATCTGATAGTGATGAGAAATTATGGTAACTGCCAGAGGTGGTAAGAGCTGCTGAGGATAAGATTAGGCGAAGCCTGGTGGATGTGGAAATGTGATAGAGGTGATAAGATGAATGCAAGAGCCAGTGCAATGGACAATGATGCAATGAGGTGACCCCAAACATTATTCATTGGCTGGGTGTCATGGATCTCATTTGATTTTAGCTTAACTTTTAAATAGTTATTATCTATTTATGTTTTTTTCTAAATGTCCTGAAATTTAGTCAGTTTACTACTTGACTTCCTAAGTAGAAGCTGTAGTGCGCCTCACAAAGGTTGCCTTCTTCTTAATATTATCATGATCATGATCATGATCATTATGTCATTCTGTTTCAACTCCTAACTTCTTCCTTTGATCACCAGAAGGGCAGTTTTTGATTGGTCATTGGCCAAGAAGAGGGGCTGGTTAGTGATCGGCGTGTTTGACAGCAGCAGAAAATTGAGCCCCCCCCCCCCCCCCCCCCACCCCCACCCCACCCTGTCTCTTCCCAAAACCACTCACGCAAGAACAACATGAACTTTTGCCATTCTGAAAAAGGAAAACCAAAAAACAAAGAGAGAAATTTGCTTGAGGACCAATCAATTCTGACCTCCTAAAAAATTCATGCATTTTTTTTATTGAATGTTGAGTGGTAGTTTAGTTCTTTTTATCCATGTAGTATTTAGCTCCCTCTGGGACTTGTTTTGAGCATGGTCTATCTATTGGTACCAATGCCACCTATTGTATGGTCTGGAATAGTGGAAGTGCATAGGTGCCCAATATTTGCAAGCTAAAGACTTGATGATGCCATTCTAGTAATGGTGGATTTCAAATTGCATTGGGTAACTTCCAATCATCTTTTGCAGGACTATGTGCCAGAAAATCTAGAAAGCATTGCCGAGTTTGAAACCCCACCATCACCAGACTCAAGTTACGGCCAGCCATTTCCAGTGGACGAGGACTTTGCAAAGGAGCCCTTGGCCGTTCCACCACAGCTGCATCTCACAATCCTAGGGATGCAGAACTCAGCCACAGAACCTTCTTCAATGCCCCAACATGTTGTTCTCAACCACTTATTTATAGAAAAGGGGTGGGCTTCTCAGTCTCTGGTTGCACTTGGACTGACCCAGAGATTCCAGTCAAAGTATGTTACTGTGGTCCTCTACAAGCCTCTGAGAAGGTAATAAGGAGTCCCAGCTCTGTGTACAGAAGAGGTCAATGATTGTTGGGCAGTGGCATTTCCATTAACAAATCTACATTTCAGCTTAATTGTTGTCTGTGTTGTCCATGATATTTCAGCTGATGGATTGAGTGAGCTTTTCTCTATTCAAATTTTGCTTCCTTTTGTCGTGACTGTTGGTTGAAACTGATAGAAGGAAAACATCATAATTGGAAATGCTATTTTCCAACCAAAAAAGAATGCTATTGGCAGGGTCTTTGATTTCAGATTGTTTGTTGCAGGGTCTGTGGTTTGATCATCAGAACCAGATGACAAATACATTTGGCTCGTTCACTGTGATGATCAATAACCCCACCATAATCATCGTGATCACGACCACCATTTAGCATCATCATGGTCTGTCATAACCATAAGCATTATTATCACATCACCAGGACCACCACCAAGATCATTTTCGCCGTTGTCACCATCATCACCATAACCATCATCACCATAACCATTGTCATCATCGAAGCACTCACACTGTCCTTTTAGTAACGGCGAGAGGTGAGGGATTTTTGTAAAGCCACATTTTGAAAGATTTTTATATTGTAGAAAGTTTTTCTATGGGATAGTTTTTATTAAATAAATATTAGGCTTTTTGAAAGCAAAATATCTTTTAGTTATATGTTTTTTGAGTTACCAAACCTACTAGTATTTTTCACTTTACAAAATGGAAGATTATATTATCTAATATATTATTTTTCATACTTTTCTTTTTGCACCCAAATAGGCCCTAAAAGCTTGTGTTTGGCAATCCTTCAGTGGGTCCCAAGGTGACATTACCCTGGCCCAAAAACGGGCCCATCATCTTATCAGGAGGGCTAAATGTAAAATTTACAAATGGACTATCAAAATAGGATACCAATTGTTCAAACAAGTGATGTTTTGCTCTGTAGGAAAATGGATTCCAAATATTTTTCGTTTTAAGGTGCTTGTAAATTCAAAAGATCTCATCGTTGTTATAATCATCATTGTTATTTGGAGATCTATAAATAGCTTACTCTCTTCTGCAAAACCTATCTGTCTATGCCCCTATCTCTCTCTTGGAGAGAGACCTGTCTATGCCTCTCTCTCTCTCCAAGAGAGAGAGAGAGGGATAAGTGTTTCTGGGCTGCTTGATTGTGACCGTGACTATACAAAATTGACGTCTTTGAACCGGAATCTATGTGGAGTGAGTGGGTGGGTGGGTGAGACATCACTATAAGATATATTAGACCTCCATCTCTCTCTTTTATACCCTTTAATACAACAGAATGATTTCCCAGTCACCCACCTTTCGACCTTTCGAGTTTATTTTACCCACCTTTCGACCTTTCGAGTTTATTTTCCCTCTTTTAGTATTTTATATAAATATATATATGGAAATTCTCAAAAACTCCCATATCTTAAAAGGGGAGTTTCTGTCTTTATCTATTAGCCAAGAGAATCTATAAAATATTCACAGTTTTAGGAGAATATTTAGGAGAGAGAATGGGTGAATGTAGCATTGATGACACAAGTCACACTCTCATTAGCCAAAAGAGGGGTTTTTTTTTTCTTTTTTTTTTTGTGAAAAACACCTGAAGAGTTTTATAACGTTACTCATATATATATATATATATATATATATATATATATGTATAGAATTAATTTTAAACTTCTTTGTATGGAGAGATTTACATCTCGTTTTATTTCTCCTAATTGAACATTACAGAAAACCAAAAACCAAGCAAGCACCGCATCTTTTCTCTACATGCATGAGAGAGACTGGCATGGAAGTCAGAGAGTGGGGGCTCTGTTTTCTGTCAATTTCAAAGGCCCCCCTTGTTGAACTGGTTTTCTCAAAGGTACCCCTTTTATATATTTGCAGCTGCCCAAAGGACTCTTCTACCTCATCCAAGGTCTCTCCCCTCACTCGAGGGCGTCCCACCTTACCTGAGTTCTACTTCCCCCCACCAAAGGGCTAGGGGAGCCATCCCCCATAAGCTGGAATAAAAAAAAAAGAAATATTATTCTCGGGAAAATGTTGGATATTTTTTACTTTGCCATTTTTCTGGAGATATCATTGGGAAGTTGTGGAAAATAAAATGATTAAAAGAATACATAGATAAATATAGTATAGTATTTATTTTATATATATATATATAATTAGATTTTTTTCATGATACTTTTCCATGTTTATTCTAAGTTTCTCACTTTTCCAACGTTTTGTATCCATCACAATAATGAGGAAATACCATCCAGTTTACTATGATGATACTTTCAAAATATTATCGGCCTGGTTTGTTTCAAAATATTAAGACTTTGCATTTTCAAAAGTGGTTACAGATGAGGAAACAAAAGTGAACATCCAAAAATGACTATAAGATAATCTAACAAATGAATAAAGGGGAGATGGTAAATGACCACCTAGTAATTTAAATTCTTAAGGAATGTCATGGACCAATCGACATCTTTACCTTATTTCATTCACTTCTTACCGGGGGAGTACACGGATCGGATTGGTGTGGATTGGGCCAAATCCGTCACCAATCCCTTACCTACAGATTAATGAATTTGGAATCCGTCACCAATCCGTGGTTGTTAAAAACTAATCCGATCTGATCCATGGAGTATCGGATTGGATTAATCCGTTCAATCTAATGTTAAAAGAAAGATATTAAACATGTTGTAAAAAATTTCATATTTGACCCCTTAAAATTGTTTTCTTATTTTATATTTAGACATCTTAACCTATATTTAGACTCCTTAAATTTTTTATTTATATTTAATGTCAACGGATCGGATCGGATTGAATCTGCAGATTGAGGGTGAAATCCGTCACCGATCCATTGCTAATGGATTACAAGATTTTCAATCCGTCACCAATCCGTTTACAAATCCACAAATCAGATCGAATCAAATTGGTTTTACGGATCGATGAATTTTTGTGCACCCCTACTTCTCACCTCTTTCGTAATCCTAATTTGATTTCATAGATCAAGAATTCCAATGTCTATTCAATTCCATGGAAAGAAAGTGAGACACTCTTAATTTTAAACCCAAGTAACAATGGACTTGGGTCTCGCCCCAATCCACCCAAGTCCATATCCAATAACAACAGTTTTGGATAGTCCATGGGCCCTTCAGGCCACATCCAGGCCAAGCCTTAATATTTGTATCCCTTAATGGGCTGGCTCGAGTGTCAAACTCTAATGGGCTCGATCCAACCAACATGATTACAATCTCAACATCTTAATCTTATCTATGATTATGATCAGGTCTGTGTTAGAGCTTGGACTCTGATTCTGGCCCCTCAACACTTCGCAAGCCCAGAAGACCCAAGTCAATATGGGCCTGGCCTGAAACCAGCCTATTGACGGCCTTCTAACCATAGTTTGATAAAACCTACATATTTATGGATATTGTCTCAACTCTCAAGAAAGAGTTTTTATGACAGAAAAGCTAAAACTCCATGCTACTCTTTTACCTAATTATCTATATGAGACTCCTTACATCTAAAATCCATCCACCCATCCATCCATGTAAGTACCTACTACATGAAATATTCAACAGATTACTACTCAACTCCTTTCTATGTGGATATTGCCAAATCTTGACTTAGTTTCATTAAATCCATGTCCACTTCATCCGAAGTAACTCATTCTATGCAAGACCCACTTGGTTGAAGATCCAATCATCCGACCCATTCATACATACATACATATAGCGGACTCTGATAATGCTAAATGGCATGGGATCTAAAACGGGATGTATATAACATTTTGTAATATAACTAGCAACCGGATCCGTGGCGCAATGGTAGCGCGTCTGACTCCAGATCAGAAGGTTGCGTGTTCGATTCACGTCGGGTTCAATCCCAATGCATACGGATTAATTTTTTCTTTTTAAAACCAAATAAGTTCAACCTATAAAGCTTTAATACATTTCCCTTTTTCTTACACATTTATAATTTTATTTTTTTCACATAAAAACCAAAAAAAGACCTTTTCCTTTTTCCTAAATTAAGACTTCATGTAAGAAAAAAATTCTTTTTTATTTAAAAAAATCAATGAAATGATTCCTTAAAATAAAAAACATTTTTATCAAGATATTTTATTTTTTAAAAATACCTTTTCTTTCCCCTTTATCTTAAAAGGACTTCATGTAAGAAAATAAGCAATGAAAATGATTTAAATAAATAAATAAAAATTGGTGAAACTAGCCTGGCCCTTGGTGAGCCCATCCATCCACTCATCAAGTGAGCCACATCTCTCTCTATGTGTGCTAAGAAATTGGACTTTAACAGCTCTTTGTGAATGGCTGCATTTGTTAGATAATAATTATACGACTGTTTGTTTAAATGGGCCCAATATCTAGGGCACCCAATTTTGATGATGATGATTCAAGAACTTCTCATGCTTTTGTGAGCCATCTAATGAAGAAAATGAGATCAACTTTTGAGCCATGCAGTGGGCCTCCACCTTTTTTATGTACGTCTAACCACATAGTTTCATCCCAGTTGTAACTTCCCTGCTCTCCAATTATATCTCCTAATTGAAAGATTACTTGTAGTTCTAAATTGAAAGAATATCTCATAATAATAATTCCATATAGAAGCCTTTCCTGATCAGTTTACTCAATCTCCAATTGTGAGATATTACTGGTATTTTAAACTTGAAAGAATATATCATAATAATAATTCACATATAGAGAGAGACCTTTCAAAATTGATCAGATTACCCACTCTTCAATTATATCTCCCAAGTGAGATATAATTGGTTTTTTAATTAAGAAAGGAAGTGGGAAATAGAACAGATGAACCAAAAATAGTAAAGGTTTTTTTTTTATTTGTTTATTGTATTAAATATGGTGTGCATTTATAAATGTTAAATCACCCTTAGGAAAATTTTGTTGGAAATTCTCTATGGATTGTTCACTGATAATAATTCCTCAGTTTTTTTTTTTTCTTTGGATCCTTATTTAGATAGGCTTTTTGTTTATAAATGCTGAATTAGTCGAGAAGATCTGTGAGATTATATTAATTGAGAAAATTTGTTTTGGGAGTTCTCTATGAATTGTTCACTTAGAATACATAGTTCATCAAAACCCCTTTAAAATTGAGAACTATGATAGAGGGCCCAAACACTTTATAATGACGGCAGATGGCTCTATTATATAATTTCATAGATAACCTGACATTCTTTGATATCATGGAATAACCTACATTCCAATTTCATGAAAAAAGGGACATTCCATGATAGCACAAAATTAGAGCATTTGTATGTCAGATTATTCCAAATCATCTACCATAATTGTGACGCGTTTGGGCCCTTTCTCGTATTTCTCAACTTTAAAGGGTTCTTTATCATAATAATCCCTTTTCAAATACTTATAGTTTTCATGAGTTAGAATCACAAGTTAAGCTCTAAACCACTTATTAAGCTAATAGACTTGAAGCCTAAATAATAATAATAATAATAAAGGCTGGATTCCCCTCTTCTTGCAACTATTACACGTAAGTGAACTTCATCATTGGGCCCACATAGAAAAAAGGTGAATCACATCCCCACCAGTGACATATCCTCATACTTCACTTTAATAGCATCAGGTCCCACCATGAGATTGAACTCATGATTGAAAGCGTGCTTGGGTGTTGATGTGGCATCACTACTAATTTGTGGGGTTGATAACGTTCTTGTTGGGTGCTCAATCGGACAGTGGAACCCACTCCCATTGAACTGAAATTTGATGATATACCACGGAGGGGGATGGCATTCACCATAAACGATCCAAAGTATCTCTATGTGCCTCATGATGGAGATCCCAACTTGTGCCACACGGTCCCATGTAATAGCTGCGGCAGGGGATCTTAACTCAAGTAAACATTGTACATGGGCATTAAAGACCCAAATGCCAAGGATTAAATGAATATTGAACCCCTGACATATTATTTGAATTAGTGGTGTAATCATGGGCATTTGGTTCTAGATTAAAAGGCATAATAAAATTACGTTGGCTACAATCTTTTTTTTTTTTTTTTTGGTAATTTTTCTTTAAAGGTTTTATATAAGTTTTCTTAATCTTTTCTTAAAAAGATATTTCTAGAAACTATTTTCAACAAAACAAAAAAAAAAAGTAATTCTTTTTCTTAAGGTTCAATGTGACATGATTAAAAAAACTATATTGGAAATAATCTTCAAAGGTTTTATAAAAAAATTTTATCTTTTCTTGAAAAGATATTTCTTGAAACTATTTTCAACAAAACAAAAAAAAAATCTTTAAAGGTTTTATAATATTTCTTAATCTTTTCGTAAAAAGATATTTCTAAAAACTATTTTCAACAACACGAAAAAAAAGTAGTTCTTTTTCTTAAGGTTCAATGTGACATGATTAAAAAAACTATATGGGAAATAATCTTTAAAGGTTTTATAATTTTTTTAATCTTTTCTTAAAAAGATATTTCTAGAAACTATTTTCAACAAAACAAAAAAAAGTTGTTCAATGTGACATGATTCATAAAAATTATATAGGAAATATAAAATTTATAACCTTGCGGTGAGCGTGGATCGAACACGCGACCTTCAGATCTTCAGTCTGACGCTCTCCCAACTGAGCTATCCCCGCTTGCTGTGCAGTTGTAAAGAATATATCTAGTTATAACATTAACGATGGCCAAATTCTATACTCCTTTAACTTGCTTTTATTAAAACTTGATTTGATTGGCTTCGTGATTGATAGCATTCTTAACCCTTGAGCTTTCCACCGTACACTCGTTGGAACCATGCTCAAGCAGCCTATCAATCCATATTTGTGGACCTTATGATGGACCATTATCACATAGCAACACAAATTTGTTGAATGCTAATTGATTATGGTCATCCAAAATTCTTGCGCAGCTCACATTGAATATGGAGGGACATGGTTTTTTTGCATGGAACTAAATTGCTAGGAATTCTAATAAATATGTATTCCTAAAAGTAGCTCACATTGACGAAACAAAAGTGAAGAACCATTATGGAAAAACAAAGGTTGAAGATCCGAAAATGAATGTTCGATAATGCCCTCTTGAAAGGAAAATAGAAGTAAGGAAAAATGGAAAACGTATACCAAGCATCACTCATATGGCATTTGAGAAGAACTATAAATATGATAAAAGAGGAAGGGAAGTCTGTTAGCAACTTGATTTTCTCAAGTGCCTCTCTTGAAGATGAAAAGGAAGACGACAAGAAAGGGTTCAACGACCATCACAAAATAGTGAAGACTTTCGTTCTCCCTCAAGCACTTGGACAGGGCAAAGGCCACACTCAATCTGCTCAATAAAAGACCTTTGCAAAAGCGGGGACAAGACACCCATCCCTTTTTCTCAAGTTTTAACTCAAACTGCTAAAAGAGTAGCAAGTAGGGACCAATTATGTGTTTCCAGCTGCTAGGGGATACAAATATCTCTTCGAGCCTCTCGATCCTTTTCCTCTGTTTTCCTTCCCTTCTTCAACGCCGTCGCTCTTTCCCTCTCTGTCTTCTAAAAGAGGACTGAGAAGATGAAGATAACCAAACCTCATAGTGCTTAGTTGTATCTTTGTTTTTATTTTTTTTAATCACTACTTACCAATATTGATGAATGTGTCCATCGATATCGACAAATGCATCCACCAATATTGACGAGTCCTTAGAATTATTTTGCAACATGCTTATGGATAGATATCGAAAAGGGTAACCAAAAGTACACAAATAATATCTTTTTAATTCGGTTTCCACAATAGATTGCTCTAAGTGTCCAGAGCGGGAGAGGGAGCACCGAAACGCTAAATTTTAAAATAATTATATATTTAGATCGCCTCCAGAGTGCCTATATAACATAGTACTTATGGGTTTATAAATAATTAACTGATGGGCACAAATATATTTTATTCATATATTCAAGTATTAAAAATGAAGAAAAAAATTAACTTTGCAATTTGACCATATAAAATAGACCATAATTAATAAGTAAGAAGAAATTCCTTCATTTAAAAGATAAATGTCAAGCTTATAGAAAAAGAAAATGCACATAAACTAAAAACTATGCATGGTTTGCTTCATATTCGGTTGATTCGCGCTCCGAAGATGATCAAAGGGGGAGGGGAAGTTCTGGTTACTAAGGGATTGCTTTTATGTTGTCTCACCTCATGGTCCTTGGTTGACTTCCTTTAAAATAAATAAATATATATATCAATAAATTGTTGGAAATATAACAGAATATAGACTGCTGTCAAATCGAAAAATGAAACAATAGTACCCGACTCTGCAGCTGTGATTTGTTGGCGGAAGTCGCCGAGCAGCAACGGCAACCGATTTGTGACCGAGGCACGTCTGACGACGCTTTCTTTAGGACGAGTTCCGCCCCTTAGGATTAAATCCAAGTGCGAAGGTTCTCAGCGGCCCTTCCCTGATTCAGGTCTGGTCGCAACAAGACTCCTTTTAGAATGCTCAGCAGATGATCCTAATTAATCTGAGTGTCCGTTAGGAAACCTCTCACGTTTAAAAACATTAAATCGCTGGCAAAAGGTTGCTGTGTCTATACGGGTCTGGCCTCGATTTGCACCCCCCCTACGCGCGATATACACGCAGGATGCACGTCGCGGACGCACGCCCGGTTAAACGTTTTCGGACCCAGGACCTCGGGTCAAGCCTGGCTCGCGTGCGCGCGTAGGACCCATGGCAAAAGCCTACAAGAGTCTTTAAAAACAAAAGGAATGAAAACACATATAAACCATCTTCAAAAGTTGAACTTTAGCAATGTAGGAAGGGTTGTTTTTCAATAGCCTACACTACCCATAAAGCAAAAAGTACTAAAGGACAAAAACCTTGAAAATGTTTTGAAACACCAAAATACCAACATAAATATGGTCACCGAAATGGACAAATGCACTCATTGATTGAATCCTTACAATTCTTTGCATATGCAAACAAAAATTGAAAATGTCGAAAAAACAAACTACAAAAACGAATTTATTTGACTTCAACGGTGGATTGTGTTTATGTTGTTCATCTTGTGGTGCACAGTCATCCCATTTTCTTTTCACTTTTCATTGTATCAATGCATTCATCAATATCGACAAATGCACATGTTGACAATTAGAGGTGGCAATCGCGTTGGGTTGTGCTAAACGGGTCGGACCCGTTTATTAAACGGGTTAGGCTTGCATCCGACCCGTTTATTAAATGGGTCGGAAACCCCTAACCCGCACCCACCACGGGTCAACCCGACCCGACCCACTTAAACCCGCATAATTATTGCGGGTTATACAGGTCAGGTCGACCCGTATACTTGAATAAGTGAGTGATAAGTTTCTTTACAAGAAAAAAATGTTAGAAATAAACAGTTTTTTCATAAATATAAAAAAATATAATATCAAAATAAAAAGATATTATAGAATTGAGTGATAAGTTTCATTACAAGAAAAAAGAAAATAATAACAATACAAGCATGGCTCATGCAAGACAAGCACATTGTAGTTCACAAATCATTTAAAGAAAAAAAATCATCCATGTAAGATGAATAACTCTAAATTGTGTGACTCATGGTAAGGATAATGTTACTTAATCCTACTATAACAAATATGAAATATAAAATCATTGTTATATTAAAAAATTTTGTAATGCACCATCCTTAAATTAAGTATTGGTAATCTTAAACAGACTTAAATACAAGAATTAATGCGGGTCAACCCTAACTCGACCCGCTTAATTGTGGGTCATGAATACTTGACCCGTGACCGACCCGCCTATCAAACGGGTCGGGTTAAGTGGGTAATACGCGGGTCGGGTCGGGTCGGGTCGGGTTGGCGGGTCGGGTCATATTTTGCCACCTCTAAATGACAATGAAGAAGTAGGGGGTGGCAACGAGGGAGTTGGAGAAATTCTGGGGGTTAAGGGAGAAGATGAGGAGGCTGAGGGAGAAGTAAAGGGAGAGAAAAGGAAGGTCTGGGTGAGAAAGGAGTTAGGGTTGTAGTGGGGTTTGGATGGTGGGCTGGAATCAAGAAAGGCCGGATGGCATGGTGGAGATGGTGGGGAGAGATTTGGGGAAAAGGCCTTCAATTTGCTAAATATAAGGAGCTCTTAGAGGATTAGGAGATGGGCAGATGTTTTCGTCATCTTCAATGTGGTTTTGGAGTTGGTGGGTGCTGGGGCCAGTATCTGATTGGGAGCTCGGAGCAATGGTTGTATGTCCATACCATTGAGACATAAACAAGAAAGAATCAATCAATTCTCTATTGAAGAATATGATAATGATGAACTGGATCAAAGAAGGGATCATGGAAATGTTAGACGTTAGTGGTCCCCATGACCACATCTCTAATAATCATAGGGCCCCACTTTGAGTCAAATGATATGCTTTTCCCTTTTTGTTTTGATTTTAGTAAATCTTTTTTAGATTCAGTTTTGGAAAGCCCAATCAATTAGGATTCTTGTTTGACCAATCCTCGAGGGAATTAAGGAAACTTAATTGTTAATTGATTTCTTTGATGGGAAGCATCTCTCTTAGGTTATTTATAAAAGGGGTTTTCCGATCTTCTCTCTTGACTAACAGTCTTTGCAAATTACCCATTAACTCTCACACATCTTTAAGTGAGCAACAAAGGGAGATGGGAGAAAACCCAAAGGCTGTTGATCTCTCAGAGAGAAAAGCTTTAAATCCATCCATACATCAAGATCCATAGGTTTGATTTATGTTGCAAACCATTTTAGATCTTACAGGAAAAAGAGAACGAAGAAAAGAAAAAGGAGAACTCGACACACTACTATCAATGAATGTCCGCAAATTCACTAAATCAGTAAACAAGGGTAGAAAAGTCAAAACATAAAAATAAAAAATGGGTGGGAGATCCTCTACTATCTCAATACTTAGAGTTTGGGTCCACGGTCGTCATATCAAATTTTAAGGGATTTTTTTTGTGATATGCCCAAAAAAAAATATTTTCCTTTTTTTGTAAAAGATTTGAAAACTTTGCTTTCCTTTTATTTATTCCCTGTTTCACTATGGTCCATTTGATTGTAAGGAAATAGTAAAAATTGAGAATTTTATTGACAACTTATAATTAAGGAAAAATATTGTATCATAAAATATATTTTCTTTTGTTTGGATATACAGGAGAATAACTTTTCTCCTCTCTACTAAGTTCTGCAAGCAAAAAAAGAAGAAAATACAAATTTTCACTAGTGAAATGAAGTTTTCCTTAACTAAAACTAACACTTATGAAATTAATTTTTTTTAAAGCAAAACTAGCACTTACTTATTTAATAATTATTTTTCTTATAAAATAATCTTATGCCACGTTTGTTTCTCTATTCAATTCAATACAAAGTGGACTCACTGCTAGAGAAATATGATGATTCTCCAGCCTATTTTTCTTTAAACCTCTTCATCTAGTGAAGATTCTCTTCTAGTCTTTTTTTCTACATTCATATGGACCATTATAAAAGTTTGAAATAAGAAAAAACTTTTCTGCTTTCCTTAAGAAGGTTGATGGAAATTGTTTTATGAAGAACTAGAAAAATCTCTCTCGACTTAATATATAATATTTTTTTTAAGATTAAATTTTAATTTTTTTTGAAGAGTAAATTTTTTTTTGAAGAGTAAGTTTTTTTTTGAAGAGTATTTTTTTTTTTTGAAGAGTGAATTTTATTTTGAAGAGTAAATTTTTTTAAATACTTAATATAATATTGACCTTCTAGGGATTAAATTAGTAGAGTGATGGTTAGGTTTTCATCTCCCACCTTTTCTAGATTCATTTTCCATAAAAGGGAAGGTTATTTCAAGGTCACTTTTTACATATTCACATTGAGTTTTCATTTTTAACTAATTATGACATAAATTCATATATATTCTATGCAAACAAACGGTCTCCAAATAGTAATAGAGTGAAATGCATAATTCATTTGCTCATCGAATGGATTGGGTCAACGAAAATTGCCGTGCACAATCAATTTTATGTTTAATTTTAAGCAAGAATCCAGCTATGTGTATGTAATCTAAGCCCAACCCAAGTGCCCAATCCATTTGCAACGTATGTGTATGTAAGCATGCATGTGCATATGTTGGCTCAATTCAACCTTTATTAAAAGCATGGAAAGTAGGGGTGTAAAACCATTAAATTTTCCTTAAGAAAATTAGTGAAAAATGATTTTATAGGAAAAGATATTAGTGAAAACTGATTTTATAAGAAAAGATTTCTCATTTATGTTAAATATCTAAAATAAAATTAATATTTTAGAAGAAAATATATTTTCAACATATAACCTCCACAGTCTCAATGAAGGGTGGAATCATGAAATCTCCCTTGAGGGCCTTTGAGTTAAAAAAATTTGGGGGAGGTGATGGGGATGGGAGGTATGTAGAGATATGTAGAAAAACCATAAAATTCTCAATAATATCGAGTTTTTCCCCCTTTCATTAATTTTTTGTAAACCTTGTTTTAAGATTCTATTTAAATCAATAACCAATTAAGTGCTCACTCAATTACTCTGCATTAAATTCCTAAGAACTTGAGTAAAATGGTTCCGATAAAGGGTTGTTAAAGTGGCAAGGCATATCCCTCACCTTAGAAGCAGCTGGAGATCGATCCCTAGAAGCTTTGTTTTGTTTTGTTTTGTTTTTTTTTTTTTTTTCTTTATTGTAAATCCATTAGCTTTGTTGGTAAGGGACTAGGGTAGCTTAAGTGTGTATTTATCGAGAAAGAAATACACTATTATAGAGATAGAGAATATGAGGTGAAAATGAAGATAGAACCCTAACATTCTTAGAATTTAATTTACCATGGTGATGATTGGGTAAATTTTGGCAATGTTGATTTGAATCGATTATTGGACAAAATTTCTAGGGGCATTCGACGACAAGTCCCTAAACATTTCACTTTCTGGCTATAGATCCACAATCTTTTCTTATAGTGTGATACGTCCTTGTTCTAAATTTGAAGACCTAAAATGTCCAAGTTACCCTTTCTTTAAAAGTTCTTATCTATTTAAAGATAAATCATATCACATGATTAGTGAGATATGCCATTAATAATATTTGAATCATATCACATGATTAATTGACCACGATCAATGAAACTCTCATTAATGAGATTATCAAATAAATTTTAAAAAAATATAAATAAATTTTAAAAAGCCCAAATAAATCCCAAGAGAACACAAATAAAATTTAAAAAACTCAAATAAATTTCAAAATATGCAAATAAGTTTCAAAAGAACGCACATAAATTTAAAAAGGCGTAAGTAAATTTCAAAAGATTCAAATAAATTTAAAAAAATGTAAATAAATTTCAAAAAACGCAAATAAATTTCAAAAGACTCAAATAAAATTAACAAACGCAAATAAATTTCAAAAAACACAAATACATTTGTCAAAACTAATATCAAACAATATCCAAGTTTCAAAATTTTTTTCCAAAATGTCAAATATTTTTCCTAAAAATCAGTTAAATTTATTTTAAAAAATACAAATAAATTTGAAAAGACGCAAATAAATTCTAAAAACTCAGATAAATTTGACAAAAACTCATATAAATTTCAGAAAAACTTAGATAAATCCCCGGGCCGGATTCCTTTATCTTATCCAAGAGTGGTGAAGGCAAGTAGTGATGGGAATTGGTGATGGCGGTTCCTCTGTCAGCGATGGCCAACTGAGCCTCAAAAAGAGTTCGGATCCTCTTGGCCTCTTCTTTGTTTCCCTCGATGGATTCAGTTTCAGGACTAAGAATCTCATCGTTTCTACGAGAAACTTCTCTAGATTGATCATCGATTGAATTGAGAAGAATTCTACAGAAGAAATCCTCTGAGAAACCTCAATTATCTTCAACTACACTGTCTTCCTTGAGAAGAAATTGCTCGACGTCACCGAACCACAAGAACCGCAATTCGGAGACGGATTTAAAGCTACAACAAAGGCATATTCTTGGATTGAACAATGATGCTATGTTTGGTGGAGATCAAAATTGTCTGTGAAGGGAAGAACTGGATCCGGAATGGATCTAAGGAAGCTTTCCTAGTCGATTTCTTCAAGAATGTCATGTTCTTATTGCTCTTAGAGCAAAGAGGAGTTTTGCCTTGTCTTAGGAATGGGGGAAATGGAAGATTTAAAATTTAAAATTTTATGTCTAAATAATTGAAATGACAAATCAATTATAAAAATATCCAAAATTTGTCCAACAAAACTTTAGGCCCAGAGAAAAAACTTATTGCACTGAAGGTCTTCCAAGGCAGTGCTGAGGTGTGAGGACTTTTGGCTTTACATCCTTGAAAAGTGACTACGATATTTTGAAAAGATAGTCAGTGGTAATTTGAGATTGGCCGCCTTTATGTATTATACAATATAACTCCTTCGATGGGAACGCGTTTGTCAACGTCGACAACACTCCGTGTACAAAGCGCGTAAACTTGGATAAAATCAAATCATGGAAATTGATTTGGTAGATTCGCCCCTACCTAAGCCTCTCATGCACCTACTTTTCCACCATTCTTCAAGTGGATGATCCTGACCGTTTATCATTGGGCACGGGTGGTTGTATTTAACAAGGAACTAAAGATTAGCATGATGATCATTTGTCTAATGAAACTGCTCCCACCATCATATAAAAAGTGGATATGGTAGTATTCTTCATGGCAAATTAAATTCATCAGACAATTAGTTATGTTATAAATCCGTTTTTATATCCACTTTAGATTAGATAACCAACAATGATTAGGTTTTTTTTTATAAAAAAAAAATTTAAGTCAAGAAAAACAAAGAAGGTCCAAACACTCCATAACAATGGTAGATGGCTTTCAAGCATTTTTTTGTGACAAATTTACCCTCATTACATGATAGGGGTGTACAAAAAATTTACTGATCCGTAAAACCGATTCGATCCGATCTGATTTGTGGACTTTTAACCGGACCGAAAGTAAATGGATTGGTGACAGATTGAAAATCTTGTAATCCATTAGCAATGGATTGGTGTCGGATTTTTCCCTCAATCCGTAGATTCAATTCGATCCGATCCATTGACATTAAATATAAATAAAATAACTTAAGGGGTCTTAATATAAGTTAAAAGGTCTAAATATAAAAGAAGAAAAAACTTCAGGGGTCAAAATGTAATTCACTTATATATATAAGTATAACAAATGAAATCTTACACCATATTTCACTATAATCTAGAGAGCATGCTTTTCAAATTTTCTTTAATAATAGATTTAGCGGATTGAACGAAATGGGTTATTAACCGCCACGGATTGGTGACGGATTCCAAATCTATCAATCCTAGGTAACGGATTTGTCCTAATCCGCACCAGTCCGATCCATGTACACCCCTATTACATGGTATCACATAATGTATCAAGGTGTGTCAGATTATTTCATGATATCACAAAATATACTTCTTTCATACAATTTGCATATGAGTTATTACCAGATATCATAGAGTGGAGCCATCTGCCATGGTTATGAAGTGTATGGCCCCTCCATCAATATTTTTAAAGTTTAAATTTTATTTCATAGCTACTAAACTTTTTTTCATTGAAGGGCTAGTTGATTTCTTCGATGGCCCACAACTCATATGGGTATAATGGTGGAATTGTCGTCTTAGTAGCATGTGGAGATGAGTGTGTGAACAAACAATGGATTAGATAATTTCATTGTTGCATTCTTTAAATAGTGGGCCACCCTTAGTAGGGATTATATCAAATAAAATGGATGGTTGTAATTTGTAATGATCATTTTGATCGGAGTGGATCTGAGGCCACGTGTCATGATGCAATCGTCAAGCCCAAGTAAAGCCGCGTACGGATAATTGCAAGAGTCCCTTAAATATTACACTCCAAGAGTACAGTATGAGTGAAATAGGAAAGAGCGAGAAAGGGAATCTCTAGATAAATATTTAAAAAGTTACGTAATATTATTTACCTTTATCTTATTCTCTTTCCCTGTTTTTAAAATATCTAACTTTTCATTTACAAAAATACCCCTTCATGTTTTAGTTTTGTCTCTTTGAAAGGTACAACGAAATAAAATTAAAAATCAAGTCAAAAGAAAAATGAAAGATGAGGGAATTGAAAGTACGACACAAAAAATGACAAATAATAACTCTTAAAAAGCACTAATCTAATGATAAAAATGTGTTATTAAACGGCACTAAATGATAAAATGGAGATAAACAACTTTTTATTATTTTATGCTTTTGCTCTTAAACCCTTCATCTTTCTCTTTCTCTTGAGTTGATTTCTAACTTTATTCGATTCCACCCTTCATGTAAACGAACATGATCTTATAAAATATAAAGAATGGGGATAAGCTCTCCATTACTTGGTCTCCCCAAGCTAGAGAACCAACCAAAGGGGAACTAACCCAAACGCCTATTCTCCACATAACAATAGAATTAATGAAAAGAAATTAATAATAATAATTTCAAGAGAAAACCTAAATCACCTACGGTTTTATTTTATTTATGATTTGGCATTTTATAGAACAGGAATTTGGATTTCTTTAAGATAAAAATATTTTTAAAATATCTCAATATCATAGTGATTTTCTTTGAATGATATTTTATGATAGTGTTATAACTTTTTCAAAGTTTTAATTTTAATTTTTTTTTTGTAAATCTTATGAAAACTGTTACAAAGAGGACGTAGATGAAAATATAAGGATGGATTTGAAAAACATAGAATTTATCTGAGAATTTAGCCCATGGTAGAATAATGACAAAAACTAATATTTATGCAGTTGACTTTAACATATTTTGGACAAGGCTTTGATAATGATGATGTGGAAATCATTACAATGTCAATAAAATAGGAAAAATTTAAGGTTTTTTTCTATAAAATTCTTAAAATAGTATTTATATTTATTTATCATTGCAATTATGTTGAAAATACTTTCCATGACATCTTCCATATAACATCCCTAAAAACCGTAAATTTGAGAATATCCCAACATTTATTAAGATGATAATTTGTCAAGATTCACAATTGTGCAAGTCCTTAGAAATGACCTCTCAAAATAAAAAGAAGTCAAAATTAACCAATATGAATCGTTTGGTTGTTGTATCACCTATTATGCAACATTTTTTGCCCTTCCTATTTCTTTTTAAAATCTACATTGGAAACTAAAACTCATGTACTTCCCAAACACCCCTGTCCCTAACTAATCAAGATTCTAATTTCATATTGTCCTAGCCTAAATGGACTAATCCCTATGGGCCTAGGAGAAGCTAGGTAAATCTCATTGGCCCCAGTGTGGTAGCATGATTTTGAAGCCTTAACTTTTTAGAGCAAACCATGGTCCTAGGCCAACTGAGTTAACTCTCGGGTTTGTCATTTGAACAATGGTTGAACTATATACTAGTTCCTCCTTATATTTGCAAATATACATGTAAAGTCATTTTTGCTTCAGAATTAATCACAATTAACTAGATGCAAATCCGACATCATCAAAGATGTAGATTTAGCTTTCATCTAATGTTTAATGCATTTGTCGTATAATTTGTATTATATTCATTTCTCCTTAAGAAAAACACGCATGAAACACTTTGGGGCACACACAAGCTTTCATTTTAATGAATTTTACCTTTTACATCTTTCATTGGAAACACTTTTTCTACAAAAAAAAACTGCATTGCTTTAGATAATCTTCTTCACGAAAAAATCATTCACATCAAATAATGAACAAATTTTCTTAAACAAAAAAAAACTTTCCACTTTTCCTTTTTATTCTCACCATCATAATTCTCCAAATTTATTATTTAATCTAACGATGGCCCCACTTCCTACATGCAGGGCCGGCTCTAGCATAAGGCCAATAAAGCCTTTGCTTTAAGCCCAAAAAAATAAGGTCCAAAAAAGGCCCCATAATAGCTAGCATCTTTTGAAATTCCAAATAATTAAATTTGTCAACTGTCATCCCTTTTTTTTTCTCCCCAAGATATAAGGCCCCATAATAATTCTCTCTTAAGAAGATACAACCAAGATTTCTATGGGGCCTTAAAGTGTCATTTATGGCCTATTATATTTCCCAATCTGCCCCTTATATTACTATGGCTAGGAGTACAATTGACTTTAGCACACCATTATATTTCTAACAGTACATGTGTATCAAATCTCAACCATACATACACTCATGAATTTGCTTTACAAGACTTTCTCATTATTTTTAGTATCCTATTTCAATAGGGGCCTATTCAGATTTGATCCATGATGTGGTTGTAATAAATCCATAGCTTGGGATTTCGGACATAATAATGGATCTTAAAATTTAAGATAAACAATGGGCCCCCGTCGGAATTTATTCACTTGCCCACAGTGCATCTGGAACATCCAATACGTAGGGCACAACTCTGAAGTCCATCTTGGATGGTCATAATTCATGTTGCGTATGAGCACCGTGCACAGGTGAAAATGCTTCGAGCCCCACCAATGGCATATTCAAAATTTTTGTTGTTCTATTTTTTATTTTTTATCTTGGGGGGACCCAAGATTTCCATGTGAGTTTTGGGGATGGGGAGGGGACCCAAGATTTCCATGTGAGTTTTGGAGGTGCACTTAAGATAGATTAGCAAAACTTGAATATAAAAACTTAATTAGTAATTTTGCATCGCAAAAAAGCAAGAAAAATAAATTTTAAATAAAATATTTATAATAATATTAAAATATAGAAAATGCCTCATTTAGGATTGTCGCTTTAGGCCTTGAATTGTCTCAAGCCGGCCTTGCCTACATGTGAGAACATTCGCCCACAGTTAAAATAAAAAAAAATAATTTATTTTCATCGGTTTGGATTTCCTAATAAACTGAATCACCATACATGCAAAGGCCGAAGGGCATTTACGTAATCTCAACTCAAATGCGATATCTTTATAAAAAAAAATCTCCCTATTTTTAGAAAGAAAGAAGTTAATTCGGTTTTTTTCACACATCGCAGAGAACTCCTGCCCTGCATCCTATAAAACCCTAGTTCTGCGGAGAGAACAAGCGAAAGAGGAGAAAGAGAAGAGCGTTTCCTTTTCTTTGGATCTTCTATTCGTTTGCAGAGAGAGAGAGAGAGAGAGAGAGAGAGAGAGAGAGAGAATGGCGGATCAACTCACGGACGATCAGATCTCCGAGTTCAAAGAGGCCTTTAGCTTGTTCGACAAGGATGGAGACGGTCAGATTCGTTCGATCCATGTCTTCTTCTTTGATTTTGTTGTTTTCTAGCTTCAATCACTTGATTTTGAGATCTTCTGCTTGATTTGAGTTCGTTTGATGAGAAATTGTCGATCTACGTTTTTTTTTTTTTTTTTCCGGCCGAAATCTGTTGATTTTTCAGGCTTTGATGATCGTTCTTTTTCTATCTCTCTCTTGAATTTGCTTGAATTCGTGTAAGGATAGAAACGATCGATTGTTTTCATATGATGATGGATTTTCCTGATATGTGTTTTGATTTGTGATGTTTCTTCTTCTTCTAATCTTCTTCTTCTCTTTCGTTTGTTTGTTTTTGAGTTTGAGTTCATGCTCATGGAAACGCTGGATCTTCTTTTTAGGCAAGAATCTGACTATCTGTACTTTTGAGAGTCACCATTATATCATTTCTCCCCTTATAGGATGAGGAAATGAAGATTCATAGTCTTTGTGATATTTGTAATTTGCTTTTGTTTGCTTCCTTTTCAACAATCCTGATGCTGTATTGCTTCGATTTGTATAAATATGTGGAATCGATGAGGATTTTTTTCCTATTCTCGAACATGAAAAGTAGCGTAGATTCTTTGATTTGTTAAAAGAGGATTCTTTTTGCTTGATTTTGATCTAAAAGGTTGAATATTAGACTTGTTGTTGCTTAGCTTCTTCTGGAATATGTGTGTTGGATTTCACATCTGGATTATAAAATTTTTAGTTTTGGGAAGATTCTCTTTGGATTGTAGATGCAGCCTTGAAGGAAATCCTGCGCATCTTTCTGGTGTTGCGGTTTTTCATCGTAGAGCTTGTTATTGGGTTGTGTTTTGTTTGATTGTTGTAGATTGAAACTCAGATTATTTTTGGAACTTGTCAAATCTAACTCTTCAGTGCATGTAGCGCTCCGAATTCTGTTTGGAGTATGTGAATGCATTCTAACGTGGGTAGGTTTCATCTGTGTAATTTCGGACTATGGTGTTGAATATTTATGAATTACGCTGTTGGTATATCATTTTGTCTGTAGTGAAATTCTTCTGCGTTTTTCTTTTTAAATTAAGGTGAATAATAGAAAAGTAGATTATTTTTTGATTAGTCATTTAATGCTTTGCTTAGTTTACTATTTATTTGTGAGTTATGACATTATGATGCATGAGGAGGCTTAATTTTTAAAACTTGAGGGGTTGTTTGTTTGCAGCATTTTATTTATGTGGCTGATACTTATTTTAAAAACTTACACATGTACATTTGTTTTATGGAATTTACCTATGTAAATTAATCACATATGTAAAAAATCATGTGTAAAGGGGCTCATTTACATTCAATAATTTTCATACCTCCCTCCCTGTGATAGTCATTCACATATGTAAATGACATGAGTGGTGTAGGAGGCATGTTCCATCCCAGGGGTCTGGGGTTCAAATTCCACCAGCCTCAATTTTTGTGCCTCTTAACAGGGCATATATCCTTATGGGTCCCTAATTTGTAATTCAAATTGTTCAACATTTTCTCCAAACTAATAAAACCCCAACGTGTAAAGTTTCATATCTTTCATCCTCATAAATCTTGAGAACTATGTGAAAACATGAACACAATCTAATCCTATTTTTCTTGTTTTTCTGCGATCTTGGCTCTCTAGTTCATGATCCAAACTATTAAATATTCTCATAGAAATGGGAAATCCTAAGGTGTGAAGTTTCAATTCTTAGATCCTCACAAATTTTGAGAAGCACCTGAAAAGCACAGCATCTAGGTCTCTTTCTAATTATCTGCTCTTTCATGGCCCTCCAATTCATGATCTGAATTGTTCAAGATTCTCACAGAAATGATTAGCCCTAGTGCATGGAGTTTCACATCTTAGATCCTCACGAATTTTGAGAAATATGCAAAAAACTCAAAAATAATTTAATCACCTTATTCATGATCAGAATGGTTCATTGTGTTTGAGAGCCACTATTTCCTCTAGAAATTTTGAGGTCCTAGAGCCCACTAAATTGTAACAAAACCATAAAAAGAAAGAAAACACTTTCCTGCCAATTCTGGGCGAAATGGGTCGTTCCAAACTTCCGATTGTAATTGACCCAGTTGATTGATTTTGAATTTTAATTCCTTCATCAGTTACCCTTTTTAGGAATCCTCATACATGTTACCATATTCCCAGCGTGCACCATCATCTATCCCTTCAATTGAATACAAAACACAACTCCTGGAAAAGGTTAACACCCTTTTTTCGGATGATTTAGCTGCAAGAATTAGAGATGAAACTCTATCTTGTCAAATAATGGAGCGATTAATGCATCAAGCATGCTGCCTTAGCTGGGCCACTGGTTATCCAAAAATGTTCTTACCAGCGGAAGAGTTCGATATTTTTTATATTGAACAAGGCCTAGTTCATCGATCTATTCTCGACAGAGATAATCTTGCAATAATTCGACAGTTGCCTACAATTGTCAAATATGCTCTTAGTTGCCTCGGCATCACCAAAAGAAATATTCTTATCACAATCTCTTCTACACTTGGAGAAAGAGATGAATTCAGATTTTGCTAGCCATATCAATTATGGACCATTATGAATTATGAAGACGGAGATTTATTCTGTCAAAAATACAGCATTCCCACCAATGACTATGAACATCTTCCATCTAGAAATTGGAATCAAACGGAAAGATTTGAATATTCAGATGTTGCAACCCTCAGCTACAGCTTGGAGCGTCTACAATTCTACTATATTCAAGCAGATCAAAATAAAAGGTTCATCCATTTTAAAAGACATCTAGAATTTGCCCGCACTTTCAAGGGAATCTGGAGCGATGGTCGTCGTGTTATATGTCTAGATGAAGATCTTGCCGACGACACTTTCGTATAATAGGATCCCTTTAGATCCAGCCATACAATTCTTGATGAAATCCTCGAGCAATTCAAAGATGCATCGTCTCTGGACATTATTGAAAGGACACAGTGACAACTCATACAACTATTTCAAAGAGAAATTGATTATGGTGTATGGAACCCTAGTCCTTACGAGCTTGATCGATACCTCATCAATGATTAAATCTAGTCCATCCAGCACTGTCTCTTGCAACTTTCAATGCAGCTCACACAAATTCCCATGCAGCGTTATTGCACCTATACAGGTGTCTCAAAAGCAATTCTCCATGCAGCCCCGCTGTTAGCAATGTTTTTCCCATGGAAACATGTTTCCCGTAATAAATCCATGTAGTTGCAGCCATCACCGAAGAATTGCCATGACATGAATAAAGAATTGCTCACATCAACATTAAAGAATGGCTTAAAACCAAACAAATGCATATCCATGTCAAAGAATGGCATTTATGGTAGTCCATCTCATTCGCATGAGAAAACAAAAATGAATAAATTAACATCATAAGTGACTCCAAAGTCAACAAAAGTGGGCTATGGTACTCTCCACCATATGGTGATACACAATCCTATTCAAATCATGTCAAATAAAGTTTAATGCCTCCGGTACGTCATCCAGACACAAGTCAATACATCCTATCACACCTGCAGCAATTACAGTAATACACATTATGCAGATGTCAGAAGTCATTCCGCATGCAGCAGCTACAATATATACAAATTATTTCATCAAATGATACAGTATGAATGACGTGTATATCTTATCTACTTCACGACAGTAGAGTCTGTAAATGTCTTTAAATTGGGATTGTGAGCCCTTGTCTCACTCAACAATAACAACTCAACCACACAACATTGTAAATCTTCTGCTTTCTTCTCTTCCTTTAGTTTAGTCTAGCGAGAGTCCACTGGTTTGATTCTGGTCGTGCCATTTGGTATCAGAGCCATACCAGTCTTCTCTCCCTGTAAGATTATTTTATGAAGTTATGCTTTTAATGCATTTGCAAAATTGCATGCATCATGTCATGTTCTTTCGTTGTTTATTTGTTTGTTGATTGCTTAGTTGAATTGAACCTATGTTAGTGAGTTGCATTTCAGATTTTTGATCTAAACTGACTTGATAGAGTATTTAATTGTTGTTGCTAAAAGGAGTGGTTGGAGTTCGAAGCCTCTTGTCGCGTAGCGTTTGTTGCCCGTTAACCAAGAGAGCGTTTAGGGCTTTTGTGGTGAAAACCGTTGACAGGCTACCAATCATCCTGATTAGTGATAATTATTAATTAACTATGTCTATAATTTTTAGATTATTAGGAAGAAATACATTTTCTAACACAGTTTCAACTTCTTCTGCATCATCATTCATCATGCCAACAATAAATAAAATTTCAATTAGAAATTTAGAAGAAATGAGTTTTGATGATATAGAAAAATGAATCCAAGATTGGACAATTCCTAAAATTTCTTTAAGAGAAATCTATAAAGAAGGAACTTTCAAAATAAAATCAGATTATGTAATAAAGACGGTTGAAGAAACCTTCTCAATACAACAAAATGAAGAAAATTTACATTTAATTTCTTTGGAAAGAATTGACATGCATAAATCAAAATATAAGTACATTCATATAGGACTTATTCAAGTTGCTATAAAGCCATTAATTAGAGTTGGTTTGAATATATCTTGTCTCGCTTATGTTCGAGATAAAAGACATGAATCATTCAGAGATTCCCTAATAGCAATAGTAAAAGTCAGTCTTCAAGATGGCCATGCCTTTTTTAATTGTTTTCCTAATTTAACTGTATCACTTCATGATCTAGGTGCCTATGAAGCCATCACTCTAGGCATACACACAAAAGGATTAAATATGAAGCCTTAATCACAAAATGTTGCAATCGTCTATCAAATTTATTATAAAGTAATGAATGCAATTGTCCCTGAAATTGCCTATTTAGCACAAATCAAAGGAGTAACCACTTTATTCCTTACAAATTTAAAAAATAAAGTCACAACGCCCAAATCCATAGCTTGGGAAGATGTGAATCTTTCTGGCAGGTGGGAGCTCGAAGAAGCTCAACCAAAAACCCCTCAACTTCAAGATGATGTTGAGTCAATTACAGAACATCCAAATGGAAAAGTAACAATAAAATTTGCTAATACTCCAAGATCGTACTTTTCATCCACAAAAAATCAATCCCTTTGGAAGCTGGATCTTATAGATCAGCCACTTCCACTTTTCATAATACATCGATCCCGAAATCACCCTCTATACATCCATCATGTATAGCCTTCCATGTTTATTCAGGAACAAACAATGAAGATATACAATCAGTCAGATTATCTGAGTCTGACTTTGATGCCTCTATGAACACAATCTCTTTAATTCATGAAACTAATGAAGAAGCAAATGATTTCATAATAGATAAACAATACCTGCAACAAGATCTATTAAAACATCCAAAGACAAAATGGTTTTTTACCAAAATTTCTAAATTTGAAAGATCCCAAGTAAAAGACTTATGGTATGAACAAATGAATCAAGAACAAAGAAATATTCCTTTCTTTGAGTGGCTTTCTTCAAAAATAAATAAAAAACAAACCATTATGATGACAATTACTAAATCCACACAATCATGGGAAACAGACAAGGGTAAAATCGAATTTGTACACCCTCCTTTCGCCACAATAAAACATAAAGACATAAATGCTACTCTATTTAAAAATGTTCCACTAAATCCAATCTCTAAAATGCTCACTGTCGAACACTTATCCCATATAGTAGAACAAAACAATTTCACAAATCTTTATTTACAAACTATTGGATCACAGACACGAAGAATTGAAAATATAATCTCTCAACCAAAATCAAGTTCATCAGCTCAATTCAACATAACAAGGGAAGTTCCAACACTCTGCTCAGACTTTATCTCAAAATTAACATGAGATAAAAAACCTTTAAAATTCCATACTAATTTTAAAAATGAATTCTCCCTAAGAACAGATCCACTTGATAATAAAGGAAAATCAATAATTATGGTTGTAGAAGGACCCAATAACTCCTAATTCCTCCGACTCTAATAACGATGAATCTAATGACAAATCTGACAATCAATCTGTCACTCATTTTCTTCAAATCAATAAAATATTCTCTCCCAAAACTCATACTTCCAAAACAAAGAATTGTTATAGTAAAACCTCTCCAATGAATTTACAATTTGAGGAAATCTCTGATATAGCAAATTGTAGATTTGATGGTAGTTCATTAGTGGAATGGAACATTAATGGACTCACCGAATATGGAATTCTTAATATATTAAGAAACATGGTTCTTTATACAAATGCAGGAATGATCTATGGCAATACACAAGCTGAAATAATAAACTCATATACAAATGCAGGAATGATCTATGGCAATACACAAGCTGAAATAATAAACTCAAATCATTATTGGATTTTCCGGTCAACTTCATGCCTGGTTGGAATATTATATTACACCAATTCAGCGAATCAGTATACTCAATTCAGTCAAAGTAAATGAAGAAGGAAAACCTCTTCTTAACGCCAATGGTCAAACAATTTCTAATGCAGTTGAAACATTAATTCATAACATTCTTATCAATTTTTCTAGTAATGTTAGTGATCAAGTAGAAAAATATAGAGAACAATTAATCAATCTACGTTGTAGAACTTTATCTAATTTCAGATGGTATAAAGATGTTTTTCTCTCTTGTCTTCCAATTATTTAATTCTAATGAAGATTTCTGGAAAGAAAAATTTATTTCCGGCCTTCCTACTCATTTTGCAGAAAAAGTAAAAAATGTTCTAAAAGAACAAAATAATGGACGATTAAATTATGCCAACTATACATATGGCGATTTAATTCAAAAAATTTCTCGTGTTGGTATGTCAATATGCTTTGATATGAAAATCAAAGCTGATTTACATAAACAAAAGAAAATTGGTAAACAAGAATTAGGGGGTTTTTGCTATTAATTTGGCTATGAATCCCTACAAAATCCATCTAATAGAACTCATAAAGCATATTATCACTCTAAAAGGAAAAAATATTTTAATAATGAAAAACCATATAAATCACATAAAAAATATCATAAGAAAAGAAAAAATGAACAAAGTGATTCTAAGAAAAGAAAATCAAGCTCTTCTTCAAAACATAAAACTAATAAATCTGATTGTACATGTTATCAATGTGGCAAAGAATGACAGTTTGCAAATAATTGTTTTAATAAAGATTCAACAAAGAAAATAAATGAAATCGACTATCATTCTCATAATTCAGAAGATGATAAAGATATATGTGTATGTTGCGATAGCAATGACACCTATGATTCCTCATCCTCGTCCTCATATTTCTCAATAAATGTGTAAAATGCTCAAGATGAATTACTTCTAGAATTAATAGAAAACATTTCATTTGAAGAAGAAAACAGAAAGTATTATAGAAAAATGCTTGAAGATGAATCCTCAGAAAAACCATCCAAGAAAAATAAAGATTTTCAATCAATTTCAATGAAAGATATTTTCTCTCAAAATTAAACTCTTCAAAATCTTTAACCATTCAAGACCTACAAAATGAAGTCACTGAAACAAAAAATGAAATTGTTAGGTTAAAAGAAGAAACAACTCAAGAAATTGCTAAATTACGAACGAGAATTGAAATCCTTGAATTAGGAAAAGAAATCGTTACAAACAATCAAGAAGACTCCAATCTAGAAAACGAATTTGATGATGAAATTCAAGAATTTGCAAATTCCATTACTAAATATCATTATCCTAAATGGAATACAGTTGTAATTGTAAAAATCAAAGAATATAATCTAGTTGTTGATTGTTTAATTGACAGTGGAGCCGATGTAACTTTTATAAGAGAAGGATTAATTCCGACAGTATTTTGAAAAAATAAAAAATTATACAGTAGGCACTGCAAATGGAAAAAAAAAAAAGAAGAGTCAATTATAAAGTTCCAAATGCACTTGTTTGCAAAAGTGGAAAAATGCATCCAGACTTGATTCGCTGTAAGAAAAGTATAAACAAATGATGTCATCCTAGGAACTCCCTTTTTATTGAAAATTCAGCCATTTTCAGTAGACACAAAAGGAATTCATGCATTAATTGATGAAAAACCAATAAATTTTGAATTCATAGAAGAATCAATGGAATTAATATTTAATTGCATCGATATTCATATTTCAAAAAGCAATTTTATTGCATCAATAAAGCTTTTCAATAACTATTTTAATTCCTCTTCCCATAGGGAACAAGTCATGTCTAAGGATAAAGGCAAACAGCTAATAGAGTCCAATACAGTATCTGTCATTGCTAATGAAGAACCTCCTTTTCAAATTCCTTTCCCTTCTTTCCATCCAGCCCCCTCTGCGACCTCTCAAATTCTTATTGACAATATTTGGAGTCCATGTCTTACTGGCCAATGCAATTACCTGATGCGAAAGCACCTCACTGATCTGGCTAATCATATCAAATAAGCTAAAAATCAAATGTTAGAACAACAATAACAACAATAATAACAACTCAACCATAGAACATTGTAAATCTTCTGCCGCCTTCTCTTCTTTTTAGTTTAGTCTAGCGAGAGTCTACTGGTTCGATCCCGGTCGTGTCATTTGGTATCAGAGCCATGCCAGTCTTCTCTCCTTATAAGATTATTTTATGAAGTTATGCTTTTACTGTATTTGCAAAATTGCATGCATCATGTCATGTTCTTTCGTTGTTTATTTGTTTGTTGATTGTTTAGTTGATATGAACCTATGCTAGTGAGTTGCATTTCAGATTTTTGATCTAAACTGACTTGATAGAGTTAATTAATTGTTGTTGCTAAAAGGAGTGGTTTGGGTCCGAGGCCTCTTGTCGCGTAGCTTTTGTTGCCCGTTAGCCAAGAGAGCGTTTAGGGCTTTTGTGGCGTAAACTGTTGACAGGCCACCGATCATTTTGCTGTATTGAGAGGGTTTCTTCAACCATCTTTATTACATAATCTGATTTTCTTACATAACCGTTGATCATGCAAAAGAAGAAGTTGAAACTGTGTAGATGTATTTCTTCCTAATGATTTAAAAGTTCTAGACATAGTTAATTAATAATTATCACTAATCAGAATGATTGGTGGGCTATCAACGGTTTACGCCACAAAAGCCCTAAATGCTCTCCTGGTTAACGGGCAACAAAGACTACGCCACAAGAGGCCTCAGATCCAAACCACGCCTTTTAGCAATAACAATTAATTAACCCTATCGAGTCAGTTTAGATTAAAAAATGACAACTAACTAACATAGATTCTATTCAACTAAGCAATCAACAAACAATCAACAAACAAATAAAAATGAAAGAAAGTGACATGATGCATGCAATTTTGCAAATGTATTGAAAGCCTAACTTCATTGATCAATAAAATAATCTTACAAGGAGAGAAGAGTGGTATGTCTCTGATATCAAATAACTTGACCGGGATCGAACAAGTGGACTCTTGCTAGACTAAACTAAAAGGAAAAGAAGAAAGTGGAAGATTTACAATGTTGTGTGGTTAAGTTGTTCCTAAATTTTAGGTTGTGTGAGACAAGGGCTCACAATCCCTATTTATAGACATCTGCAAACTTAATTACATTTGAAATCCCGGATTTCACTGCATTAAAGTCGGTACAGTATCTTGATAAGATGTGCACGTCATTTGTACTGTATCATGTGATATAATTGAATTACTGTAGCTGCTGCATGCAGTATGGCTGTTGCTGCATTATTTGTATCACTGTAGCTGCAATAGTTGACTTCTGCATTGATTGCATCGGACGAATGGACTTCATTTGGAATGGTCATGTGGATCACCGAAAGAGGAGGACCACCATTAGCCTGCTTTTGTTGACTTTGGAGTTATTTTTGCATTTCTTTATGATTTACAATCCATACATACGGATGAAGGTGCTTATTTTATCAAGGCATTTAGGACGCATTTAAGGCATAGTTTGACATGGACTAAGTGTTTATGGAGTGGCTCATATGATTGATGTTGATGTGGTCATTTCTTTATTCATATAGCAATTCTTTGTTGATGGCTACAACTGGATGGATTTATTGAGGGACACGTCTCCATGGGAAAAACCTTGCTGACAGCGGGGTTGCATGGAGAACTGCATTTGAGACACCTGTATGGGTGCAATAATGCTGCATGGGAATTTGCACGAGCTTCATTGAAAGTTGCAGGAGATGCATTATTCTGCATGGGTGTCATCTGTATAGATGAAATAACTCTGCATTGAAATTTGCGTGGGATTCATTTGCCATTGCTGCATGTCGGCAACTTTGATGATAATTGCTGCATGTGTTGGATTAATGGAAGCTTCAAGATCTTCCGATCTTGATGATCAGCATTTTGGATTGTCAGAATTCGTCTGGTTCGTCAGAATTCGTCTGGATTGTCAAAATCGTCTTTATTGTTGATGGAACCATTAGAGGAAGAGGCTTTTTGCATAAATCCGCTCTATTTCTTTATGATAGGATCTCTGAGAAATTGAATTTCATTTTTCATTCGCTATATTTCTAAAAGAAGATCTATTTGCTGCTGAGTATTGATCGGGGTAGCTGGAGATGATGATTCGCCATGGACGGCTGCTTAAAATTTTTTTGGCAAAACTGTAATAAAGGTTGCTTGCTTTTTGGATTGAGGATGTGCGGTAGGGGGTTGAGTAATGAGAGAAGTTTGAGGGGAGGAATAATGAGATTTATTGAGAAAATGTGAGACGTCAAATTTATCCCACCATTTTATATAAGAAATACAAACAAGGCATGCTGGCTTCATTGTATGAGATTTACCATATTCCCATCAAAGAATCCATGGTTTAATTGATTAATCTACTTTTCTATCTCGATTAATCTATTTTTCTGTCAATTACATTCTTATCCATGGGAACATGTTGAGTCAATTTTCTCTAATTCTTGCATCCTCACATATGCCAGTCTTGGCCTTCAGTACTTGATATAGGAAAACCTCTGGATTATGTAGTTCTATTTACTTGATTTAGGAGACCCTACTGTCAGTGATCAAGAATTTTTATGATTGATAATACCGATGTTGGGATTAACTTGTTCATTGATGTTTCTGGAGAATAGTGAAGTTCCACTACGAAGAGGAAAGATTAAGAAAAAAGTGGAATATAGTATATTAGTCCACATTGGTATTGTCAATGAACAAGTTGCCATTGACAGATGCAGTGTACGCTGATACTTTCAAGCTTAACTGTGAGGCGAACTACCCATTTTGATACCGTTGGCTGGTTTCAATATATAAATGGGTGAATTTGTCTCATTGCTTTGGTGTAGTGTGAACCCCTTTGTTGCTCTGAGCAACTATCTCTGCCGTAGCCCTAAGAAAGTTCAGTCTTGTACGACTAGTCTTAGGTGTTAGAATCGGCAAGTAATTGACATCGTTCTTGGGTTAACATTCCCAGTCATTTCCAGGGAGGGAGTTCAGAGGACACATAGCATAGGCAAGGGAATTGGCAGAATTTTCCGTGTGAGAACTGAAAACTGAATCTCTGTAGCATCTTGCAGAGTTTCAGTTATTTTCTTCTCTATGAGAGGTCAAAACTTGTAAAATTTAATTTTAATGGTCTTGAGAATCCACATGTGGTTGCATGGTCTTGAGAATCTACATGTGGTTGCTGTGGTGAAAAGCAGAGTGACAAATCTTGTGATATTTTTGCAATATACTCGAATTTGCCAATATTTTGAAGACGTTGCAATATTATTGGGAAAAGAATCAATATTGGTCCGCAATTATTGTGGCAATATTTGTGTTATTTTCAGACTATCAGCAAAATTTGTGACATGGGTAAAAAGTTCTCTATATATCAACAGTCCAGGTTTTCCTTACATTGAATCCTGTATGGAGTACATCATCTGTACCTTGGTAGGTTGTACACATCTCTTGGGGAATCTTTTAAGGAGATCATGACAATTTTTTTGTGGCAAGCGTAAAAAGTGTGGAGAAATATGCAAAAGAGAGAAGCAGAAAGGATAGTACTGCTATGATGCTGTTTCAGGATGTGTGTGCTTAGGGGAGCTTAGAGCATCAAATACTAGGATCCTGGAGAGGTTTGAGATTTTGGGAAGATTTTAACTGTGGTGCTTGATGATTAGCGTGATATTTTTCCACTAATTATTTTCTTTTGCACTGATCAAAATATGTGGCTGATTGGAGCTTTGGATGCTGTCATTTTATTTTATTTTATTTCTTTGGTGGGTTGGGAGTAGTTACACTAAAGTAAACATGCTCTATCACGATCCATAGACCCTCTCCCATGACAGTAGTATGGAATGTATTAGTTCAGCTTCTGTCATTGAATTTACCAAATGGATCTTGTAAAATCAATTCATAAAACATTGGGTGATTGCTTATTATTCCAGACATGCTATCACTGTTCCCCCCTCAAAATTTAGGATTTTTTTTGGGTATTTTTGCAGAATGAATCTTGATACTCCATGTTGTTGCAGTACTAAGTTAACAACTAGATGGTTGATGCTTCCTTTTTCCAACTCTACAGCACACAAAAATAGCTACTGTCCCCTCTTCCTAGAAAAATATGAACAACAGTATGGTTGTCCCGTCTAATTTTGTTTGTGCAAACTATAATAGAGCATGTTATACTCGTAATATATTCGTGGTCCACAAACCAAAATATCCATCTTATAGTTGATTCTTGCTAATTTCTCTGAATATTGAAGGATATGATTTCCGATATAATAGTGAGCTGAAGGTTTTCTGTATAATTCTTTCTCCAGATCCCATTTAGCTGATCTTATATTTCTTTTATGGCTTGACAGGATACTGGCATATTGTTTTTTGAAGCATGTGTGCGGTATTCTGATTGACAGATGTGATGTTTTTTTTTCCCCCTCCATTTATCATGCAGGCTGCATCACAACCAAGGAGTTGGGCACTGTTATGCGCTCACTTGGCCAGAACCCAACAGAGGCAGAGCTCCAGGACATGATCAATGAGGTGGATGCAGATGGAAATGGAACCATCGACTTCCCTGAATTCCTCAACCTGATGGCTCGGAAGATGAAGGACACTGACTCGGAGGAGGAGCTCAAAGAGGCATTCCGTGTCTTCGATAAGGACCAGAATGGTTTCATCTCTGCAGCTGAGTTACGCCATGTGATGACAAACTTAGGAGAGAAGCTTACTGACGAGGAAGTCGATGAGATGATCCGGGAGGCTGATGTTGATGGCGATGGACAGATCAATTACGAGGAGTTTGTCAAGGTCATGATGGCCAAATAAAGATTTGGAGGAGCCACAATGCTAAAAAAAGGAGGAAGAAAGAATTGGGCCTGGATAAGTACGATGAACGACATTATCCTGTTCATGTAGGACTTTATTATTTAATTGGTAGATATGGACACTGAAAAGGGGGCTGTAATGACTGTTGTTGGCTGTCACTGGTTGTGTGCTGTGTATTTGTGCTTTCTGTTATTGTTGCTGGTTTGCATGTTAAATTGAAAAACTTGGAACTGCAAGCTACTGATTTGTTTTTTTCTTCTTTCTCCAAGTTCCTAAGTTTACTCCGGCTTGATGGAAGTCTTGTGTCTTTTTCATCTTGGATTTTGTTTTAACCGTTCAGTGATTTTCTTACCTTCAGTTATTGTTGGGTTTCATGAAATTTGGATGTCCTGAATTACTTATTAGTTGTAACTTGATTTTTTCGCCATAACCATTTAGAGGTAAGCATGATTTAGTGAAAATGGTAAAAAAGGCAAAATAATAAGTAATTCGATTGAGAGATGGGGTGAAAGTAACTTCAGCCCCTTGATACCTTGTAAAATTTTTGGAAGAAGTGAAGAACCTAGCTAAGAGACTGGGTGCTTGCTAAATGCCAATTTTGATGCTGATTAGCCAAAGGAGGATTTAAGCATCCGAATTTGGTTTTATGTTTTTTTATTTTTTTATTCATCTGCAAATATGCGTATTGGTGTTGCTTTGCTTTTGTTTTCTATTTTGGCCTCTTGCCTGGCACTTTTGGTTTACTGTATCTTTGTTATACTGTACACCTATCGAATCTATTAGGGCATGTCTGTATAACACTTTTTTGCACTGAAGTATACGGTTTTCAACGGAAAATCCAATTTTCATGCGTTTGAAGCGGAGCAATTTAACGGAAACACTTTGTTGCCTAGTCAGTATTTTCCTTGCAAACGCCAGAAATGGATTTCCCACGGGGGCTGTGGGAATTTCTTTTCCTCAGAAAACTCATTACTACTATTTAATTTCATTTCCACGTTTTTTTTTCTCCACCTCAACCGAAAACCTTACTTCGTTGACCACAGTAGGTAGCAGTTCCTTCATCTTCCACACCAGGCCCATCTTTGTCGTCGATCATCAGTAGATTTGCTCTCTCTCTCTCTCTCACCTCCCTTGTTGTGAGGTCCCAACCAGCCCCCTCCCACCCTTGAAACCCACCCCAACCCCACCCAGCTACCCCCACTCCCAGCCTGGAAACCCTCCCAAACCCCACTCCACCCGGCCACCCAGTCCACTCCCACCGAAGAAACCCTCCCCTGCAGCCATGTCTGAACCCCATGCCACCCAGCCACCTCGCCCACTCCCTCTCTCTTTCCCCATCCCATTCTATGTACTATTACAACCCCCCACCCACCCCTCTCCTCTGTAGCACGCCCCAGCCCACCCATTCCCCCTCCATGAGTTCCAAACCCCACCCAACCCCGTCCTTGCTGGTCATGATCAATAATGAGGTATAGGTGGACTGTGGAAGTTTACTCTGGTGCTATTTGGATGGGTTTTGTAGTTTGGTGATGCTTTTACATATGATTAGACTTGTTTCAATTAAAATGTGCTTTCCTCAATTTGAAGGTCAATGAAGGAGGACCCATTTTGCTTTATTTTGTATTCAGTAGATCTCATGTTCTATATTAATTTGAAACCCAATTTGAGTGAGTTAATTTTTTGATGGGTTTTAAATGGGGCTGTGTTAACCCTAGTTGCTTCATATCTCAGAGAATTTCCATGTCTTGTTGATCACAAAACATGTAATTTTCTACCTAGTTTGATTCCAGGATCTAGTAATGCAAGTTTGTGTTGTGAAATTTTAGCCTTGATTCACTACAGATATGGGTGCCTCATTACGACTCAAAGGTGCTCTTAATATATAGTCCTATGACAAGAGAATGATCGACCTAGATTATGAGCAATGGATGGACCCTCAGTGGTCATGCCAACTGGGGTCATAGACCTTGGGTTTGAGCAATGGATGGACCCTCGTTAGCATAGATCATGGTTTGATGAGTTTATATTAAGTTCTCATGTTTCATGTCTTGATAGTCCTATATGAGATCTTCTAGCTTGATCCTAACTAATGCCTTATTCCAATCATTTAGTAAGTGTTAAGATTTTCTTAATTTGATATTCAAGTAGACCATGATTAGCCACAAAGATCATTGCAGTTTTTGGGAATTGAATCCATTTTGTGAGGATCATGTTGAATCTTTTTATGTTAAATTCAATGGACCATTTTGTGTGGATCATGTTGAATCCTTTTTTAATGTTATTCAATGAATGCAACTCTATATCCATTTAATGGATAAATTCTAATGTGTCGTGCGGCTAATTTGTAGGAATGGAAGATCAAAACTTAAATGATAATTTCGGTGTCTTACAAAAGAATTTGAAATGGGCCTTGCCCCACGATGAGAAGCTCATCGAACTCATGGTAGATCAATGTAGGGAGGGTCGTCGTATTAGGGGATGTTTCACATGCAAAGGATGGAACCTATTGACACGGAACGTGAAGTCTGAATCTGGTGAATCATTTACTAAGGATAAACTTTAGAATAGATTTAAGACTCTAAAGAAAACATATGGAAATATGAAAGCCATGTTGGATCTTAGCGGATTCAAATGGGATGATACTAGAAAAATGATCATTGCTGAACACGAAGTCTAAAAACAATATTTGGCAGTAAGTCATATCCTATAAGTCTAATAAAATTTTATTTATTAACGTAGTGATACAAACACTTATTAAAAATATGAATGATTATAATTATTTGCAGGCACACTCTAAAGCCATTCAATATAAGGACAAGAGCTTGCCGGATTGGGCATCCTTACCATCATTTTTGGGGATAGTGTTGTAGATGGTAGGGAGGGGTTTGCAAGCAATGATTTTGAGCTGGTGGAAGCAGAAGCGGATGATGACATAGGGTTTACACAAGTTGATAAAATGGAAAATGCATTTGAAAATGGACTAGAAGATAATGATGTATCTATAGGCAATACAAGGAAACGACATTACAGCTTTGTATTGACCTCTTGTCATATTGTAAAAAATCGTACCATTATGAGCCAGGCTCTAATTGGTGCAGTCGAGACTATTGCAAATGAATTTCTGAGAATACGCTTACAAACGTACTGAAGAATGTCCATCTGTCGATAAGTGCATTAACAACCAAGCTGAGCTTGGACTCCAATTGGTTTATACCACAAAGCACTAGGTCTTTTGGAGAACGGAAGGAAGGTTGGATTTTTTGTGGCATTGTCTCCAACGGATCGTGAAGTTTAGGGAATGGAGCAGCTTGGACTTGAGTTTTGAAGGACACTTTTAATAGATTTGAAGATATTTTGGAATTCAGAGTAGTCTGAATTGTTTTGACACAAGTTTTAATTGTCATAGTTGACTCACGGAATTGACAATAGATCTAATTTTGAAATCATCATAGTTGACTTATGGAATTGACAGTAGCTCTAATTTTGGAATTGTCATAGTTGGCTTATGATCTTAAAAGAATGGTTGGACATTGTAATGTTATTGTTGCTATATGGATTTGACAATTATGTTTTAATTTCGGGATGCCATAGCTGACCATTGATCTTAAAGAATGTTTTGACTTTGAAATGTAATTGTTGCCATAGGGATATGACAATGTTTGACTTTGATATGCCATAGTTGTTTTAATTATTTGGCAGTCTTTTGTATTTGAGATGTCGTTGTTGCTTATATTTGCTTCGTGAGTATAATTTTACATCATTTCACTTAATTATGGTGTTCCAGATTTTTATTTTATTTCTAAATGGACAAGGATATATAATTCTTTTATTTTTGTGCCCAGTCTATAGCTCTTATTTGTGTCTTTGGATACTACTGCTTATATGGTGATAGGGATAGGGTCCACAACTCTACCCTAAGTGGTAATTTTTTTGTTAATGAATTACTAATTCGACATGAGCGTAGTTGCTTTAATTTGTTACGGGTGAGCAAATGATGTTATATGAATCTATCCAATGAATTAAGAGAGAGGTTTACTAGCATATTCACAAAATGTTATAGTGGAGGATTGCGATATTTTTGTCCACCATAGCTCACAATGAGCGCAATCGATTGATGCATAATAGATTCCAACACTTTGTTGAGACTATTAGCAGGCACTTCAACAAAGTTTTGAGCGCATTTTTGCGCCTTTCTCCTTATTATATTAAGCTCGTAGGAAGTGAAACTCCACCAGAAATTGCTACGAATCCTACTCTCTAACCTTACTTCAAGGTAAACTATATGATCGTTTCATATAACTTTGTTCATATGTTATATTAAGTTTAATATAACTTGTTTACCATTAGGATGGAGGGTTGGGTAATGGTAGCCAAGACAAGGGAATCTGGAAGGACCAAAGGAGTGAAAGATTGGGTAAATAAAATCTCTATAATTTGTTTCATCTGCTTTTTTTTTTCTTTCTTTTTTTTATATGGAAATCTTGAGTCCTAAGATTCGAGGTTTGCAAGGTAGTATTTTGAATTTGAGGATTCACAATCGTGATATAAACTCTCACTAACAAAAAAGAAATATGATGATGATGACAACCGGAAGCTGAATCTTGCATATATTGTGGATCTTGTGTTCTTTTATGTTAGTTAGGTTAACAGGGTGTTCTTTTATTTTAGTCAGGTTGCCGAGTTTGGAATTTGAGATTTTTTTAATAAAATAATTGTTTGAGGAATTTGGCTTATTGGTATTTTTAATTAATCATCAATACTCATAACAATGGTGTCCGGATCCCATGAGTGGACCATTCACGGTTTGCCACGTCACTGCGGGCAGTCTACCATGCTATGCATCTGGGCAGGGGTTGCCCACGGTGACGTGGCGAACCGTGAATGATCCACTCACGGTCACCGTAGGAGAAACCCTCAAAAGATCTCTATTCATAACACTGATGTTTAGGTTTTAAAATAGATTGAATAATAAAAATCTGACTATATTTCTTTTTGCATAAAATCTGAAGATTTCACTTGTAAGTTCCATCAACACCTTATTATGTTAATAAGCAAAATAGATATTAAAGGAAAAAAAATAGTTCTAGGGGAATCCATTATAAAAAGAGGGTATTGTAGTAACTCATTTGACCAAAAGTCAAGGGTTTTATTGAGTTTACCATAAACTTTATATATATATTTTTTGAAATAGCACGATATATAAAAGCCTATATGTAACTGTAAAAAAAACATAAGGGGCTTTACATAAAATTTATTTTTAGTAACCGTTCCCTTGCCAGCCTCCCATAGGCGAGAGATGAAAAGATTCTCAAACTCTCAAGTTCTAACCTCTCAATTTCAATTTATCTTCTCTATCTTCTCAACAGGCATCCAAAATGGCTTCATCCTCTTACCCAAACTCGATGCAATCAGAGGCCGAAATGGTTACCTAGAGGGTTGGGTAATTGTAGTCAAGACGTCAAGACGAGGGAATCTGCACAGGAAAGGCTAAAGGAGTGAAAGATCGGATCAATAAAATCTCTATAATTTGTTTCATCTGCTTCTTTCTTTTCTTTTTTTTTTTTTTTTTTTTTTTTTTTTTATATGGAGATTTTGAGTCTTAGGATTCAAGGTTTGCAAAGTAGTATTTTGAATTTGAGAATTCACAGTCGTGATATAAACTCTCACTAACAAAATAGAGAGATGATGATGATGATAACTAGAAGCTGAATCTTGCATATATTTTGGATCTTGAAACACTGAAATCAAAATTCCAGAGATGGTCTTATCTTTTAAGGTTTATGGGGGGTTTTAGATGTAGGAATGGTTTAACGTTCTTTTTTTTTTTTCAAAATTTTGTTTGTCTTGTGTATCTTTGTTCTTTTAAGTTTAGCCAAGTTGACAGGTTGTTCTTTTATATTAGTCAGGTTGTCTAGTTTGAAATTTGAGATTCTCTTACAAAAGAATTGTTTATTGGAAAATTTTGGCTCATTGGTCTTTTAATTAAGGTGGCTAAATTGACCTTTTTTGGCTTATTAATTTATACCACCGTCATCATCTTTGTGGGCTACTATCATATAGGCTAGTGTGTTACATCCCACATTGCTCATGTGAGTGTTCAACGTGAAGGCTAAATGTGCGATGCCTTCCTAACTTGGTGTGATGCGTTTTAAAGCCTTGATGCAAGATTGGATACGTTTGGGCCAGGTCCTCTGGTCGAGTAGCTCATGAGCCAAAGATGACAATATTGCACAGGGCGTAGGTTGGGTCGTTACAAATGGTAGATGAGCCAAAGAGGACAATATTGTACCGGGCCTAGGTTGGGTCATTACAAATGGTAGATGAGCCAAAGAGGACAATATTGCACTGGGCCTAGGTTGGGTCGTTACAAATGGTAGATTGGATGTGCTTGGGCCAGGTCCTCTGGTTGAGTAGCTCATGAGCCAAAGAGGATAATATTGCACCGGGCTTAGGTTGGGTCGTTACAAAGTGTGTTGTTATTTTCATGTGGTTATGAGGTTGTGGACCCAGTAATTCCTCATTTGTGATTCTAGGAATGAATCTTGACTAAATTATTGGCAAGTGCATTATTACTACGATCCGAAGTATAACCAATATTGTTTCCGATCAAAGAAAGAGGTAGAATACTTTCTACAGATGGGAACAATAAGAAGATCTATATATGGCTAAATCTAAGACAATTGATCCTACTACTTAATATATCTGTAATTTGGAGAACTATTTAATTGGAAGTCTTGCAATAATCAATACTTTGTGAGCCTTTTCCATTTAATCTTTTGTTGTTTTTAGCCATCTAGCTGCTTTGAGTCTCCTAACCAGATGGTTCTATCTTAATGCAACATAGTCCCGTGAGGTTTGATTTTGAAAACCATCCAACAAAGCTCAGTTGGGTTCTAAGCAACTCCTCTGAAGGGTCATGGACACCTTATATCGACAATGAGGAGTTGCCAGAGTCTATCAAGAGAGTGTGGGTTGCTGCCATGGAAGACATTTGTAGCAACACCTAGAGTAACTTCATTCTGCCCACGTATTTTTGTATTATGAATTCTAGGTCCTTTCAAGAGATATCTACTAATCTAAATCCCTTGTTTCAAGCTCTTTCTATAGCTATTAATATAAAGACTCCCCTTGGTTGTATAGTTAAGAATCCATGCATTTTACGGTGATAGTTATCACTTTCAAGAGCAAATCCCTTAATTATCCACCAATGGGAATCTTCATATTATTCCTATGTCATTATATCAATATCTGAAACCATTGATTTTGCAGTTGACAGGTTGAAGCCGAACAAGTAGATATTGGAATGCCTAAAGATGGCTTTCATCAGTCAATTCTTTCTTGCACATCCTAGGCTTGTTCCAGGACCCAAGGACCAAGAATGTTCCCTCACTGCGCCGAAGTAGTAATATAAGATTCAACTGGATTGTCTCCCAAGACATATTTGATGCATGGACTCTAGATATTGTTATGGACATAGTTACAAATTGGCCCTACCAAAAGTGAGGCTTGCAACTTCATAATGTAAACTATTCATGTGATCAATTTTGTTGTTGGATGTAACCAAAATTCACTCAATTCCTTGGATCCTAAGCAGGGGCCTAAATGTCTATTGATCACCAAGTACGATGTTTCTCTTTTCTAATTTCTAATAAAAAGTTTTTTTATTTTTTATTTTTTATATCCAGTAATTCTGAAAAACATCTTGGGCACTAGATGTTGCTTATTGGGTGAATATGTTTATCCACATCTGATCCATATATAGATTCAGTTTTTTGAATCCTGTTGGATCCGGCCCAAATGTGGCCCATTTGGTTCCACAACCCTAAACAATCCATGTTATAAGAGACTATGAGTACTAAGAGATGTGTGCTGATCCAAGTCAATTGACAGCCCCAGAGTAGAGCTGAAGCATAGTTTAACAGCTTGGTCTACCTTGTCCAGACTGGGTCGAGTTGTCAGTAGGTCATTGATTTGAGGGAGTAGAACCTCTTACATTGTACTCAGCCAGACTTGTCCCACTTAGTTGGGTCAATGACCTTTCCAGCTGGCTGTGTTTCCAGATTTTCTAAACAATGGGTTGTCTAGGTTAGAATTTATGATCATCTTTTCCCTGCTAGCCTCTCTGACAATCACAACAACCACATGTGGAGTTGTTAGGGTTGCTACTTGCAAGTGCTGCATTGTGCTGAACCTTAGGCTCGTGGGCTGGAATTGAGCGTATTTTGGTTCACCCATTAATGATATTGGGCATTAACCTAACTCCAATATCCAGCAGAAGCTAGCCTTCTAATTAGAAAAGAGTGGTTTGAAGTGCGTGGTTTTAGGGCTAACGAAACGCTCATAAGTGACGTTTGACAAGTCTAAAATTAAGGTTTGTTTGACTTAAAATTAATTTACATAGATGTTTGATTGCTTTAAACTATTGTTTGATATCTAGGTTAGCTTGATGGTCAAAATCATGAGGTAATGAGTTTGAGATTTGGTACGAGCTTAGAGTACTTTAGACTATTTAGGAGAAGTATTTATGAATCTTTGATTGAAGCGGCATTAAGATCCTTTACCTCTTTTTCAAGAAGTAACAGAAGATAGCCCTTTGAAAGAGACATCAATGTCTAAAGCAATTAGAGGCCTTTTGATTTTGTTTTTTTTTTTTTTTTTGGCTAAGTTTTTTATATAACTTTTACCCTATTTCAGGTTTGCTTATACTAAGTTTAGTACATGATAAGTTCATCCATAATATACAACTTTTATCATATGAGAACTTAATTTACTTGTACTACTTTATTATATGATAAGTTTCTAATATAGGAATTTTAGGGATTTTAACAATACAAGTGACTATAGACTTGAATTTCGCCTCATAGGTGTTGATGTTTAAATAATTCATGCAGAATAGTTCACACAACAAATGACGATGTAAAGATGATAATTTTGTCCCTACACTATGCGATATCTTATGCATATAAGATATTGCCCCAAATCCCACTTATCCCATTGCAAAAGAAGGAAGTTGCTTGACTTAGGGAAAAAGGTGAATATATGTGATATCTTACCGGTGACTATTATGTGATATCCTATTAATGTAGGATATTGTACACTAGAAGGGTAAAATTATCATTTTCGCACCGTCATTTATTGCTTAAACCATTTTCCAGATAATTTCAAAATATCAAAGACTAACGAGATACAAGTCAGGTCTTAGGACACTTGTACAGTCAAAACCCCTAAATTATGAGATATCGTCAGCGCAGAATATTGTACACTATAAGAGAAAAATTAACATTTCCAATCCGTCTTTTATTGTATAAACCATTCTACAGAAAATTCTAAAATGGTAAAACTTACGAAGTAAAACTTAGGTCTAATTAGGACACTTGTTTAGTAAAAATCCCAAAAATTTTATTGGAAAATTCACATTTTCAACTATATCAAACATACCGAACGATTTAATCATAACAACTCTATTTCAAATAAATTTAAAAATTAAATTAGCTTTATTTCAAATAAATCAAAGTCTCCAAACAGGAAGAATGAGATGCATATGATGATTATTTACTTAAACCCGCCTTTGGGGTTGAGGTGATTACAAGTGTACAACACTAGAGGGCCTATTTCTGCCAAACTTTGATTGACCAATTGCCATCCCTAATTGCTAGGGTAGAAGGGGGTCATTAGTAGACCCTAGAAAATCACTAGACCAAGAGTGGACCCCTAAAATGGATTTTCAAAAGTGAGAAAAAGTAGAAAAGAAGGTCAATGGGGGTGGTGGAAGTCCAACCGACCACGCTAATAGGAGGCGACCTACAGACAGCGTCACTGAGATGCTGTCAGGGTCTTAAGACTCTTTATAAGTGATCACGGTTGAACTCTCAATTTGCACTGAAATGCCCAAAGAGGTTCGATTTGGATTTGGATTACTACTGATGGGAAATGTCTGTCATGATTGAGTCCGAGTTTGACCCGGGAGTCGTTGCCCATTGCAGTCCTGGCCCACTGTCTCAGTTAGAGAGAGATTGTGGGGGAATGTTACCATGCTCTTCAATTTTAAGAGAATGTCTTAAATAAGAAGGTCTTAAGTTTTTATCAAAACTTTTCAAGTTGGGGACTATGTTTTTTCGGTAGGTTTTCGATTAAGGACATCCGTCTATTTAAAACTAATTTTTTAATGACTTATTATTATTATTATTATTTTTATAATATCCAAAGCATCTTTCATTGAAACAAAAATCGTATTCACCTGATCCTCCAGCTTCTCCTTTCATTTATTGATGTTCTCACGATGATCAATGACAATCAACGCATACATGACAATCGACAATATACTGTGACTTTCAATAGTATGCCATGGCTTTAAAAGAAGGGTAATTTGGATATTTTTTAAAAAAATGAGGAAAAAAGTTGTCCAAAATACCTTTAACTGGCCGGATAGCTTTAATTGAAAATTAACTGAAAGACTCAGACCCTAATTTAAAAAGTTTTAAACTTAAGGTCTTTTTTGAAACAAGGCAAAAATTTAAGGCCTTATTTGAAATTTCCTTTTTTTTTTTTTTTTTATTACGTAGGAGCATTTGTGTGGAATTTTCGTGCCCCACCATTCAAAGACAACATTCTATATTTGAAAGAAAAAGATTGAAAAATTTCATGTCTCACACTTATGTGAGATTCCCTTGAAGTGAAAAAAAAAAAAACAAATTTAGATTTAGTGAATAGCTGAAATTATTGGACAGTAGCAATTGATGAATCAATCTAATTGTGCAAATCACATTTCTGGATTTACTTTAGAAGAGTTTTATCCAATAAAGGATGTTGGACCATGTCAAGGTAGTCGAAATCTAGTGATAAGCATGCCACGTCAATGCAAGGGGCGGCCACAAGATGCATTTGAGTGCAACATTGACTTAAGTTTCACCATTTTAAGCCATATCTACCTGGGACTCAGTCCTCAGCCACTCACCAAACAGATCCTGAGTAAGGAAAGCAGGGGATTGAGGTCAACGACCACATGCGTGTGCTGTCACGAGACCTTTTAAGCCACATAGACTTCCAAAAGATATTTTTTCTACTTTCTATAAGTTCCAAATATGCCGACCAAGTTTGAAAAATGTCATGTCCTTTTTACATGAAAATTATGTTTCACCGACATAAAGAAAAGATCAACTGCCCAGTCCCACACAGCCTCTACCTGTTCTCCCTATCTCATCTCTGATCATGCATGGAATGTAATTGTAGTTGGATAAAAGGGAATGGTATGTTACGTTGATGAACAATATTGAATTACATGTGGTTCAAAACTTCACTTAATTTCATGTTGGTCTGGTAGATTATTTTATATGGTACTAATTAGGTTTGTAAATAGGTCGGTTCCGGTCCGGGTCCATGGTAGATCCGGAACCGGAACTGGAACCATTGAGGTGAAGGTGGAACTGGATCCAGACCTGGAATCGTTTCAGAACTAGTTTCTTGGCTTCAAAATTGGAACCAAAACTATATATGGGATAAGTTTGGATTTGGATTTGGGTCTAGGTAGAAAATGATATTTAAAAAAATACGATTTTTATGAGAGATTTTCAAAAATTGAGGTAATATGTTGGGTTTCGGGTCCACGGGTCCGAACAAGGTGGAATCGGACTCGGACCCATTCACTCATCGAGGCCTAAATAAGGGCCCAGACCAAGTTTTTAATGGGTCGGAACCTATGGGTAAACAGAGAAAAGTGGTCACCCACATGATTATATAAGTATAATGATGTCCTTGTCGATTCAATTTCTTGAAATTAATCGAAGTTAAAAAGTGAATGAGATAACGAATCATCGTAAATTAAAAAAAAATAAATCAGACTTTTTGATGTAAATAAAGAAAATTGAGCAATCTTCATGTAACAATCTCCCTCAAACTAACAGAGTTTTTAATAACCTTCATGTAGAATTCCATTGATGTCGGTGAGAAATACAAGCGGTAAGGGGAAAAAAAAATCCAAGTCATTACTGTCGATGGAGAAAACGTATGGGTTGTGTTCACATGCTTTGAGACTTTGAATTGCCGAGCTTTCTAGAGAGGGTGGCATCTCATCTGCAACAAAGACGCGCGTTCTCTCTTTTCTTTCTCCTACTTGAAGCTTTTAATGCAGCCTTTTGTCATAGGGTCCCATAACCTTTTTGATTTGAAGAGATCCATAAAACATGTAAGATGATCGCATTCAATTTCCGTGTGCTATTATGGGTTAGTAGTTGTATGTTGTAGTCACTTTTGAATGTTAAAGCTGACAAAATCAAAAGAACAATGCAAGGAGCTAGAAACTAATAATGGCAATGCAAAAACAATATGTTCAAGTTGGTGTCCAACCCAACTTATGGGGCGTTTCCTTGCTGAAGTTCTGAGCTTGGAAGAATTTATAATTCTCCAAATACCTTTTCTTCTAAATGTCCATATATTTTCTCTTAGAATGTAGCATGATCAGGAAATGTGATAATTTTGAAAGGCCAAAAATGATATCTCATGGGAATATTTTTTTTTGCTCATACAAGGAATTCTAAAGCTTCATAAATTGCTATAAAAGAGCCCAACATAGAGAATTCTTGTTAGAAAACTCAACCAAATTAGAATGAGGCCTTTGATTTCTTATAATGAGATTCACAACTAACTACCATTTTTTTTATAACACGGGGTGTCCCAGCCCTTTGCAACTAACTTAAGAGACTTGATTGGTCCCTTTGCAACTAATTTAAGAGACTTGATTGGTTGCTGAAATTCAAGAAATTTTGTTCTATAGAGAATTTTGAATTCTAATGTTCCCCTAGCTTATTTTTCAAATCTTCCAACACATTTTACTATTGAGAATGCTAGAATAATAACGAATATGGAAATTATCGTTTCAAAAGATTAATTTTTGAAAATTTATTCCTTAAAAAATAAATTCCACATGCTCTTAAGACAGTAACTAATGTTATTGTAAAAAATACCTTAAACATAAAACTCTCCACAAAAGTTCCTTCTAATGCACTCCCTTAATGGCTATAAGATAAAATCATTTTCAGTATTAGCTATATTAAAATGATAATTCAAAGTTAAAGAACTTTTTATAGAACTAGTGGTTATGGTGGAATACTCAATTCTTCACCTAAGTGTCTAGGAATCAATCTAGATTTCTTTAAGGGCACGTTTGTGTAGAGGCAACTTCCATGGAAAGATGAAATTGCTAAATCAGCAAATTCTATGGTTTTTAAATACCTTAGAAAATGTTTTATGAGGAAGTTGAAAATTCATGTTTGGTGCAAAAAGTTTTTCCTCGATAAATTGGTACTAATGTTATTTGGTGCAGCTGCGGATTTCTTTGGTGAAAACTACTGGATGAGTGAGTTGGTATGTGTGTGGGGTGGGTGAGTGGGTGGCTGGGGTTGGGATGAGAGGGGGAATAAAGAGGGTAGCTGGGTAGAGTGGAGTGGGACTAGGGAAATTGGGGGTTAGTTTTTTATGGAAATGGACTTCCTATTCCTCCCATAAGAAGTCTATTTCCATGCAAAGGTAGGAAGAAGCTGATGTGGCGAAAAAATAGTTTCACAGAAAACTGCCGTACCAAACACATAAAAAAAAAAGAGTACTTTGCAGAGAACTACATTTTTTTTCCACATAAATGGGCTATACAAACCTGCCCTTCGTGTTAGCAGGTGTTTTGTCTCCACCAGCGGACTTCTTCCCTATGTTTGGGGTTTCTAAGGGGTCCCAACCCCCTTTGGCTGGGTTAAGGAAAAACAGTAAGAAAAATAAAAGGACACTCCATGTGCGATTAGTGATTTGAGTGAGTTTGGGCAAGTGTTTGACAGATTCAACCAAACTTGTTGGACTTCTAATTTTTAAAGAGAGCCAGAGGGGCTGGTTGAAAGGAAATTTAATGCTACCTGGCTGTTCCCTGAAGATAAAAAGTTGCTTTTTGGCAGCTTCCTTCTCTGTCTCTCTCATTACATAAGCTGTGATCTCATCTAACCATCAAGCCCTTTGCACTCACACCTACCATTTGTAAGGGCACATGGGACTCACAAAAATTCCAACGCGCAAGATTCGTGGACCACAAATTACAAAACACCCCTTGTTGCTAATCTATTTTATTAATGACTATTATTACTAGTAGTTTTGGGATGCCTTAAATGGGGAAAATGCTCTCCGGCGCACTAAGCGCCGCCACAAAACGTATCTACACTGTCCCAGACGCAAGACCCACCTCTAAATGCTTTGTAAACCGGATTAAGAAAATGTGAACTCGCTTTGAATGTTTTCAGATCTATTGAATGATCAATAAAATTTAAGATGAGTTTGGGTTTTGCTTTTTAACACGTGACGGTAGAAGAACAATTTTTCTTAAATGGGTTGGCTCAAATTTAGGACTGGCGGCATTAGGTGAATGGAGGAGCCACCCTGAAAGGGAAGTGTCTATGAGACTGAAACAATGATCAAAGTTGCATTTGAAAAATCACAATTTCAGTATCCACTCAACTTCAAACCTAAAGTGGTAGAAAAGAACCAGCATTTTATTATTTTTATTTTGCATATGAAAGCATAAGCAGATTTAGAGTGCAGTAATGATAAAACAATTTGGTCCAACCATTCATTTAGAGTTATAATTGTTAAACTAAACTGAAATCGAACTCATATGTAGTCTACTTCTATTTTTTCCCAATCATCCACAATCCGTTTAAGCATCTAAATTGGACTCCAAGATGTGGGTCTATTACAACATGTTGCCTATTATTATTCATCACCAGCTAATATGTATCAACCAAGTTAGCAACACAATTAACCAGGTGCTAGTGCCCAATAATATGCCCAATGCCATCATTTGTTCTACTTGGATTGATGATAAATTCAGGAGGCACCAAACTTAAAAAAAATCGAAGCGACTCAAAATAAATTTACCTCGTGTTAGGTAGATCTTTAGCCAAATTTCATTCTAATATAATTTAGCCCCCCTATAAGATTCATCATTATAAAATGGTTGAATCTAGTGTAATATTTTACTAACATGTCATTATAAATGATCAATCCCGTGGTGTGGCCTAATACCATTAAAGTGCGTTATGCCAAGGCCCATACAAGAGGGGGCATTTACTTTCGCTGATATAGAGCCATGCATAGGAACTGCATGAGTTAGTAGTTTTTATCTTCTACAAAAACAAAAAAATAAAAAAAAAAGGAAAGAAAGAAATTGTAGTTTTTCTCATTGCATGGCTACAAAGTACAATCACACTACTTCGGATCTGTTTTGTCGAAACAGGGAGATACTGCTATATCCAATCTACATTTGCCATCTATATAAAATATTAAGCCAGCTAGTGCACGCTCTAAATTGCTTCCTTTGAATGAAAAAATCACGATAATATTTTATATTGGTGACGAATGTGGATTAGATGAAATAGTATTTTCCTATTTCTACGAAACAAGGGATCTGGACTCACAATCACACTAGTAGTGCAGCCTACAAGCTTTCTCTTTTTGCTTAATTAAGAGTTAAATGCAACTTGGCACTAATAAAAAATTCACAAAAACTAGGTGGGGGTCCTTCAGTAATATGAGAGATGATGAAATTTAAAGAGGGAGGCAAAAAAATCCTAGCATAGCAGCACCCAATCAACTATAAATACCCCAAACATATGCAGAAGTAGAGCAAAACCCAAAACCTCCAAATCTCAGTTGCTGTAATCTCTCTCCATTCTTTTGTGAAACCTTCATCCTCCTCTTCTCCTTCAATTTGCCACTCATTTCCCTCAGATTCCTCTCTCTCCAATTCAATAACACCCCTTCTTCTCCTCCCCATTATTATTCTTCCACACTTCTACACTTGGAGATTTTCTCTTCTTCTTCCTCTGGTTCTCTTCCTTTCATCTGATTTTCAGAAGGAAAAAGACCCCATCTTTCTTTGGAAACTTCCTTTTTCCTGCCATGGAAACCGGCATCCCGTATGCCTTCTCCGGCGACGTTGACACCAGCTCCTCCCTGTCAGAGATCCTGACGTGGGGAGGAGCGGACGGCTTAGACTCGATCTTCTCTCAGTACCCCACCTCGAATCCCACCTTCGAATCCGTCCTTGGGCAGTTGGGCTCTTCCGTCTATCTCCAACAGAGAGATCTTCTTCAGAGATTAGAAATGCAAAGCAGGGCTAACGGCCCTCTCCGTTATACGCCGTTAGATACATATACAAATACAAATATGAATGCGAATACACATGTGTATATGGACAAGAAGAGAAAGAAGAATCTGTACAGAGGAGTAAGGCAGAGGCATTGGGGCAAATGGGTGGCTGAGATTAGGCTACCCCATAACAGAATGAGGGTCTGGTTGGGCACCTACAACACGCCGGAGGCGGCTGCCTATGCATATGATCGGGCTGCGTATAAACTACGCGGCGAATACGCCCGGTTGAACTTCCCCAATCTAAGAGAAGGAATTCAATTCTGTGACAGACCAACTCTAATTGCATTGCAATCAGCAGTGGATGCAAAAATTCAAGCCATCTGCGACCGAATTAAGAGAGAAAATGCGAAGAAGGAATCGAAGAAACATGGAAAGGAAGAGAAAGAGACCCCATCACCAGCATCATCATCTTCAATGTCGTCATCTGTTGTTGTAGGCAATGAGTGGAGTAGTGAGACTCTGCAACAATCCTCACCTTATGGTTCTAATGAGGGGTGGTGCAATGGAGGGGAATCTACACCATCCATATCAAGTGAGGAAGATCAGATGAATGTGGTCCAATTGGAATTTGACGGTGGGTGTTGTTCGCTGGCGAGCTTACCGTCTTTCGATGCAGAGCTGATATGGGAAGTTCTTGCTTCTTAGTGGCCCTGTAAATTTCTCTTCCATTGATTGCCCATGATTAATTAGATGGGGTTTTGATTTTTGATTTATAATCCCTTTGTGTTAGATGGGTGCATATCTTTTTAACTGTTTTAGTGTATAATTTGGAAGATGAGAAGTGGTCAAGTGGGTTTTGTTAGTATTTTGGTATTAGTTAATGGCTATTGTCTGTTATCTTTTTTTTTTTCTTTTCAAATGTGTAGCATCTGAGTAATCAGATTTCATTGTTGTCCTGTCACGACCCGGACCCGAGATCGGGTAACCCCGAGCCGTGAGCCCATACTTACTCCCGTAGATCCCGAATTAACCGAAGTTAAAACGAAATCCACAAGGGATAACATTCACAATAAACCTGTCAATTACACAATTCTGCGGAAACAATTTCACTTAACAATATCAATCAAGATGTACATGTATACAAAATAACGTCCCTTATATATGTATCAAATCCATCATTATCTTTTCCAATAGTGCATGTCCAAAATATTGTGCAGTGACCATAATTACATTCCAAAATGATTATACAAAAAGAATAGCTTCACAAAATGTTTCTCAAAACAAATATTCCTTCTCGCACTCGGATGCCCGTATTAAACGGTATCCCGGCCATTCCACTCGATCAATCCTCCTGGAGGAACCGGAGCGGTCTCCTCCGCTCCCGCCGGGGGCGCTGCTTCACCAGCATGGGCAATCTGGCCTGTAATGCCATCAATAACACTAATGAACACGACGGTTCAACAATGTATAAACAATTCTCACAATATCATGTTAGTCCATAAGTCAAACTTAATCAATCTATTAGTAACAGTTCCAATTCTAGATAAGTCTAGGAAGTTCCTACAATAACAATATACAACTATAAAAGTCAGACTTGTGGACACGTTTATGGATGGTCACTACCATAGCATTCATTGTCATTTCATTCATTTCATTTACCATCTTCCCTCAAAGGAAGGATTTATCATTACCATCTTCCCTCAAAGGAAGGATTCATCTTCCAATTGGAAGGCATCGATCAATACCCATAGATACGATCGGAATTTAGTGGGACTTACTAGTGTCCGGGCCAGGGACAACTAGCATCACCACGGAGCTCCGGAACGCCCCCAAATCCATCTACTGCAGTAGGATTAGTCATTTCTTTCATTTATTAATTCATTGAACTCATTTAGAGTTCTAGTACAATTGCTAGGTAGTGCCAGACTTCAGGGTCAATGTTCTTCAGTGAGCAATCAAATCCTGGATTTAATTCCATTCAACGATTCCCAACATGACGAGGGAAGGGAACAATAGTGATACCAATCTCACTAGATTGGGGCACAAAGTTACAATGAGGGACTTGTCAGTCAACCCTGTTTCTATTTAACTCTATCTCCAATCTAAACAACCAATAAGGTATAACCATTGGTCCCCGAATGCACGTGTTATTCTTGATGGACATCACATTTGTAATATTAGTGTGTGCATTCAAGTCCCCATAATTATCACCCATGGAAGTTTAGTCCATAATACATTATCTATGAAATCCCTTCTTTATTATTCATAATCCTTATCGGTCTCAATTTACCCCACGATTAGTCTTAAAACTAATATAAGGGGGGTATATATACTCACGAGGAGTGCTTCAAGTTTACGCCAAAATCCAAAACCCACTGGACTCAAACTGTTTGGGCCAGTATCAGGTTCGCTCGAGCGGATACAAGTTCGCTCGAGCGGACCCAAACAGAACCTTCATCGCACGAGCGCACCTAAAGTTCGCTCGAGCGGACACTTTTTCGCGTCAGGCAGTAACTGGTTCGCTCGAGCGAACTGTCCAGAACTCCATTTCTGGAATCCGAACATTCACTCCTTCATTCACTCATTTCAACCACCATTTGCCAATACATTAAAAAATCTCATATCCCTTCTTCATCCATCATTTAATACACAAATAACACCTCTATTCTATCATTTAAAGCATCAAAATCCATAGAACCAAACCAAGTTCACAAATCTCCATTTCTACAATAGGGTTTGAGAACCCATCTTTATAACTCAAAGAACAACTTGGATACTAGCATATTCAATCATAAGAAGCATTTATACTTGCCTTTAAAGTCTATTAGCAAGAAATCCCTTGATAGCTTGACTTTGAGGTGAGAAATCCCCAAATCCAAACCCTATTTCCATAAAAATATGAAAGACACAACCCTATAAGTCATTTGTTTTAAATACTACTCCAAAATACTCAATAGGCTTGGAGAATCCTAAGACAAGGTTATCTACTTACTTGTAGATCCAAGTTCAAGAGGTCTTGAGCTCTTCCTCAAGCTTCAACACTCCAAAAATGGAAGACAAGCCAAGGAAGGTGATGAAGAAGATGAAGTTTCTCCCAAAACCCCCCTTGAATACTCTCAATCTCACTCTTTTGATGAAGAAGAATGAAAGGAAGAAATGAAGAAGGGAGGTGCCTAGGGTTTCTCTTCAATGCAATGGAAAAATGGAAGAGAATGAACTCAAAAGAGTTCATCTCATCTCTTATAAGGTCTTTTTGCAACTAAGCCCACTCTTTCTTTCTTATTTTTCAATTCAAGTCAAATGGAGACTCACTTGAGTCAATACTCGTCGGATGACTTCGAGCCTATTATGAAAGTTAACGTACTCGTCGAGATACACGCGTTGGTATCAAGAGTTTACGTATTTGACAAAATACGTATAAATCCGTATTGACGAAAAAGGTCTTGTTTCCTTAGTTTGAGTCTAAAATCATTCAATTCACTTAATACCCATCATTATCATTTCACTAGGCTTAATTCAATCATTTGAGACTAATCTCATCGAGTTGGGTCATTAACCATCATTAGTCTAATTAGACTTGATTATTTAGCATTAATTGCAATTAATTAGAGTTAATCTTGATTAACTCGGGGCGGGGTCTTACATGTCCAAGGAGGTACAATATTAAGAATGAATAGACATTGTGATGAATTTGTATAATCTCAAGATTAGAGGAAATGAAAGCCACTTATTTCTTCTTTGTGCTGGTCTACACTTTGCAATCTCTGACTTTTGATGGGAGCTGTGAATTTTCATGTACTCATCCAAAACTCTGTTAGAAGTTTAAATTTCCCACCCTTACATCATATTCTAAGGTATCTGAAAACAAATAAGAATGAACATTTTCATTTTTATTAGTTTATAAAAGGAGCAGCATATATATGTGTAGATATAATGGTTTGGATGGTTATCACAGCCACTGTGCATCTGAATTTTGAGTTTTGGAATCATGGACGAGATCATCCACCTGATGGCTCTTTTTTGGAATATTTAGGAACAGCTATGAACTTAGAGGCCTTCAGAGTTCAAATTGAAAGGATCCAATGTCATAATTAGAGGAGTGCAGTATGTTAATTGTATGTTTATGAGCACCCAGTTAGTGGGGCTTGTACTATGGCACATTCATCATTAGGCCCAATGGTCCAAACTTTTATAGGACTCAATCAACCTACAAAGAGAGCCTCCTCCTACACAAACACACATACAGATTTTTCCACATTTAATCTGTACTGGAGAGATTTCTCACACAGTTAATCACAGTAGGGTTGTGATATGAGGTCTTAAAATTTAAAAACTTTCATAACCCAAAATAACAAAGTTACACTGATTAAATGAGAGGTGGACCTGCATCTGCCACATCTTACCCCCCTTCTCCTCCCCCAACTCTCAACCCCTACATTTTATCAGTGTAGGGTTGCGGTTTGTGGTATGAGGCATCGAAGATTTTGTTACTTCCATGACCCAAAATCACAAAGTTACACTGATTGGCTGAGAAGTGAAACTGCATCTGCTCCTCTTATACAATCTTTGTGAGCCTACAAATCTTCAATTTATTCCTTTCTTTTTTTGTTCTTTTTTGATGATCAATTCTGAAGAAAATTTGTAACTTAAACTAGGACCAGAGTCAGTCTCATTTTATCTGATAACGAAAACTTCTACACAGATAACTAGAGTAGAAGTCTCTCAAGAGAGGCAAGAATAAACTAAATCATTAACTTCAGGGTCAATTAGAATTCAGCTGAATTTTTTTTCTCTTTGGTTGAGGGTCATGTGCATGTGTGTTGGACTGAGACACAACTTTGTAGAATTTTTTTTCAAGAGATTGTTCTCTAGGATTCTTAGATACCACCTGTATTTTACGATCCAGAGGGTTACTCGTTTCTTTATAAAGTAAAATTTCTTGCTTTGAGTCTTGTAAACTCTGTATAAGAATATTTTATCATTAACTTTTTTTTTCTTTCAACTGCATCGTCAAACTGAAGTGTAAAAATTATGACATTACTTAATTTATTGACCTTTTTTTAAACCTCATTTAAAACAGTGACCTCTAACTATAAACCGATCCGAACCGCCCTTTTTAGTCATGTTTAGCAGTGATACCGGATTTTTTATGCCGCTCTAAAATAAATCCATTCTCCTTTGATTATCTCCTTTTTCATTTCCATCTAGCTTACTCCTTTGCCAAAACATCTATTAAATTCATTTCCTTCTCTAATTATGAATTCACAAGAAATCCTTTCCTTTAAAGTCCATTTGTCCTCACAATAAACAGCAAGTCACCATGGAACTACACTTTTTCCTTAATGGCCACTTAATAGCATTTTACAAATCACCCTCTACAATGAGCCTCCTAGAAATGCTGTCTTTAAAGATCCTTGATAACTCTCTTATCGATTAACCTGGTTCATTCCGTTCTTCAACGCCAACCAGGCCTGAAAAAAAAAAATAGAACACATGCACATTTTCATTCTTAATGATTGCTTCTACTGGCTGGTGTTGGTTTTCCTTTTGATGCCCCATCTGTCAATAAATTTAACCAAGTCACTATCTTGTGGTCTCCGATTTAACTGCTCTCCTCTGTCTTGCCCAACATAGCTGCGTTGCAGTTCACACACACACACACACACACACACACACACAGAGAGAGAGAGAGAGAGAGAGAGAGAGAGAGAGAGAGAGAGAGAGAGAGAGACAATGGGAGCTTTGATGTGCAAATTTAATGATCAACATTGTGCAATATGAAGGGAAGTGCAAATGAATAAATTAATGTATTTAACGTTGGATTGGAATGAGAGAAAACTTGGGGTCATTAGCGTATCTAAATATTTGTATATCTAATTATCTAACATTGTATCTTATTATCTGCAAGGCATGGAAATTTATAGCATCATCTTACAAGAAAAATATACCCGACAAGAATTTAACCCATAGTGAATCCATTAACTAAGGGTGTCAAGCGGTTTTGAAAGAACCATCCATCATATAGTAGATTTTCTGGATAGCATTATCATGAGTTGTAAGATCACTTATCAACACAATGGATTCAGCTCATACTGATAGCTTAATATATGTCACTAGATGCCATTCCACATGCCCTTAACTGTATGAAACAGTCATTCTATCCAACTGGTAGTTTCCATTTACATCTATGCACAAACCCATAATTTCTATTTATATCCAACCATGAACCTAGAACTGAATACATACTGATCACTCTTCAACATAAACATGCACAAGTACAAACACTCACAGATTCTTTTAATGAAAAAGAGGTATTTAAATAAAGAGAGATGATCCTGTGAGAGCATCTCTCACCTTACTATGAGAGATAAGGTGGGGGCCCTCATATTTAAGTTGTTGGCATTGGATATGGATGTGAAGCCCCCCACCTTATCTCTCATAGTAAGGTCAGAGCATCTCCCTTAAAAATAAAGTACAAGAACATTGAATATTCAACAGAAAGGAGAAAAATGGGATGGCTATGATCTTACAACCTAGTACAGTTTCTTTTCAAGGGTTACATCCAAGGAAAGAATTGATCACATGAATGGTTTACATTATTAAGTTGCATGCCTCACTTTAGCTAGGGCTGATTTGTAATTGAGTACATAATATCAATATCTAGAGTCAAAATATGTCTTAGGAGACAATCCAGTCAGATCTTGTATTGCTACTTCGGTGCAGTGAAGGAACATTCTTGATCATTGGCTCTTGGAACAAGACTGGGTTGTGTGAAAAAGAATTGACTGATGAAAGCAAACTTTGGTTACTCCAAGATCTGCTGGTTTGGTTTCACCCTGTCAACTATAAAATCAATGGTTTCAGATTCTGAAATAATGACACAGAAGTAATATGCAGATTCCCATTGGTGGATAATTAAGGGACTTGCTCTTGAAAGTGACAGCCATCACCCTAAAATGCATGGATTCTGAACTGTACAACCAATGGGAGCCTGCAGATTAGTAGCCTTAAAAAGAGCTTCAAAGAAGGCATTTAGATTAACTCTTGGAAGAACATAGAATTCAGAATATAAAAAATAAGTGGGCAGAGTGAAGTTACTCTAGGTGTCGCTACAGATGTCTTCCATTGCAGCAACCCATACTTTCTTGATAGACTCTGGAACCTTCTAATTGTCAATATATGGTTTCCATGACCCTTCAGAGGAGTTTCTTAGAATCCAACTGACTTTTGCTGGATGGTTTTCAAAATCAAACCTCACAGCACTCTGCTGCATCAAGATAGAACCATCTTGGTTAGGAGACCCAAAGCAGCTAGATGACTAAAACCAATAAAAGATTAAATAGAAAAGGATCACAAATTATTGATCATAGCAAGACTTTCAACTAAATAGTTCTCAGACTTACAAATCTGTTCGTAGCAGAATCGGTTGTCTTAGATTTTGGGGTGTTTCTTCTTATCGTTCCCATCTGTAGAGAGTATTTGACCTCATTCTTTGATCGAAAACGATGGTTATTCTTCGGATTGTAGTAAAACTGCACATGCCAATAATATAGTCAAGATTCATTCCTATAATCACAAATGAGAGATTACATGCATATCATACAAATGGATTGAGAAACCTTAAGCTTTATAAGTGTAGAGAAGACACATGTTAAGAAATAACAACAAACATGCCTATATGAGATTAGCCCATGAAGATGATGATAGTGGTGGTGGTAAAAATCAATTAGCCACCTTAAAAGGTCAATGAGCCAAAATTTTCCAATAATCAATTCTATAATAAAAAAAAAAACCTCAAATTCTAAACTCAACACCTTGAATAACATAAAAGAACACCCTGTCAACTTGACTAGAACAAAGATGCACATGACAAACAGCACTTGAAAATTAAAAAGAAAGTTGGATGGATCATTCTTACATCTAAAAACCCCATAAACCTTAAAAGATAAAACCATCTTTGAAGATTTGATTTTAGGATTTCAGGTTCACAATATATGCAAGAATTCAACTTTTTGTAATAATCATCATCTTCTTTCGATCTCTTCTATTTGTGAGAGTTTATATCACCACTGAACCCTCAACTTCAAAATACTATCCAAACCGTGAATCCTAAGACTCAAAATTTCCATAGAAGAAAAAGAGAGAAATGGATGAAACAAATATTTATAGAGATTGTATTACTCGATCTTTCATTCCTTTAGTCTTTCTAGAATCCCTAGTCCTGACTTCCATTTTCTAGCCCTCAGGCAACCATTCCGGTCTCTCTCATGGCGTCCCCTTGGCCATCCCCAACCCCGCATTCTGGGTTGGCTCTGTTTGCATCGAGTTAGGATTGGAAGATGAAGCCATTTCAAATGTTTGAGAAGATAAAATAAGAGAAATGGGAGCTTTATTACTTGAAAGAAGCACAGTAGAGAGCTTAGACAACTTGGGAGTTTGAGAGTCTTCTTCCCCCCGGCCTCTTTCTATAGAGAAAGGGAGGCAGGCAAGGGAAGGTTACTTAAAAATAAAATTTATGTAAAGCCCCTCATATTTTTCTGACAATTAGATATTTTCTGACTTATGGTCAAATGTGTTACTAGCATACCATTTTTCTTACTGGCTCTTCCTAGAACTATTTTTCTCTTTAATATCTACTTGCCTATTACCATAATAAGGTGTTGATGGAACCTACAAATGAAATCTTCATATTTTATACAAAAAGAAATATAGATTGTGTGATGGTGCTTCTCTTGTTTGTCAATTTACTCTCATGATTCTAAAGGGAAGGCCCACATATTTTAATTGGAAATCTAAACATCATTGTTATGAGTATTGAAGATTAATTGAAAAATGCCATGATATTAACACTAACTCAACAAGCAAAGCTTAAACCCTTTTAACCAGAAATTTCAACCCTTCCAATGAAAGAAACAAATACAAAATATCAACAGACAAAACAAGATGTGTTTTACATTAATCCAGAGTCCATCTCAAATTATTGCTTTGACCACTTGACTCGTAGTAGATTCTTCAAATCTAGTAGAGAGATTGTACCAAATCTAATTTTTATAATAGGTCTAAATTAAGACCCAATTTTAAAAGCCTTGTGAGATAAGGATATGCTTTATATTAATTCAAATCTTATCGCAATTTAATTCTTTGACATCATAACAACTGGTTGGTCCTTCATCTCTAGTAGAGAGATGGAGTGGTTGCAAATTCTAATTTTGCTTTCTATATATATTTAGTAGATAGATAATTGATAACTATGAGTCTCCATTATCTGTTAACAATATTAAGTAAGTTAATATTATCATTAATTGTAGGAGGGTGAACACAAATTAAATAGGCAAAGCGTTGGTCTTTAACTTTCATATTTCATATTTGGATTCTTTCCACCGAAAGATATACAAATATAAAATGGCGAAATGCCAAAACTATGAAGCTGTCAACCAGAATTAGTACCTATAGATAGGCATTATGTTAACAGAAGCAAACACTAAAAGTGAACTGGCAATAGTTGGAGTCATATAACCAGAATTAGAATATATGTATTAATCTTGTATTTATCTTTAACATAAGAAACCAATATTGTATTTGTCTTAGTCTTCAATTGAAAGAAAAAAATACAAAAAATCAAAAGACAGAGCTTAAACCCTTTTAGCTAGAAATTTCAAGCCTTCCATTGAAAGAAACAAATACAAAAAATCAACAGACAAAACAAAGCTTAAACCCTTTAAACCAGAATGAATATATATAAATTAGTATCGTGTTATCTTAAACAAAAGAAAAATACCAAAACTAAATAAGCAACGCTTGGAGTCATTGATTAGGAGTCTTTTACTAGAATGAGTGAACACACGCACGCACGCACGCACGCACGCACGCACGCCTCTTTAATAATCTTTAGGTCGGGCTCACTTGGCTATAAATTCTTGTGCATTCAATTCGTAAGTAATGTAACGCAAACAAACAGTCCCAAAGAGAAATAATTTAGTGCGGTGGAGAAAGTTCAAAAGGTCGATCCTCTTGTAGTTTTTGGTGGTTCAGGAATTTCCTTGTCTAGCATTGTAATGTAGTTATTTGGCTTCTACTTGATACAGTTAGTCTATTTCATGATTTTCTATCTGTCTCCTTGATAAGGTGTTTGATCAACCCAACTGATCATTTCCTTTAACTTGAATTGCTTTTAGATAATTAAGCAATGGACTTGCAGTTTTTATGGTTTTCTGCTATAGATGAAATAGGAAAAAGGTCCAGCAGGTCATTACAGGGAAAATAGGGACAATAGAACAAATTAAAATAAAATGTGACCCAGGAGGTACAGTTTATTTGATTACATATATATATAATTAGTTGATTTCTTCCTTCTATTCCATCATATGAATTTCATAACAAAACCAGTGCCTCATGGAAAAGGTTCAGTAGGTCCTCATGCAATTGTTTTTGGTTTAGGCAATTCCTTTATCCAACATTGCAATGTAGTTGGATTCCTATTGGATAGTTAGTCTTTCTTCTTGGTTTGCATATTTATCTCCTCAGTGCTTGATCATCCCAACTGAGCTTTTTCCATTGCCTCCAGTTGCTCTATGTCTCTATGATGCTTAAGCAGCATCCTTTAAACTTTATGACTTTCTATTGCATCCATACACATTAGAAAGTCTAGTGATAAGGTTTGTTGGTTCAGCTCTATTGTGCATTATCGTCTACTCTAGTAGTAAATCATGGAGGAATTTATTCATTGAGATTTTTTTTATTAACCCCTCCAATGCCACATTAATCCATTGAGTTCTTAACAGATCCATCACACTCGGAATGACCCTAGTTCTGGGTTTTCCTCATTGCTCTCCATGCCAATTGATATTTCTTCTAACTGAAAAGTTTGGGAGTATCAAACATGTATTATGCCGGCCAAACAACAAATAGATAAATCGACAGTGGAGCTAATTGTAGGGATGAAGACATGTTGTGTTCCGGTTGGGTCCACACTCCACAGTGCACCCAGATTTGAGATACATGTTCAAAAGCACTAGAACAGTACATTTACTAGGATCTTATGTATAGAATTGGAGCTGAATATGATTTATATGAGATAGGGCTATTTTATATGGTGAATGCGAAACAAAGCACTTGCTGAGGCATGGGATCATATAATCCCCTATAATCAACTTCATAACATACTGCTAACTCCATCCTCTTTCTGAAAGTTACTGAATTCAGTCCACGATGGCGCATAATCCGATGAAACCAAAAGAAAAGAAAAATGCCATAGTGCATGGATATAACATTTAGGCTTCTGTTCAAGGGATCACTAAAGCTATTTGGTCATTGAATTATCATCTCCCACTCTGTAAAATAAATCCATTCTCCTTAATTTGATTATCTCCTTTTTCATTTCCATCTAGTTGACACCTTTGCTAAAATATCTATTAAACTCATTTCCTTCGCTAATTATGAATTCCAAAGGAATCCTTTCTTTTAAAGTCCATTTGTCCTCACAATAGACATCAAGTCACCATGGAACTATACATTTTCCTTAATGGCCACTCAAAAGCATTTTGCATGAACCTAGAACATAATACATACTAGTCACTCTTCAATACAAACATGCACAAGTACAAACACACACAGATTATTCTTTTAATGAAAAAGATGTAATTAAAAGTAAAGTACAAGAACATTGTATATTAAAAGAAAGGAGAAGAATCGGATGGCTATGATCCCTAGTACAGTTTTTTCCAAAGGGTGCCGTCCAAGGAAAGAACTGATCACATGAATAGTTTACATTATTAAGTTGTATGCCCGACTTTAGCCAGGGCTGATTTGTAATTGAGTATGCATATCAGTATCTAGAGTCTAGGTAACAAATATGTCCTGGGAGACAATCCAGTGAGATCTTGTATTGCTACTTCGATGCAGTGAGGGAACATTCTTAGTCATTGGCTCTTGGAACAAGCCTGGGTTGTGCGAGAAATAATTGACTGATGAGAGAAAACTTTAATTACACCAAGATTTGCTTGTTCGGCTTTGCCCTGTCAACTGTAAAATCAATGGTTTCAGATTCTGAAATAATGACACAGAAGTAATATGCAGATTCCCATTGGTGGATAATTAAGGGACTTGCTCTTGAAAGTGATAGCCATCACCCTAAAATGCATGGATTCTGAACTGTACAACCAAGGGGAGTCTGCAGATATGAGCCATAGAAACAGCTTCAAAGAAGGCATTTAGATTAATTTGAAAGAACCTAGAACTCAGAATATGAAAAATAAGTGGGCAGAGTGAAGTAACTCTAGTTGTCGCTACAGATGTCTTTCATTGCAGCAACCCATGCTCTCTTAGTAGACTCTGGAACCTCCTCATTGTCGATATATGGTGTCCATGACCCTTTAGAGGAGTTGCTCAGAACCCAGCTGACTTTTGCTGGACGGTCTTCAAAATCAAACATCACAGTACTCTGTTACATCAAGATAGAGCCATCTTGGTTAGGAGACTCAAAGCAGCTTAATTGATGACTAAAAACAACAAAAGATTAAATAGATAAGGCTCACGGATTATTGATTGTGGAAAGAATTTCAACTAAATAGTTCTCGGACTTACAGATCTGTTAGTAACAGAATCGGTTGTCTTTGATTTTTGGGTGTTTCTTCTTATTGTTCCCGTCTGTAGAAAGTATTCGACCTCTTTCTTTGATCGGAAACGATGGTTATTCTTCGGATCGAAGTAAAACTGCACATGCCAATAATATAGTCAAGATTCATTCCTATAATCACAAATGAGAAATTACATGCATATCATACAAATGGATTGAGAAACCTTAAGCATTATGAGTGTACAGAAGACACAAATATCAAGAAATAATAATTACACACATGCCTATATGAGATTAGCCCATTAGAATGATGATAGTGGAGGACGTGGTGGTGGTGGTGGTAAAAATCAATTAGCAAAAAAAAAAAAAAAATTGAATTAAGCCACCTTAAAAGGCCAATGAGCCAAAATACTCCAACAATCAATTCCATAATAATAATAAAAAAAAAACTCAAATTCCAAACTCAACACCTTGAATAACATAAAAGAACATCCTGTCAACTTGACTAGAACAAAGATGCACAAGACAACCAGCATTTGAAAAATTAAGAGAAAGTAGGATCGTTCTTAAATCTAAAAACCCATAACTACCTTAAAAATAAAATCATCTATGGAAATTTGGCTTTAGGATTTCAGGCCACCAATATATGAAAGAATTCAACTTTTTGCAATCATCATCATCATCTTTTGATCTCTTTTATTTGTGAGAGTTTATATCATCACTGAACCCTCAACTTCAAAATACTATCCAAACCTTGAATCCTAAGACTCAAAATTTCCATAGAAGAAAAATAGAGAAATGAATGAAACAAATTGTGCAGATTGTATTACTCGATCTTTCATTCCTTTAGTCTTTCCAGAATCCCTAGTCCTGACTTCCATTTTCCATCCCTCAGGCAACCATTCCGGCCTCTCTGATGGCGTCTCCATGGCCGTCCCCAACTCCGCATTTTGGGTTGGCTCTGTTTGCATTGAGTTAGGATTGGAAGATGAAGCCATTTCAAATGTTTGAGAAGATAAAATAAGACAAATGGGCGCTTTGTTATTTGAAAGAAGCACAGTAGAGAGCTTAGACAACTTTGGAGTTTGGGTGTCTTCTTCCCCTCTGGCCTCTTTATATAGAGAAAGGGAGGCAGGCAAGGGATTGTTACTTAAAAATAAAATTTATGCAAAGCCCCTTATATTTTTTGACAGCTAGAAATTTTCTAAGTTATGGTCAAATGAGTTACTAGAATAACCTTTGTCTTACTGGCTCTGCCTAGAACTGTTTTCTTTTTCTTTAATATCTACTCTGCTTATTAGTACCATTATAAGGTGTTGATGGAACCTACAAATGAAATCTTCATATTTTATACAAAAAGAAATATAGAATATTGTGTGCTGGTGCTTCTCTTGTTAGCCAATATACTCTCATGATTCTAAATGGAAGGCCCACATATTTTAGAAATCTAATCATCGTTGTTATGAGAATTGATGATTAATTAAGAAATGCCATGATATTAACCCGATATTTTCCTTTGGAGAGTATTTTTCTAATTTAATTTATAATATCTTTTATTGTATCATTAAAAATTAAAATTTTCCATAACATTGAAAAATATCATAAATAAAAAAGAAAAAGTAAGTCTCCTTGAAGTTAGATTTGATTTCAACCGCCTCATAATGAAATAGACAAAATTTCTTAAAAACGGACAATTGCATAAAAAAAATTAAGTCTTGTATAGTTTAGATATGATTTCAATTGCCTTCGGCTCTATTACTAAATATCAATATAGGATCAATTCTTGGTAATGAAACCATTCAATGATTGCAATCATGTGATTGTAGAAACTTACCAGATCCATGGGTTTGTCGATCAAAATATCACCACAATTGCTGAAGCATAAGGTCTAAATAAAGGGACGTTTAATCCCTGTTGTAGCTAGAAGAGGCCGGAAATAAACCAAACTGGATGCCCGAGGATTGGTGCCTGAAAATCAAGGGGGGGATTTTTCATTTCTTAATCATGGAAGGCTTAATGACATCAGACTCTAGCTCAAGAATAACGCTATGCTCGAGAACTCCAATGACTGGTTGATCCCAGCTACGATCTTACAATGAATGTTTTGGTTCAGACGGTATTGAGCTCGAAATGGAAGCTATAGGGTTTGACGTTTCAAAAACATGTAAAATGATGGGAGATGGACGGGTGTAGTTCACTACCTAGTTCAATTTCGAATGCTCTGGGTTTGTTTATATAGAGAGATGAAGGTACGAAAGGAGGCGTTTCTTAAATAAAAATTTTCATCAAGTCCCTACTGGCACGGAAGGAAGTGAAAACCAGCCCTTATTTTTTTTTGTCAAATTAGGAATATAGAAGTCTCTAGTTTTGTAACATATCAAAATAAACCCCTTGACTTATGGTCAAGGCCACAATTATTTTGTGGTTATGCCATTTTATTTTTCTATAATTTCAACTTCACTTGAAATAGCTTTTAATAATGCAAGTTCTCCGGAGAACAATCTTTTCCCAACAATCATGTAATGTTTTAGAAATATCATGAAAATAAAATATGAAGAGAAAACAAAAAAATGTCAAAAGAAATTAAAAAAAGGTAATTAAAATTCTTGAAGTTATTTCAACAATAAAATAATATTTGATAATATAGATTTCTTAGTTATAATCTTTAAAAATGAATTATCCTCCATTGCTTTTTCAGATGTTGATCAACCTAACAAGTAATATATTGTCTGATGGCACCACTAATATTAGGGATGATCGTCGGTTAGATTCAGGTCAGCATTACAATGACTTTGGACGTGACACAAATTTAAGCCTTATATTGGTACCCAAATGTAAGTTTTAGAATAGATCGAAATTAAGACCAAAATTTACAAATTAGTCCTCCAACATATATAAAGATATGTACTACATCAATGCAGAGTCTATTTCAAATTAATGCTTTGACCACTTGACTCGTAGTAGATTCTTCAAATCTAGTGGAGAGATTGTACCAAATCTAATTTTTATAATAGTGCTAAATTAAGACCCAATTTTAAAAGCCTTGTGAAATAAGGATATGCTTTATATTAATTCAAAGATTATTGCAAATTAATTCTTTGACATCGTAAGAACCGGTTGGCCCTTCATCTCTAGTAGAGAGATGGAGTGGTTGCAAATTCTTATTTCGCTTTCTATATATATTTAGTAGATAGAGAAGGGATAGCTATGAATCTCCACTATCTTTTAACAATATTTAGTAAGTTAATATTATCATTAATTGTAGGATGGTGAATACAAAGTAAATAGGCAAAAGTTTGGTCTTTATCTTTCATATTTCATATTTGGATTCTTTCCACCAAAAGATATACAAATAAAAAAGGTGAAATGGCAAAACTATGAATCTGTTAACCAGAATTAGTACCTATAAATAAGCATTATGTTTATTTTCCAATAGAAGCGAACACTAAAAGTCAACCGGCAATATAGTTGGAGTCATTTAATACTGCAAGTTCTCCGGAGAACAATCTTTTCCCAACGATCATGTAATGTTTTTAGAAATATCATGAAAATAGAATATGAAGTGAAAACAGAAAAATGTCAAAAGAAATTCAGAAAAGGTAAATTCTTGAAGATATTTCAACAATAAATTAATATTTGATTTTATAGATTTCTTAGTTATAATTTTAAAAATGAATTATCCTCCATAGCGTTTTCAGATGTTGATCAACCTCACAAGTAATATATTCTCTGATGGTAGCACTAATATTAGGGATTATCGTCGGTTGGATTCAGGTCTGCATTACAATGACTTTGGACGTGACACAAATTTAAGCCTTATATTGGTACCCAAATGTAATTTTTAGAATAGATCGAAATTAAGTCCAAAATTTACAAATTAGTCCTCCAACATATATAAAGATATGTTCTACATCAATGCAGAGTCTATTTCAAATTAATGCTTTGACCACTTGACTCGTAGTAGATTCTTCAAATCTAGTGGAGAGATTGTACCAAATCTAATTTTTATAATAGTTCTAAATTAAGACCCAATTTTAAAAGCCTTGTGAAATAAGGATATGCTTTATATTAATTCAAAGCTTATTGCAAATTAATTCTTTGACATCTTAACAACCGGTTGGTCCTTCATCTCTAGTAGAGAGATGGAGTGGTTGCGAATTCTAATTTCGCTTTCTATATATATTTAGTAGATAGAGAAGGGATAGCTATGAATCTCCACTATCTTTTAACAAGATTTAGTAAGTTAATATTATCATTAATCGTAGGAGGGTTAATACAAAGTAAATAGGAAAAAGCTTGGTCTTTAACTTTCATATTTCATATTTGGATTCTTTCCACCAAAAGATATACAAATAAAAAAGGTGAAATGGAAAAACTATGAATCTATTAACCAGAATTAGTACCTATAAATAAGCATTATGTTTATTTTCCAACAGAAGCAAACACTAAAAGTCAACTGGCAATATAGTTGGAGTCATTTAACCCGAATTAGCATGTATGTATTAATCTTGTATTTATCTTTAACATAAGAAACTAATATTGTATTTGTCTTCGTCTTCAAATGAAAGAAAAAAATACAAAAAATCAACAAAAAAAGCTTCAACCCTTTAAACCACAATGAATAAATATAAATCAGTACTGTGTTATCTTGAACAAAAAAAAAAAAAAAAGACCAAAACTAAATAAGCAACGCTCGGATTCATTGATTAGGTGTCTTTTACTAGAATGAGTAAATATACATATATATTGTGTTTATCGTCATTAATAAAAGAATCAAATACGAAAACTCATCATGCCATTCACACTTCAGCTCTTTAATAATCTTTAGGTGGGGCTCACTTGGCTATAAATTCTTGTGTCTTGAATTCCTAAGTATTCTAATGCAAACAAATAGTCCTGAAGAGAGATAATTTATTGCGGTGGAGAAAGTACAAAAGGTCGATCCTCCTGTAGTTTTTGGTGGTTCAGGATTTTCCTTGTCTAGCATTGCAATGTAGTTATTTGGCTTCTACTTGCTCATACCAACTAAGCTTTTCCATTGCCTCTAGTTGCTTTATGATGCTTAAGCAATTGCCTTCAAGCTTTATGACTGTGCGTGCCTAATTATTACGGACTTGGTTTAGTTGATGATGAGGGTTTACAGAGAGGCTGTTTAGCTGAACAAGAGCGTCTCTGCCGATCTGAAACCTGAAATCTGAAAGGGAAGAGAAAACAGCGGTCAGGGCCCGAGGCTGCTGTCAGCCAAAGGCACTCCGACGCCTGAGTTAGTGCAGTCACTGAACTAGGGTGAAGTGGGGAAGAAGAGATGTTAGCAGAATAACAGTGCAGGCTGTATCTTGCATGTACCTGTTCATGACTCTTCATGCAGGCATATATAGAGGAGAGTGGAAGGTTCCACAGTGGAGGTAGGTGAGGATACTTGTCCCATCAGCCCACACCTGGGATCTTTAGTGGGGGTAGGTGAGGATACTTGTCCCATCAGACCTCCCCTCAAATCCCTCACATAAATGTGGATGTGATCTGTTGATAGGAACGAGCCCTTATCGATGGCCGGTGGCCGCCCTACCTGATAGGGACTCCCTACAAAGTACCCGTCCCATCTCATAATGGGAACTGGAAGCCCGGTGTTTACCTCGGCAGAGGGGCCGAACTGGAGAAGGCGCCGGGGTCAGCTATACCCGAGATCGGACTGGGATGCCAGCGTGAAGCCGAGTTCGGTAGGACATGGTCGGTACTTCTACCGGGACCAGTCCCACCTCGACAAAGGCTGAGACGCTGCTTATGCCGGAGAGAAGGGGGTTAAGGCCCTTCCTGATTGGCGCTGTTACCGAGGGGGTGTAACATCGGTTTCGGTAGAAGCAGTCCACACAATTGCCCCCTGTTCCTGACTTCGGGGGGTCAAGGAGACCACGGGGTTAGGAGTGATAGGATGGACTTTCCCGAAACCGATCCTGTAGTTTACAAAAATGCGTGGGGTGCCGCTTCGCTTTCCGAGGCGCTTTTAATAGCGCCTGGCTGTCTGGAGGCGGTTTTAATAGCCCAACCATATCATCATGAAGGCGTTGTGATGCCGCCACGTGTCAGGTCCCTGATGGCCATTACGTCTTATCGAGGAGACGGGTGGCGTGCTCGAGGCGGTGTCTGCACATGCCTTTCGGGATACGAAGAGATCTCCATCCCTGTATAAAAACCCCGGTCCTCGAAGGAGGACCACTTTTGCTGTCACTGTGCTTGGAGCTTTCGCCTGAGAGTTGCCTGAAGCCTCGTCGTCCGAGAAGCCCCTCTGTTCGCCTCCTGAAGTTTAGAGTTTTCCGTTGTCCCTACATTCCTTCCGGCCCTGTCTTAGTGAGTTCCTTTCTGCCTTTCTGACATTTTTCCTTCTCTGGGTTCCTTTTCTTTTTGGGGATGTGTACTCTGTCCTTCTTCTCCGTCGCCGTCACCTGTATTCCGGTCTAGACTGGGGAAGATGGGGGCTTTCAGACATTGGATAGACACAGAGCTTGCCCTAGCTGAGCTTAGGAAACAATACCAGATACCAGAGAACGTCCAGATTAGGGCGGACGGGCCTGGTGACCGAAGCCTACCACGGGTTCTTGTAGAGGGGTGGATGCCCTTCCCACTAGTAGCCATAATCGAGGGCGGGGTGAGATTCCCAGTCCATCCCCTTCTGAGGGCTTGTCTCAGGAGGTGGAACCTTACCCCTTGCCAACTAATGCCCAATGGTTACAAGATAATCATGGGTATAGCCGAACTCAATAGGATATTGGGAACCGACCTTGGCGTGGAGGACATTGAGGATGTGTATAACCTCTGTCGATCTCCAAAGGACGACGCATACTACCTGCGAGTTCGGTCGAAGGAGATTCCCATAATCAACGAGCTCGAAGACAACACAAAATACGCCGGGAATGACTGCCTTTACGTCACCGGGAACTGGGAGTATGCCCCCGGAGAGCCCAGGGTGAACCACGTACCCGGTCGTCTCGGAGAACCACCGAGTAAATATCTCAATTTCTAAACTTCTGATGTAGTTTCGTTCTGCCGAACTGATGCCTAATTGCTTGTCGTGCAGGTCACACGGAGAGGAAACGACAGAGGAAGAACTCCGGGTGGCGACGAAACGTCGCCTGGTTAAAAAGGATTTATAGTTACAAGGGTCACCGGACCCGATCTGCCTCAGCACTTCTCGGGTACGAACCCGTGTACCGATCTTTTATAAGAAGACGGCACGAGAACCTCAGGGGGGAGCAAGTCTTAACACTTGCCGAAGCCGAGGAGCAAACAGCTCCAACCGAAAGGCCTGCGCAAGTGCCCCCCGAGACCATACCTTCTGGAGCTTCAGCCGAAGCCGGTCCTTCGCACGTCCAGACCGCTGCAGAGGCCGACTCCGAGGAGGAAAGTCAGTCGGAGGGCGAGTCCGAGGGGGTTCAGCAAGAGGAGCTTGTGATTCTTCCATCTTCTGAATCGGATGAAGAGGCCGAGATGGGGCGACGTCGTGCGGCCCTTGTTAGTCTTGATGAAGTCATCTTCGGAGACTCGCCCACCTCCTTGGGGACCGCTCTCCCTCCGAACTTGGAGGATACAGTCGTCTCTCCCCCAGTTCAATCTCCTCTTCAACCTTCAGCAGCGACCGAGCGTTCCACCAAATCTCGTCGGGATTCGGTTCGGCTGGGAAAAAGGCCCAGGGTTGCGGACCCAGTCGGGGATGAGCCCAACCCTGCTTCTCGGCAGTCGCCGCTGCTCGGCCCTCCGATCTGGAACCCTAGTTTCCTGCTGGAGGATGGCCAGTCGCTGTCGTCGGACGGCCGGCTGAATGATGGCACTTCTGTTGTCAGTGCCCTCGCGCACGCCTGCGCTCTGCCTGGAGACATGGCAGAACACATGAAGATGAGCGAGGTGGAGCTGGATGTGGCCCAGATGGCCGACGCCCTTAGGGTAATTCCCTCTTCTGAGCTTTGCATTTCTTCTTTGATTTCTGTACTTCTGATATTGACCCCCACGTAACACTTGTTTCCTCAGATCCTGCAAAGGGGGCTGGTGTTGGCGGAGAAAGCCGAACAGAGCACCGCTCGGGCAGAGAGGGCTGAGAAGAGGGAAGTGGAACTCGAGGCCGAGCTCAGCCTAATAAAACAGAAGGCAGCCGAGCAGGAAACGTGCGTCATGGGCCTCAGTGACGAGCTTGATAAGGTCAGGGCGGAATTGGAAAACCAAGTTCAGGAATGGCCGAACTCGAAAAGAGGTGGGAGGAGGCAGAGGCTGAACTCCGAGCTGATGCCGACAAACTACGGGCTGACGTCGACAAAGCTTTCGACGAAGGGGTGGCAGAGGCCACCGAACAGTATATTGCCCAAGTCAAGAGAGTCAGCCTAAAGGCCTGGAGGCTGGGATGGACAAGCTCGTTGAGAGCAGCAGGGGTCCCCGAGGACAGCCCTGTGTATACAGAGATCCCCCAGTTTCCTCCTCCTCAGCCCGCACCGAACCAAGCTCCTGAGGTCCCAGACAGGGAAACCGAAGACCCTGCCCCTGGACTTGACGCGGACGTCGACGCCGGACAAGTGGTTGTCGAAGTCTCGGAAGACGCTGCTGCTGATGGCGCCGAGGGGGCCGTGGCTTGAAAAAGATGTAACTTTGTTTTTGTTTCTTGTATTGGAGGGAGATTCTGTATTTCTTTTTGTTGGGAAAAATTGTAACCTTTCTCATTTATGAAATGAAATTGGCTTTGCTTCCAACTTCGAACATTTGTGGCGAATTTTTCTTTTCTTTTTTCCTTTCTTTATGCGTTTGGCTTAACAACCAGAATAAATAATAGGAAATAAGACAAAGTAAATGAGTTCGGTCGAAGCCGAATTTGATGTAGTAAAGTTGTAACCCGAGGTGCTGTATTGATTTTGCAACCATAACGAGCATCGATCTCGGTAAAACTGAGGGTGCTTGGTCCTATGACCAAAGCTAAGTCCGGTTTTATATTCAGAACTTGACTGGTCCATTGACTGGGCTAAAGTAGCTAACTATGGTAACCGAACAAAGAATACAAGTCGATTCTGTGACCGAGCTGTAGGTATATGCCGAGTTCCATAACTTGGCCATTTCTTCGAGAATAGGGGACAACTTGGAAAGTAAACGCATTCTATAAAAAGAACTAATTTATTAACTTGCCGAATCCGATTACATCTCAAAAATAGAATTTTTTGAGGTGGGTGGCGTTCCATGGGCGTGGCAGCTCTCTGCCCTCCATGTCCTCAAGCCTATATGCAGACTGCCCAGCTACCGAAGTCACCTTAAATGGCCCATGCCAGTTCGGTGCAAACTTTCCTTCGCTGGGATTCCTGTCTGCTGGAAGAGTCTTTTTCAAGACCAATTCTCCAGGGGAGAACTTTCGCTCTCTGACCCTTTGATTGTACCCTCTAGCCAACTGTCGCTGGTAGGAAGCGAGACGGATGGCCGCGGCATCCCTTCGCTCCTCAGCCAAGTCGAGCTCTGTGGCGAGGTTTGCATCATTTTGGCCTCGGTCGAACAGTTCCGACCTGAGGGTGGGGAGGCCGACCTCAAGTGGAATTACAGCTTCCATTCCGTAGGCTAGGGAGAAGGGAGTTGCCGAGGTCGAGCGCCTCGGGGTAGTCCTGTATGCCCATAGGACACTTGGAAGTTCCTCTACCCATCTCCCTTTGGCTCGATCTAGTCTCTTTTTGAGTCCGTCAAGCACCACCTTGTTCGAAATTTCAGCCTGCCCATTGCTCTGGGGGTAGGCCGGGGTAGAATAGTAGTTCCTGATGCCAAGGTCTTGGCAGAAGCTTCTGAAGAAATTGGAGTCGAACTGGGTCCCGTTGTCCGTGACCAAGGTTCGAGGCACTCCGAATCTAGTTACAATGCTTCTCCACACGAAGTTTTTGGTATCCTTCTCAGTGATGGAGGAGAGTGCTTCGGCTTCTATCCACTTGGTGAAGTAGTCAGTTGCTACGATCAACCATCTTTTGTTCCCTGGAGCTCGGTGGAGTGGTCCCACGAGGTCCAGTCCCCATTGGGCGAAGGGCCAGGGGCTGGAAAGAGGGCTCAGGTCGTGTGCTGGCTGATGGAGAGAGTGAGATAACTTCTGGCACTTCTCACATTTCCTGGCGTAGACCTGTGCATCCTTCTGCATATAGGGCCACCAGTACCCCTGGCTGATAGCTCGGTAAGCGAGTGACCGACCTCCGATGTGGCTGCCGCAGATCCCTTCATGGATTTCATAAAGGAAGTCCTCGACTTTGCTTGGATGAAAGCACTGGAGGTAAGGGCCATTGTAGGACTTTTTGTAGAGTTTATCGTCCGGAGAGAGCCAAAATCGGGCTGCCTTCAGCCTGATTTTGTGGGCTTGGTCCTTGTCCTCGGGTAGCTGGTCATTCTTGAGGTAGGAGATAAGTTCATCCATCCAGCTAGGACCGAGGTCAATGCACATAATCTGTCAAGGCGGTTGAAGTTGTATGCTAGGTCTGTCCAGTGCTTCCACTTCGACAGTTCTTTTTCTTCCTGCCTCGACGGCAGAGGCCAGATTTGCAAGAGCGTCGGCGTGAGAGTTGGAGTCTCTGCCTATCTGCCTGACTTCAGCCTTTTGGAACTGAGATAGGAGTTGCTTGGTGTGGGCCAGGTAGGCTGCCATCCTGTCATCTCGGGCCTGGTAATCTCCATTGAGTTGGCTTGTAACCAGCTGTGAGTCGCTGAAGATCACCAGTTGTTGTGCCCCCAGGGTTTTTGCGCTGCCCAGCCCTGCAATTAATGCTTCATACTCAGCTTCATTGTTAGAAGCTTTGAAGTCAAGAGTCAGGGCCCGCTCAATAACAAGGCCCTCCGGAGATTGAAGGACTACGCCAGCGCCAGCCCTTTTGGAGGTGGAGGACCCATCGACGAAGACTTTCCAAGATGAGTCGAGGAACTGTTTCCAAGACCGATCCTGCTCGGTCCCGGCCGAAGTCCTTGCCTCCTTGCCCCCCAGTTCGGTGTCGAGATGGCTCGGTGCCGAACTAGGAGAGGTGAATTCCACAATAAAGTCGGCCAGTACTTGGGCTTTGATGGCCGTTCTGGGCTGATACTGGATATCGTATTGCCCGAGTTCGACAGCCCATTTAGACACTCTTCCTGAGAAGTCTGCTCTCCTGAAGAGGGACTTGAGTGGGTGTTCGGTCACAACCACTATAGAATATGTCAGGAAGTAGTGGGAGAGCTTACGCGAAGCACTAACGAGTGCTAATGCGAGCTTTTCCAGTGGCAGGTATCTCGTTTCGGCATCCAGCAGGATTTTGCTTGTGTAATAGATGGGTCTTTGCTGCCTGTCATCTTCTCTTACGAGTACAGAGCTTACTGCATGGTCCGAAACTGCCAGATATAGGTATAAAACCTCACCCCGTACCGGGGTGGAAAGCAGAGGAGGGGAGGAAAGGTACACTTTGAGCTCCTGGAGAGCGCTCTCGCATTCCGGGGTCCATTTGAACTCGGAGCTCTTTTTCAAGAGCTGGAAGAAGGGATGGCATTTATCTGAAGCTCGGCTGATGAAGCGGTTCAGTGCTGCCGCCATCCCGGTAAGTCTCTGAACCTGTTTTATCGAGTTCGGACTCTGCAGGGCTCTGAGTGCCGAGATCTGATCGGGATTGGCCTCGATTCCTCGCCTAGTAACTAGGTTGCCCATGAACTTGCCTGAGCCGACGCCAAACGCACATTTGGACGCGTTCAACTTGAGCTGGTATTTCTTGAGGATGGAGAAGGTTTGATGTAAGTCAGTCAAGTGGTCCTGTGACCGTTTAGACTTAACGACCATATCATCAATATAGACCTCGATCGTCCTGCCGAGCTGGTCCTGAAACATCTTGGTCACCAGCCTCTGGTAAGTGGCACCGGCGTTTTTTAACCCGAAGGGCATTACTTTGTAGCAGTAGGTGCCCCTGGGTGTTATGAACGCGGTTTTTTCTTGATCAGGCTCATGCATTGGAATTTGATGGTAACCTCGGTAGGCATCGAGGAAACTCATCCTCTCATGGCCGGCAGTGGCGTCGATCAGCTGGTCTATCTTCGGTAGAGGAAAGCTGTCTTTGGGACAGGCTTTGTTGAGGTCGGTGAAGTCTACACAGACCCTCCAGCTCCCATCCTTCTTTTTTACCACAACCGTGTTGGCCAACCACACAGGGTAGTGGACTTCGCGGATAGCCTCAGCGTCCAGTAATTTGTTGACCTCCTTGGTCACAGCATCTGCCTGTTGGGTGCCCGACCTGCGAATCTTTTGGACAACAGGTTTATGCTGGGGATCTACATTCAGCTTGTGGCTTATGACCTCGGGGCTGATGCCGGACATTTCATATGGGGTCCAGGCGAAGACCTCCCTATTTTGTAACAGGAAGTCGAGCATCCTGGCCCTCTCCTCGTCAGCGAGTTGGCTACCGAGCAGGAAGAACCTTTCTGGATCGCTGGGATCGATCCCGACCTGGGTGAGGTCCTCAATGCTCTTCTGTTCGGGAGTTCGGCCCACAGCGTCGAGCTCAGCTTCCAGCTCGGTCATGTGGACTTGCTGTGGCTGTGTATCTCCGGGGACTACGGCCATGAGACATTCCTTGGCCATATCTTGGTCGCCGCGGACTATTATAACTTCAAAGCCCCCGTCCTTGTTCTGTAAAGGAAACTTGAGCTTCTGGTGATGGGTCGAGGGAACGGCCTCCAGGTTATGGAGCCAGGTTCTCCCCATGATGGCATTGTATGGAGATCGTGCATCCACCACCAGGAAGTCGGCTGTTGTGGGGGCCCCTCCGACCTCGACCTTAAGGGAGATCTTCCCTTTTGGATATACTGTCTTGGAGCTGAATCCCACCAACGGGGTGCGAACTTCTTGCAGGTCCTCTTCTTTCAGGCCCATCCTTTTGAAGCAATCAAAATAAAGGATTTCTGAGGAGCTCCCGGGATCCACTAAGATCCTCTTGACATTGAAGTTATGTAACCTCATAGTCAGAAAAAGAGGATCATTGTGGGGTAGCTGGACCCCGGCCAAGTCTTTATCAGAGAACCAGATTTTTGGCCTCTCCACACGTGCTTTCTTTGCCGAGGGACCGAGCTCTGCCGTCATCACATGCTTGCTGTGCTGGGCTTTCCTGGCCTCAGCACGGGCTCGGTCACTGCCCCTGGGGGCAGGAGCCAGGTGAATGACGTCGATGGTCCCTACAGGCCCACCGCTGTCTTGGTCGTCGGGGAGGCGTTGCTGAGCGTTGTTCACTCTGCCTTCTTCCCTGACGTGGTCTCTGAGATGCCCGTCTTTTACGAGCTTTTCAAGGTGCGCCTTGAAGGCATAGCAATCCTCGGTTCTGTGTCCTCTATCTTTGTGGTAGGCACAGAACTTGCTCTGATCTCGGGAGGCGGCGTCCCCTTTCATAGGCTGGGGCCATTTGAAAAAGGGCTGGGCCTGGATTTTGCCGAGGAGCTTGTAGATAGGCTCCTTGAAGATGGTATTGACAGCTCTATAAGAGGCGCCACTTGGTTTCGGCCTCGTGCTGCCTCCCGAGGTGGGAGCAGGACGTACTGCCGAGCTGGATGGCTCTCTATTCCGATCCGCCTCTTTCTTAGCTAGCCTCCTCTCTCTTCTCGTGGGACGGCCCTCCGGTCGGCTCTCTTGCCAGAAATTATGGCTCTCTCGAGCTCGGACGTCGTCCTCTTCTTGCTCGACGTACTGGTTCACCCGGACCATCAGAGCCTTTACCGAAGGCGCAGGACGACGTACCAATTTCTTCCGAAGCTCATTGCCCGGCAGCAAAGCTTGTTGGAAGGCAGTAACGGCTACGTCGTCGTTGGAATTTTCAATCACGCTATAGATGGTCCAGAATCGTTTGGCGAACTGAGTAAGAGTCTCGGTCGGCCTCATCTTGATTGAGATCAGGTCGGCGTCAGTTTTTGGGATGACCTGGTGGGCTTGAAACTTTTCGACGAAGGAGTTTCGGAGCTGTGGCCAGCTCGAAATCGATCCCTCGGGAAGTGCACAGAACCACCGAAGCGGGAGGTCGCCCAAGCTGGAAGAGAAAACCTTGCAATCAAGGTCGCCGTCGCCGCTGAATACCGTCATCTTCTGGGTGAAGTACCGGAGATGAGCCTCGGGGTCCAACGTCCCGTCATAGAGATTGAAACGTGGGACGCTGAACTTATCAGGAAGGGGATGATCTCTGATTTCCCGAGAAAATGGAGATGTGCCATGGATGTCACCGTGTTTGGTAGTTAACCGACCTCGAGCGAGGCCGGCCTGCTCCAGGCTCTGCTGTACGGCCAGCTTAATCTGCTGATCAATGTAGTCAGCCATCTCGGGGTCGGCCCTGGTCTCCCGCCTTTGTTTATGGCGCTGCTGCTGGTCGGCACTGGCATGAGTGTTACTCGAGCCCTCTTCGCGAGCTCGGGCGCGCCTTTCATTCAGCTGATCCCTTAGGTCTGGTCGACCCCGAAGACCTATACGAGCTCGTTGCTTAGGTGGAGGCGTGTGAGAGGCTTCGGGCGGGACTTGGCTCTTTGTCTCAAGCTGCCGTTGAAGCTGGAGGATCTGCTCTTTCTGTTCTTCGATGATGAGGTTTTGAGCCTTGATGGCTTCGGCTTGGGCCTCAACATCGTCCTCTAGGACCATGTCATCATCACCTTCATCACCGAGGTGGACGTGATCCTCTTCCATGTGGTCCCCGTGAGAAGACCGACGAGGAGGAGACTGCACAGGAGCCCCACTTCGTAAGGGCCGTTCCTGAGGAGGAACGTCCTTACGAGGTGGCGCGTTGAGAACAACTTCCAGGCGCGGACGCTCCACCTGAGAGGTATTCGTCCGAGCCCGCTCTAATACAGGATCGCGCCGAGAAGACGCTGCTGCACCTCTTGACGACGAGTGTGTCACCGTGACAGGTGAACCTACACTCCGCATACCAGGTTCTCCTCCCACTCCTTTCGGAGGAGGGTTGGGTGGTGCTTGCCTGGTATCTCTTCGCGAGCTCGTCACCAACGCTCCTGCCTGGTCTGTCACCAGTGGAGGCGGCATAAGAGGCAGAAATGTTTCTGGTTGCTTAGACCCAGACGGTCTAGCAACGCTCTTTCCCTTCTGAGCCTTAGGAGGCATAGCTGTTAGGATGAAAATATGGAATTTTCAGATCGTTCCCACAGACGGCGCCAAATTGTGCGTGCCTAATTATTACGGACTTGGTTTAGTTGATGATGAGGGTTTACAGAGAGGCTGTTTAGCTGAACAAGAGCGTCTCTGCCGATCTGAAACATGAAATCTGAAAGGGAAGAGAAAACAGCAGTCAGGGCCCGAGGCTGCTGTCAACCAAAGGCACTCCGACGCCTGAGTTAGTGCAGTCACTGAACTAGGGTGAAGTGGGGAAGAAGAGATGTTAGCAGAATAACAGTGCAGGCTGTATCTTGCATGTACCTGTTCATGACTCTTCATGCAGGCATATATAGAGGAGAGTGGAAGGTTCCACAGTGGAGGTAGGTGAGGATACTTGTCCCATCAGCCCACACCTGGGATCTTTAGTGGGGGTAGGTGAGGATACTTGTCCCATCAGACCTCCCCTCAAATCCCTCACATAAATGTGGATGTGATCTGTTGATAGGAACGAGCCCTTATCGATGGCCGGTGGCCGCACTACCTGACAGGGACTCCCTACAAAGTACCCGTCCCATCTCATAATGGGAACTGGAAGCCCGGTGTTCACCTCGGCAGAGGGGCCGAACTGGAGAAGGCGCCGGGGTCAGCTATACCCGAGATCGGACTGGGATGCCAGCGTGAGGCCGAGTTCGGTAGGACATGGTCGGTACTTCTACCGGGACCAGTCCCACCTCGACAAAGGCTGAGACGCTGCTTATGCCGGAGAGAAGGGGGTTAAGGCCTTTCCTGATTGGCGCTGTTACCGAGGGGGTGTAACATCGGTTTCGGTAGAAGCAGTCCACACAATGACTTTCTATTGCTTCCGTACACATTAGACAGTCTCGTGATACGGTCTGTTAGTTCAGCACTATTGTGCATTATCGTCTACTCTAGTAGTAAATCATGGAGGAGTTTATTCATTGAAATTTTTTATTAACCCCTCCAATGACACATTAATCCATATAGTTCTTAAAGGAACCATCACACTCAGAATGACCCTAGTTCTGGGTTTTCCTCATTGCTCTCCACGCCAATTGATATTTCATCTAACTGAAAAGTTTGGGAGTATCATACATGCATGTATTATGACGGCCAGACAACAAATTGATAAATCGACAGGGGAGCAAATTGTAGGGATGAAGACATGTTGTGTTCCGGTTGGGTCCACACTGCACAGTGGACCCAGATCTGAGATACAAGTTCAAAAGCACTAGAACAGTACACATGCCTGGATCTAAGGTATAGAATTGGTGCTGAATATGATTTATATGAGATAGGGCTATTTTATATGGTGAATGTGAAACAAAGCACTTGCTGAGGCTTGGGACCATATAATCCCCTATAATCAACTTCATAACATACTGCTAACTCCATCCTCTTTCTGAAAATTACTGAATTCAGTCCACGATGGTGCATAATCCGATGAAACCAAAAGAAAAGAAAAATGCCATAGTGCATGCATATAACATTTAGGCTTCTGTTCGATGGACCACTAAAGCTATTTGGTCATTGATTTATCATCTCCCACTCTATAAAATAAATCCATTTTCCTGTGATCATCTCCTTTTTCATTTCCATCTAGCTGACTCCTTTGCTAAAACATCTATTAAACTCATTTCCTTCTCTAATTATGAATTCACAAGGAATCCTTTCTTTTAATGTCCATTTGTCCTCACAATAAACATCAAGTCACCATGGAACTATACTTTTTCCTTAATGGCCGCTCAATAGCATTTTGCATGAACCTAGAACATGATACATACTAGTCACTCTTCAATACAAACATGCACAATTACAAACACACACTGATTATTCTTTTAATGAAAAAGATGTAATTAAAAGTAAAGTACAAGAACATTGTATATTAAAAGAAAGGAGAAGAATCGGATGGCTATGATCCCTAACACAGTTTTTTCCAAAGGGTTCCGTCGAAGGAAAGAACTGATCACATGAATAGTTTAAATTATTAAGTTGCATGCCCGACTTTAGCCAGGGCTATTTTGTAATTGAGTATACATATCAATATCTAGATTCTAGGTAACAAATATGTCCTGGGAGACAATCCAGTGAGATCTTGTATTGCTACTTCGATGCAGTGAGCGAACATTCTTAGTCATTGGCTCTTAGAACAAGCCTGGGTTGTGCGAGAAATAACTGACTGATGAAAGAAAACTTTAATTACTCCAGATCTGCTTGTTCGGCTTCGCCTGATCAACTGTAAAATCAATGGTTTCAGATTCTGAAATAAAGAGTCAGAAGTAATATGCAGATTCTCATTGGTGGATAATTAAGGGACTTGCTCTTGAAAATGATAGCCATCACCCTAAAATGCATGGATTTTGAACTGTACAACCAAGGGGAGTCTGCAGATATGAGCCATAGAAACAGCTTCAAAGATGGCATTTAGATTAATTTGAAAGAACATAGAACTCAGAATATGAAAAATAAGTGGGCAGAGTGAAGTAACTCTAGTTGTCGCTACAGATGTCTTTCATTGCAGCAACCCATGCTCTCTTAGTAGACTCTGGAACCTCCTCATTGTCCATATATGGTGTCTATGACCCTTTAGAGGAGTTGCTCAGAACCCAGCTGACTTTCGCTGGACGGTCTTCAAAATCAAACATCACAGTACTCTGTTACATCAAGATAGAGCCATCTTGGTTAGGAGACTCAAAGCAGCTTGATGACTAAAAACAACAAAAGATTAAATAGATAAGGCTCACGGATTATTGATTGTGGAAAGAATTTTAACTAAATAGTTCTCGGACTTACAGATCTGTTAGTAGCAGAATCGGTTGTTTTTTATTTTGGGGTGTTTCTTCTTAATGTTCCCGTCTGTAGAAACTAGTCGACCTCTTTCATTGATCGGAAACGATGGTTATTCTTCGGATCGAAGTAAAACTGCACATGCCAATAATATAGTCAAGATTCATTCCTATAATCACAAATGAGGAATTACATGCATATCATACAAATGGATTGAGAAACCTTAAGCATTATGAGTGTACAGAAGACACAAATATCAAGAAATAATAATTACACACATGCCTATATGAGATTAGCCCATTAGAATGATGATAGTGGAGGAGGTGGTGGTGGTGGTGGTGAAAATCAATTAGCAAAAAAAAAAAAAATGAATTAATTAAGCCACCTTAAAAGGCGAATGAGCCAAAATACTCCAACAATCAATTCCATAATAATAATAAAAAAAAAACCCAAATTCCAAACTCAACACCTTGAATAACATAAAAGAACACCCTGTCAACTTGACTAGAACAAATATGCACAAGACAACTAGCATTTGAAAAATTAAGAGAAAGTAGGATCGTTCTTAAATCTAAAAACCCATAACTACCTTAAAAATAAAATCATCTATGAAAATTTGGCTTTAGGATTTCAGGCCACCAATATATGAAAGAATTCAACTTTTTGCAATCAACATCATCATCTTTTGATCTCTTTTATTTGTGAGAGTTTATATCATCACTGAACCCTCAACTTCAAAATACTATCCAAACCTTGAATCCTAAGACTCAAAATTTCCTTAGAAGAAAAATAGAGAAACGAATGAAACAAATTGTGGAGATTGTATTACTCGATCTTTCATTCCTTTAGTCTTTCCAGAATCCCTAGTCCTGACTTCCATTTTCCATCCCTCAGGCAACCATTCCGGCCTCTCTGATGGCGTCTCCATGGCCGTCCCCAACTCCGCATTCTGGGTTGGCTCTGTTTGCATCGAGTTAGGATTGGAAGGTGAAGCCATTTCAAATGTTTGAGAAGATAAAATAAGACAAATGAGTGCTTTGTTATTTGAAAGAAGCACAATAGAGAGCTTAGACTACTTTGGAGTTTGGGTGTCTTCTTCCCCTGGCCTCCTTATATAGAGAAAGGGAGGCAGGCAAGGGATGGTTACTTTAAAATAAAATTTATGCAAAGCCCCTTATATTTTTTGACAGCTAGAAATTTTCTGAGTTTTGGTCAAATGAGTTACTAGAATACCCTTTGTCTTACTGGCTCTGCCTAGAACTGTTTTCTTTTTCTTTAATATCTACTTTGTTTATTAGTACCATTATAAGGTGTTGATGGAACCTAGCTACAAATGAAATCTTCATATTTTATACAAAAAGAAATATAGAATATTGTGTGCTGGTGCTTCTCTTGTTAGCCAATATACTCTCACGATTCTAAATGGAAGGCCCACATATTTTAGAAATCTAATCACCGTTGTTTTGAGAATTGATGATTAATTAAGAAATGCCATGATATTAACACGATATTTTCCTTTGGAGTGTATTTTTCTAATTTAATTTATAATATCTCTAATTGTATCATTAAAAATTAAAATTTTCCATAACATTGAAAAATATCATAAATAAAAAAGAAAAAGTAAGTCTCCTTGAAGTTAGATTTGATTTCAACCGCCTCATAATGAAATAGATAAAATTTCTTAAAAACGGACAATTGCATTAAAAAAATTAAGTCTAGTATAGTTTAGATATGATTTCAATTGCCTTCGGCTCTATTACTAAATATCAATATAGGATCAATTCTTGGTAATGAAACCATTCAATGATTGCAATCATGTGATTGTAGAAACTTACCAGATCCATGGGTTTGTCGATCAAAATATCACCACAATTGCTGAAGCATAAGGTCCAAATAAAGGGACATTTAATCCCTGTTGTAGCTAGAAGAGGCCGGAAATAAACCAAACTGGATGCCCGAGGATTGGTGCCTGAAAATCAAAGGGGGGGATTTTTCATTTCTTAATCATGGAAGGCTTAATGACATCAGACTCTAGCTCAAGAATAACGCTATGCTCGAGAACTCCAATGACTGGTTTAGATCCCAGCTACAATCTCACAATGAATGTTTTGGTTCAGACGGTATTGAGCTCGAAATGGAAGCTATAGGGTTTGGCGTTTCAAAAACATGTAAAATGATGGGAGGTGGACGTACGGGTGTAGTTCACTACTTAGTTCAATTTCAAATGCTCTGGGTTTGTTTATATAGAGAGATGAAGGTACGAATGGTGTTGTTTCTTAAATAAAAATTTACATCAAGTCCCTACTGGCACGGAAGGAAGTGAAAAACCAGCCCTTATTTTTTGTCAAATTAGGAATATAGAAGTCTCTAGTTTTCTAACATACCAAAATAAACCCCTTGACTTATGGTCAAGGCCACAATTATTTTGTGGTTATGCCATTTTATTTTTCTATAATTTCAACTTCACCTGAAATAGCTTTTAATAATGCAAGTTCTCCGGAAAACAATCTTTTCCCAACAATCATGTAATGTTTTTAGAAATATCATGAAAATAAAATATGAAGAGAAAACAGAAAAATGTCAAAAGAAATTAAAAAAAAAGGTAAAATTCTTGAAGTTATTTCAACAATAAAATAATATTTGATGATATAGATTTCTTAGTTATAATCTCTAAAAAAGAATTATCCTCCATTGCTTTTTCAGATGTTGATCAACCTAACAAGTAATATATTGTCTGATGGCACCACTAATATTAGGGATGATTGTCGGTTAGATTCAGGTCAGCATTACAATGACTTTGGACGTGACACAAATTTAAGCCTTATATTGGTACCCAAATGTAATTTTTAGAATAGATCGAAATTAAGACCAAAATTTACAAATTAGTCCTACAACATATATAAAGATATGTTCTACATCAATGCAGAGTCTATTTCAAATTAATGCTTTGACCACTTGACTAGTACTAGATTCTTCAAATCTAGTGGAGAGATTGTGCCAAATCTAATTTTTATAATAGTTCTAAATTAAGACCCAATTTTAAAAGACTTGTGAAATAAGGATGTGCTTTATATTAATTCAAAGCTTATTGCAAATTAATTCTTTGACATCCTAAGAACCGGTTGGCCCTTCATCTCTAGTAGAGAGATGGAGTGGTTGCAAATTCTTATTTCGCTTTCTATATATATTTAGTAGATAGAGAAGGGATAGCTATGAATCTCCACTATCTTTTAACAATATTTAGTAAGTTAATATTATCATTAATTGTAGGAGGGTGAATACAAAGTAAATAGGCAAAAGTTTGGTCTTTAACTTTCATATTTCATATTTGGATTCTTTCCACCAAAAGATATACAAATAAAAAAGGTGAAATGGCAAAACAATGAATCTGTTAACCAGAATTAGTACCTATAAATAAGCATTATGTTTATTTTCCAACAGAAGCAAACACTAAAAGTCAACTGGCAATATAGTTGGAGTCATTTAATACTGCAAGTTCTCCGGAGAACAATCTTTTCCCAACAATCATGTAATGTTTTTAAAAATATCATGAAAATAGAATATGAAGAGAAAACAGAAAAATGTCAAAAGAAATTCAAAAAAGTTAAATTCTTGAAGTTATCAACAATAAATTAATATTTTTTTATATAGATTCCTTAGTTATAATATTTAAAAATGAATTATCCCCCATTGCGTTTTTAGATGTTGATCAACCTAACAAGTAATATATTCTCTGATGGTGGCACTAATATTAGGGAGGATCGTCAGTTGCATTCAGGTCAGCATTACAATGACTTTGGACGTGACACAAATTTAAGCCTTATATTTGTACCCAAATGTAATTTTTAGAATAGATCGAAATTAAGTCCAAAATTTACAAATTAGTCCTGCAACATCTATAAAGATATGTTCTACATCAATGAGAGTCTATTTCGAATCAATGCTTTGACCACTTGACTCGTAGTAGATTCTTCAAATCTAGTGGAGAGATTGTACCAAATCTAATTTTTATAAAAGGTCTAAATTAAGACCCAATTTTAAAAGCCTTGTGAAATAAGGATATGCTTTATATTAATTCAAAGCTTATCGCAAATTAATTCTTCGACATCTTAACAACCGGTTGGTCCTTCATCTCTAGTAGAGAGATGGAGTGGTTGCAAATTCTAATTTCGCTTTCTATATATATTTAGTAGATAGAGAAGGGATAGCTATGAATCTCCACTATCTTTTAACAATAATAAGTAAGTTAATATTATCATTAATTGTAGGAGGGTGAATACAAAGTAAATAGGCAAAAGTTTGGTCTTTAACTTTCATATTTCATATTTGGATTCTTTCCACCAAAAGATATACAAATAAAAAAGGTGAAATGGCAAAACTATGAATCTGTTAACCAGAATTAGTACCTATAAATAAGCATTATGTTTATTTTCCAACAGAAGCAAACACTAAAAGTCAACTGGCAATATAGTTGGAGTCATTTAGCCCGAATTAGTAGGTATGTATTAATCTGGTATTTATCTGTAACTTAAGAAACTAATATTGTATTTGTCTTCGTCTTCAAATGAAAAAAAAAAATACAAAAAATCAACAGACAAAGCTTCAACCCTTTAAACCACAATGAATAAATATAAATCAGTATTGTGCTATCTTAAACAAAAAAAAAAAAAAAATACCAAAACTAAATAAGCAGCGCTCGGAGTCATTGATTAGGAGTCTTTTACTAGAATGAGTAAATATACATATATATTGTGTTTCTCGTCATTAATAAAAGAATCAAATACGAAAACTCATCATGCCATTCACACTTCAGCTCTTTAATAATCTTTAGGTGGGGCTCACTTGGCTATAAATTCTTGTGTCTTGAATTCCTAAGTATTCTAACGCAAACAAACAGTCCTAAAGAGAGATAATTTAGTGCGGTGGAGAAAGTTTAAAAGGTCGATCCTCCTGTAGTTTTTGGTGGTTCGGGAATTTCCTTGTCTAGCATTGCATTGTAGTTATTTGGCTTCTACTTGATACAGTTAGTCTATTTCATGATTTTCTATCTGTCTCCTTGATAAGGTGCTTGATCGACCCAACTCGTCATTTCCTTTACTTTGAGTTTCTTTTAGATAATTAAGCAATGGACCTACATTTTTATGGCTTTCTACTGCAGATGAAATAGGAAAAAAGTCCAGCTGGTCATTATAGGGAAAATAGGGAGAAACATAATAACAATAGAACAAATTAAAATAAAATGCGACCCAGGAGGTACAGATTATTTGATTACATATATATAATTAGTTGATTTCTTCCGTCTATTCGATTGTATGAATTTCACATCAAAACCAGTGCCTCATGGAAAAGGTTCAGTAGGTCATCATGCAATTGTTTTTGGTTTAGGCAATTCCTTTACCCAACAATGCATTGTAGTTGGTTTCCTATTGGATTGTTAGTCTTTCTTCTTGGTTTGCATATTTATCCCCTCTGTGCTTGATCATACCAACTGAGCTTTTTCCATTGCCTCCAGTTGCTTTATGATGCTTAAGCAATTACCTTCAAACTTTATGACTTTCTATTGCTTCTGTACACATTAGATAGTCTCGTGATAAGGTCTGTTAGTTCAGCTCTATTGTGCATTATCATCCACTCTAGTAGTAAATCATGGAGGAGTTTATTCATTGAAATTTTTTATTAACCCCTCCAATGACACATTAATCCATACAGTTCTTAACATATCCATCACACTCGGAATGACCCTAGTTCTTGGTTTTCCTCATTGCTCTCCATGCCAATTGATATTTCTTCTAACTGAAAAGTTTGGGAGTATCATACATGCATGTATTATGACGGCCAGACAACAAATTGATAAATTGACAGTGGAGCAAATTGTAGGGATGAAGACATGTTGTGTACCAGTTGGGTCCACACTGCACAGTGCACCCAGATCTGAGATACAAGTTCAAAAGCACTAGAACAGTACACATGCCTGGATCTAAGGTATAGAATTGGTGCTGAATATGATTTACATGAAATAGGGCTATTTTATATGGTGAATGTGAAACAAAGCACTTGCTGAGGCTTGGGACCATATAATCCCCTATAATCAACTTCATAACATCCTGCTAACTCCATCCTCTTTCTGAAAATTACTGAATTCAGTCCACGATGGTGCATAATCCGATGAAACCAAAAGAAAAGAAAAATGCCATAGTGCATGCATATAACATTTAGGCTTCTGTTCGATGGACCACTAAAGCTATTTGGTCATTGATTTATCATCTCCCACTCTATAAAATAAATCCATTTTCCTTTGATCATCTCCTTTTTCATTTCCATCTAGCTGACTCCTTTGCTAAAACATCTATTAAACTCATTTCCTTCTCTAATTATGAATTCACAAGGAATCCTTTCTTTTAAAGTCCATTTGTCCTCACAATAAACATCAAGTCACCATGGAACTATACTTTTTCCTTAATGGCCGCTCAATAGCATTTTGCATGAACCTAGAACATGATACATACTAGTCACTCTTCAATACAAACATGCACAAGTACAAACACACACTGATTATTCTTTTAATGAAAAAGATGTAATTAAAAGTAAAGTACAAGAACATTGTATATTAAAAGAAAGGAGAAGAATCGGATGGCTATGATCCCTAACACAGTTTTTTCCAAAGGGTTCCGTCCAAGGAAAGAACTGATCACATGAATAGTTTAAATTATTAAGTTGCATGCCCGACTTTAGCCAGGGCTGTTTTGTAATTGAGTATACATATCAATATCTAGATTCTAGGTAACAAATATGTCTTGGGAGACAATCCAGTGAGATCTTGTATTGCTACTTCGATGCAGTGAGCGAACATTCTTAGTCATTGGCTCTTAGAACAAGCCTGGGTTGTGCGAGAAATAACTGACTGATGAAAGAAAACTTTAATTACTCCAGATCTGCTTGTTCGGCTTCGCCCTGTCAACTGTAAAATCAATGGTTTCAGATTCTGAAATAAAGAGTCAGAAGTAATATGCAGATTCTCATTGGTGGATAATTAAGGGACTTGCTCTTGAAAGTGATAGCCATCACCCTAAAATGCATGGATTCTGAACTGTACAACCAAGGGGAGTCTGCAGATATGAGCCATAGAAACAGCTTCAAAGATGGCATTTAGATTAATTTGAAAGAACCTAGAACTCAGACTATGAAAAATAAGTGGGCAGAGGGAAGTAACTCTAGCCGTCGCTACAAATGTCTTTCATTGCAGCAACCCATGCTCTCTTAGTAGACTCTGGAACCTCCTCATTGTCCATATATGGTGTCCATGACCCTTTAGAGGAGTTGCTCAGAACCCAGCTGACTTTTGCTGGACGGTCTTCAAAATCAAACATCACAGTACACTGTTACATCAAGATAGAGCCATCTTGGTTAGGAGACTCAAAGCAGCTTGATGACTAAAAACAACAAAAGATTAAATAGATAAGGCTCACGGATTATTGATTGTGGAAAGAATTTTAACTAAATAGTTCTCGGACTTACAGATCTGTTAGTAGCAGAATCGGTTGTCTTTGATTTTGGGGTGTTTCTTCTTATTGTTCCCGTCTGTAGAAAGTATTCGACCTCTTTCTTTGATCGGAAACTATGGTTATTCTTCGGATTGAAGTAAAACTGCACATGCTAATAATATAGTCAAGATTCATTCCTATAATCACAAATGAGAAATTACATGCATATCATACAATTGGATTGAGAAACCTTAAGCATTATGAGTGTACAGAAGACACAAATATCAAGAAATAATAATTACACACATGCCTATATGAGATTAGCCCATTAGAATGATGATAGTGGAGGAGGTGGTGGTGGTGGTGGTAAAAATCAATTAGCAAAAAAAAAAAAAAAAAAGAATTAAGCCACCTTAAAAGGCCAATGAGCCAAAATACTCCAACAATCAATTCCATAATAATAATAAAAAAAAAAACTCAAATTCCAAACTCAACACCTTGAATAACATAATAGAACACCCTGTCAACTTGACTAGAACAAAGATGCACAAGACGAGCAGCATTTGAAAAATAAGGAGAAAGTAGGATCATTCTTAAATCTAAAAACCCATAACTACCTTAAAAAATAAAATCATCTATGAAAATTTGATTTTAGGATTTCAGGCCCACAATATATGAAAGAATTCAACATTTTGCAATCATCATCATCATCTTTTGATCTCTTTTATTTGTGAGAGTTTATATCACAACTGAACCCTCAACTTCAAAATACTATCCAAACCTTGAATCCTAAGACTCAAAATTTCCATAGAAGAAAAATAGAGAAACGAATGAAACAAATTGTAGAGATTGTATTACTCGATCTTTCATTCCTTTAGTCTTTCCAGAATCCCTAGTCCTGACTTCCATTTTCCATCCCTCAGGCAACCATTCCGGCCTCTCTGATGGCGTCTCCATGGCCGTCCCCAACTCCGCATTCTGGGTTGGCTTTGTTTGCATCGAGTTAGGATTGGAAGATGAAGCCATTTCAAGTGTTTGAGAAGATAAAATAAGACAAATGGGTGCTTTGTTATTTGAAAGAAGCACAGTAGAGAGCTTAGACAACTTTGGAGTTTGGGTGTCTTCTTCCCCTCTGGCCTCTTTATATAGAGAAAGGGAGGCAGGCAAGGGATGGTTACTTAAAAATAAAATTTATGCAAAGCCCCTTATATTTTTTGACAATTAGAAATTTTCTGACTTATGGTCAAATGAGTTACTAGAATACCCTTTGTCTTACTGGCTCTGCCTAGAACTATTTTTTTTTCTCTTTAATATCTTCTTTGCCTCTTACCATTATACGGTGTTGATGGAACCTACAAATGAAATCTTCTTATTTTATAAAAAAAGAAATAATGAATACTGTGTGCTGGTGCTTCTCTTGTTAGACAATATACTCTCATGATTCTGAACGGAAGGCCCACATATTTTAGAAATCTAATCATCGTTGTTATGAGAATTGATGATTAATTAAGAAATGCCATGATATTAACACGATATTTTCCTTTGGAGAGTATTTTTCTAATTTAATTTATAATATCTTTTATTGTATCATTAAAAATTAAAATTTTCCATAACAATGAAAAATATCATAAATAAAAAGGAAAAAGTAAGTCTCCTTGAAGTTAGATTTGATTTCAACCGCCTCATAATGAAATAGATAAATTTTCTTAAAAACGGACAATTGCATCAAAACAAATTAAGTCTAGTATAGTTTAGATATGATTTCAATTGCCATCGGCTCTATTACTAAATATCAATATAGGATCAATTCTTGGTAATGAAACCATTCAATGATTGCAATCATGTGATTGTAGAAACTTACCAGATCCATGGGTTTGTCGATCAAAATATCACCACAATTGCTGAAGCATAAGGTCTAAATAAAGGGACGTTTAATCCCTGTTTTAGCTAGAAGAGGCCGGAAATAAACCAAACTGGATGCCCGAGGATTGGTGCCTGAAAATCAAGGGGGGGATTTTTCATTTCTTAATCATGGAAGGCTTAATGACATCAGACTCTAGCTCAAGAATAACGCTATGCTCGAGAACTCCAATGACTGGTTTAGATCCCAGCTACGATCTTACAATGAATGTTTTCGTTCAGACGGTATTGAGCTCGAAATGGAAGATATAGGGTTTGACGTTTCAAAAACATGTAAAATGATGGGAGGTGGACGGGTGTAGTTCACTACCTAGTTCAATTTCGAATGCTCTGGGTTTGTTTATATAGAGAGATGAAGGTACGAATGGAGGCGTTTCTTAAATAAAAATTTACATCAAGTCCATACTGGCACGGAAGGAAGTGAAAACCAGCCCTTATTTTTTTTGTCAAATTAGGAATATAGAAGTCTCTAGTTTTCTAACATACCAAAATAAACCCCTTGACTTATGGTCAAGGCCACAATTATTTTGTGGTTATGCCATTTTATTTTTCTATAATTTCAACTTCAGTTGAAATAGCTTTTAATAATGCAAGTTCTCCGGAGAACAATCTTTTCCCAACAATCATGTAATGTTTTAGAAATATCATGAAAATAAAATATGAAGAGAAAACAGAAAAATGTCAAAAGAAATTAAACAAAGGTAATTAAAATTCTTGAAGTTATTTCAACAATAAAATAATATTTGATAATATAGATTTCTTAGTTATAATCTTTAAAAATGAATTATCCTCCATTGCTTTTTCAGATGTTGATCAACCTAACAAGTAATATATTGTCTGATGGCACCACTAATAATAGGGATGATCGTCTGTTAGATTCAGGTCAGCATTACAATGACTTTGGACGTGACACAAATTTAAGCCTTATATTGGTACCCAAATGTAAGTTTTAGAATAGATCGAAATTAAGACCAAAATTTACAAATTAGTCCTACAACATATATAAAGATATGTACTACATCAATGCTGAGTCTATTTCAAATTAATGCTTTGACCACTTGACTCGTAGTAGATTCTTCAAATCTAGTGGAGAGATTGTACCAAATCTAATTTTTATAATAGTTCTAAATTAAGACCCAATTTTAAAAGCCTTGTGAAATAAGGATATGCTTTATATTAATTTAAAGATTATTGCAAATTAATTCTTTGACATCTTAAGAACCGGTTGGCCCTTAATCTCTAGTAGAGAGATGGAGTGGTTGCAAATTCTTATTTCTCTTTCTATATATATTTAGTAGATAGAGAAGGGATAGCTATGAATCTCCACTATCTTTTAACAATATTTAGTAAGTTAATATTATCATTAATTGTAGGAGGGTGAATACAAAGTAAATAGGCAAAAGTTTGGTCTTTAACTTTCATATTTCATATTTGGATTCTTTCCACCAAAAGATATACAAATAAAAAAGGTGAAATGGCAAAACTATGAATCTGTTAACCAGAATTAGTACCTAAAAATAAGCATTACGTTTATTTTCCAACAGAAGCTTACACTAAAAGTCAACTGGCAATATAGTTGGAGTCATTTAATACTGCAAGTTCTCCGGAGAAAAATCTTTTCCCAACAATCATGTAATGTTTTTAGAAATATCGTGAAAATAGAATATGAAGTGAAAATAGAAAAATGTCAAAAGAAATTAAAAAAAGGTAAATTCTTGAAGTTATTTCAACAATAAATTAATATTTGATTTTATAGATTTCTTAGTTATAATATTTAAAAATGAATTATCCTCCATTGCGTTTTCAGATGTTGATCAACCTAACAAGTAATATATTCTATGATGGTAGCACTAATATTAGGGATGATCGTCGGTTGGATTCAGGTCTGCATTACAATGACTTTGGACGTGACACAAATTTAAGCCTTATATTGGTCCCCAAATGTAATTTTTAGAATAGATCGAAATTAAGTCCAAAATTTACAAATTAGTCCTGCAACATATATAAAGATATGTTCTACATCAATGCAGAGTCTATTTCAAATTAATGCTTTGACCACTTGACTCGTAGTAGATTCTTCAAATCTAGTGGAGAGATTGTACCAAATCTAATTTTTATAATAGTTCTAAATTAAGACCCAATTTTAAAAGCCTTGTGAAATAAGGATATGCTTTATATTAATTCAAAGCTTATCGCAAATTAATTCTTTGACATCTTAACAACCGGTTGGTCCTTCATCTCTAGTAGAGAGATGGAGTGGTTGCGAATTCTAATTTCGCTTTCTATATATATTTAGTAGATAGAGAAGGGATAGCTATGAATCTCCACTATCTTTTAACAAGATTTAGTAAGTTAATATTATCATTAATCGTAGGAGGGTTAGTACAAAGTAAATAGGAAAAAGCTTGGTCTTTAACTTTCATATTTCATATTTGGATTCTTTCCACCAAAAGATATACAAATAAAAAAGGTGAAATGGAAAAACTATGAATCTATTAACCAGAATTAGTACCTATAAATAAGCATTATGTTTATTTTCCAACAGAAGCCAACACTAAAAGTCAACTGGCAATATAGTTGGAGTCATTTAACCCGAATTAGCATGTATGTATTAATCTTGTATTTACTTTTAACATAAGAAACTAATATTGTATTTGTCTTCATCTTCAAATGAAAGAAAGAAATACAAAAAATCAACAAAAAAAGCTTCAACCCTTTAAACCACAATGAATAAATATAAATTAGTACTGTGTTATCTTGAACAAAAAAAAAAAAAAAAAAAAAAAAAAAAAAAAAAAAAAAAAAAAAACCAAAACTAGATAAGCAACGCTCGGATTCATTGATTAGGTGTCTTTTACTAGAATGAGTAAATATACATATATATTGTGTTTATCGTCATTAATAAAAGAATCAAATACGAAAACTCATCATGCCATTCACACTTCAGCTCTTTAATGATCTTTAGGTGGGGCTCACTTGGCTATAAATTCTTGTGTCTTGAATTCCTAAGTATTCTAATGCAAACAAACAGTCCTAAAGAGAGATAATTTATTGCGGTGGAGAAAGTACAAAAGGTCGATCCTCCTGTAGTTTTTGGTGGTTCAGGATTTTCCTTGTCTAGCATTGCAATGTAGTTATTTGGCTTCTACTTGATACAGTTAGTCTATTTCATGATTTTCTATCTGTCTCCTTGCTAAGGTGCTTGATCAACCCAACTCATCATTTCCTTTACTTTGAGTTTCTTTTAGATAATTAAGCAATGGACCTACAGTTTTATGGCTTTATGCTGCAGATGAAATAGGAAAAAAGTCCAGCAGGTCATTACAGGGCAAATAGGGAGAAACATAATAACAATAGAACAAATTAAAATAAAATGCGACCCAGGAGGTACAGATTATTTGATTACATATATATAATTAGTTGATTTCTTCCGTCTATTCCATCTTATGAATTTCACATCAAAACCGGTGCCTCATGGAAAAGGTTCAGTAGGTCATCATGCAATTGTTTTTGGTTTAGGCAATTCCTTTATCCAACATTGCAATGTAGTAGGTTTCCTATTGGATTGTTAGTCTTTCTTCTTGGTTTTCATATTTATCCCCTCAGTGCTTGATCATACCAACTAAGCTTTTCCATTGCCTCCAGTTGCTTTATGATGCTTAAGCAATTGCCTTCAAGCTTTATGACTTTCTACTGCTTCCGTACACATTAGACAGTCTCGTGATACGGTCTGTTAGTTCAGCACTATTGTGCATTATCGTCTACTCTAGTAGTAAATCATGGAGGAGTTTATTCATTGAAATTTTTTATTAACCCCTCCAATGACACATTAATCCATATAGTTCTTAAAGGAACCATCACACTCGGAATGACCCTAGTTCTGGGTTTTCCTCATTGCTCTCCATGCCAATTGATATTTCTTCTAACTGAAAAGTTTGGGAGTATCATACATGCATGTATTATGACGGCCAGACAACAAATTGATAAATCGACAGGGGAGCAAATTGTAGGGATGAAGACATGTTGTGTTCCGGTTGGGTCCACACTGCACAGTGGACCCAGATCTGAGATACAAGCTCAAAAGCACTAGAACAGTACAAATGCCTGGATCTACGGTATAGAATTGGTGCTGAATATGATTTATATGAGATAGGGCTATTTTATATGGTGAATGTGAAACAAAGCACTTGCTGAGGCTTGGGACCATATAATCCCCTATAATCAACTTCATAACATACTGCTAACTCCATCCTCTTTCTGAAAATTATTGAATTCAGTCCACGATGGTGCATAATCCGATGAAACCAAAAGAAAAGAAAAATGCCATAGTGCATGCATATAACATTTAGGCTTCTGTTCAAAGGACCACTAAAGCTATTTGGTCATTGATTTATCATCTCCTACTCTATAAAATAAATCCATTTTCCTCTGATCATCTCCTTTTTCATTTCCATCTAGCTGACTCCTTTGCTGAAACATCTATTAAACTCATTTCCTTCTCTAATTATGAATTCACAAGGAATCCTTTCTTTTAAAGTCCATTTGTCCTCACAATAAACATCAAGTCACCATGGAACTATACTTTTTCCTTAATGGCCGCTCAATAGCATTTTGCATGAACCTAGAACATGATACATAATAGTCACTCTTCAATACAAACATGCACAAGTACAAACACACACTGATTATTCTTTTAATGAAAAAGATGTAATTAAAAGTAAAGTACAAGAACATTGTATATTAAAAGAAAGGAGAAGAATCGGATGGCTATGATCCCTAACACAGTTTTTTCCAAAGGGTTCCGTCCAAGGAAAGAACTGATCACATGAATAGTTTAAATTATTAAGTTGCATGCCCGACTTTAGCCAGGGCTGTTTTGTAATTGAGTATACATATCAATATCTAGATTCTAGGTAACAAATATGTCCTGGGAGACAATCCAGTGAGATCTTGTATTGCTACTTCGATGCAGTGAGCGAACATTCTTAGTCATTGGCTCTTAGAACAAGCCTGGGTTGTGCGAGAAATAACTGACTGATGAAAGAAAACTTTAATTACTCCAGATCTGCTTGTTCGGCTTCGCCCAGTCAACTGTAAAATCAATGGTTTCAGATTCGGAAATAAAGAGTCAGAAGTGATATGCAGATTCCCATTGGTGGATAATTAAGGGACTTGCTCTTGAAAGTGATAGCCATCACCCTAAAATGCATGGATTCTGAACTGTACAACCAAGGGGAGTCTGCAGATATGAGCCATAGAAACAGCTTCAAAGATGGCATTTAGATTAATTTGAAAGAACCTAGAACTCAGAATATGAAAAATAAGTGGGCAGAGTGAAATAACTCTAGCTGTCGCTACAAATGTCTTTCATTGCAGCAACCCATGCTCTCTTAGTAGACTCTGGAACCTCCTCATTGTCGATATATGGTGTCCATGACCCTTTAGAGGAGTTGCTCAGAACCCAGCTGACTTTTACTGGACGGTCTTCAAAATCAAACATCACAGTACTCTGTTACATCAAGATAGAGCCATCTTGGTTAGGAGACTCAAAGCAGCTTGATGACTAAAAACAACAAAAGATTAAATAGATAAGGCTCACGGATTATTGATTGTGGAAAGAATTTCAACTAAATAGTTCTCGGACTTACAGATCTGTTAGTAGCAGAATCGGTTGTCTTTGATTTTGGGGTGTTTCTTCTTATTGTTCCCGTCTGTAGAAAGTATTCGACCTCTTTCTTTGATCGGAAACGATGGTTATTCTTCGGATCGAAGTAAAACTGCACATGCCAATAATATAGTCAAGATTCATTCCTATAATCACAAATGACAAATTACATGCATATCATACAAATGGATTGAGAAACCTTAAGCGTTATGAGTGTACAGAAGACACAAATATCAAGAAATAATAATTACACACATGCCTATATGAGATTAGCCCATTAGAATGATGATAGTGGAGGAGGTGGTGGTGGTGGTGGTAAAAATCAATTAGCAAAAAAAAAAAAAATGAATTAATTAAGCCACCTTAAAAGGTCAATGAGCCAAAATACTCCAACAATCAATTCCATAATAATAATAAAAAAAACTCAAATTCCAAACTCAACACCTAGAATAACATAAAAGAACATCCTGTCAACTTGACTAGAACAAAGATGCACAAGACAACCAGCATTTGAAAAATTAAGAGAAAGTAGGATCGTTCTTAAATCTAAAAACCCATAACTACCTAAAAAATAAAATCATCTATGAAAATTTGGCTTTAGGATTTCAGGCCACCAATAAATGAAAGAATTCAACTTTTTGCAATCATCATCATCATCATCTTTTGATCTCTTTTATTTGTGAGAGTTTATATCATCACTGAACCCTCAACTTCAAAATACTATCCAAACCTTGAATCCTAAGACTCAAAATTTCCATAGAAGAAAAATAGAGAAACGAATGAAACAAATTGTGCAGATTGTATTACTCGATCTTTCATTCCTTTAGTCTTTCCAGAATCCCTAGTCCTGACTTCCATTTTCCATCCCTCAGGCAACCATTCCGGCCTCTCTGACGGCGTCTCCATGGCCGTCCCCAACTCCGCATTCTGGGTTGGCTCTATTTGCATCGAGTTAGGATTGGAAGATGAAGCCATTTCAAATGTTTGAGAAGATAAAATAAGACAAATGGGCGCTTTGTTATTTGAAAGAAGCACAGTAGAGAGCTTAGACAACTTTGGAGTTTGGGTGTCTTCTTCCCCTCTGGCCTCTTTATATAGAGAAAGGGAGGCAGGCAAGGGATGGTTACTTAAAAATAAAATTTATGCAAAGCCCCTTATATTTTTTGACAGCTAGAAATTTTCTAAGTTATGGTCAAATGAGTTACTAGAATACCCTTTGTCTTACTGGCTCTGCCTAGAACTGTTTTCTTTTTCTTTAATATCTACTTTGCTTATTAGTACCATTATAAGGTGTTGATGGAACCTACAAATGAAATCTTCATATTTTATACAAAAAGAAATATAGAATATTGTGTGCTGGTGCTTCTCTTGTTAGCCAATATACTCTCATGATTCAAAATGGAAGGCCCACATATTTTAGAAATCTAATCATCGTTGTTATGAGAATTGATGATTAATTAAGAAATGCCATGATATTAACCCGATATTTTCCTTTGGAGAGTATTTTTCTAATTTAATTTATAATATCTTTTATTGTATCATTAAAAATTAAAATTTTCCATAACATTGAAAAATATCATAAATAAAAAAGAAAAAGTAAGTCTCCTTGAAGTTAGATTTGATTTCAACCGCCTCATAATGAAATAGATAAAATTTCTTAAAAACGGACAATTGCATAAAAAAAATTAAGTCTAGTATAGTTTAGATATGATTTCAATTGCCTTCGGCTCTATTACTAAATATCAATATAGGATCAATTCTTGGTAATGAAACCATTCAATGATTGCAATCATGTGATTGTAGAAACTTACCAGATCCATGGGTTTGTCGATCAAAATATCACCACAATTACTGAAGCATAAGGTCTAAATAAAGGGACGTTTAATCCCTGTTGTAGCTAGAAGAGGCCGGAAATAAACCAAACTGGATGCCCGAGGATTGGTGCCTGAAAATCAAGGGGGGGATTTTTCATTTCTTAATCATGGAAGGCTTAATGACATCAGACTCTAGCTCAAGAATAACGCTATGCTCGAGAACTCCAATGACTGGTTTAGATCCCAGCTACGATCTTACAATGAATGTTTTGGTTCAGACGGTATTGAGCTCGAAATGGAAGATATAGGGTTTGGCGTTTCAAAAACATGTAAAATGATGGGAGGTGGACGTACGGGTGTAGTTCACTACTTAGTTCAATTTCGAATACTCTGGGTTTGTTTATATAGAGAGATGAAGGTACGAATGGAGGCGTTTCTTAAATAAAAATTTACATCAAGTCCATACTGGCACGGAAGGAAGTGAGAACCAGCCCTTATTTTTTGTCAAATTAGGAATATAGAAGTCTCTAGTTTTCTAACATACCAAAATAAACCCCTTGACTTATGGTCAAGGCCACAATTATTTTGTGGTTATGCCATTTTATTTTTCTATAATTTCAACTTCACCTGAAATAGCTTTTAATAATGCAAGTTCTCCGGAAAACAATCTTTTCCCAACAATCATGTAATGTTTTTAGAAATATCATGAAAATAAAATATGAAGAGAAAACAGAAAAATGTCAAAAGAAATTAAAAAAAAGGTAAAATTCTTGAAGTTATTTCAGCAATAAAATAATATTTGATGATATAGATTTCTTAGTTATAATCTTTAAAAAAGAATTATCCTCCATTGCTTTTTCAGATGTTGATCAACCTAACAAGTAATATATTGTCTGATGGCACCACTAATATTAGGGATGATTGTCAGTTAGATTCAGGTCAGCATTACAATGACTTTGGACGTGACACAAATTTAAGCCTTATATTGGTACCCAAATGTAATTTTTAGAATAGATCGAAATTAAGACCAAAACTTACAAATTAGTCCTACAACATATATAAAGATATGTTCTACATCAATGCAGAGTCTATTTCAAATTAATGCTTTGACCACTTGACTGGTACTAGATTCTTCAAATCTAGTGGAGAGATTGTGCCAAATCTAATTTTTATAATAGTTCTAAATTAAGACCCAATTTTAAAAGACTTGTGAAATAAGGATGTGCTTTATATTAATTCAAAGCTTATTGCAAATTAATTCTTTGACATCCTAAGAACCGGTTGGCCCTTCATCTCTAGTAGAGAGATGGAGTGGTTGCAAATTCTTATTTCGCTTTCTATATATATTTAGTAGATAGAGAAGGGATAGCTATGAATCTCCACTATCTTTTAACAATATTTAGTAAGTTAATATTATCATTAATTGTAGGAGGGTGAATACAAAGTAAATAGGCAAAAGTTTGGTCTTTAACTTTCATATTTCATATTTGGATTCTTTCCACCAAAAGATATACAAATAAAAAAGGTGAAATGGCAAAACTATGAATCTGTTAACCAGAATTAGTACCTATAAATAAGCATTATGTTTATTTTCCAATAGAAGCAAACACTAAAAGTCAACTGGCAATATAGTTGGAGTCATTTAACCCGAATTAGTTGGTATGTATTTGATGATGCACAAAATGGTTTTGCACACCACCTGTCAAGTGATTGGTAATTAATGATGTGATTAAAGAAGAGAGAGATAGACACAAATTATAGTGGTTCGATCAGTATGACCTACGTCCACTTCTGAATGGCTGAGGTAGCCGGGTACTTTATTAATTCAGGAGTGCTGGGAGAGCAGAGAGTACAAGCTTTGAGAGAGAGAGGAGAGTAGTGCTCCGGTGTCTGTCTCCTGCCCCCCAAGTGTTGGTGGAGCTTACAATTTATAGTCGCTCCCCCACAAGTTGGGGCGACTTTACAGCAACTCAGTAACCATTTCGGTGGAGATCACGGATTCCTCTCAACGGGTGAGGTAGTTGAGGTGCTCTCCACGAGACTTGGTAAAAGATGAGATGAGGGTTGACTGTTTCCAAGGCGGTGAAGGTGAGGCTCCCGGATGCTCTCTTGATGACATGGCCAGGCCTATGGACTTCTTTGGGCCTGGACCTTATTGGGCTAACCGGGTCTTGTAACATGAGTTGGGCCCTTGGGCTTGGCCCATCATTTGCCCCTCAATGCCTTGTGTCCAATGAAACTTGGAGAGGAGGGCATTCGTTTAAATTTTCGGCTGAGTTCGCAACTGCAAAAACATCGGGATGCCAATACATCTGTCTTTAGGCCTTTTTTGGACTTTTGACAGCATCAGTAAAGGCCGAAGGCGGTGAGTCTTGTAGTGCTCACCGAGAGCTTCGATTTGATATATAATAAGCCTCATTTGGAGTTACGGACCAAAATTTACTGTCAAAATAGCAAGCAATCGCGCTGGCGCGCGGTTCTGGGCGAGTAGCAGCTTCTGGGCAAGCATGAGTTGCTGGGCGCCTGTACTGGGCGCCTGGGAGGTCGGGGCACCCAGAGGGCTGCTGTGTAATGTGTAGCGACGGATGGCGAGGCTGCTGGAGGTCTGGGCGTCCAGGGGGCTGCTGTGCAACGTGCAGCGACAGGCAGCGAGGCTACTGGAGGTCTGGGCGCCCCTGGTCCGGGCGCCTCTGGTCTGGACGCCACCTGTGCTGCTGTTGCGGGCGTGGGCTTCGCTGCTGCGGGGTTGACCGCTGTCTGCATGGGCGAGCAGCTCGTGTGCTGTCCAGGCAGTTGATTTGGGCAGCCAGGCAACTGGTTTGGGCGGCCAGGCAGCTGGTCACGGTGATCTAATGTAGTACATCGGGTTGCAGATGACCTTAGTTTCAAGATCCTGCATAGAGATGTCGAAAACAATGTTATTCCAAACATTAAAATGTTTAACATGATTATCTAGAGACAGAGGCTGCTTGCGCGAGAGCAAAAGACAGAGTTTGAGGATTGCTCGTGAGAGAGCTACATCTTTTAAGATCGAGCTTTTGGCAACCTACGAGAGAGCCGCTAAGCTGGAGATAGGCTGCCTGCTAGAGAGCAGTGTAGAGGCCAAGCTTTCGACTCAGGAGGAGACGTTCAGTTGGAGATATAGGCTGCCTGCTTCGGAGCAGTGCAAAGGCCAAGCTTTTTGGCGACCCGCGAGAGGGCCGCAAAGCTGGAGATAGGCTGCCTGTTTGAGAACAGTGCAGAGGCCAAACTTTTTGGCGACCCGCGAGAGGGCCGCTAAGCTGGAGATAGGCTGCCTGTTTGAGAACAATGCAGAGGCAGGTCAAGCTTTTGGCAATTCGTGAGATGATTTACCTTGCCTGGACCTGTTGATTTCCTCGGCGTTCATATATTTTTGAGCTTTTGCCAATAGTTCTGGCATGCTCTTTGGTGGTCGCTTTATTACTGAAAAGAGGAAGTTTGATGACCGGAGGCCTCCTAGGAAGGCGGTCATGCTGACCTTATCATCGGGCTCCTCGACTTGAAGGACCTCCTCGTTAAAACGAGTGAGGTAGCTCCTCAGGCTTTCGTATCGATCATGTTTTATGTTAAGCAGATGGGTGGTAGGCTTTAGTTGGCGGCGTCCACCAATAAACTGTGCCACAAATGATCTGCTTAGTTCGGCGAAGGAGCCTATGGAGGCCGGGGTGAGTTTGGCGAACCATTGTAGCGCTGATCCCTTCAAGGTAGTTGGGAATGCCCTACACAAATTTCGTCTGGGACGTTGTGCAGCTGCATGAAGGTCTTAAAAGTTTCGAGGTGCTCCAGTGGATCCTTCGTACTGTCAAAGGTTTCGACGGATGGCATCTTGAATTTTTGAGGGAGTGGGTAGTTCACCACGTCGGGTTTGAATGGTGTGTCCGTTCGCCTGACTAGGTAGTCCACTGTCTCTGGTCCCTGTGCCTTTATGGCGTTGAAGACATCACCCAGTTGATTTTGCATTTCTTTGATTTTCTCGTCCCAGCGATTGGGGGCTTCCCTGGACTGATCATGGAAATAACTCTCATCCTCCATGCTTTGGTTTTTACTCTCTCCCTCTTGGAAATGAGGATCCTCCCCATTAGAAGCAGAGGGAGGAGGTGGGAGTCCTCCATGATGTCTCCCCTCGGAGGTGGGGGTCCTCCAAGACGGGCTCCATCCGGAGGTGGAGGTCCTTCATGCTGGGCATTCCCCTGAGGGGTGCCCAGGGGAACTCCAAAAGGGGCGCCCTGGCCTGTATGGGCGCCCAGATGAGGAGCTCCCCGGCGTGGAGCTCTTGGATGCCCTGGGCGCGGTGCTCCTTGCGGTCCTCCAAGCGGGACTCCCCCAAGTTGTGCTCCTCCTTGCCCTGCGAGCATGAGTTGCAGGATTTGTTGGTTTTGGGTCACCAGCTGCTGCATGGTCTCCAACATTTGTCGAGGGGTGGGAGCAGGAGCATTTGGAGCAGGATTGGTCGGTGGAGGAGCATCATCGCCCTCTCGCGAGGGATCATTCTCAGTTCAATTCATTGATCTAGTGGTGATCACCATAAGTCTAAAAGAATAAGTCTTTTGAAGTGAGGACTTTAGTCGTTCCCACAGACGGCGCCAAACTGATGATGCACAAATTTGTTTTGCACACCACCTGTCAAGTGATTGGTAATTAATGCTGTGATTAAAGAAGAGAGAGATTGGCACAAATTATAGTGGTTCGGTCAGTATGACCTATGTTCACTTCTGAATGGATGAAGTAGCCGGGTACTTTATTAATTCAGGAGTGCTGGGAGAGCAGAGAGTACAAGCTTAGAGAGGGAGAGGAGAGTAGTGCTCCGGTGTCTGTCTCCTGCCCCCCAAGTGTTGGTGGAGCTTACAATTTATAGTCGCTCCCTCACAGGTTGGGGTGACTTTACAGCAACTCATTAACCATTTCGGTGGAGATCATGGATTCTTTTCAACGGGTGAGGTAGTTGAGGTGCTCTCCACAAGACTTGGTAAAAGATGAGATGAGGGTTGATTGTTTCCAAGGCAGTGAGGGTGAGGCTCCCGGATGCTCTCTTGATGACGTGGCCAGGCCTATGGATTTCTTTGGGCCTGGACCTTATTGGACTAACCGGGTCTTGTAACATGAGTTGGGCCCTTGGGCTTGGCCCATCAGTATTAATTTTGTATTTATCTTTAACTTAAGAAACTAATATTGTATTTATCTTCGTCTTCAAATGAAAGAAAAAAATAGAAAAAATCAACAGACAAAGCTTCAACCCTTTAAACCACAATGAATAAATATAAATCAGTACTGTGTTATCTTAAACAAAAAAAAAATACCAAAACTAAATAAGCAACGCTCGGAGTCATTGATTAGGAGTCTTTTACTAGAATGAGTAAATATACATATATATTGTGTTTATCGTCATTAATAAAAGAATCAAATACGAAAACTCATCATGCAATTCACACTTCGGCTAATAATCTTTAGGTGGGCTCACTCGGCTATAAATTCTTTTGTCTTGACTTCCTAAGTATTCAAATGCAAACAAACAGTCCCAAAGGGAATTGATTTAGAGGGGTGGAGAGAGTTCAAAAGGTCGATCCTCTTGCAGTTTTTGGTGGTTCAAGAATTTCCTTGTCTAGCATTGCGATGTAGTTATTTGGCTTCTACTTGATACAGTTAGTCTATTTCATGATTTTCTATTTGTCTCCTTGATAAGGTGCTTGATCAACCCAACAGATCATTTCCTTTACCTTGAGTTTCTTTTAGATAATTAAGCAATGGACCTACAGTTTTTTGGCTTTATGCTGCAGATGAAATAGGAAAAAAGTCCAGCAGGTCATTACAGGGCAAATAGGGAGAAACATAATAACAATAGAACAAATTAAAATAAAATGCGACCCAGGAGGTACAGATTATTTGATTACATGTATATAATTAGTTGATTTCTTCCGTCTATTCCATCGTATGAATTTCACATCAAAACCAATGCCTCATGGAAAAGGTTTAGTAGGTCATCATGCAATTGTTTTTGGTTTAGGCAATTCCTTTATCCAACATTGCAATGTAGTTGGTTTCCTATTGGATAGTAAGTCTTTCTTCCTGGCATGCATATTTATCCCCTCAGTGCTTGATCATACCAACTGAGTTTTTTCCATTGCCTCCAGTTGCTTTATGATGCTTAAGCAATTGCCTTCAAACTTTATGACTTTCTATTGCTTCCATACGCATTAGACAGTCTCGTGATAAGGTCTGTTAGTTCAGCTCTATTGTGCATTATTGTCTACTCTAGTAGTAAATCATGGAGGAGTTTATTCATTGAAATTTTTTATTAACCCCTCCAATGCCACATTAATCCATAGAGTTCTTAACAGATCCATCACACTCGGAATGACCCTACTTGTGGGTTTTCCACATTGTTCTCCATGCCAATTGATATTTCCTCTAACTGAAAAGTTTGGGAGTATCATACATGCATGTATTATGACGGCCGAATAAATCGACAGTGGAGCTAATTGTAGGGATGAAGACATGTTGTGTTCCTCTTGGGTCCACACTCCACAGTGCACCCAGATCTGAGATACAACTTCAAAAGCATCGAACAGTACACATGCCTGGATCTATTGTATAGAATTGGAGCTGAATATGATTTATATGAGATAAAGCTATTTTATATGGTGAATGTGAAACAAAGCACTTGCTGAGGCTTGGGACCATATAATCCCCTACAATCAACTTCATAACATACTGCTAACTCAATCCTCTTTCTGGAAATTACTGAATTCAGTCCACGATGGTACATAATCTGATGAAACCAAGTACAAACACACACATAATACATACTAGTTACTCTTTCAACACAAACATGCACAACTAAAAACACACAACTTCAGGATTTCAGGCCACCAATATATGAAAGAATTCAACTTTTTGCAATCATCATCATCATCTTTTGATCTCTTTTATTTGTGAGAGTTTATATCAGCAATGAACCCTCAACTTCAAAATACTATCCAAACCTTGAATCCTAAGACTCAAAATTTCCATAGAAGAAAAATAGAGAAACGAATGAAACAAATTGTAGAGATTGTATTACTCGATCTTTCATTCCTTTAATCTTTCCGGAATCCCTAGTCCGGACTTCCATTTTCCATGCCTCAGGCAACCATTCCGGCCTCTCTGATGGCGTATCCATGGCCGTCCCCAATTCCACATTCTGGGTTGGCTATGTTTGCATCGAGTTAGGATTGGAAGATGAAGCCATTTCAAATGTTTGAGAAGATAAAATAAGACAAATGGGCGCTTTGTTACTTGAAAGAAGCACAGTAGAGAGCTTAGACAACTTTGGACTTTGAGTTTCTTCTTCCCCACTGACCTCTTTATATAGAGAAAGGGAGGCAGGCAAGGGATGGTTACTTAAAAATAAAATTGATGCAAAGCCCCTTATATTTTTTGACAATTAGAAGTTTTCTGATTTATGGTCAAATGAGTTACTAGAATACCTGTGTCTTACTGGCTCTGCCTAGAACTGGTTTTTTTCTTTAATATCTACTTTGCCTAATACCATTATATGGTGTTGATGGAACCTTCAAATGAAATCTTCGTATTTTATACAAAAAGAAATATAGAATATTGTGATGCCGACGTGACTTGTTGAACTTTAATGATTGTCTGGTGAGAAAGTTCGGTTGTTGCATGTTCAAATAGGAAGAGGATCCCTTGGACCAATGAAGGGGTGCCGCACGGAAAGTAAAATCGTTTTTTTTTTTTTTTAAAGTGGAGGAGATGAGATGTCATTCTCCCCCAAATGTGGCACCCCTGAGTGGTCCAAATAGGGGATCTTGTTTCGTTCAAATATTGACCGTATGGTAGGGTGGGCCATGGGTGTTTGGACTCCAATTTAAATGGGCTAGGCCTAAGTCTTTTGAGTTCTTAAAGCCCAAAATATGGCCTTAGAGAATCCATCCCACCAGCCTTGACCAATTATTTGAAGGTTTGATTGAAGTTGTTAGGTTGCATGAATTGAGTCTGGTTCAACTGAACCTTAGCCTTCAACGGTTTTTATGGACTGTTTCACTAAAAACATTGAATTTAACAAGAAGTGACTTTAACATCACTTCTTATTGAATTGTAAAGTAGTACAAGGGTTTTGGTCTGCATTTCTAAGCTGGTTTCATTGTTGCTGGGCCCTTCCAAGATCCATCTATGGATTGTTTGAGGCATGATTGTTGGAGGTGGGATCAATCGTAGGAAGGTTTACGTGGAGAACTGTCTTCCTGGAACTTTTATGGATCGTTTGGAATGAGAGGAATTCTCGATGCTTTGAGGACTCCAGACCTCAACTGAAGATCTTGCGTACAAGATCAAATTCAGCATCGCTTCATGGGTGTCCTTCTTTTCTCAATTTCATGAGATTTCTATTGATATCATTTTGAGGAATTGGAGGGAGGTGGTCTTCCTTTTAATGTTTCGTTTTGCTACAGTTGTTATTGCTTCTTTCTTTCTCTCTATGGCTCTTGTGGTTGTGAGTTTAATTTTAGTGACATTGGTTTGTGTTTCTCTTTTCTTTCCTTTTTAGCTTTTCAGTATTTCTCTTTTCTTTAAATATGCAATATGGAGATTATTAGCAATGGGCGTTGATTTTAACATCTTCAACTGACCATCGTCTGCCCCACCCAAATGAAAGTCATGGGTCCGCCACTGGTAAGAACTACTGGAATTGGCAGATGTGGAAATTTGTCGATACAACCCTTTCTAACCCATAGCAAACGGACAGTTGGGTTTCGATTTATGTTAGGGTATGCCAAGTTTTCTATTCTACTTGATAAAGAAATGAAATGATCCGTAGACCAACTTTTTCATATAGAAAGGAAAATAAACTATTTTCTAACTTCTCATTGATCCGTAAACCAACTTTTTCATATAGAAAGGAAATAAACTATTTTCTAACTTTTCATTGCACATATATTAAAAAAAGAGACATATTTGTTTTTTTGAGATTTTTGAATGTCGTGAAAGGCGAATTTCATTTGTTTGTCGTGAAAGGTGGCGTTTTTGTTGTGGAAGGCAATTTTGTGTTGGCCATAGAAGGCGAATTTTGGTACCATGAAAGGCGATTTTATAACTCTCATCGAACAAGACAAGACTTGTGATTTTGTGTCTCTTTTACAATACATATACAATAAGAAGTAAGAAAAGGAAATCTGATTTCACAAGAGATTGTGGGGACTTGTTTGGATTGGCGGATGCAAGCCATATTTAGGCTTCTCCGACATTCCTCTGATTTGTAACATGCGATGCTTTTGATTCTTTGGCCTAACTTGATCCTCGAATTTTTAGAGATCAAGGATCGAAGAAGGATCCTATATTCAATAAAAATACACATAGACGGGCTAAGGAGCCACGTTTAAGCCATGGAGAGAGAAGGAAATGGCCTTGGAGGGTGGTCCCCCATGAGTCTTCAATCATCTTGTAGTGGTGGTTGTTGAAAAATTTCTTCAACGAGGGAAAGATTGTTGTAGGAGAGTAGGAACACCAATGGAGAATCAAGCATGCCTTGGAATGGTGGGAGAGACCTTCTTTTATAGGCTCTTGGTGGAGATGTGAGAGGTTTATGGGCTTGAATACATTAATACTCCATAATGGGAGGAGTTAAGCATTTTAATGTCATGGATTTGTAACTCCTTTTTTGAAATGTGATTGGTCGATGCAAGGTAGTGGCCATTAATTACATTGAGTCTTCATGATGAGAGGAGTTACGCATTTTAATGCCATGATTGCACTTTATTTGTAACTCCTTTTTCTTGCATTCTGATTGGGCAATTCAGGATAATGTATCATTAACAACATTAAGTAGCCATCAAAACACATGTTAGAAATTGAAAGTTCGTGGGTCGTCTTGCAACTTTTGGAATTCTACCCATGGCGTATGAGCTTTGATTGTCGGCGAATTTCACACATTATTTGATGTTAGATGATCATGCAATTTCAGACAGGAATTGCCATCGGTGGGCCAATGCCATCTGTCATGTTGGTTTTTCGAACAGTCGGGGAGAAGGTATGCTTTCTTGGATGACCAGATGATGACTTTGAGGTGTCCAATGACGAACCCACGGTTTTTGGTGACAAATCCGTGATGTTGATAAAGATCGACGGATTTTAAGCCTAAAAAATCATATTTTTAGAAAGTTCCATAGGCAAAATGGCCAAAAAATGGAAAAAGGTACCAAATTATGGGTTTTCGCATAAATACCATAGGGTCATTTGTCCATGTTTGGGCCTTTATTCGACTTTTTTGATTCTTTCTTTTTGTATTATTTTTTTGACATTTTTGGACATATTTTTCTTGCAATGAAGTTGATGGAAAGCCGCGCAAAATGAGGAGTAAAGTTTCCAATTTTGAGGGAAAGCCAAAGACTTTGTCACACAGGGGTAACAATTTGTCACCAAAAGCCAAAACTAGGTCAAACAATGTCAAAATTATTTGAAATTTGAGGTGAAGCTTCATGGGCAAGAAATAAGACCAACTACAGCTTTTATTTGAATTTCGAAGCCGTTAGGGGTCTTTTCACCAGTAGATTCAATTATGTTGCGAGGAAAATGTTGTGCTTTAATATGCGGTCAAACAATATCTGATTGACCAAGAATCTGACAGGGTGCCTCCTGAAAGTACTTTGAGATGATACATCAGCTTTTATGTCTGTCATGGTCTCGATGGACTCCATTGTTGGGAGACTTTATTTTGCTATTGGGGGGTTGAAGTTTGATCAAATGATGTCAAAATGACCTGAAACTTCATATGTAGCCCCTTTGGAGTATTTTGAGACCATTCATGTTCTTTGTTTTAGCAAATCATGATTTTGGCAATCTCCATCGCCGGAGGCATGGTTTTGCCGCAAAAAGATTGATGCTGGGTCAAACAATGTCAAATTGTCTTGAAATTTGATGCAAAACCTCTTGGACGTAATTTAAGACCATCAATAGGCTCTAATTGAAGAATTGATGTCTCCGATGCTATTGTCGCTGGAAGGGTTTGTCACAAGAAAAAAATGACTTTTGCACTTTAGGCCAAACGATGTCGAAATGGCCTGAAATTTGATGTAGATTATTCTAGTGGCCGGTATTTTGAGACCAACTATGTACTCTGTTTTCTAAAACAAGGTCTTCAACACCACTATTTCCTGAAGGTCACGTTTAGCTGTTATAGGAGTGAAGTCAAGCTAAATGGTGTTGAAATTGCCCAGAACTTAATGTGTACACTCCTCATGGATGGTTTGAAAGATCTTGAAATTTTCAAATGATTTTGAGAAGATTTAATGCTTCAAATAGCTTTTGCTCATTCTGTCGCCCGAAGAATCATCGCACATGAAATGACGTTGAAACTTCTCCAAAATGGTGTGAAAGCTTTGGAAATCATACTTTTGTGATTTGATGCGGTTTCATGTGACTTCTTTGATGTTGCAGATGTGAAAAAGGCGTGACATTTTTTTGTGTCAACACATCCATCTATCAAAATGCACATCCACATAGGCTAGTACTATATGAAGTTATGGTGTTGCCTTTCCGTACTACATATCAATTGTGGTGGGCATGCATGGGATGATAATCTGGCCAAAGCAAAGTGCACAGAAAAGGCCAGCCAAAGTTTGGTACCCAAAACCCTCAATGGTACTCAGTGGCGTACCTCGACCTCAAAAAGCCTCACCTAGATGGCAAAGAGAATTAGCCTCTATCATAGGTGGTCACCTGCGACTAGACTCTTCAACTGAGCGGATGTCATTGCCTAACTCAATGAATCACATACAAAGGCAGTGTCCAGCTAGGCTTCCCTTGCATGAACAAGGTTTACAATTTCAAACAAAAGTGGTTCATCCATCCAAACCATCACCATCATCCATGCCATGATATCAGAACCATCCACATATCCATTTGATCAGAAATAATCCATCCAAAGTATACCATTTACTTCATTTATCCATATCAGACCAAAGGTTCTATATCAAAGGTATCCCATTCCATAAGGCCATTGAATAGCCTGCCTAGCCTCAGAAACGGATAATCCATCTCCATCCATATACAAGGTCTCCTCTAGCCTACTACCGTGGTTGATCCTTGGATCACTTGTTATCTCCTATATAAACAAGGTTTAGTTGTATCATAAAAACACATTTTACATAACAAACGTTAGAAAGGGGTAATGTTCTTTCCAATAACTGCTATCAAGCCCTTTTTCCTTTTTTTTTTCCTTACATTAAATATGTAACTTACATTGACCAATGCATTTCATCAATTTCTATATAAACGAAAGCATTGTAATTTGTAAAGGTAATTAATCTCTAGCTTAACTTCTCACTGACAAGTCCTTCTATGGATCCGACCAAGGCCACAATACTCACTATTAAGATGAAAAGGCTAAAGGTCTGAAGAATAACCCATTTCCTTGTCCAAGCTCCAATCTTTTTTTGCACAAAATACATCTGCACAGGGAAATAGATGGCCAATGGCCAAAAATTCAATGCACCCAACACTCCTAACACTTCATTGAAGTATGGGAAGAGCATTGCAATGCCAGTAGTTGATATAACATAAGCTGTTCTAAAGCATATCCTTAGTAAGTGCACTTTGTAAGGTGGTAGAAATGGGATTTGAATGGTGTAGACATTGTTCACAAACCCACTACCAGGAAACCTCCCTGAGAACCAGTTTTCTACAAATGCAAACACTGGCTGACTGTAGACCTGCATAAAAAATAACTTAAATGAGGCACAATATAGTTGAATTTGAAGTAATTTAAAAACAACCTCATTTATGCAACATTTTCACACCTTATTTACGAATTGCATGCAAATAAGAGCAAGAAAACATGATCACTCATTCCCGTTACGCATGCCCCCATCATTTTTATCATACAGATGTTCTTACACCTTGAAATAATCAGGGAGATGCCAAATTTTGATCTTTTATTGGCCACTTGTTTATACCAGAAAGTATGATTGGAAAAAAATCATAAAATGGTTTTAATGTTGTTTTATTACCATAAACCTATGAGAAATCAGAGGGTGCACAAAAATGAAGGCAAAAATTTAATTTTCCAATTGTCCTTTTGGGTACAAACACCTACCAGATAGGTTTTGAAAAATCAATGGTGGCCTGATCATTTCAAGGTCTACGGTAAAATTCAGGATTTCTCTGACTTCAAACATAAGGCTCCAGGACTGTATTAGCACTATTAAGGAGAATTTGTCCACAATATTCTCTACAAAATAGCTGTTGGTTATTATCTGTTCAACAAGTTGTATCTCATCCTTATCCCTTGTAACAGCTCCTCTCTTATTATATATCAATATTGTCCCACAGTTGATGGAAGTGTGTGTGAGAAAGACATTTAACAGAATCTATACATCAAGTTAGTATCAAAGCAAGCAAGATTCGTCAATTCAACATGGCCCACTCTACCTCTTCATCCTCATCAACCAGTATCCCAACCTCTTCATTACCAACATCCACTGCATTCCCCACTTTTGCTCCTAACATCTCCCACGCACTCCCAGTTAAACTGGACCGCAAAAACTATTTGCTATGGCGTTCGCAGTTCCTTCCAATTTTGCGCCTTCACAACGCCATGGGATATGTTGATGGATCCTTTCCTTGCCCATCTCAGTTTCTCCTTGATAAACAGGGCAATCCCACAGAAACAATCAATCCAGCCTTTTTAAAATGGCAAACACAGGACCAAACTTTACTCAGTTGGTTCATTTCTTCCCTTACTGAGCATGTTCTTGCTCAGGTAGTTGGTCTCTTAACAGCTGGAGACGTTTGGCAGTCCCTTGAGAAGACCTACTATGCTCAATCACGAGCAAAAATCATGACACTAAAATATCAGCTTCACACCCTCAAGAAAGGGTCTCTCTCCATGTCTGAGTATGTGTAGCAGAAAAAGTCTATTGCTGACAACCTTGCCGTTGTTGCCCAACCAGTTTGAGAATCAGATCTCGCTTCGAGCTTTCTCAGCAGTCTTGGCTCAGAAAATGAAGCCTTCATTACCTCCATGACCACTCGTATGGAGCCTATTACTCTTGATGATTTGACTAGGTTTCTTCTCTCCTACGAGGCTTGCCTTGAAGAAACTTCAATCTCAGCTGATGTTCCCGTAGCAAATATTGTGACCCATTCTGCTGGGAACAATCGTGGACGGGGGCGTTCATCTTCCGGCCACAATCGTGGTCGCAATGCCTATGACTACAACAGAAATTCTGGCCGTCACACCTCCAGTTGGCCCACTTGCCAAGTGTGCAATGAACCTGGTCACTTTGCTATATATTGTTATCATCGCTATGATCCTGACTATCAAGGAGAAAGTCTTACACCTGCTGCCGTGATGGCTGGTTCATCTGTTGGTCCCAATGGTTCTTGGTATCCAGATTCTAGTGCGACCCATCATCTCACTGCTGATATGGCCTATCTCTCCACTCACTCTGAGTACCATGGTCCAGACCAAGTCCATGTTGGAAACGGTAATGCCCTTCCTATTACACATGTTGGCTCTTCTGTTCTTCGCACTCCTTCAAATTCTTTTCGTTTGAACAAATTACTGCGAGTCCCCAATATCACTAAAAACTTGCTATCTGTTCACCAATTTACCAAAGATAATAATGTATTTTTTGAATTCCATCCTTTTTGTTGCTATGTCAAGGAATGAATGAGCGGTCGCACTCTTCTTCGCGGGAAAATTAAAGATGGATTATATGTCCTTGATCTCTTGGATTCAGCTCCTCCAACTGCTTTAGTCGGTAAACATACTTCTGTTGATATCTGGCATGCCCGTCTTGGCCATCCTTCTCCTCCGGTTCTTGCCAAAATTCATGCACAAAATAATTTACCATTTTCTTCTTCTGTTCTTTCTTTTTGTGATGCTTGTCATTGCAATAAAAACAAACGGTTGCCGTTTACTTCTTCTTTCTCTAAATGTAGTCGTCCTCTTGAGGTGTTGCACTCTGACCTTTGGGGACCTTGTCCAATTACTGCTAATGGAGGTTACCGTTATTATCTTCATTTTACTGACCAATTTATTCATTTCATGTGGATGTTTCCATTACATAGGAAATCTGATGCACTTTCTATTTTTATGGCTTTTAAACTCAAAATTGAGAAATTGCTTGGATCACCCATTACACAATTCCACTCGGGTGGTGGCGGTGAGTACAAAAAGTTCACCCCATTTCTTGCCTCTCATGGCATTACTCACGGGTTTTCTTGTCCTCACACTCCTGCTCAAAATGGTCTTGCTGAACGCAAGCATCGCCACTTGGTTGAAACGGGTCTCACACTCTTAGCTCGTGCCTCTGTTCCTTTGTCTTACTGGGTGGATGCTTTTGCTACTGCTACTACTTAATTAACCGCATGCCAACACCTGTTCTATCCAATTTTTCCCCTTATGAAAGACTTTTTGGTAAGCCACCAGATTATTCTTTTCTTCGTGTCTTTGGATGTGAGTGCTATCCAAACCTAAGGCCCTATAATTCTAACAAAATACAACCACGCTCAGTTCGTTGTGTTTTTCTTGGCTACTCAGATATTCACAAAGGCTACAAATGCCTTCATAAGGACACATCCCGTCTATATATTTCCAGGGATGTGGTCTTCAATGAAGTTGATTACCCATTTTCTGTACCTCCCATTCCTTCTCCATCTTCATCGTGGCCCACTTTTATTTCTCCTTTTCATCATACTAATGAGGGGGCGAATGACTCTGTTATATCTTCATGTAGGCCCATTGATTCATTACAGAATCCAGTAGCTTCTTTAGATGGTGCTATTTCTAGTTCCACTTCTGACATTCAATTGTCTCTCACCAGTGAACATCGTGCCTTGGACCCATCTCTGCCCACTCATCAAACTGAACCACTGTTGTCTACTTGCCTTGACTCAACTGCAGCTGTGCCCACCCATCCAATGGTCACTTGCACTCGTGATAATACCAGAAGACCCAAAACCTATTCGGATTTTGTCACTCGGCACCCCCTTCCACGAGGATTGGTAGCTCATTGCAACCTAGATAATGTTGAGCCTACTTGTTTCACTCAAGCTAATAAGCATCCCAAATGGAAAGCTGCTATGGAAGATGAGTTCAATGCGGTTATTCGTAATGGGACATGGCATCTGGTTCCATCTCATCCCCACATGAATTTGATTGGTTGTAAATGGGCTTTTTGCCTTAAGAGAAAGGCTAAGGCCCGCTTGGTGGCAAAAGGTTTTCATCAACAACCGGGGATAGACTATCATGAGACCTTTAGCCCTGTGGTCAAGCCCACCACCATTCGTCTCATTCTGAGACTAGCTTTAACATTTAAATGGCCCCTTCGTCAGTTAGATGTCCAAAATGCATTTTTACATGGATTTCTAAAAGAGGAAGTGTATATGGTTCAATGACCGGGCTTCACTGACAATCATTTTCCCCACCATGTTTGTAAGTTGCGAAAAGCCTTGTATGGTCTCAAACAGGCCCCCCGCGCCTGGTACCATCGTCTAAGTTCATTTCTTCCCTCCATTGGCTTCCTCAATTCTCGTTGTGACACTTCTCTCTTCTACAAAAGGACAGGGAGCTCCATTATACTTATTTTAATTTATGTTGATGACATTATTGTCACCGGAAACAATGCCCATCACATTTCTCTACTGCTCACTTCACTGGGTGCTGAGTTTTCCATTAAAGACCTGGGCTCTCTTCATTTTTTTTCCTTGGTATTGAAATTATACCGCATGCAACTGGACTCTTGCTGTCTCAATGTAAATATATCTATGATTTGCTAGTTAGGACAATAATGGATGGCGCGCGCAAAGCCAATCAGCACACCAATGGCATCCAATTGCCATCTCAGTCGCTTCTCTGGCTCTATCTTCTCTGATCCCTATCTTTATCACAGTACGGTGGGTACGCCTCCAATATCTCACCATTACCAGCCCTGACATTGCTTATGTTGTCAACAAGGTCTCTCAATTTATGCAATCCCCAACTGATGAACATTGGGCTGTTATGAAACGCACCTTGCATTACCTAAAGCATACTATTGTCTATGGTCTATTTCTTCAACCCACTCGGTGACTACAACTGCATGTTTACACTGATGCTGATTGGGCTGGTTGCCCAGATGATCACAAATGTACTGGTGGCTATGGTATTTTTCTAGGGCCTAATCTTCTCAATTGGAGCTCCAAGAAACAGACTACCGTGGCACTGTCCAATACAGAGATTGAATATCGTGGTGTGGCTCTTGGTTCCTGCAAGTTACTTTGGGTTCAATCTCTTCTTCGTGAGCTTGGGTTTCTGTTGCATGTCCCAGCTATAGTTTGGTGTGGCAACATTGGCACCATTTATCTTTCAGCCAATCCTGTCTTCCATGGGAGAACCAAACATGTAGGTAGATGTCCACTTTGTAAGAGATCTTGTTAAAAAGGGTTAGATTACAGTTTGGTACCTATCTACTATGGATCAGATTGCAGACATCTTTACAAAACCTCTAAGCTTTGCTCGCTTTTCTACACTACGCAACAAGCTCACTGTTCATCCTGATCAGTCTCGCTTGAGGGGGCGTGTTAAGGAGAATTAGTCCACAATATTCTCTACAAAATAGATGTTGGTTATTATCTGTTCAACAAGTTGTATCTCATCCTTATCCCTTATAACTGCTCCTCCCTTATTATATATCAATACTGTCCCACAGCTGATGGCTGTGTGTGTGAGAAAAACTTTTAACAGAATCTATACACTTCAAGTAGCACTTCCTCCTAGAGATTATAAGTAGCGGTGCTTAAATTAATCAGAGGCCTATTTTTATGTCGAAAAAATCAACTAGAGCAATTATGGGCATATTAGAAGCAATGTTCGAAAACTCCCCAAGTTGAGTTTTGACTCTCCCATGTCATCTCATTTTGACCAAGGACTGAGTCAAATAAAGGGAAGACTTGGCCAAGCTACCTCATTTTAATAAGTTGTTTGCATTTTAAAACATTTGGTTAGTAGATCTGATTTTATACAATTAATATGTGTTTATATGTAACTAGCTATGCACGAGGTCATGAGTCAGCAATTTAAGAATGATAGCTAGAATGTAATTTGAAACTTGTTTTTGATCTTTCTACGTTCGACATTTGAACTAAAAAATTATGTAATATGCAATATTTATTCTAGTATTTTCTTTATTATAATATTTGTCTTGCATATATAAATTTCTTATTTTAAATTGATTATCATGCATTCAGGTAAATATATGTATATTTATATTTTATAAGTATTTGACTCATATTTTAATATTTTTTGAAATTATTTAAAAAAACGTGACTCTCTTGAGTCTCCATGCTGACTCTGAGGCAATTTTGTTGCATTGATGAGCTCAGTCACTAGTTTTCCACCTTGATTGGAAACATATGTGCCAAGGGCCAGCCCAGGAACGACTTGAGTCTGCACGTATTTTGTTGATGCGGCCTTTTTTTTCTAGGAGGCACATTCATTGGAAGTGTTACTAAATTTCTGGCACAAATCTAATGGAACTGTCCTATCTATCCTTAAAGCCCAACATATTTAGCACAAATGACCCTACATATCTTGGTTATTTTTTTGAGACTTGGATGGCTCTGTGACTAAGTTTTTTTATATTTGTATGAGCCATGCATCAATGGTATTAAGATCCAAATCATTCCTGGTCCACCCCAGGGGCCTCAAATATAGACATATACGCCCAGTCATTCGGGCTGGGTTGGGCCTATGGTAACAAAACAGGTCCGTCTAGTCCCATCTTTCTCAATGGAAGACCGAAAATAACGGAATTGCAACCATTTGCATTATCTCAAAACGTCCCAAGAGTCATGGCCCATTTAGTACCGCTGCTGCTACTCCCAACTAGGGATGTAAATGGTCCCTGAGTCTTTGATTACTTAGAGGTTTTGACCCGTTTAAAACCAGGTTTGGGTCCTTATTTAGGAACCAATAAGTAAATGGGTATGGGTCCACCTTGGCTTCGACCCGTGGACCCAAGACCCAAGATATTACCTCGATTTTCGAGAACCCCTTTTAAAAGCTAGATTTTTTTTCCATATCATTCTCTAGTTAGACCCAGATACACGGACTTGTCCCCTATATGGAACCGGTTCTGATTCCAGTTCCATCTTCTCATTGACGATTCCAAATCCGGTTCCATCTTCTCATTAACAGATCCGATTCCGGAACCGTGAAACCGGTACGGAGCCTGGCTCCAACTCCGGTTCCATCTTCTCATTAATGGTTACGGTTCTAGGTCCACCATGGACCAGACCGAAACCCAACACGTCTACATTTCTACTCCCAATTGCAAGTAGCAATTCAAGTAGCACTGAGGCAATCTGTTAACTTAATTGAAATACCTGATATCCTCCAATTAAATGAAGAACAATGCAAGCGTTGGCGAAGTCGATAAGCCAATATGGTTCGTAGAATCCGAATCCTGTCAAGAGATTCCCCGGTGTACTGTTCCCAAAAGCTGCATAGCCAAAGCACCCGCAACAGAGGTAGAAGAAGGTGGTAATGAAAATGGCGGTCATAGACGCCTTCTTCATAGTTTGATTTTCAGGTGGAGGTGACTTCAGAGTATCCTGCATTTTCACAAAGTTTTCCCTATTCACTCTCTGTTGCTTTGCTGATAAAATTACCAACTAAAACCATCCTCCATTGCCACACACATGTAGTTAGAGTGGACATGTATCCAAATCCCAGCATGGTTATATAATGAAAAAAAGCCCAGCCCAATATGCGGCTCATTCTGTAGTCGTAGTACCCATGTGCAAACGTCTGGACCCCATTTGAGGTAGATTGTCAATTTGGATCCAGATATGGCTCCACAGTTATGGGCCCATCTGTAAGGGGCCATTCATATCCAATTTGCTCTAGCACCTAAATGGCCCTAAGAGTCGTCTATGTAACTGGGCTTAATCCAAAACTCCTGGCCGAAAAGACTAGACTAAGGATGGCAATGGGGTCCAATTCACCTTTTAGGATGAGTCTCTACAAACCCACTTGGCTAGATTAAGTCGAGTCAAGCCGAGTCACGAGTCAACCCAGTGCGTGGATGAATAATAGTCCAAACTGAGTTTAACCCAAAACAGTTACCCAGTATATCAGCGCGTCGTCTACTCGGGCGGGTTGACCCACAAGGTTTGTTAAAGTATGCTTTTTGCAATTGATTTACATGTAAGAGCTACACACCTGTATCTCAAGAAGGACAATGGAGTATGGATATGCAAATGCTATGTCCCCAACTGCTTGTGAGACTTTCCATAGCTTTTGAACCGGCGTAGAGGCAGGAACTCCTCCAATATTCCCCTTTATACTTCCATTTGCTACACTCAGAGATCAGATATCAGTGTATTGTATGATGTGTAGAAATTCATGGTTGAAATGAATTGATTTTGATTGTTCACATGATTGATTCTGTTGGATGATGATAGAGCTAAAGGGACTGCCTTTTTTTTTTTTTTTTTATGAAAAAAGAAAGGGTTTTTTATTGTACCATAACTGGGACAGTCTATTGGTGAACACATGAATTTTCAATTAAGATGCAGAGCATTTTGGGATATCCACTGGGCCTGTGAGATTATATTTTTGCGGACAGTGGATTAAGGATAATATTAAAAGCTATCCTCATTTGGTATTTCCACCCATATGATCTAAGACTATTAAGTGATCAAGAGTGATATATGATACCAAAACCGCTCAACTATTAGAAATTTTTCATAGCTTTGTTTCTCTGTTCGCATCGTTGTATCCAGCAGTGTATCTAATTACATTCGTGGTAGGCAATATACATGAATATCATCCACACCGGCAGGGGCGGGCCTAGGTGATGGCTTTGGGGCCAATCCCTGTTGGACTTGGAAAAGGTCCAAAAGGGCGCCCAAGAAAAAAAACTCCCCTTCGTTTGATCTCCAAATAACAAAAATATGATTACCTTTTTCAATTGATCACCGTAAACAACCCCACAACCCCCACCCCCCCCCAAATAACAAAAATATGATTACCTTTTTCAATTGATCACCGTAAACAACCCCACAACCCCCCCCCCCCCCCCCCCCCCCAAATAACAAAAATATGATTACCTTTTTCAATTGATCACCGTAAACACCCACCCACCCCCCCCCCCCCCAAAAAAAAAAAAAGAGTCATAGGTCCACCGCTGCATCAGGTATTAATTCAGGGGTGGACACAGAAAATTGAACTTTGGAGGTTCTATGTAAAAGAAATATTAAGGAAAGTTGCAAATGTGGAAAAAAAAATCAGAATTTACAGGGGGGTTCTTAAAAAAATTTAGAATTTATAGGGGGGATTTTTAAAAATTTTAAGCTTCTTTTAAGTATGGGTGGGGGCTTCAGTCCCCGAAACCCTTATACCTGGGTTCGCCCAACCCTTATATCATGAGATATGTTGAGTCAATAGGAATTAAGTACTATGTTTTGGGGCTTGGGGAGGGTAGGATTTGTGGGCTCAGGACCTTTTTGGATTTGTGTTTTGATTGATCATCATCCGCCCCCCTCGAACGAAAGTCCATGTTCCGCCACTGCATCCAGATATGATCTTCACCTTTGGATTAAATCATATAATGAAAAATGATTGAATAAATGAGAATTTACATATTTATTTTTTCAAGCCTTGGGAGGATAAGATTTAAGCAGCTGGGTGAGAGATGGAATTGTTAACCAATTGACCCCAATCCCATTTACGATTAAGTTAGATATTTAATATTAAAATATTATACACAAATCACCCTTTAGCCATTGACCACAATTTAGTGAGGTTAAGGGTTTGGTATACCTCTGTCAAAAATTCAACATTTTAAAATTAAAATATAACCACAACTAAACCCAACCTAACACTACCTGTCATGGTATGGTATCACATATCAAAAAATGATCCCACCAGGGATTGGATAAGTTGGTTGGTTTTTTAATAAGTGGGCTTCATTGAAACAATTTTTTTGCAAATCAATCCTCAGATCATTAGGAATAGTCCTCTTCTAAAATCACAATAATATGATCTGGAATTGGATCATATGGTATTCGGCGATGGGACCCAAACCAATTGAGCCTCAACTTTGACACAAAATTTGTATCTTCTAGACCAAGAGTCCAAATTGGGTCTGGGTTCGCTCCCCTACATTCACAGCCCTTTTCTTTTCTACCAATCATGTTTTGTAACCAGATCAGATGGTCCAGTCCAATCCAAACCTTCAACCTCACCTCAAAAAACAGTCAAAGCCATGTGGTCCTGTCCAAACCAAACTTTCTACCTGCCAGTCCTCAAAACCAGTCAAAGTGCCCAAGCACTGAATAGCTCAGTGGTAGAGGCATTTCACTTCAGAGTCAAGGCATGGTTTTATGATCTTATTGTAGAATGAAATCATGATAAAAAGGAATCAGTCAAAGCCATTTAAAATTGACCCTTTTTTGACTTAATAGTGATCATAATTTGCCTTTCTTTGGCATTGTGATGTCAGGATCGATACCAACCTACACTTGAATCACTGCCGAGAAAAATGAGATATTGTTTTTGGACTCCGGACTTTTTGTGAGCTCTATGCGCTCACGTTTAATCAATGCAAAGGATAAGGATTATCTAGAGCATTATTAGGACATGCACATGCATTGTTTGTGAGTCTAGGTCCTGTCAGGCTGGGCACTTCATGTTTGGCAACGCTATTAGCGGAGTCAAGTAAAATAAAGTCTTCATTTCTTAAAAAAAAAAAGTCATATAAAAAATAATTTAATTCAAATTTTCCACTATAGTTTTTTTTTTTTAAAAAAAAAAACCCCTTTTCTGTATTAAAAGACAAAAAAAAAAAAAAAAAAAAAAAAAAAAAAACCACTTTTCAATACCCAAAGTCAAAAAGATTCCATCACAGACAACTAAAAATAAAATATCATTATAACTCACTTATATTTTATTCTTTCTTCAAAATAATCTTTACTTCACTCAACTCCATTAGTAAAGCCCCCAAACAGACTTTAGCACAGTAAAAGTGTAAGTAGAGCTCCATTTTTTAAACAAAATGTTACATCAAAAGTACTTTAATTCAAAACTCCCTCCATCTTTGTCAAAAAAAAAAAAAAAAAGTAAAAAAGCAACCACCTTTATCCACTAAAATAAAAAAAATTAAAAAAAAACTCCATTTTCACATACGAAAAGTCAAAAAGATTCCATAACAAATAACTAAAAATAAAATATCATTATAACCCACTTATATTTTATTCTTTCTTTAAAATCAACTTGTCTTCACTTGATTTTATTAGTAGGCAAGAATTCTTCGGTGAAAAGTGAAACTCCATAGTGGGCCCATCTATTAAAATCATAATAGTTCAAAATAAACACCTTCTAGGTACCAATACACCTAGATGGTGTTTATTTTACGCATCTAATTTCACTAGAATTACCCCACTATGGATTTCCACTCCTTTAAGTTAGGATTTCTCTAGACTTGAAGCCTTAAAAGAGCCGGATGGTTTGTGGAATTCACTGGCTGTAGGTATAAGAAGGCTTACAGGGTTTTCTTGGCCTGAGAGCTAACTATGTGTTTGGTGAGAGTAAAAGATTCCAAGTTTACCAAAATGATCGGTGGGCTAAAAACTCTCATAGGATATGAGCAAAATTTTCTCCCAATCAGACCATCAAAACCATTAGTTCAGGAGTCTTAAAAATCTAACAGTTTTTAAGTCAAGTTTTCTTTTATAAATTCAATAACGACGAGTATAACTCAAATTTATATTAAATTACCCACGAGTGCCAATCTACTGGGGCTTCTGAGTGGAATTGGATTGATGACCACATGAGCCCTATTACCTTTTGTTACATTGGTAATTATAATAGAGGTTACCTATTGTGATATTTGTAGGACCCACCTAATATTAGTAATCAACAAAAATAACCTATGTAATTAATATAGGGTTATGGAACCCATGTGAAATTTATAAACACTACAGGGCGACTCCTATATATAAAAACCATCAATGTTAAGGAATCTTTTCGGATGTTGCCAGATATTTTATTTAGGGTCATGAAATCTAATTTTAAAAATTAAATTTTTTCCAATGAACTTTATTAATTGGATTCTAAAACACTCTTGGTAGGCTAGCAGATCCTCAGACCCCAATGCTTATCCTATTATCCTATTTTAAGTGAGGGCCCCCATCCACTCTCTCATTTAAGGTGAGAGATAATCTCACATTTAAGGTGAGAGAGGAGGATAGAGAGAGATGCAAAGAGCAAAGGTCAAAGATGGGAAGCAATACCTATTATTGTGGCAAGGCCAAGGCCAAATCCAATGGAAGAGTAGGAAAAGGACATGATTGCTGCTAAAATGGATAGCCACTCCATGTTGTGAAAATTAGGGATCTGTGAGCATGCCAGCTGAATCCCTCCAAATAGAATCATATATAAATAATCTCCATATGCACATGCAGCTTGGTGCCCTTCTCTATGATAACAATTCGATCGCTGGATGGCTCTGCATTCCAACCAAACAAACAAGCAATAATCAGACAAATGAATCCAATCAAATTGAAACCACCCACTAATCACCAATTAAAAAAAAAAGAAGCATGCAAACAAGTTCCAACATCTCGTCTCTTTAGAACATTATATCTTTTTTTATTAATACTATTAAAATATGGCACATAAACGTTTATAGAATATACTTAAATCGATTTTAGAACAAGGGGGGTCAAGTGGTATTTCATTGTATAGAAGAATAAGTACCTCATGCTGATTGAAGTAGTGATTGTATAGGCAATACAAGTCCCATACAAGCTCAGATACTGAAGGAACCCGCAGACCCATGTATGCTTTCTACCTGAACTAGCACTCAATCAAATTAAATAGGCTAGAAAAACATACCCCAACAAAGCTATTACTGCAATTTCAGCAACAGTACTGCCGATATATTCGAGAGCTAAACAATAGAATCGAATAACAAAGAGAGGGCCTTTTTATACTACCTAGATTCACTCTAACCGCATTAATGTAATTGTAGTTTCTGCTTCCTGTTACAGAATCCGGAGATCTGTAACAGTCTGCGAGGAGAAAAGCAGACAAGAAGGTGACCACCGCGAAACAAACCAACGAAACAGGGCCTGCTACCCAACCCAATTGCGCCGTGCTCCATGCGAGAGACAAGACACCGGATCCAATTACAGCGGTTATGATATGAGCAATGCATGTCCATAAGGTTCCTGGTCGGATTTTTTTTTCGGCATTGAAGATCAAGATCGAGTGGAAAGAATAAGTAAAACAGGAAAGAAAGAAATACGAGTCGAGAGAAGATCTGAAAGAACAAGAGAAGATCTGAGAGATATAACAAAGTCCCAGATCAAGTTCTTACCAGTTCTTAACTGATGACCATCTTCGTCACAGGCACCGTTTTGTAGATCAAGGGAGCCATGGACTGCCATTTCTTCCGACCACAGTCTAAGCAATCTGGTTGTCTATTATATAAGACGTATGAAGATGCTTATCGCTTTTGTTCTACATGTTTACATAATTGGGTTACTGTCCAAGAAATTTACATTGGGTTGAGTGCCTGATTTTACCCTACTGGTCAAATGAGCGTTTCTGGGGTCCTTGGCTGTAAGTGTCGAAAAGCATGTCACATGCTGTCCCGTTAGGAAAATGGCAAGATGGTGCCTTATCACGACTGTACCACATTTGGAAATATAAATTGACTGTTTCTCACAACCTAAAAATAGATATGAGATAATTAGAATATTTAAGAGAAATTTTTTAATTTATTTCTTTAGAGCCATTAAGAGATTATTTTGAATGCCTGCTTTGGAAGGTTTTGTTGCTTCTACTCTCTTGTAGAAGATTGATTATTTTAGTTGACAAGGTGCGAAGAGATTAAGTAAGGAGAAAGGTGTACGATGGAAGTCGTATCGGTATAAATTGTGCAAAAACAACTACAGTGCTTAGGTCTAGGTACAGACCGAGGTAAGGGAACTGTGAGTATATCTTGTAATTGTTCGTGAAATCTTGATTTCTAGATTGTGGTTTTTCTCCCTAAAAGGGTTTTCCACGTTATATTTGTGTCTGCCTTCTTATGATGATTGCTTGGTATATTTATTTGCTAGTTCTATCTTGTTTAATTGATTACATCCGCTGTATTGATTTAATTAATTAGACTAGTATCCATTCTAGTGAGTCCTGCAAAAACCTGTATTGGCAAACTTAGTTCTTACTAGCTATGACTCTAATGAGTTGATTGGGCTCAGTAGGTTGCCAAAACATGTGAGTTAAATGAGTTTGGCAGATAATACTCAGATACAAAATGGATACTATGGATAGGGCGTGGATACATGCATGCAATTAGATGGTAGGGACACGAATTGTTTACACATAAAAGTTTGATATTGATTACACTATGGAAGGATTCATTGCTGTCGATTTGTACTCAAGTGAGTCACTGAGTTAAGTGGTCTAAAAACATTTAAAGATAGAAACACTTTGTATAATATTATCTTTAAATAATCCTTATCTTTTTTCGTATCATTTCTAACAACTTATAATATCTCTAACAACCTCCAACAAGTGCATCTTGCTTTTGAGAAAGAATTGTGCAATTTGTAAAAAAAGGAAAACAAACCCTTTCATCACTAAAAGTAATTAATCTTAAGCTCTGGATGCATACGAAAAAGGATGTTTGGATCTTTATTGAAAAGAAGCAATTAGATGGTAAGAAAAATATCGTAGAAACCTAAAAGGTTGGACCATGGCGGGCATGATGTGATATAGCACTTGGTAGCCACATGAGAGAATTGGCCCCTCTTACCACTGAGGTAAGATGCCATTCACATCACCATGACTGTTACACCTATATATATATATATATATGGGAGGTGCTCATGTGAGAGCATCTCTCACCCTATTATGAGAGATAAGGTGGGGGCCCATTACATTTAAGTTGTTAGCATTGGATATGGATGTGAAGGCTCCCACCTTATCTCTCATAATAAAGTGAGAGCATCTCTTATAGGACCATCTCCATATATATATATATAGCGGCCAGTTCTCCTAAGCTGAAGTAAGCTCAATTGCGTGGTGGAGCCCACTTGGGGACCCATATGGGGATGGGGGTGGGGGGATTTCAAGGACTCCCTAGGACCCTCATTCCTATAAAAAATCAGACACAACCGTGGTTTCTATCATCTTCATCGAAGCACCAAAAGTTTAATGGTTAATGGTCCATCCGGATCGGTGCATAGTCGATCCAACGGTCTAGTAAATTTGGATCTGACCAAAAGTGGGTGGGCATGTGCAATTTAGGGGGGTCATGTGTTTGATCCATTTGGATGGACCAAGAATGGGCCCCAGAAGCGTTAGCTTACGGAATCTTATCCTAAGCTTAAGCTTAGAAGAGCCCTGCTCATATATATATATATATATGAGCAGGGCTCTTCTAAGCTGAAGCTTACCTTATCTTAAGCTGGAATAGTGCCGGTCCCACAAATCAAAGTCGATTATACTTTTTTTTTTCATGATGGAACTGGAAAATCCAGTTCTAATTGGATTTATCTTGATTTTAGAGACGATCATCATGCAAAAAACAACTATAATCGACTTTGATTTGTGGGACCGGCACTATTCCAGCTTAGGATAAGGTAAGCTTCAGCTTAGGAGAGCTGACCCCCATATATATATATATATGGGGAACATTCATGTGCATCTATCCCTCACCATAGGGTGAGAGCACTATCCCTTTTTGCACATGAAGACAAGGAAGTGTATCTTCCAAACTGAGTTAAACCGTGACTTTCCTCCAGACGTTCTCATGGCTGCCCAACAACAAATGAGTGACAGTTCTCACCTGGCTGCCCAGGGTTCAAACCTTGGGTATGCAACTTTTTCCCGCATGTGCAAGCTCCTTTCCACTTGTGTGAGCTCTCTTCCTGCATATGCGGGCTTCTTTCTCACTTGAGTAGGCTCTCTTTTCGTGTGTGTGTGTGTGGGCTCTCAATTGGTCTCATCCCCTACCCCTTGGCTGGGTTACTAAAAATAATAATAATAACAAAGACCATGTAATATGCACCTTAAGAATTTAGACACCTTTGTAATTTTATTAATTAATTACATTTTTTATTACAATAAAGTTTAGTAGAAAGGGAAGGACATTAACTTGTGTGTGGTTTAGAATTTTAATAGACTAGCTCTATGTAGAACACTTGTTTGGCTTATGGCCTGTTTCTAAAGTATATGGAAGTACCTAATCTCACAATTTCTTACGACAATGACACCTATTGCGCTCCTATCGAGTGGCTCCTAAGCCAGAGGCCATTCGTCTTAAGGCTGGGCTGGCCATGGATGCCCAAGGTCATCAAAAAATAAAAAATAAAAATATATTGCCCTCCTATTCTGAACTTCCTTGTTGAGTGCTGAGAATTAATAAAATAAACCCTTTCGAATATTACTTTGAATTGGCCTATAAAACTCTTCAAGTTTTCATCAGCTACACGTTTGTGCGGTAACGAGATTTTACGCTGGCTGTCAACCTACCTAACGAGATTTCATCAGCTACAAAATTCATGCAAGCAGACATGTTCCTAGCTTATGGTGATTGAGACCCTAATAAGGCCGAGATTCAAGTTTCATAAAGTACAGGCTAACTTGGCAGTTATGGCATGCATTCGATTGAGACCCATTGTTTAATTTGTCTTGCATCATGTTCTTTCAATTTTAACTAGTGTAACTAAAGTATCTTGTTCACAGACGATGGAACTCATACCGAGTTTCATAACTTATCCGAATCCATCACTATAAATCTATGAGGTGGCTTGTTTTTAGAATTATAAACTGCTCAAAGTTACACTTTTTTAGAAAAATCTTTTACTCTAATTAAAATCGTTCTCATCATTAAATCGATCGTGTCTGAAGATTTGGATGGACCATTTATTCTTATTCTAATCTAATCATATGTTGTAGAAATCATCAATGCAATGATGAACACAAATGTAATTGGAGTCAAGTATTGTTACACAGGAGGCAGGACAATATTAAGTTGTTTGTGAGTGGTTTGAATTCCAGGTTAGGCCTCTTGATGCATCAGACTCACACAATCTCTAAGTCCCCCATGCAGAGAAGCAATAGCAAGACTAAAGAGGTTGGCGTGTGGTCATATCGAAGAAAGTAGAGAAAGTTGGTCTTTTTCTGTTAGTGCAGGACCATCCGGCTCTTTTGTCTTTGCAATTTTCATCAATAATAAAAGGTAGATTCCCTTCGCTATCCCTTTCGGTCCTTCCTTTCCACCCACTCACTCTCTCCTTGTGGTTGAAATTCAGTCTCACAGTCTCTATCCAACCATCAATGCTTTATGCTTCAACACCCATTAATGCTTTCATTTCTTAGTATACCTTGTATTTGTGGTTTTATTATTAAAAATAATTTTTAATGATTATAGTAAATTTTTTTTATGACGTGGGTATATTTGAAGTCTTTGACCCAAGAAGACTAATCCGTGTGCCTGTTAAACCGACAAATACGCTTGCCAGGCAAATCTTGTGTCGGGTTTTAAACATAAAATATGGGGAGTGAGCTCATGTCTCATGCCACTCCACATCAACTCTTAAGTGGGATTGTAATATTTTTTTAATTATAATCAAGTGATTTTTCAAGCATCTCCCATGTAAGAATGATGAAAAATCAAAACAATAATGTAGAAGACCATCCTCCTTTTTGATTGAATACCTAGTAATTAATAATCATGTGGTAGCATCACTGCCAAGAAATAATAATAACAATCATGGCGTAGCAATTGAACCAAACTGACAACCCACCTCAAAAGTGACGGTTCTAACTTCTAAGGGCAACATGATGCATGGAGTTATTTGTGCGTGCTTGCACACGGATCTGTTCATCAGGGGGACATGAGCATAACTAACAAAGGGCTGCCTATATGGTTGGGCACTTCAGTACTCATCTAATTGCTTTTAGAACTTTATTCTTATACATCTCTTCCTTCGTGAGCAAGCTTCTTTCGTTCCAATTGAAAATTTGATATGGTAGTTGCAGCGATCTCTTCCTTCATGTGACAGCACTTTAATGAGCACACAATCCCCAATAAACCCATTATCCAAATGGACACCATATCACGGGTGCACAAAGCTGGAAACATGCATTAACGAACTCCCTGCATCGATCTCATGTGGAAACCAGTTTTAAGTTCAACGGTCTCCCTCGGTAGAACTTGATTGGTGCACATTTTGCGATGCATATATTTTAAAGTACCAAAAACTTGAACATAAAATGGATACATTTAATGGAGAATCACTATCGAGAGGCATTAGTCCTTTCTTGACCTCTATCAGTGAATTAGCAAGGGAAACAACAACTGATTTTAGTCTGTATTTTAAAAATTTTGTTTTAATATCCGAACAAAGAAGATTTGATTCAAAAAATAAAACAAAATGTTTGAAATTTCTATTCGATGTAATTACGACTGATCCAAATAATCAAAAAATTCAAAATAAATCTATTGGAATAGAAGAAATCGGTAAAAAGATTCCTCGACGATCATGCATATATTTTAGCGTCGAGTTGTTTTTCTTGGAATTCAAACTCACGGCGATGAGCTTTGATACCATATTAAATTTTTTTAGCTAACCATTACTACCAAAACCTCATAAGCTTAAGTAGAGGCGGCGGATATAGGTTTTAATGTATTAAGTTTACAAAGATAGCATAAATACTTTCTAATACTCCCTCTATGGGTAGAACCCACTTCTCAATGCTCCCCTAAATTTGAACCCAATTGGCACACTTTAGGCGACATGTACTTTTTTTTAGCGTCCAATCGTTTCTCCTGGTATTCGAATTCACGACTGATTGACTCTGATATCGTATTAAACTCTTTTAACTAACTATTTGGACGTAAAAACTTTTCAATATTTTTCACATTTGCTCAAAGTACCACTTGCACCGTTGCACTCGTGATCCGCCTGTGTCTAACTTCGATCACCATCCAACTTACTCATGTATTACCTCCAATTCATATATGATCATATGTGCAAAATCGAAAATTCAAACCAAACAAAAGAATAGGAACTTGAAAGACATTTTCCTACCATGGTAGGTAACTCAAGAGGCAAAATAAAAGTCTTGGCATGTTTTAAATGTGCTTTTCAATGTAAAACAAAGATTAATGTCAACTCAAGGGGTAGTGGATGTGAAGTCATTTGATTGATCAAACGGTGGTCCCCTACTGATTGTGAATCCAAGATATCCCAATCTTCAATCAAAAAAGAAAAATCCACTCAAGCAAGGAAAAAAATACAGATTCCCTTATCATTGATGGCAGAGTTCCACTATGACTTTTATCCAATTACCAAGAAAATTAACTAAGCTTGCTTATATATTTAATGACTTGATCTCTAAACAATAAAATCCCTTACATTTAGAATCCTTATATGTCTCAAATAAGAAACAAACAACTCGTAGAACCGTTAAAGAAGGAGAACAATATGTTCATGCTTTTCTACAACCAATCTCTTGGATACGTGGATCCCACTTGCCGTCTTGAAGCCAATCCCCTAAAAATAACTCACAACTTTAGAGTGTTCAAATAGCTTTTCAAATTAACAATAGAAACTAATATTGTGTTTGTCTTCAAATGAAAGAAGAAAAAAAATACAAGAAATCAACAGACAAAGCTTAAACCTTTTTACCCAGAACTTAACCCTTCAATTGAACGAAACAGATACAAAAAATCAACAGATAAAGCTTAAACCCTTTAAAACAGAATGAATAAATATAAATTAGTATTGTGTTATCTTAAACAAAAAAAATATCGAAAGTAAATAAGCAACACTTGGAGTCGTTTATTAGGAGTCTTTTACCTAGAATGAGTAAACTATACATATATATTGTGTTAATCTTCAATAAAATAATCAAATACCAAAACTCAAAAGGAAAGACTTTGAGTTTTGTAACTACAATTAGTAAATATACATAAAATTGTGCTTATCTTCAACAAAATATAATCTAATATCATGTGCATCTTCAAGCAAAAACAAGAACCAAATCTCAATTGGCAATTCTTGGCGTCCATTAACTGATATCATGTTTATCATCAATCAAAGAAGTAATATCATACCAAAAGTCAACAAGCAAACCTTGGAGTCCTTTACCAAAATTAATACATATACATTATTATTGTTAGTGTTCCATGAAAGAAATTAATATTGGGCTTATCTTCAATATAAAAAAAAAATATATCAAGGCAAGGTTTTGATACCTTTAACCAGAATTAGTAATTATGTGTTCATGTTGTGTTTATCTTCAATGAAAGAAACTAATATGGCATTTTCTCCAACTAAAAAAAATAAATACCAGTATTTTGCGTCATTTAATCGGAGTCAGTATATATGCATTAATATCATGTTTTTCTTCAACGAAACAAATGAGTGTTACGTTTATCTTCCAATGAAGTAAAAAAAAAAAAAAAAAAAAAAAAAAAAAACAGAAGAAGTCAACATGCATAAACTTGGATTATTTAAATGAGAATTAGTAAATACATATAATATTGTGTTTTTCTTCAATAATAAATAAATAAAAATGAGAGCTCAACAAGCAAAACTTGAAGCCCTTTTAGTAGAATTAGTTAATATACATTAATATTATATTTTAAAAAAAATAATATAAAAGTTCAAAAGGAAAGACTTTGAGTATTTTAATTAGAATTAATAAATATACATTAAAGTTGTGTTTATCGTCAACGAAAGAAATTGATATTGTATTAATCATCTAATGAAAGAAACAAATGCCGAAAGTCAAGAAGAAAAATTTGAAGTGCTTCAACTAGGATTAGTAAATATAAATTAGTTTTGTGTTTATCTTCAACAAAATAAATCAATATTATATGTCTATATTCCAACAGAAAAGTCAATATCTAGAAGTCGAAATCCTTTTTAAATATTGTCTCAAATATCATTCCAATAAGAGTGACATAAGCTATTGGATGAATCGCTTCGTGAAATATATATATGTATATATGTATATATATATGTATATGTATATATGTATATGTATATGTATATATATATAAAATTATGTGTTATAAGAAAGTATCAATTCATCAACCCTATATATCAATTGATAAAGCTTAAACCCTTTAAAAGTCTATATATAATTATGTGTAATAAGAAAGTATCAATTCATCAACCCTATATATCAATCGATAAAGCTTAAACCCTTTAAAAGTCTGTATATATATATATATATATATATGTGTGTGTGTGTGTGTGTGTTATAAGAAAGTATCAACCCTCAATTCCATATCCACTCTCACAACTTAAATGCAAGGACCCCCAACTTAAATGTGAGGGCCCCCACCCATCTCTCACCAAGTTGGTGAGAGTGTCTCTCATAGGAGCACTTCCCATATTAAAAAAAATACCAACAAAACGTAATCCAACAACTCAAATTTGTCTGCTTACAATTTCAAGATTGTCCTCGAATCCTCTATCCAAAATAAACAGTCCGTTGATTTCTTTCTTCCACATCTTCAATCAAGATATTTCGACCCAAAAAAATTCAAGACATAAGAGAAAGTAAAAAAAGTCTATTGTCTAACAGTACCACGTTGCTTCCTTCTGAATAGTCAGTCTATCTCTTGGTTAGACAACTTTGCCGGTATTTTATTTTTATTTTTTTAATCCACTTTTTTGTCTGAGATGCAACAAAACTATACTCAAGGAACCTTTTACAAACAAAATGGTACAAGTTGTGCGCAAAAATGTATCCTGTAGACGAAACCGCAATGCCATGGTGCCAAAAGCAGCAAAACCCAATAACTGATAATGTGAATTGGTTTTGAATTTCCATCGAAATGCATGTTTCATTTAGATTGCCACAATGAGTTCTACTTTGAGAATTGGCCAACCCTAGATAAAATAGCTTGAGAGCTCGATGATGTTGGTGCCTATTTCTCAGATTCATGTATTATTTAGAGTATACATGACCAAGATCTAGCTTTTTTCTGAAATGAGATGTAGGGACAAACCCACACTACCAGTTCACAGCCATATATGAATGCATGTATCATGTAGAAATCAGCAACTGATAGAGAAATTCCCCATCACCTAACCAATATGGACCTAGATTCAGGGCAGAGGTGCTAAAGGATAACAAGTAAACCTGAACCAGACCAGTTCATTATCAAGGCAACCTCAACAATGGCATCCCAACCTGATCAAGAATTTATTTTTCCTCTTAGGAAGAATCAGCTTAAATTAAAAAAAAAAAAACTGCCCCTTACCCCTATCAAAACTTCCCACCAAGATCAACACTGTCGTTATCTTCTGCACAATCTTCTTTCCAGTGAATTTTCACTTTTGCAAACCCTTTCATATTCATCAATGATTGAGATTTGAGATCGTTCATGATGATACAAGTTAAATGAAGAGAAAAAAGGGGGGGAAATACAATCCACTCGCTCTCCTATTTCATAATCTCTTCAAGCTCTTCTTTCTAGCATCCATCTTCTTCTTATCCACCTGGACTTTTGCAGCAGTAGCAGTTGCCGACAACCCTTCTTTCTTTTGAAATGCTGCCACTGCCTCAACCGTTGTGGGGGCAGTGATCATGTTCTGATCATTAACAGGTGCTGCTCCTTTATTTGCAGCCACCGGAGGCAGCAATGGTGCATTTGTGCTGGAAACTGTGTTGGTCTGGTCTACATTCAGAGCTATGGTCGACTCAGATATAGCACCAGTCTTAGACTTTGGTTTTAGTTTGAGAGCATGGATTCCAGTATAGAGCCTGCATAGAAAAACCATAAAATCCAGATCCTTCAATGCCTTTACACTAGTGCTTAAAGACATCTAAGCAAATGATAACATTTTATTATTATTATCATAATCATCATCATCACCATGATGATTATTATTATTATTATTATTATAGGGTAGAACCACCACACAGTTTTATTTCTAACTACACAAGAAAGTGACTGCCACACAAGAAAGAGCCATGAAAGAGAATAGAGGCAGTGTTAGGTTCCAAGTTAAAGATTCAAAAACTGATGATTCTGAAATGCAAAGTCGCAAAGCAGCCCCCTTTCATAAGATAAAGGGACCTTCTCTAATCTAGAGAATTGACCTTGGACCCTTCCTTATTAAATTTTTGATAAATGATCTGGAACGATGTGCATGATGGCAATAAGAAGCATATCATTTACCCATGGGGTAAAGGGGCCTACCAACTCTTAAATTGGAGGGAAACTTGGGTGGACCAAAGAAAATGGGTTAAGTATTTATCAAAATGGAAACAAGTTCTCACCTGGCATGCCTTGCATACTCTTCATAATTTTCGAGCAACATCTTTCCAGCCTGTTCATTCAGAGCTGACTCTGGGAATGGCTCGACCAGTAAACACCTAACCACCTATCACATAAACACAGACTGGTCACAGTCAAGATTAAAGCCGAGCAACCACAAAAATATTCCCAATATCTTAGAAGGCGTTTGGTCCAGGCACTTCTGGAAGACCTAAAAGCACCTGCACCCAAAATTACCAGGAAACCTAAAAGCAGTGACTTAGGCAGTGTTTGGGTTCTCTTGGCTTTCAGGAGATATAAAAGTGCAAGGACCCAAAAGCACCAGTAAAAGCCAATGGATGGAAACTTAACCAAAACATTTGGAGACAAATCTAATCCTAAAATCAGAATGCAATGAAAATATAGTTATCAACTGTTTCTTTGCAACAAAACTTACCCCGTGAACATATCTCTATATTTATATCCAAACACTATTTATTTTTTTTGGTAAAAATATCCAAACACTCTTATAATCACCAACTTTGTATCCAATTCTTACCTTGTGAACATTATATATCTCCACTTAGACCTGATTACTACCCTCCTGTGAACACATATTCATTTCTACACAGGTGTGCACAAATATATTCATATCTACACAGGTGCACACATATTTGTGCACACACACATAATTACCATGTCTAGGACCCAATTCAACCCTGTGAACAAATCTATTTCTACACAGGTGTGCACAAATATATTCATATCTACACAGGTGCACACATATTTGTGCACACACACATAATTACCATGTCTAGGACCCAATTCAACCCTGTGAACAAATCTATAACTACACATGCGTGTGCACACTGCACATATAGAAATATTCGGATGAGAGTCATCTCCACGGTTCTTATGAGAATTCCATCCTATTTTTTGGGCCACCTGACCTACTGATGATCTTGTTACCCCCCTTGCATACACACCCATATAATTGCCAACAGTATGTAAGATCCAATTCAACCATGTGAAGATATCAATAACTACAAGCAGGCGTGCAAACTACACACCCAATTAGAAATATTCAGATGAGAATCATCTCAACGATTCTTACGTGAGGTCCATCTTATTTTTTGGGTTTCTCATCTCAACTATTCCTACGTGAGGTTATTTTTTGGGTCACCTCGCCCACTTATGATCAAGTTACCCTCCCTCACCCACCCACCCTGAGCTTATTTTTTGGGTCACCTCGCCCACTTATGATCAAGTTACACCCACCCACCCACCACACAAGGTTGTGAACCAGTAAGCACCATGCACAACTCACATAACAAGACTTCCAAAGGAGCTCAAGAATGCCAGCCACCCTGTGAACATATGGTATTTAGAGCCCCATTCCATTTGAGAAATGCCCTTCGAAGCAATTTACACATTCAAGGACAATTCATTATGCAATGACCCACCAAAACGTCCTATAATTGGCTAACCCGTATGTTCAATGAATAAGTATTAAGGTGTTTGCTCTGGATTGCTATTGATTAGAGATCATAACTTATAGCACATTAATACCATTTATTAAATTGAAATAAGAATGTGCATATTTGGTTTTGGAGCTCAGGTGAGGAGCCCTTGTGAGAGACAACTATGAGGAAACAACCCCCAACCCCACCCCTTCTCCTTTTTAGGCATATGGGAAACCCACATGATCAATCCAACCCTTCACACAATCACTAATTGGCTCATCCATATGCTCAATGAATAAGGATTAAGATGTCCTTCTTTGGATTGATGTTGGATTTATAGAGCACCCCTGAAAACCCACCAAAATGTCAAGAGAGGACCTCCCGCCTTTTATTTTTATTTTTTTTTTTTTTTTTTTTTTGACATTTATGCCACCAGTTCATGATATCATGGAATGTCCACCCTTTTTCCTAAAACCTCTTAAATGTCGACTAAACCACTATTTTCTTTCACTTTTTACATTTTTCCGTGAAAACCTTCCCATCAGTCCTTTGTCTTCTTATTGCAGTCTTATCCCTTCTTTTTTAATCCATTGAAAAGGCATGTGATCACAATTAATCTCCCCTCAATATAGTAACTGCCCTTCTCTTCTTTTTCTTCCTTATATAGGATTTATAGAACTTTAAAATATTTCTCTCTTATTTGTTATTTGTAGGGCTATTGTGTCCCCATTAAACAAGGTTTTTTTTGTTTTTATGACTGAACAACTGTTATATACACCACTTTTTTACATTTTTCTGGGAAATGCTTTCATTCAGTTGTCTTCTTCCTACAGTCTTCAAAATACCTTTATTTTGTTTTTTATCTGTAGGGTTTTTCTTTCTAGGGTTTTTGTGTCCCCATTTATAGAATCATGAGTTTCATGCATTCCGACTTATCCTTTCCATGATTTCCATTCACAAAGCATGTTAAGTTATACCATCCATTCATAAAGAAAGTAAAGAGGCCTTTGCAGCAATTGCATTGTACTGATATGCCTGAGTCGGTTGTAGATAAGTGCTAGTGCTTGAACCACTAGAACGGAGACTCGTAATGGGCAAACCAAAGTTTCTGAGTTAATTATTCCACTGGAACTATCATCCTCCATTGCATCACTTTGTGACCGGCAAAAGGGCTGCTTCGAGGTCCCATATGAAAACCTCTCCACCAAGGCCCACAGAGGCAACAAAATTGCTCTAAATGCATGCCATTATAAAAGGATAAGTGATACATGAAAACCAAGCTAAGAAAAAAGCCCCAAGACTGAATAAGATGAAGAAACTTATCCCACAATCATGTTATCAATCAAAACAACATGACCAAAAAAAAATCCATAACATCATGGAATTGTTGACTGATAATTGCAATCTTAGTGCAAAACTAAAATCCAGGAGCTAAATTCTGTCCCAGACAAATCAGTCAAGATGGCCAACTTGATGGTGGACCACTCTTTTTTAGAAAAAAGAGGAAAAAAACATGTCACGATATTATGGGGATACATAAACCCTAACAAATAAAAAAAAGAGAAAATAATTCTAAAGTTCTATAAACCCTACAAAGGGGAAAATGAGAGACAAGGGAACTTACTACATTGAGGGGAGATTAATGGGGACCACATACCTCTTTAATGGATTAAAACTATACAAATGGGATTAAAACCATGGGAAAAGACAATTGAAGGGAAGCTTTTCATTAGAAAAATGCAAAAAGTAAAACTGAATCGTGGGAGGGTTAACATTTAAGAGGTTTTCTATCATGGAATGGGGACAAAAACGTCAAAAAGATTTAGAAAGGGCAGGAGGTCCTCTCCCATCATTTTAATGAGTTTGGGTCCTTGATCATTTTATTAGGTTTTAAGGGGGGTTTTCCATAAAAATCCCTATCATTTTATTAAAATGGTAATAGATGCGCATAATTGGTTTTGGCACCAAGCTGAGAGAAAAGGGGAGTATGGCGGAAAAGCGCACACAAAAGTTCTCAAAATCTTTCGATGATCTTCATTTAACTAAAAAGCTCTTTAAATAGAGCATTGAAGTTACATCAGGACAAACATCTTTTTCTTTTCCTTTTTTTTTTTTTTTTTTTGAATGATTGCTTTCAATACTCAGGGTTGTGCGTTAGGTAGCCGGCAGCCAGCACAATACTCAGCTGGATTTCTTTATGGATTTGAGACTTAATGAAATTTCGTGGGGGCGTCCCCTACTTAATCTAACGGGGGACATGGCCCTAAACAGATTTGATTGGTATTGTCAAATCTATATAGCCGACCCCACCTAGTGGGGAAAGGCTTGGTTTGGTTTGGTTTGGTTACTTTCATTAAAAAAAGAAGCAAGCAATACAAGAGGAGTATACTGACAGGCGAAAAATGAGAAAAGACCCTAAGAAAAAACAGCTAAGGCCTTGCATAAGAGAAGGCCACAATAATTGCAAGTGTCGTGTCACTTGCAATCTCCATCCAAATTTTGCACAGTGTCTAGATATGCCTTTTCATGATGCTGACAAAGCCCTGTCACTTTCTATATACAACATCCGCATCTGCGTGCTTCCTTTAATAATGCTTTAGGATTATCGAGGCACATGGACTGCTTGGCAAGGGCATTGATCTCTATCAAGATCTCATCTTGATAATAACGAATCTTAGTTGGACCAGTATAGTTGATACACTAGAATTGCTGACAAAGGGCTTGTTCCCAATTGTTGGATCCCAATAATTCATTAAAAAAATTCTCTAGATACGGTATTCGCACACACTTGTCTTCTGAACAGGAGAATATCATCAAGGACCCATTTAGCAATAAGACAGTTGACAATAGTGATTTCTAATTCAGTCCATTTGAGATTATTGACTACTACAATGATTCTACCAAAAGTGCAGAAACAGTCAAAATTAGGGTATTCACCTTGTAATGCAATTGACGACTACAATGATTCTACCAAAGGAGGTGTAGAAACCGTCAATATTAGTGCACTCTCATCGTAATGCAGTTGCATGTTCAAGATAAACATCACTTATCCCTTGGCACGATAATTTTCGTAGCCTTATCTAGAGCAGAAAAATTTTATCCATATTTGGTTGCTCTGCGAACCAATATTAGTGTATTCTCATCGTAATGCAGTTGCATGTTCAAGATAAACATCACTTATCCCTTGGCACGATAATTCTCGCAACCTTATCTAGAGCAAAAAAAATTATCCATGTTTGGTTGCTATGTGAACAGACTACACCACCTTAGCACCCTTCATGAAACAAAATTAGTTTCACCTCCTAAGCTTCTAAGATATGCATGGTGGCCATATCGCCTTTCTCAGTATCAATCTACAATAGAAACAGTACCGGATAAGCATCATTTCCTTCCTGATGCACTAACTAGAGAAATTAAAATGTTTTAAGACACAGAAATATGTCTGGACAGATTGGGCTAAGGTCACTCCTCATGACAAGGGGTAAGGCATGTTTATCCTGAACATGCCAGTACCCTAATATTGACTGTTTCTGCACCTCCTCTGGTAGAAATTGTGTAGCAGTCAATAATCTCAAATGGACTGAATTGGATATCACTACTCTCAACTGGCTTATTGCTAAACGGGTCATTGATAATATTATCCTGTTCAGAAGACAGTTGCATGCGAATATTGTGTCTAGAGAGTTTTTTAATGAATTAATGGGATCCAACAATTGAGAACAAACCCTTTGTCAGTAATTCCAGTATATCAACTACACTGATCCCACTGATATTCGTTATTATCAAGATGAGATCTTGATAGAGATCGCTGCCTTTGCCAAGCAGCCCACATGACTTGATAAACTTGAAGCATTATTAAAGGAAACACGGAAATACAGATGTTGTCTAAAGATACAGGGCTTTGTCAGCATCATGAAAAGGCATATCTAGACACTATGCAAAATTTGGATAGAGAATATCATCAAGAAACATGAGGAATCTTGCCTCAAAAGTTGAAACGCCCCCAACTCATCCTATCGGCCACACTCTATTTACTTTTCCTATACACTGAATTATTGTGGATGCTGTACACTATGCATTATTCTCGTTACTGTAGATGTTTGTCCTGATGTAACTTCAATGCTCGATTTAAAGAGCTATTTAGTTGAATGAAGATCATCGAAAGTTTGAACTTTTTTGTGTGCTTTTCCACTATACTCCCCTCTTCTCTCAGCTGGCCGTTAAGTTTGAACTTTTTTGTGTGCTTTTCGGCCATACTCCCCTCCTCTCAGCTGGCAGTGCTAGAAAACTCCCAAAAGTTTGAACTTTTTTGTGTGCTTTTCCGCCATACGCCCCTCTTCTCGCAACTAATAACGCTAGAAAACTCTCGGGGAGTTTTTACAAAAAAAATGCCGCTCTCAGTTGGGCCTAATATGGTGTATGACAGCTACGAAATGCTACTGGATGGAATAATCTAGATGAGATCTACCAATGTGAAAAATCTTCAAGTTTATTAGATCATCCTAAAACCCTTGATCCATGTCCCCCAAGTTTAATGGTTTTAGAGGCATCGCTTTATTATGATTTCAATCCAACGGTGAGTAAAAGTTCGATGAGAGTCAAAGTTGGGCTTTATACCAATTCATGAGGGGTAGTATGCGTGAAATGATTGGATTGACTCAAGGTGGGCTCCAAGCACTAAAAACATAGGGGAGCAAAGGGGGAGTTCTTAAAATGGGGAATTTTTGAGAATTTCCCATATGTGTGTCTATATATATAGGGAAATATTCATACGCATCTATCCCTCACCATATTATGGTGAGGGAAAACATAGTGGAACTGTCTTTATGATCCATCCAAACCATCTACACATGGGACCCCCTGAATTACAATGGACCAATTGAGGTTTCACTAATCCGAATGGATTGAACCATTGGATCGAGGGTGAGAATTTTTCTTTAATATATAGTGCTAAATTTGTGGCCCATGGATGAAGGGGTTAGAGGCTTGTAATTGACCCCAAAACTTGATATATGAGCCAATCCAAAATGACTCTTTCCACCCATCACTCATGATCAATCCTACTCCCTCACTCATTAAACACACAACCAAAATTAATTGGCACAAGCCCCAAAGGGGTTAGAGACTTGTAATTGACCACAAACTTGATATATGAACCAATCCAAAATGACTCTTTCCACCCATCACTCATGATCAATCCTACTCCCTCACTCATTAAACACACAACCAAAATTAATTGGCACAAGCCCCAAATTTGGCACTCATCCAACAAGTACCCACCATTGGATTGAAATCCTAAAAAAAAAGATGCCTTCTAAAACCATTATAACTTGAGGGCCATGATCAAGGTATTACGATGATCTAATGGAGCTGAAATTTTGCACACATTTAGCTCCCATTCAAATATTTGCATCCCCAAAGTGGGCCCACAATGGGGTCCCCATGATCAAGTACGGAGAGGATCTGCACTTGAGAACAGTCCACAAGGGGGTTAGGATGATATAACACCAGAGGTCAATTGCATGAATGCATAAATGAAAATAAATGCTGGCACCAGCTCATTAGAACTTACAAGCAAAACATGTCGCAAACCAAGGCTTGGATTCCAATCCTTTTTCAGCGTGTTGACACAAATCTCACCATTGGTCGCAATATTTGGATGAAAGATCTTTGTTAGAAAATACCCTACAAAAGCATAAGATTATGGCTATGAAATGGCATGCACTCACAAAACACAAAATAAAGGACATGCATACGTTCACAGACCTTTGGGAGGTGACTGCGGGAAGTCATGTGACAACAATAACTTCATGCGGAAAACACCATTTTCATATGGAGTTCCAGCTGCACAAGAAAGCAAGCTCTTCACTCAGTAAAGAGAAATTTCAGGACAAATGACACTTGTCATGGTAAAATATTTGAAAGAAAAATTCCAATACCAGGTCCTTCAATATCAGCAAATATGGTGGAGAAGTCATCATCATTTATGCATACTTTAATTCCATCTGGTGGAGTTTCATCAAGATTTTTCAATTCCTTTGCAAGTTGTTTTACCACATTAGGTGGAAGATTTTCATTTGTTGCCTGCCACAAGAATCAAATTATACCAATAAAAAAATCAAATTGTAAGCACATGAACTTATGGTGTTAAATATATCAAAAAACAATGGATGCCGTCGTGACAATAGGGGAATGCAAGTAAGTCTTTTGACATAGAACAGATATTCACACGTTCACACAAGGCACACTCAGAAAAACGGGCAAATGAAATAAAAATTTACCATTAGACTTGTGAGCTTCTTTTGCTGGCAAGATAGACGTCCTGCCAATATACAAATACAAAGTTGTTCAGAGTATTTAAATGGAAAACAGCTTCCAATGCCGAGCAAGTTTCTGCCAACAAAAAGGTTGTTAACAAATAAGTGTTACATAAAGTTGAGATTTCCTATGAGTTGGCTGAGAAAGTGAAATTTACATTCCAGAGCAAATAAAACTTGCAAATATTTGGAACACACAAGCCTTGAACAAATCAAAAGTACATGAACAGGGTAACCATTAGAAAACTAATCTCATGCAAGTCCTCCATAGTCATCGCTATTCAAATATAAAATAAAAAAATAAAAATAAAAAGAAAGAAAAGCAGTCAAATGTCTTACTATCTGAAGGACCTTTTGTTTGCTTACAACTTTTTACAAAATCTCTATTGTCTTGCCCAACCAGTGGATACCATTTTTCCAGAAAATACAGCATGAATGAAGGGCAAAGTAGGCTACGAATATGACATGCAGATTCCAAAGCACTATCTTAACACGGATTCCACTGATTATGGAGAAACGCAAGTAAATCTAGGCTTCAAAGCAACAATGAATTCTCATGTAGGAAAGAAAGTCTTCATTCAAATCCATGCCAAAAACATCAAAAAATCCAAATACCTAATCAATTGTGTGCATATTTCCAAACTTGGATTAAAATTAACTGAGAGTGACAAGCCAATAACTGTTTTCTCAACTGATGCCAAAGCAATAGTGCTCTTGTCAGAAGAAACACTCCATTAAAAAAGACTTAATCACCAAAAAAATCCAAATACTTCTTCAATTGTTTGGTTAGTTTCAAACTTGAATTAAATCAACTGGAAATGACAAGCCAAAAGACTGTTTCTCAAGTGATATCAAAATAACCTTCGATGCCAACTGATGCAAATTAAACATTCCAAAAAATGCACATGGAACCACATAAGGGCTGGCAATCCCGATGCAAAATATTCAAGAGTATTAACTGTGTGAGATTGTGATCACAAATCACTACCCATGATGGAAAAACCATGTGCTCTTGTAAAAAAAAATTCTGTAAATGCAGAAACATATTATATACCCACCAAATAAATGTAAAAACAAGCACACATCTTGACAAATTACAATATTTGGTTCTATTTCCAAAATTAGCACAATCTACAATGCTTCCTAAAAAAATGACATTTTACCATCGGCAAACAAGAGCAATACAGCAATGGAAAAACTCCACCATATAATCAGCTCTAATAGCTACAATATAAAGACCCGTCAATTGCCAACAAAATGAATGCATATAATATTTAATTTCTCTAGAAATTAAAAAATAATTCCCATCTGCATTCAATGTCATCTACAAAACAGGAACTCAAAAGAGAGAGAGAGAGAGAGAGAGAGAGAGAGAGAACAGAACAAAACAAAAGATCTGCATTGGAATATCCAACAAGACATGAAGTGAAATAATCAGACAAGGTACATATATTCCAGACTGGAGTCAAGAACTTTGTCCTATATCCATTAACCATTGTAAATAGATACCACCAATAACTCTATTTCCCAAAACAATAACAGCACAGTCAAATAAACAAAGACTTCAACCCCTTACAGATAGAGAAATCTACTATCGACTTCAACCCCTTAAAAAGAGAAGAACTTGTCATGCTTATTTCTCTACATATTTGTGGGGCCCACTTAAGATGCAAAGAGAAAAGGAAAAGAGACAATTATTCGAATACTGGTTAACCTACATCTCTATCCAACAATTATAATAAAAAAAAAGGATTAAAGCATAAAAGAACGCATCAAAATATGCCAGAAATCACAAAGGAAAAAAACTCTCTTGTGATCGCGGAAAATGCCAAATTATCAAATTTCCGAAGAAATCAAAGTATTGCCAAATCGTTTAAGCAATTGCAGAGGAAGTAACATGAAGCACTATATCTATAGAAATTAAACAAATATAACTCAATAAGCTCACAATGCTTCAAGGCAACAAAATTATGCCTATAGATCAGAAAGAAATCTGAAATCCGGAAATGGGCGTGTGAACACTGACTGTTTCAATTTGCACACCACCCAATAAGAATACCCTGAAAAGGCCATCTGAACCAATGGAAAAAGATCAAACCAACGGTCTCTCCAAGATGGACAAAATCGCAAATATGAAATATCTGGAACAGACGAGTCCAGGCAAGAAACTTCAAAATCACAGCAAAAAGAGATGAAAAAACCAGCTTTCAGGCAAGAACAACATACCAAAAGAAACTGATTTCCACAAAATTACCATAAAGAAGGAAGCTTTCATTAAACGAAGTACAAGAAACTTCACAATCGCAGTAAAAAGAGAGAAAAAATCAGCTTTCAGGCAAAAACAACATACCAAAAGAAACTGATTTCCACAAAATTACCATAAAGATGGAAGCTTTCATTAAAAGAAGTAGAACATTACAACCAACTTAAAGCACTAAGCAAGAAATCAAGCCACACATTAGATTTCGAGCATTTCGTTACAAAGGAAGAAATCAATCATAAGAAAACACATATAAAGCGAATCAAACACAAAAAATCTAAATCTCTCGAGCACAAACCGAACAGAGTAAAAAGAATCAAATAACCAGGAATACAAGTCAGAATCACCACAAAGATTCAATTTTTAAGAGACCCAGACGCCAAATTCACCAAACGAACAGATCAAATCAACATTCTACCAATTCTCTTGCAAAATCTGACCAAAAAACACATGAAAAACGCTAAAACGACCATGAAATCAAGAAAACATCGAAAGAACAGACGATCACGAGCAATCACTAACATATAAACATATCAAACACTCATCAATCGAAAAGAAACCCTAAATCCCCAAAAAATCGACGAAATGCAGCAAAAAAAATCACAGCATGCATGAAATAAAGAGAGAGATCTCATAACCAGGATTGAAAGACCTGATTGCTGCTAGGAAATTGAGATTTCGATGGAGGAAGGAAGAGTAGAGATCAAATGCGTCACCTTTGGCTTTGATGAAATTCGAGGAGAGATGTCTGTGAGAGAGATAACGTGCGTCCAGTTCAGATTTCCGTATTTATACTGGACTCTGTTTTTAAAGTGCGATAGCGACGACGGAGGTCACAAATTATATGAGGGCTGACGAGATTGCCCTCTAGATTTTTGCAGAATACCGAGTTTGTCCTTAGATAAATTTACAGAAAAGCCCCTTCATTAATTACCCTCGTGAATTGTAAGGATCCGAGCCCACGTGGCGGCCTGTGCCAACTGCCAACGATTCAAGCCAATAGTGGGCCCGCATAGGTAAATTTCAGAATAAATTAGCGGGAGATCCCTAAGGGTGAGCTTGGTAACTCTACTAAAGTTGATTTTGAAGACAGAATAAAATATAAGTGGGTTATGATGGTATTTTATTTTTAGTCGTTTGTTATGAAATCTTTTTGACTTTTTGTATAGAAAAGTGAAGGTTTTTTTGTATTTTAGTATGTAAAGGTAGTTGCTTTTTCACTTTTTGAATTAGAAAAATGGAGGGAGTTTTGAATCAAGTGCATTTGATATGACATCTTGCCTGGAAAATGAAGACTTTATTTGACTTTAATTGTATTAGTAAAGTGCCAAGTGTATTATTGTAATTTGTAAATTTGTAAACCAGCAAAGTTCATCATCATGTGTAAAAGCAATGATTAAAATAAATAAGGGTCACTAATGGTAGGGGTGTGGATTTAAGTAGAGGGACCATCGAGTAATGAAGCAAATCATGTTTGTCCATCAATTTTAATGGTAATGATGAATCATGATCCTTTTAAGCAAAGCCTAGCTAGTTGAATATCTGTTAACTTTGTCCATAAATCTATGGACAGGACCCAACCAGAAAATAAAACCACCAATTGAAATTCTGCTTATCACGAAAAGAGAGTTTTTTTTCGATTGTCATTAGAATGAAATTTGGGTGTATATTAATTTTAGGTGTTGAGATTTCAAGCCTTTGTATAGCCCAGTATAGTTGCAAATATTTGTGAATATCTAGAGCATGTGAAAATTTTTGAGAATTTTGGTGATGAAAGCACAAGGATAATTACTAAAAGGAATTCTGTCCAAAATACTAAGAGCACGTTTCGTAAACATTATCTCTATCTCCAAAAAACCAATACATTATCAAGAAAGATTCCCAATGAGAGTTCCATGTTTGGATGGAGGAAGGTTTCCCACAAATTGTAGAATGTATGACCCAATGGTCACAAACATTTTTTTTAAAAATTCCCAAAATCCATGAAAAATCAAGACCTCAACTTTCACCTCAAAGTAGTTTGTGGTCATCTAGAGAATCTGTACGGTTCAGATCATACAAAGGGGGCTCACAAGAATAAGAAATTAATATTTTAGTGCCTTGACTTTTTCGCAAATATCTCAAGATATGGTAAGGATCAACTGTTGAAATTTGGTCAACTAGTCATGTTTGACCTTCCAGAAATAACTACCGGTCAAATCATGATCTTGAAACCCACAGAAATCAAAAAATTGGAAAGAATGGACTGGTTTTATCCCATTTTTGGCCCACAAATCTTAAAAATTGATATCTAACGATTTGGACGGTTTTGCAAATATCTCAAGATCTAAGATGAATAAACAGCTGAAATTTTGTGAGATTGCCGTTTTAGACCTTAACACTATTATCGGTTCAGATATTGTTTGTGGGGCCCATAGAAACCAAAAAAAGCAAAAACCGGTATCTCCCTAATTGACGCCAAAAATGCTATAGCTCTACAAATCCACAGACACGCAGACTCATTTGATCCGATGGGGAGTGTCGGATTCTAAAAATAATCAGAAGGGAAGAAGTCTTCGGTCCATCCTCCTCAAATCCATGCCGATCCAAACAAGAAAAATCTGCGTGATCAAAGATTTGGATGAGGAGTCCCTTGCAAAGACTGTTGTCAAACATCACCTAAGAGGAAGGCTTTGAGGATGATCTTCATGTGGGCAAGTGGGCCCTTTTCAAATTTGCGGCCATCCTATAATGATTCCATTTGCAGAAATATATATCAAATCTCTCTCTCTCTCTTTCTCTCTCTCTCTCTCTCTCTGGTACATTGGGCTAGTGGTGAGAAGTAATACTTGAGCATGTGTGTGAACTAAGGTGCCAACACCACTCAACCAATGGTGTGCTAGAGCTCATTAATATATTTGGTTCTACATTTGTTAAAGGACACATATGAGAACATTTGAATCAATGCATTACGTAATTTTATGAATGGGACATTATAAATCCATCAATCTGCCATTATAATCCAAAGAGTGCAAAATAACTATATTTCCCTGTTTAACTATTGGTTCACTCCAACCAGTGTTAAACCAATAACCTTAATTATGATTTTTTATATGTGTCAAATTTTACTATGGGATCAACTCCGATTGAAATGAAATTTAACGCAAAGATACATAGAGTAGTAATTATGAGAAGTTTGGTTTCAAATGTGGACCCAAACAGTGTGTGTATATATAGGGAGATGCTCCTATGAGAACATGTCTCACCTTACTATGAGAGATAGGGTGGGGGCCTTATATATATGGGGATGCTCTTATGAAAAATACTCTCATCTTACTATGAGAGATAATGTGGGGGCCCTCACATCTATATCCAATGCAAACAACTTAAATGTGAGGGCCCCCATCATATCTCTCATAGCAAGGAAAAACATGCTCTCACAGGAGCACTTCCCTATAAATATATATATATATATATATATATGGAAATGCTCCTATGAGAGACACTGTCACCAACTTGGTGAGAGATGGGTGGGGGCCCTCATATTTAAGTTGGGGGTCCTTGCATTTAAATTGGTGAGAGTGGATATGAAAGTGAGGGCCCCCACCCATCTCTCACCAAATTGGTGAGAGTGTCTCTCATAGGAGCACTTCCTGCTGCTTTCTTTCATCTGATCATGGAAGTGGGCCGAAATGAATTCACTTGCTTTCCTTGCTGTATTTAACCATTGATTGTTGTCAGTTTGAATTTGAAAATGGAGATGGGCACTTCCCTCTCTTTACCCTTTATTATCACATGAGAGTGGATGGAATTGGTTCAGATGTGAGTAGCTGAATTGGTTTAGAGTTTATTGAAAGGGATAGTTGCTTCTGATGGAAGAAAAACAAGTGGATAATGAGTTTGGTCACCTTATTAAAAATTTGTTAGCTCTTCTGAACTAAAACATAAATTTAAAATTTCTTAAAGTATACAGCTTGCAAAGTTCACATTCAACATGTGAATAAAAAAATGCCATGCATTCCTTAAATTCTCCCATTTTCCTATACTTCTCCTACAAGTGAGTTGCTTGTACAATTCAACTTTACATGGCCCTGCTTAATATTTTGCTCATCCAATTACTCTCAATTGGGTTGAATCTAAACAGAAATTATGGTTAAAATCCATTAAACTTTAAAGGTTGTTACATAAAGGCTAAGTTTTTACATACCCTTATTTATAAAGAGACATTACCATCTATCCTACATCATGTGAACTGCTACTGGGAGAAAATTTTGCTCCCATACAAACTCTCCTAGTTTTATTTAGCTCTTGCTGTGATCGGTGGATCCATGGGCCCCACAAACATGTCTTGTCACAAAGAGGTGTCAAGTGGACACTCTCTCCAGTCAAGGCTGAATATCCTACCCCAAAAAAGTCAATGCTGAATTCAATTAAGATGGGGTGGGGTCATATCAAACATGGGGTGGAAAGTGAGCTATATTAGATGTGAACCCCCCTTATGATCATTTCCTTCCTTGAGATTAAGTGTGTCTCATGTTTCTGATTATTTTTTAAACTTTAGTTAAAAATAGATTTTAAGAATTTTTACAGTGAAAAATCTCTTAAACACTTGATGAATGAGGGCTCCTGCCAATTTTCTCCCTGCCTTTTGTTTTTAAGCCCATGTATCATGATATCACAACTCACGCATGCAATCCTTTCCACCTCCTTCTTCCTATCATCTCTTTTTATATGAGTTCAAATCGTCAAATACTTTTCCGCACGGTAATCGTGAGAGAAACCAATCAAGATCCCATCATTTAAAGACACAGCAAACCTTTATTAGTCCACTCATTATTACAATGTTAAAAAGGCCTCACAAAATTCCAATTTTGAAATCAGCAAGGTGGAATGAATGTGGGGAGGGACAATCAAATCTCAACCTACTGTGATTGTGACAAGATTTCAATTCTACAAAGTCTAACCTGATGGATGGAGATGCACTTCAAAAAAAGTTTCAATTTTTCTTGACTAGTGTGTACAGGAGGAGGAGCGTCTTCAGATTACAGAGAACGAAAACGGTCATAATTCAGGGACATTTTAGTCATTTCAGGCTAGCGCCCAAAAGCACTTACGTTTGAATTTTAGTGACCGTTGAAATCTGGCATCGATACGCAGTTGTCGGCTTGTGGGCCATCTTACTCATTAATCTTATCATCAAGGTTAGAGACAAGTGCCAACCGTGGAAAAGCAGCCGTTGGATTCCCTTGAAGAGGTCTGGACGGCTATTATTGGGCCTTATTTTCAAATATTAAAATGGGAAGTGGGTTGAAAAGTTGGAAGTGGGTGGACCCCGGGAATAAGTTGGGACTCTCAATCATAGGGTTATCTATATTTCACATGTCTCCCATCTTTTTTCTTTTGTTTGTTGGTATTTGAACATGCACTTATATAAAAGCAATGTAAGCCTAGGCCCTGACTCGGTTGACCCAACAGGACATAACTCAGCCAAGGGGTCAGACCCTTCCTAACTTATCAATGGTTCAGCTTGTGAGGCCCACTTGAAAGTAAAATAAACACTGGTGGGTTTCCAAGGTCTCCATGTGACCTATGATTGAACATATTTACTTAAGTAAAAGGGAAAAAAAAAAACTATATTTTTAGAAGGTTTTAAAGTTGATGAATTCTCAAAATCTCCCCATTTTAAAATTAGAGTTTTTGCCCTTTTTAATTTGTCTAATGAAATAATGTCACCACACGTTATATATGACACATCACATTATATAAATTACGCATGGATCTTTTAGGAAATAATTATTTAATTTAAAATTTTCAAAAATACTTGGAAATGTGATTTTCTTAGAAAAATCAATCTATATAATTTATTTCTTTTCAGGATATCCATATATCAAATGTGTCATCTTATCCCAGATTTTTGAGGATGCGTGTGAATAGGATTTGATGGTTGGGGCCATCTTGGAAAATCGGATGCAAGGTGTAATAATTATCATGTATTTATTTAGGTAATGCAAGGTGATGGGGTCTTCATCTATTGGGTCCCACAAGATAATTACTTGTATGGGTGGATGGGTAAAACAATTTATATAAAGGGTCCCTCAAAGATAGGTGTATCGATTGGATACATCTGTTTTTCCCTTTAGTCCTACTAAATCATCAAATGGGCCCTAGATTTTTATCAAAACATAAACAAAAGCTTGTGAATGGTTCCACTGTGGGATTGACAATATGTACATTGGGCCTATTTGGACAGGCAAAAAATAGAGTACCGTGAAGTTAAATGGGACCTAATAATCTAAAATTTAACTCTATCCCTGTTTGGATGAGTTTGGCCTGATAGATAAAGTAATGTTGTAAGCCACATATACTTCATTTCGCTTCAACTCTAAATACTTCTATTTCCTTGAGTAAAAGTGGATTCTACTCCAAATCTTAACTTCAAAATAAGTATTCAAATGGAGTGAAGTGAAGTACTCTATTTTAACTTTAACCTACTTTTCTTTTACTCCACTCCACATATGAAATCCACTTCATTTTACTCCACTCCTCGTTTATCCAAACCGCGGCTTTTAGTGAATGGTTGTATGTGCATTAGTTCCATTGTAGCCTTAAAAGGTGTTTTGTATTGATTGGGATTGTACAACCGAATATGATGAAAAAAAGTTATAGAGAAATTGTAGGAAGAGGTAAAATGGGACAGATTTTACAAGAAGATTAGATTGGAGAGAGGAATCCGATAGAACACGGATCAGCCAATTAAAAAGGGGGCATTTTTTTGCAACAAAACACCCAAACTTTTTCTATCTTGAGCCAAATTTTGCATGCAACAAGAGGGGTGTAATTAGTGTGGAGGACTTGGATTGGATATGTAAGTACCACATATTGGTTAACCTGCGCACACATACCATTAAATTGGTTTAACTACCTGATCTATGGTGATCAATTTAATGATTTAAGAAGGTAAAAAAATTCAATCCAACCGTGCATCTATTAGATGAGTGTCAAATATGGGCCTGTGGGAATTCATGGCAGGTAGCTAATCAGGGGTGGATCTACATGTTACCATGCTGGTGCGACCACACCCGCGACTCCACGAGCTTCGAGAAATTTATTAAATAATACATTAAAAATTTTATTTTATTATTTAACTTTTTAATTTGACCATTGCCCGCACCACCCAAATAAAAATCATGGATTCACCATTGGATAGCTTGGCAAGAGTAGTAACCTGGCCTTTAGTGGACCAAGTGGCTTGAGATATAGGGTAATGTGCACATAAATACCATGCAGACTGTTCTCATTGGAATATTTATTTACTTACGGGCGATAATCACCTACGCCACTCCACATAGCCATCGTGTGGGAATCCAGACTACACCTTTAATTTAGAAGGGTCCCACTTTTGTGGATGGCATGAATTGATCATGCCCAGCTCACGAGCTAGGTACTATATGTGAAAAAAGAAGGTTATACGTCTACATCTCTCTCTCTTTGTGTGTGTGTGTGTGTATATATATCTATACACATTATATGGAAATATCCTAGTGCGAACCACGTGGTGGGGCGATCTATCACCAATTTAAATCGTGCTCTAAATAGGGACCCCCTATAATTACCGATCCTGGAGTTTGGCACCCATGCAAATGGACTGAATCGTATTGGAGGATTTTTTACTAAAGTCCTTTGAATACCTGTTCATTGATAATGGCCAAAGAAGGTAACAACTATGATGCACGACCAATCTTCAGCCTATCTCTATGGATGCAAGACTAGAAGCATAGTTTTAAGGGGTCAAGGGTTCAAGGATTGATACACTCCCTTTCTTCACCAAACAGTACATGAATCTTTCATTTATGCACTTTGGGTAAAATGCACTTGATGTATGAAGATCAAATGAGGCTCTAAGTCGAAAAGTGCATCCAATTTTGACCTTACATCTCTAGAAAAATTCAACTCATATTGGGACTCACCTAGATTCGTCAATAATTCCAATAAAGGGTTTACAAAAAGGAATGAATGTTGTGGAGAATTGGCCACATAATACTCTAATCAGGATTTTCTACTAGAAAATACATCATATAATTCTTCTAAAGTTCACAGATTATGTAAGTTAATACTTCTCATATGTTTCAACTCGATGGCGGATAATGATCGGATCGATTGAGAATTGGTACAGGTGCCAATTCAATGGGGGTAGGTGTGACTAAGAATGCTTGGTTGATCTTAGGCGCGGCGGCACTAATCTTGTGATCATTACCTTCTTTGGATTCAATTGTAATAAATATGAAGATTTACAAAATCATTGAACTTTGAGGTCCTACAAATATTGTTAGGATTATCTTATTAGACCTCGAAATCAAATAGTTTAGGGTTGATACAGGTTGGTAAAGACTATTATTTATTTCATATTACAGGTCAGAAAACTGGAGTTGGTACAATACCCGAATCCTATTATCTCTTTTCACAGCTGGAGATATTGAAGGGTAGGTGATCATATCTACTCCCAAACATAGTCCAAAACCTTGTGTTAAGTCATACTAGTCATTGAGGCACTGAGTCAAGAGAGTCAAATGAGTCTGATAAAGGACAATAGAGTTCTCAATCAGACTGACCCAAGTTTCTCAGCCGCTGACCCCCAACTCGAGTCAAGATCTTGAGTTTAGAACTAATTCTCCTAAGTTCCAAGGCTAAAATATAACACATTTTGGAAGCTTCAAGGCAATGAGAGTAGGACTATTAAAGGGCTGGCTAGGCCTAGAACAGAGGCTCAATGGGCTTGTCACAAGACAGACCATGACCGAATAGCGTTTTGGTCCTCTGGGCTAGTGTCATTTTAAATTCAAGGCCCAATCTGAATTAGCAGCTTCTGATCTGGGTTTTGTCTATTGAGGTCAGCCCAAGGCTGTCGAGGCCCATAAAATAAAAGGGTATGGGCCCAATGTTTGCATTAGTTTTAACAATGGGATCTGGTAGTTCTGATCCAATTATAAATTTGTGTCCGTTTGAACACATTCACAACTAGATCTCCAATACAGATTGATACGGTCTCATCATCATCATCAAAGCATTGTCACAACTATGTTAGGAGTTGGCTACATGAATTCAGTTTCCCCATTCCGATCTATCTCGAACCAAATCCATTCCGCTAGTATTTTTTTGTTTTTCACTAACCGTCCAAAGCTCCGGTAAAGAAGGAGAGTTGCGTCGTAAAATTTTGTCACAAATCAAAAATGAATTCTTAGATTTCAACAGACCTATGTGGTTTTATTGTTTTACTTTTCTTGAATGGTATCAGAATTATATGTAACAATCAAAGCTAAGATCCAGCCTGATCTACAATTTTACCCAATTGCATTTTCTCAGACATTATTAAGTTGTGGTGCCAAACTCATGGCTAATTATTTGTCATGGAATTGGATGTGGATCCAAACATTACTAGATTCGGATCTCGATCCGGATGGATGGTGAGAAATCCGAATTACCATTCACAACCTGAGCTTTTGTCCTCGAGTGTTATGGGTAAAGCCATCCTTCCACCTTTTTCTTCAAAAAGCTTTCAACCAATATTGGTTGGCACAGTATGATCATTTGATAATTTAGGCCACTGCACATCCGAACCACCAAACTGAAAATCATGGCCCTTGGATACAAAATCTCCAAAATGACAAAGAATGGGATCGAACAAAGTAATGGTCCACAGTCCAAGCAAAAAGGGATCAAATTGCTGGTGGTTATGATAATCCATCCTGAATTTCATTCTAAAGAAGGACCCATCATCCCAACAATCTTGATCACCAAACTCTGCTCCCCATCATTAATGGTAGATATTCAAGGTATATATAACCATGACTATAAAATAATTAAAACATAGTAGATAAAATATAACAACATTTAATGGTCTCAATCTTTGCTGAGACACAATAACATCTCATGGAAAAGGAATGCACTTATATTATTCCATACTGAATTACATTTTAAAGAAGGGCCCATCATCCCAACAATCTTGATCACCAAACTCTGCTCCCCATCATTAATGGCAGATGTTCAAGGTATTAACAGCAAAATGCCATGACACTAAAATAATTAAAACATAGAAAATAAAATATAACAACCTTTAAGATGAAAATGGCACAAAACATTAAACTTCCTAGAAACTTTAGTTAAAATCATGAAATATAACATAATATAGTGTCATAATAGTCTCATTTTTGCTGAGACACAATAACATCTCATGGAAAAGGAATGCATGTATCCCAAATTCTCAACTACTGGTAGTAGTCCTTGTAATGACGGTTCTAAATATCGGCTAATGCATATGAGTATAAAGGATTTTGGCATAATGCCTAATTACACTTGGGCTTGTTTGATATCTCTACTTTTATTTTGACACTGTCATGTCATAGAGTCATAAAAAGAAATGTCCAAGCACTTATTTTTAACAAGTGCAGGATTGAGACAATTCATTTTAAGAAGATTTGCATCTACTTCTCTAAAGAGGTAGATGATAGAATCGAATGCCAAACAATCTTACTTTTCAAACCTCCATCCACTTTAGACATTTATACAAGTTGAGCATTTTTTTTTTTTTTTCAGGATATACAAGTAGATGTTAGAAATAGAAATGGCAAGCATGGGCATATCTCACCAATGCAATGATATGACGTTCAACCCACATCCATCTTCATGACACAGGATATCATTATTATTTTTATTGTTGTTGTTGTTGGTCCTTTTGTTTTTTCTCAATTGAATATGATATCACAACAAGGTTTACAAAATGGATATCCGACTTGTACTTGACCTGACGGGTCACGTTCATTCTATCTATCTTACTATTTTTTTTACATCAAAAGGGATATATCAAGGTGTTAGAAGCATGGTTTTAAAAATTGGCCGATACCGGGTTATATCGGCTGATATGAACTGGTATCAGCCGATACCGATCCGATATGGTTCCGAGATATTAGTATCTCTGGGCCATATATCGCCAAAATATCCGCCCATATCAGCCGAGATGAAGTTTATCTCGGTTTTTCCGAGAGCTCGGCCAATATTTTCAAAATATCGGCCGAGATCTCATAAAAAGTGATAAAACCCTAATTTTTCTATTTTTTCCCTATCTTCATCTTATTCTCCTCTCTTCTTATCTCCTTACTACGCATAGCACTAGCCATATTCCATTACACATCCATCTTGCATATTTTCAAATCACACATCTATTTCTTGAAGAAAATATTATTTGAGGTAAGAGAAAACCAACTTAAAGCATTTTATTATGTATTTCTTATTTCTTATTTTTAGATGAAGCATAGAAATCATTGGGTTTGTCACTTGTATTGTGTTCTTCATTTAGAAGTTAGATCTACATATTTCCAAGCTAGATCTACTCATACACGTGATTTTGATTTTTTTTCATTTTTTTTTATTTTCGGATTTTTTAATATTTGAATTATAATATATCATTTTTGGGGATTTCATCATAAATATGTTCTTTTAAAGATTCATGATCATTGTATGGTGTGTAAATGATTGATCTATATACTTGTATGCTAGATCTATATATTTAGAGTTTTGAAAATGGTTTTATTAAATCTTTAATTTTTCTAAAAAATAATTGTAGTACTTGTTAGAATATTTGTGATACCAAAGGTTTATTAATAGTGTGTAGATGATAGATCTACATCTACTCATAGTCATAAACATGATTTAGATCTACCAAAAGCTTATTGATATGTTATCTTTATTTTCTTATATTTTACACTAATAAATTAATCATGAGCATCAGTAATTGTTACATTATATGAAATACTGGAGAAGACAGCGAACTGCGACACAGACAGGATTCATAACTTAAGGTGACCGAGATTTTGATTTATTGTTGTTAATAATAGAAAAGAAATATTGTTTTCAAGCATTTTCTAATATTTTAGATTTTTTGGATATTTTTGCGATTTTTTTATTAAAAAAAATCATACCGGGACGGACCGATACCCGCAACCGATACCGATATCATATTGATTTTTCGGCCCGGCCGATACCCCGACCGCAGATCATATCATACATCTCATGGACCCTTGAGAGACTCGTATATGAGGAGCTAGTAAACTTGCACAAGCAAGAAGAAGGAACTTACATGAGTAAGAGGAGGGGGGAGTCAAGAGTGGAACACTTGACCTCCCAGTAAGAACAACAAGTCTTACCCACTCGGATAACACACCTTATGTTTCGGCATGGCTGCTAACCTTAAATCACTCAAGCCAATTTGGTCTCCAGCTGCAATAAGATGGACACAAACAACCACCGGTATTTTCATTTATTGAGACTTTATGATTTGGTGCTTGTTAGTGGTATTAGAGCTTATGCTTCACGGTGGAATGGGGAAGGGGATCGGTGTTTTGATGGGTGTGGATTGGGCGTATTGACTGATGTGATTTTGGGGGTTTTGATGGGTGGGATTTGGGGTTTTGAAGGGACTTAGAAGATATTTACCAAAAAAAGAAAGGACTTGGAAGAAGAAGAGGACGACTTGACTTGGTCGTGGCTGAGCCTGAGTTGAGTCGGACTCGACCGAGTTTTCAAATCCGGTATCTCAATTGTCTTTTAATAAAGTGTCAATCCATTATGATTGATTGCCTTGCTTATATGGGTATGATTATGATACCAATACATGAAATAGATTTTTTTGAAAAAAAAAGGCCCCTATACTTCCTTTTAGCTTGAAAAAAGCCTTGTATTTTCTGTATTTACTAAAACCTTCCTTAATCGACGATCAATATTAGAAAAAGAAGCCTTTAACATTTTCATACTCCAACTTTGTCTCTTTGGCCGATTTATCCCTACCATTTAGTGAAAATGTTGCGAAGACATATTTGCCCTTTTATTATTGAGGTTGGATTTACTTCTCCAAAACTTTAGATAATGGCCTACCGAATGGACATGTGATTGATTGATATCTCCCTGGGAATTGTAACTTTGAACGGTCATTTTTAAGCTTTCACATAGGGTCTCACATTTAATCAGTCCAATCCATTCACACATAGTGGACCATGATTGGAACTAATTCCATCACACACTATTTGAACATTATTCACCATTAGATTTTATTGCAAGATATTTATTTTATATAGTCATTATATTGATGACTTAAAACTAATGACTAAGATCTATTGATCGGCTTGAAATTGCATATCTTCTAATCCATATCCAAGCCTTTCCACTCCCATGCCTCCCTTGCCAATCATGCATCTAAGAAGGCCCCACTAAAGCAAGCATTCTTAAAGAAAAAGAAAAAAGGTTGGATATATAGTCATTTTGGTGCATCATCCTCGTAAATAGAAAAAAATTATATTTTAAACAATCTAACTCTACATAGTATACAATAATACCCGAAAAACTCTACTTGTCCCGGGACTCGTGTCCCGGGCCTGGCCCGACTCCACATGGGAGGGGCAGTATGGTCATTTGCCAAATGACCATACTGCCCCTCCCATGTGGAGTCGGGCCAGGCCCGGGACACGAGTCCCGGGACAAGTAGCAAAACTCATAATACCCACCTTAGGTTTCCGAGTTAGACAGTTGATATAATAATTGAAATTGTAAATAAGTAATTTATGAATATAAAAATGTCACCCTGTGAGTGATTGAAAAGTGAACGAAAAAGAATTGAAATACATAAATTAGCATCTATAAATAAAATAAATGTTCAGATTAGAAACACTTGTTCTATGTGACGAGTTGGCAAGCTGTGACAATATACATGCTTCTGTTTTCAAAATTGCTTAAGATAACTATTTTTCAATTGAGATAAACATTTTTTTTTATCTTAATGCATACCACGACAATAGTCAAACAACGTTTTTTTTTTTTTTTTTTTTTTTTTAACTCGTTAATGCATACTAAGTCAGGGAGATGAGGGAATTATCACCGGGAGTTGCTGTGGACTCAGACTCTTGGCCACTGGGTCAACTCGATCAGAAAAGTGAAAAAAAAAAAAAAAAAAAAAAAAAGGGAGATGAGTGGTGGTTCATTGTCATATAGATAAGAAAGAGGTGGGCTGAGCGCTTCAATGTGTTCTCTCAGTGTCATTCACAAAATTGTTCCTCTTTTACAAAAGATCATAAGTGGAGTAGGTTTGGTGCAAATATATCTTTCAATTTTTCACTAAATGAAAGGGGTAAATTGGTCAAAAAGATAAAATTAGTGGAAACCTTAGTGATGGCTTTTTTATTATTAATTATTGGCCAAGCGAAGTTTTAGCAAAAACATAAAATACAAGGGCTTTTCGGGTTTCAAAAAGAAATAGGTGCCTTCTTGTAAAAAAAAAAAAAAAAAAAACTATGCATGTTTAAAATAGAACAAAAAAAAAAAAATGGAAAAGAGAAGAAAAGATAGAGAGAAGATAGATGCACGTGGAAGGGAAGCTCTAACTCGGTGGTAGTTGAGAAAGGCATGCATGGAATAAAGAGTAGTTACAACCTTAGTCCTCGAACCTTATTAAAAAGCCCCCACCTTCCTTTCTTCTCATGTGGTGTGTAACTCTTTGACTTCTTGTGGTGTAGAACTCTTGAGAGGGAGAGAGAGAGAGAGAGAGAGAGAGATGGAAGGTAACAAGGGGCATGAGAAGAAAATGAAGGTGCTGTGTCTTCATGGATTTCGAACCAGTGGGAGCTTCTTGCAAAAGCAAATCAGCAAATGGGATCCTTCCTTCTTATCAAACTTTGACATGGTTTGTTTGCATCTCTCTACCCTCCCTCTCTCTCTCTCTCTCTCTGCAAACAACAGATCTCAAATTTCTTTTTGTGCACTTGGGTTTGCTCATGAGGTCTGTTATAGTCATTAATCACGATCTGATTTTAAATAGGTGACAAGGGCCCCATCCATAGTTCAAGTACTCATAAACTCAACTCGAGTCACGTTACTGAACCCTGTAACTCAGGCGAGTCAGGCCAGTACTCAGTAGTAAGCACAGCCTGTTTAACTCACCCGATTTGATGAATCAGCTGAGTTGGGGTGAGCTTTTTAAACAAGACTCTGCTTGTGTGCGGCCTGTCTCCTAGAAAAATTTTATGAACCCAGAAGCTCGTAGGCAAGTCTGGCTGCGTACAGAGTCAAACTCATTTGACCCGATGCCTTTCTGACCTGAGTCGACTCAAAAGACAGAGTGAATTCAAGACGAGACAAGTCAGAAAAAATATTGAAACCAATTATTTTCTTACCTGATCATTACCTTCCCTAATGGGTATTCTATACTTGAATATATAGAACTTGTGATCAATGGGGCCACGTATTTCAGCTATTGGAGTGAACTGGGCGAGTTTGATTGAGTCATTCACAGATTTCTCGGACTCATTTGATTGAGTCAAGTCAGACTCGGCCATTTCAAGGCACGCCGAGTCAAATTGAACTATCCTTTGGTCCTGTTTCATTACTGGAATTCAAAATTTTTGCATTGGGAATTTCTAAATTCCCAGACATAGTGAGATTTTTGAATGCTCTCTTGTATTTGAGCATCTAGAAATTCCACAAAAAAACTAAAGGAGTTGAAATTCCTTATTTCTCAGAAGTCATTCGAGACGTTTCAAGTGCTGGAATTTGGAAATGCTTGTCAAGAAACGTAGCATTTCCGAAAAAAAGTCTGAAACCAGCCACTTTGGTGCTGCAGAGGAGTATCATATATCATTTACATCTCAACTGTCTGCAGGTTTTCCCTGATGGCATATTTCCAGCGGGAGGGAAGTCTGACATTGAGGGCATTTTCCCACCACCTTATTTTGAGTGGTTCCAATTCAACCCGGTAACTACTATTCTACTTTTTCTTTGGGTTCTTCTTTGTCTTTTTTTTCAATGCCAATCTTCATACAAAGAACCCCCAAATGGTAGCAGTAGCACTATGGAAGATCTCCATAGGGACCCATACTTTGTTATCAGAATCAGCAGTAATTGATTGGTGATTTGTTTAATTGAATAGGATTTTACAGAGTATACAAACTTGGATAAGTGCATCTCCTACCTGTGTGATTACATAACCAGCAATGGCCCATTTGATGGACTGCTTGGCTTCTCTCAGGTATGTATGCAACATGGTTCTTGTTAGCTATGAAATTCAAGAATAATGAGCATGGTTGGCTGCCTATAACCACTAATAAGATTTCAATTTTAAAATTCTTCATTTTTATTTAGAGTGAGTAAAAATCTTAAAAGGGATTAATAGTTATCCCTTCCACTTTATACAAAATCTAAGCCCAATGAATCCAATGGGACAAATGTGTCAAGGCTTATCCCAGATTAAATGAGGGGAAGCAGCAAATAGAATGTTAAATCATTGAACTTATGTTGAGCATCAATTTTCTTGTCCTAAATTAGATGGCTGATAATGACTAATAGAGCTATGAGACCAGGGAACCCCACCAAGTCAAGCGCCTGAATTGACAAATTGATTATATTTTTTTTACCTGCCGGCTGATCTAATAGGTGGCATCACATAAATAGCATGGCTTCCAATCAAAACAACCCAACTATGGTTAAAGATGTGCACGTCAATTTTCAAAAAAAGATAAACAGAAATTTAAAACTAAGAAGACCACAACTTCTTTGATGTAGCGTGTCTTTATTGAAAGCCACAGCCTTTTGTGATGGCCAGGGCTCTTGTGTTCACAATGGGGACACCTTTTCTATTACATACACATTCATGTAAAATCATTATGTATGTTTTTTAAGTACATTTAGTTACTTATTTTTTACTTATTAAAATAAAGTTCAATTAGAAAAAGAATTTGCTTCTCAACCTATTCAAACAAATCATTTTACATGCTGAAGAATGCTTTAAAACTTATTTTCCTCTTCCCCCTTTCTATCTCCTCTCTTGCAATGTTCATCTCAAACATTATTTGATGGGTGTTGGGCAATCTCTCCTTATTCTCTCAACATCTTTGGATGGTATATGGGCAAATTGACAAGAAGACTATAATTTATAATCTGTAAAAAAACTTTAGTGACTGTCATATTCATTCTTCACAGGATCCTTTTTTAAATTAGACAAAAAGTCCATGACCATTTTGAAGATTTCCATACCAATGTCTTATGTAGATTTTATAGGAAATTAGAGTAATTACATTGAACTCTTTGCAATTCTCATGTTCTGAGCTCCTTTTTCCTTCTTTCTATTTTTCTAAATGTCAGGGAGCTACATTATCAGCCCTTCTTCTAGGCTACCAAGCTCAGGTGACAACATCAAATGAAATGAATTCTAATGAAGATTCCATTTTCCTTGATTTTATTTTATTGTCTTTTTGAAAGATTCAAGAGTTCTAAAACAAACCCAATGATCTGATATGTCAGGGGAAGGTGTTGAAGGAACATCCACCCATCAAGCTGTTGGTTTCAATCTCTGGCAGCAAGTTCAGAGATCCTAGCATTTGCGAGGTTGCCTACAAAGACCCAATCAAGGTGAAGTCAGTGCACTTCATTGGAGCCAAAGACTGGTTAAGAGTGCCATCTGAAGAACTAGCTACTGCCTTTGACAACCCTCTGATCATACGGCATCCACAGGGCCACACAGTCCCCAGATTAGGTGTGTGTCCCACTCATCATCCTTCATTTTGGGAATTATACATTGGTGCATAATTATCAACATTCCCCTGTTTTCTAAAGGCATGCAATTGGTCAAAATTCCTGTTGAAAAACATGCAAGCCCAACAACTTCCTGTCTAAGTGACTCGTTGACTCTGAGTCTGGGTTGAGGTAGGTAAATAGAAACTCGGTTAAAAAATATATGTATAGGAGATTAAAAACAATCCAATCTTGCCTACGGAGTCAGACGATCAGGATCCTCTACTCGTTGGGGACTACATGTATGGTCCAGATCAATGATATTGATCCCCCATGTGCCCCAATGTAAGTACACAACAGCATAGCATATACAAGTAAACCATTTCCCATTCTAATCATTCCTTTCAAACTCTTATCTCATGTGACCCAAGTAAACACGAATTGACTCAACTCAACAGGTCACCAGGCAGTGTGAGTCAACCCAGTCTGGCCGAGAACTCAGACTCACCCGATTCACTCAACTTGGCGACGTCACAAGTCAAGTCAGAGTTCTGAGTTTTTAAACCCTGATGCTATCAAGGATTAGCATCAAGTAAAACATATCATGATCAGGGAACCCATTATCCATGTATTAGAGCACTTAATTCAGTAATGACTCATGGGTGTTAACTAACAGATGAAGCAGCAGTTCAACAGCTCAGAAATTGGGCCATGACCCTCCTACCGATCAGTGTACCGGAGAACGGGCATGTCAATCACAATGGAGTAGATGAAATAGCAGAATCCAAGCAAGGAGCTGCAACTGAGAGCAATTCCACAAAAACAGAGAGCATGAGCAGTGCTGAAACTAGTGTTGCTGACAGTGGACATTGTAAGGAGAATGGGAAAGCAAAAGCAGTCGAAACCAAGAAAGATGAACCTGGGGAGAGAAAAAATACTGACCCAGATTCATCAATGGAGACCAAGGCCAGCAATGAAGAGGAAAAGATAGCTTGAGATGGTTGTGTTTCTCCTCCCATCTAGAGGATTAGTGACAAGTTTAAGCCACTATTTCTAGAGTATTTGCTACAAAATAACAACTCTTTCAATATATGAAAAGCCAGAGGGTATGATCTCTACTTGATTACACCATTACTCCATTAGCATTGTAAGCCCAACTTTACAGTAAGTTCTTTTAATTCACTCAGTTTTATGCAGATGAAGTAGATTCATTTGAATGTCCCACCGAGAAAAATTTCCTGAGAAAATACAAGCTATAGTCTATAGATATGTGACAGTCAATATAAAGATAAACTCAAAGCTAGCCATAAAACCTCACACAACTAAAATTTGAATCCACCTTTATACCAAGTTATAATGGGAGATAAAACCAACTCGCAGAAAATAGGCCATGACTGATATGGTGTGATGTAGATGGAAAGATTGGTGCAGGGGATGGTTTTGATATGGTGATAGCACGGAACTTTGTTAAATAAACTTGATGCGATGAATCTGTCGTATCAGTATTGGAAAATCAAAATTATTTCATGATTCTTTCTGTTTGGACTAAATATTAAGTTTGCGATTGTGAATCATTTATTTGGTTGAAAGCGCCTACAATTGGGTCATACCTATTTCACAAAATTTTAATCAGAATGGCAAAATGTGCCCTCTTCCATGGAGGCATCAACCACCATCACAAATACATGTTTTGGGTCCTGGGCAGTTGTAGCCCATACAATTAATTCTTCAGGGATCGACAGTGCATGAGTTAAGGGTCACAAGAAAATAAGAAACACTTGTCTTGAGGATAAGGTGGCAATGTTTCAAATTTTTGTTTCTCTGAAAACTTTGATGAATGTCACAAGAAAAATTAATTGTTACATAATAAAACAAGATAAATAAAAAAAATGTTATATTTTGAAACTATCACACTATTATTTAAAGGAAAGAGGGGGGAGGGGGGGGGGGGGGGGGGGTGGTGTGTGTGTCCCTATGCCGAGCGAGTGAGCACACTTTCTTGTGCCGCCCACTCCAACCCAACACAACTGGGAAAACCTTCATATGGTGACAGAGTCTCGAATCATCATCCTAACCACTTGATTAACGGATTACAATTTCTCACCGTCCAAAACAAGTGCAAGTCAATCCAATGGTCCAATCCATTCAGATGGGTGCCAAACCCGAGATCAGTGACTATCAAGGCTCCCTATTTTATGGTCCACTCAGATGGATCATAAGTTGGGCCCATTAAGTTTTGGCATCAGCGCTCAGCAGAGGCAGTTCTACCATCCTAGGCAAACGTGCAGTGGTAGTGTCCCTTCTCGTAAGTGCATGGGTACCAAAAAAAAAAAAAAGGTACAGGTAAAAGAGGAAAGACATGATTGGTGATTCATGTCTATAAATAGACCAGTTTATTCATGTGAAGAAAGACCAGCAAAATATGTGATGTGGGTGTAATAATTGTAGGTAAAGAAAGTTGAAAGAAATTGGATTTCAGGTGAAGAGTACTTGGCAATGGAGTCTCAAAAATCCGAAAGGGACTGAGTTGGAATTAAAATTCCCAAGAAAAATACCTGGAAGACATGGCCAACTGTAGACAAGAGGCAGGGGGAACTCTTGGGTCCTTGTTTTCATTCTATTAGAGATTCCCAGAAGATATTCAATCAAAATGAACCCAAAATGTAACATTTGTTTCCTTTAGGGATATTTCCCTGTGACATTTGACTAAGAACAAATAAAGTTTAAATATTTTCCGAAGAGCTGTTCGTACAAAAATTATGATATTGCACAACCCTAAGATATCGCACAGGGTGATGCACTTGATATCACATTGCCCTAGGAAAATGCACGGTCCAATGTGTGCAACATCTAATGACCCTAGGACACCGCACAAACAGTTGTGGAATATACCTAAACTTCCGCAGTTCTTAACCCGCTGTATGGGCAATAGCCTCTTTTTTTTATTCCAAATACGTGCTATTATTATTAACAATTCCACAATACCGCTGCCCAACTAGAAAAAATCAAATTAGAGAGGCAGGCCAAATACAACATAAATCAGCAAGAATATTCAAGAATCACTTGGCTGCTCTAGTGCAAACAATGGTCTGGCCCGTGGAGCCCACATTGGTCTTCATGATCAAATCCTAATCCTCCACACAGCCACCAGTGTCCACCCACCCACAGACAGTTAAGAAAAGGGATGAATTTAACACTCAGCTCAATCTGACACATCCAAATTTTCTGATACTTGAATTGATAATGCAAAATCATGACAGATACGAATCCAAATGTACCGAATTTCTGTGCTAAAGCACGTAAAATACAAAATCAGGGGTCAAGAGCCTCAAGCACAGTTGGAAATTGATCATTGTCACAACCAGGTCGCAGGTTCGAGCCGTGCATGACCAGTGAAAAATTAAAAATACAAATAAAACTTCCAACAGGCCACAACAGTACAAAGCAAGGCGAGCCCAAAACCATAGGCGTTGTGATTGGAAGTTTTGTGTTGAACTAAAAGAAAGATATCATCTATGGCACCTGAAAACCAGGGAGCGTACAACTGTTGCCTCCCATTTCACATTTCACAAGCTCGAGTTAAATTTATGACCAAAACATTACTCAACTGCACATAAACTTACACATTCTATTCTAAAGAAACCCTCTGGCTATCCACATCAAGTCTCTCTCTTTAAATGAAATATAAATGGGGGATTTTGCAAAAACCTGAAAAAAGTTCCGAACCCAATTTGACCCAGCAGCAATAACAAAACTGGAGACCTTGGAAACAGAAAGAAACGCTCCATCTTGAATCTCAACCAATCCTGTTGGCAACAGTTTGGTAGAGGGACCTAAGCTGAGTATTCCATTTCTCTATGGCAGTGTACTTTTTCATCCCCTTTGACCTGCAAGATGGGGTATGTCCAAATAAGTCCTGTGCTGGCCAAAATTTAAACGAGTTATACAATGTGGAAATGATTGTATTGACTGACCTGTCACCACGCTCCAACAGCCGGTTCACTTGATCGATATGCCCCTGGATGCGGTTATCCAAAATTAGGGAGACCAGAAGTGATTCGACATCTCTCTCCGGTACATTGAGCTCCTGAAAGTAAAAAATTAGTTCAGCAATAGGAAATCAATTGCAGCCATACAATGCTGTTTGGTGTACTGCGAAGAGCCATTAATGTGAATCGTTTGACGTATAGTTATCCCCTCCACAATGCATTTAAGGTGGGGCAGAATATAGAAAATATTTGAAGACATTTCATTGGTGTGAAGTCAATGAACTAATATCCAAAAAAATATAGACTCCATTTTCTTTGCTGCCCCAACAAAATGCAGGAACAGAAGGGAAGACTGGCCAAAGCCAATTCTCCAAGCCAAGGCTTAAGGATAACCGCAATGTTTGCATCCACACCAACATTCAATATCAAAATAGAAAGAGGACAACAGTGTTTTTTGGGAATGAAGATAGCACATCCTTTTACAATGATAACCTCTGGGATTAGCAGAACCCGTCACATGGTTGGTTTTATCCTTTTTTCTCTCTTTATCTTTTATTTCTATATCTTAGTTACAATGGATTGAGCAAATTTCTTTTATTTGTCGCTCTCTAAATCTTAGCCGGGAACAAACTCATATCTACTGATTTACAAGATAGGATTCAAGTTAAATCTCTACAGGTTTATTCTTGATTTACCAAGATAAGACTCGACTCTCAAGGCAAATCTTTACTAATTTATCATTTCGATAGGCTGGGCCTGGTATGTCTTGACCGGCCAATGGGCTTGGACCAAGGGGCCTTGGTATGGATCTGGTTCGTGATCATGAAGCCCATTTTGGGGCAGCCTGTAGTGGGCTGCATCACAATAGGCGAACATCAACACAGCCATGATGCCCAATTCAAAAATATGACTATTAGGGGTGCATTGAAATATAAACATATATTTGATCTCATACTGTAGACAATTAAGGTAATAAGGTATTGAAAAATATTAGGCAGAACATGTAACTCCCACCAAGCAAAAGTACATTAAGAAGTCAGAACCATCACCTTTGATATGAAGGGAATTCGAATTCTCGTGTACGGCTTGATGAGCTTCAGTAACACTTGTGTTCGTATATTCTTCAACAGATCCTCTATATAATTGCGGATGAAAGGATCATCCATGATTGTTTTTCGGTTGCTCTGGCAACAGTTTTAAGACATCACTCACTTGAGAAAGGACGAAAACAATATAACATGGAACTACTTGTTCACTTTCTTAACACATCATGTGAATAAATATGCCTACCTTCAAGATCTTCTCAAAATCAAGTATATCATTCCGTTGATACGCTGCTATCAAATTTGTCATTGCTAAGATCTCAGGATCATTTTTGTATCTGCAAAATTGTCAAATGAAGCAAAGTATCCAACAAAAGCTCTCCAATGGAAACAATGAAGTTTCATAGGGGATTGTGAAGTTCACTGCAGTACCCATTTTGGAACATGTGAGACTCATGGATTACTAATACATCGATTTGATGGGTACCATATCGACAGAGAATGCCCCTAACTCTGCCACCCAGGAAGGTCTTCACAATCTCTGGCCTTTTTGCAAGATGCAATTGCATTCTCTCATCAACTGTCCATTTCTAAGCCACATACAGCAATAGAAGGATCTTGCATCCCCAATCCATTAAGGTATTCACAAGATCAAAAGATTTGTTGCGCTGCATGGAACTCCCTTAACATATGAAAGGAAACCAAATGCACGCACGCACACGTGTGCGCATGAATGCCCCCAGACACACAAACTGCACATACGCAAACACACGCACACATGCACACACCCATGCACGCATGATCAAATTTTCAATTTCCCCTCCAGTCCACCACTAAACATATGTTCAAAATTGTGCCTTTTCCATGAGGAAAGATGTTACACCAAACAACAGGTCCCACATAAAACTGGAACCAGTTTCCTCTCTATTGCAGAATCTTTGCACCATACAAATGCACCCTAAAGGTCCCGATCACCAAACCAGGTCTCACATGTATAGCAATGGAAGTTAACTGCAGTGCAGAACCCTATAGTCACTCTTCATAGAAAACTTACGGTTTTGCTTCCTGCCCATCAAAAGGATTCACTTCAGATTCCATAAGCATGTTAGCCAGAACCAAATATCTGCGGCCACAAAGATGAAAAGAATGTTAGCAAATGATTATTGTAATAGCCATTTATATGTAGAAAGAGCTATTGTTCGGTCATAACAGCACAAACAAAAATGCTTCTTCAACGTACTTGAGGCATTGAATACGCCGATGATTTCCAGCTTCATCATAGTTTTTGAAAGCTTCAAAGAAATCAGTGGCTGCTTCTGCCCATTGACGCTCTGCCATGTGCATTTTCCCTCCACACTCATGAATTATCCCCATGATCCTTGGATGGGGTATAGCAGATTTTATCGTAAGTGCTTTTTTGTACAGTTGCTGCAATCAATATTATTGTCAGAATAAGTTCAACCAGCAGTTATAACAAGATGCAGAGTAAGCATCTGACATGGGTACACCTCCTTGCTATGAAACATAGCTTTTGATATCCTCACTTCTATAAATGATCAATGTGTACAAACATATTATATATGTGATTAAACAAGGTTGACTGCACCGGATGGTCAAGGTTGATTCATATCCATACATGTGGGTCCCCGTTCCAAAACCCGAACCATTCAAGTTATGGATGCACTTGTTCACTAATAGCAATCCTGAGCTCTACTCCAACAAAAGAGACATGCACTGATTAATTGAAGAAAAACGTGTTAAAGCACTAATTAATAATGGCTCATTACAAAAAATTACCTCTTTCCTTTTTCTTTTTTTTTCTTTTTGTTTTCCTTAACAATGGGCTCTACCAAACAATGGGCCTTGCCTTTTAATGATCCAGACTCCACTATATGAATAACTTCCCCATAAGTGAATTAAGTTTCACTAAACTACACAAAATTCCAAAAGTGTTCAATTCATGAGGTAAATAGGAAGGCTGAAATAAAAAATTAATCAAGTCCTATTTCACATATGAATAACATGCACAAGGATTAGAAAATCAAAATGCATAATTACTTCTTGATGTGCAATCACTTCACTGCTCAACGTTAAAGGAGGGAAGTCAATACTGATTTAAAACCAATGAAGCACGCAATGAATTTGCCTGACCTTGAGTTTTTTGTTGTTTTTTGTTTCAGTGTACATTTGGATTTCAATAGCATAGACCTCCAAAAGTTGCGTGCCTTTCTTTTGATCATCCGAACCATCTTCTCTTCGACAAGATTTGTGAATTTCCTTCAAAATCTGTACATACCCAAAGAAGAAAAATGCACATTTACAATGTCTTCAAATATAACAGTAGTGCAGAACTAATCAAAATGCATGAAGCAACCCCTAGAAGACATCTTATTCTTTCCTGTTTTAGGCTTTTCTTTTAGCAAAAGTTTACTAATGTTTCAAAAAAAAATTTGAAAATACAAAAAAGATACCTTATTCATTCGCCCATATTCACCCATGTCAAACCAAATTTTGCAAAGCTTAAGATTTGTCTTAAACCACAGCCTCTGCAAAAAAAATTAATAATAATAATAAGAGCAACAATGGGAAATTCAACAATATTAAGCATTCAACATTGCACAAACAGAGATTGCAAAAAATTAAGTTTCTAACCTCATTCTTTGCTTCTTCAAGGGCCTTCAGAGTGGTCTGGTAAAATTCTTGTAGAAGATCAAAATTCTGGCTTGCGGACCCAGAAACAAAATCCATTATGTTGTTTATACATTTTTCACTGTAGTTCCGCGTTACAGCCGATTTAATGTATGTTAGCATGACCCTATAAGCATCCATCATCTCCTTGTACCTTACTAACCGATAATAGAGCTTAACAGTTTGCTTTAGTGCTTTGAATCCCCTGATTAAAGAAAGCAAAAAAGATATCATTCAGGAAATGATAAATAGTATGAAAAAAAAAAACAGAAAGTTGCTTTTGTGGGACACGCACCTCTAGGGAAATTATATCATATATACAGATGGGTTTAGTAACTACTGAAAGATAAAGCAATGAAAGGAAATAAGGAACCATTCTGTCTTCTATAATATAGAGAGTGCTTACATTAATCAGGAAACCATTCTCTTTCCCTATACTCGGTATGCAATTTCAAAGGCATCAAGAGTGACAAAAGGATGTGCGGTGTCCGAAAGAAAGCTGGTAATAGATTTTTTATCCCTTTGTGCTACTGTTTATAATCATGCATCAACGGTTTCAGACTTTCTGGACCATCTGGAATGTGTGAATGTTTGGTCCTACCGAAGAGGTAAGTGTTATAGGAGGTCCTAACAAGAAAATGGAGAGGATTGAGAGGTTTCACAGCTGGATAATATGGTGCTTTGTCCAGTTAGTCTTTTCATACCCGTTGGCCAACAAAAGGGCAAATGTCTAACTGTTTTGCTTTTATGTGAGGGGTACAGGCCTGACGCAGCACGGGTAGGGAAGAATAACCAACAGGTTATTCTCCAAGACAAAGGCTTAATCCATAGGAACCAAAACAGCTTGGTCTCACACCACAGACACAACTGAGAGAAATGCTCAACAAAGAAATTTTATTAATCAATCAACTTGTCCCTGAAGAGGAATTACAATCCTTTATATAGACTCATACTCTAATCTATTATTGGAAACAAATCAAATTGAAATAAACTCTAATGCTTCATTTCTAATTAAATTCATAATTATCTCTAACTATTAACTATTACTAAAAGTAAGCAAAAACTTGGGTTGCACAATTGTGGAAGTCTCCCCATTTATTGGGCCTTTTGTTAAAACTTTTTGGCCTGTTGGCTGGGCCCAATGGGCTGGCAGACCTTGGGTCTGGCCTGCAACACCCCCACTTGGAGAAAACTCGACCTTGAGTTCGGTAAATGTCCTCTTGGGTCGAAGATCAATCACGCAACCTTCCGATTCTGTTGTTGATCCTCATTCCCTTCATATGGCTTGAAACCTTTTTCTCCTCCTTGAAGTACAAATCCCTTCCGTAATAATAATCTTCAGGCTCCCATTGTCAATCTCCAAAGATGAAATCAATGTGGGGCACCTCAATGGCTTGTTCTTAATTCGCAACCTCTTGGGTAATGGCTTTGTCGTCTAAGGACCATATTGGCTTTTCAGAATGTTCTCTTATGATTAGAACCGTTGGATCATCAGCCTCCTTGCTTACCATATCCAAGTCTTCAGTTCTTGTGTTTTCTTCTTTTGATGCTTGCGTCTTTTGATCACCTATGTCAGCTCCTTTGTGTCCTGGGTTTTTCGAAATCAAATCTTCTTCAGAAGCTGATATTGTCATGGAATTTTCTAGCTTTTGTTCTTGTATCTCAATGTCAGTCTTGTTATCCTCTACCAAGGGTTCCAAAACATTGGCTTTTGTTGCTTGCGGATACTTTGCCTTTTGACCCTTAGCTTTTCCCAAGCAAGACCGTTTAAGCATGCGCTCAACACAAAGTGCTACCCAATATGCTTCATGAATGGTCTTGCACTCGCAGTCATTCATATTTTGCAATATAATTGGTCTCAAACATCTGATATAGCAATTCAAATCATGTGGCTCAATCTGTTCTGGAGAAAGGGTTTCAGTTAAGGTCTGGGATTGCTGAGGTTCTGAAGGTTGTGGATTGGTGGGGAGTAGGGGTTGGATTGAGGTTGTTTGTTGGGTATGTGTGAGGCGGTTGTGAAGGGTTTTGAAAAATAGGGTTCAATGAAGATAGAATTGGGGTTCTGTGGGTTTAGGGTTTGATGGATGGGTGTCTGCGAGGCAGGTTGGGTTCCGGCAGCTAAGGACTGGATTCGGCCGGGCTAACGGAGAATTGGGCAATGAGGATGAGTGTTGGTGGTCTGGTTTGGAATGGAGGCTATGTGATGAGTTTGGCTGTTGTTTGGATGTTTGATGGGGTTGTGGTGATGGTTTGATGGAAGGGGTTCGGCTGTGATAACTGATAATGGGTGAATAGGAATGGCGGAGGATGGATGGTCGGGTGATAATGATGATGGTGGTCAATGATGATGGATGATGAAATTAATGAATGGGAAATTCAAAACAGGGATGAGTGGATGAGTTACATTGAACGGTAAACAGAGCGGTGATTTGAGAATAGATCTTCTCTCTCTCTGATATCAATTGAAGCAGCGCGGCTAGGGAAGAATAACCGACGGGTTATTCTCCAAGCCAAAGGCTTAGGGATGGGGATCCATAGGATCCAAAACATCTTGGTCTCACACCACAGACACACAACCGAGAGAGGTTCTCAAGAAAGAAATTTTATTAATCAATCCACCTATCCTGAGGAGGGATTACAATCCTTTATATAGACTCATACTCTAATCTTTTCTTGGAAACAAATTACATTGAAATAAACTCTAATGTTGACTTTCTAATTAAATTGATAAATATCACTAACTATTAACTATTACTAAAATTAAGTAAAAACTTAGGTAGCATGAACGTGGAAGTCTCCCCTTTTATTGGGACTTCTGCTAAAACTTTTGGGCCTGTGGGCTGGGGCTAATGGGCTGAGGTCTGCCCTGCTAAAAGGTGTAAGGAGTTGTTGGCTCTCAATTGTACAATAGTATTGGATAAGAGTTTTTTTTATCGGTACCGTTGAATTATATTAGTATGAAAAAGATGGTATAGCCACACTAAATCAAAATAACAGAGGAAGGGCGATATAAGAGTAATATTGCAGACTCCCCCCACAACTACACAAGTAACGCATTAGGATTACACAACCGATCGACTGCTTGCTTTACTAGAGTGTCAACCATTCCAGTTGGATAAGATTTTAACTCAATCACCTTAGGGCCGATTTGGATGATTCACTTGCAAAGTGATTTGAAATGAAGGTTCAAATTAAGAGACATGAAAAGAAGAGGGGTCAAATCAAAAAATACCAAATTTCAAAATTCACCTTCTTGACTTTTTGTAATTTTGTGGCATGAGAAGGTACCTTTTTTACTTTTTCGATAAAAAGAAGAGGGCTTTTTGTCATTTAGTGGAATGAGAGAAAAAAAAAAATTTTGACTTTTTTCTAATAAAAAAACAAGAAATGATTTTTTTTTTAAATTTGGACTTTTTTATATGACTCTTCTTTTCTTGTCTCTTAAAGTGGCCCTTCACTTCGATTCGCTTTACAAGTGAGTTACCCAAACAAGCCCTTAGGAAGAAAAACACTAAATTACATCTAGTTATGCCTGAATTTTATGCCTAAAAGGACCCAAATATGTTCCTCATTTGTTTTTGCATGTAAGTTTGTCAGACAGGTTTGGCACCATTTTCTTTATTTATTTGGTCCATATTGGACCCTTGTGTACTGTTACCTTTCACTGCAATCTTCTAATGGGACCAAATGGCATTCCAATAGATGCTTGAAAACGCTTGCTTAGGAGAAATTCTGAGTTAGTTACTAGACTCTTCAAAAAATATTGAGAACTAAGAAAATGCCGGATGAATGGAGAAGATGTGTTGTGGTACCTATATATAAGAAAAAAGAAGATACGAAAAGTTGCACCAATTACCATGGGATTAAACTTATGAGTCACACTGAAACTATCAGAGAGAATAATGAAGCAAAGACTTAGATAAGTGACCAAGTCCCAATCATCTCCAACTCAACACGTATCAACTCCAAGTGGACTCATACTCGGCCAGTTTTTAAAACCATGTTTGGAAGTGGAATTTTTAAAATGATATCTCTACCAAATCTTTCTTTAAACCATTACTTCTATCTTCTTCATGTGTCAAGAGTGCACATGTGGAAAGGATATCTACAGTTGCACTGCCAAAGGTGGAGTCATTCTACCGGTCTGTGGTTGCAAGACAGGATATATTATATGAACAACTTACTGAGAAGAGGCAATATTTTATAAAATTCATCCATTCGTAGCCCTTTTTGAAAGGAATGTGATAAATACAGAAGTGGGCTCTCCCTTCATTGCCCTTATTTTCGTCAGACTTGGCACTACTTTTTACATTTATTTGGTTAAAGCATAGATCTTTGCAGAAACTTACACAAAATTAGGACCCAGAATTTTCAAAAGGAGAAGGGGTGGGGGTGAAGAAGTTGATGTCAAAGATGGTTCCTGCAATGGTATTGAGGTCTATTGGCAAAGAAAGCTAATGATTAAGAAACTATTTGAGATCTGCAAGGTTAGAACTGCTTCTTAACAGTGACCTGACAAAGAATTCAAAGGTTTCAACGTTAATATATGATCAACAACCGGAAGCATCATTGTTGAGGAGCTTGGTTAGTTCACGATTAATGAGAAGTGGTCTCCTACTCTAATTGGTCAAGAGAAGTTTAATGTTGATGGGACCACAAGAAAAAAGCTGAGTTCCCCTGGAATTAAAGGTGTTCCTCACGATGAAGGGAAAGTGCAAGTGGCTTTCTTCTCGGGTCCAATTGCCTTTTAAGGATTAAATGAACAAGAGTTTCTCATGGTATGGGTGTTGGAAATTTATACTTAAAACATACTTTTATGTATTTCTCTTTGACTGATTCACTTTTTAGTATATTTTGTCTTCTCATCTAACTGATATTTTGTATGGGCAAATAGTTGCATTGTTAATTATTATGCATGTGAGTGTCTTTTATTCCACAAAGTAGACAAGTTGGTGTGTAGAGTTCTACTTATACACGGAAGGCTTATTTGTCGGTTCTTATAGAATATAAGTTGTTGTTCACAATCTAGATGAATTTGGACACACCATTGGTACGATTGTAGCATGTTTCAGCAGGCTTGTCTTGACTACGGGAAACGATATAGTTTCGACTCATAATGCTAGTACGCTTTGTGTGTATTGAACAGGACCGTTTTTGGGTTTATTGTCTTTATACTGACTATATAAGATGATTAACATCCAAAAGATTATTATGAGTGATTGTACTCTTAATCCCGATATAAATAATAGACACAAACATTTAGTGTTTGGCATTTTGATTTACGAATGAGTGAGATCTTTTATGGGTCAATAATCTCATTAAATTGAATGACTGCACTACGTGTATGGTGCATATTAGTTTATTGACGGAATCCATATCCCGTAATAGGGATTGATAATATCCCATTGATGAAACTTTTAAGTTTTGATTATGTCAAACCCTACAGATGGACTTTGTGTCTGACATATCAAATAAGTTAAGTGTAAGGTCTCAAGGAATTATATAGATATCGATTAAATATAGATGTCAGTAATTATTTAATCGATGGATATCTGAAATCTTAACGTGGGGAGATTAATAAGCATTTAATAGCAAAAAGCTCGAAATGTTATTTTGATAATAAGGACAGGAGTGCAATTATAATTCTTTAGTGGACTGAATTGTAATTTATGGAACTAGGATTCTAATTTGGGTCGAATTACTATTTCCATAAGAAGCCTATCCTTATTTTCTTCTTAAGGTCCCTATTGTAGCCTATATATATGCGCTATTGCTCTCTAGGTTGAAATAATAAGAAGAGAAATCTCGTTTTGGAGAGCAAAAGAGAATTCGCAGAAGAGGCCCACACCCTAGTGCGAGTTCAAGCATAGAGGAATACAATAGAAGATCTTGAGATTTTCGGGTTGCTATAAGACCGAGATCAAATCAGAGAGATCTCGTAGGTATGGTTTTTAATCATATTAGTCTATAGTTATTTCCGCAGTTATTTGTACGCAACATCTAGGGTTCCTGCAAGCTGCTCTTTTCCTACAATGGGAGGCTTTCCGAATTCCCAAGAGGTCATTGCAAGACATAATGATTATTCAGACTCTTGAAATGCTATCGAATAGGCATAAAAAGGAGAGTGAGACCTGACGACCATCCTTTATAGTGATCTAATTAGGGATTGTGTTCTTTAATGTTGGCATACCAAACGACATAATAAATGTGAATGAGGCGGGTGGATTAGCCAATGATCAAAATAGCGGTTGCGGTGGGCATAGCAGCTAGTGGCCAAAACGCTACGCAGCAGTTGCGGCAATGCGTAGTGGTGTAGCGGTGTGAATTTTTAAAGTAGTAAAAAAATTTTGAATCTTGTATAACAACCAATCTTCTGTTTTTTTAGTGATTTGAAACCATATAAGGTTAGAGACACCTCTAGGAAAGGCCATTAAGGAGAAGAAAACGGAAAACAATGTGTAAAATTAAAAACGATTGGCTCTACTAGGTTTTAGATTGCAACGGTGCTATTTTCAAAATAGCATAGCGGCCTCGACCGCTACAGTCAGCCACTCAATATTTTGAACCATTGGATTAGCAAAATCCTGGGTAGATAGGGAAGAAGTATTGATGAGTTCAATTCCATAGAGAGCGTGTTTGTGTGCTTTTTTCTTCCTGGATGCAAAATACTTGCACATATAGAGTTGGAACAGTAGCTCGCATACTTATGCCCTCTGATTGTAATTACAATTCCATTGATGAACTGAAATCATGTTGGAATGCAATAATTACAAAAACGAATAAACACTTTGACTTTTTTCTCCTTCAAGCCATTCTTAGCTTCACCACAACGAGCAATTTAAAGACACTCACCACTCTGCCTTCTCAGGTTCCATGCGAACTACTTCAGCAAAACCAGCAAGTGCTCCCTCTGGATCACTTTCCACTAAACCTGTAAGGATATGCTCTCGATATTACCCACCAGGAATTGAATATAAAAAGAAGAACAGCCATAAATATGGAAACTCAAAATCAAAAAGGTACTGTCTTTTTTTAGAACAATAAATTTTATTAAAGAGAAACGAAAAAAAAAAAACAAACGGAATCATCGAAGGGAAGGAAAAAAAAACACAAGGAAAAAAGAAAATACAATCAGCTAAACATCAAAAGAAATATGTAATCTAAAAGGGTACTGTCGATAGGTAAGATTGATGTTGGACCAAAGCTCAGAAATGGATATATTTGCTCAAACAACATCATCTATCTTATCAAACATAAATATCAATCACAAATGTCATCACAAAGAAAAGAAAATACTGAAACATTGCCCATAGATGTCATTTTTGAGAGTGTCTATGAAAGATTATGTACGTTCAAAATAAGAGCCAATTGATAGTTCCCTTTTGCAATGTTCATTTTCTCTATATAGAGTTCTCTCCAATCTAAGGTTTTGATGTGAAGATTGAAGACGCAGTTCGTGTTGAAATTGGGCATGGAAATAGACACTAAGAGGCTATTTTAATGTAGGTTTACTTACTTTTCCACCTTAGTAGATTGTTTCTTAGAATTAGAGATCTGTGATAGACCAGTCCAGTCAATGTGTTGATGTGGACTGAACCAAAATCTTTTTTATGTTCGCTCAATCGCTGGGCTTTTAATTCAAATTTGCAACGCCCACTAGCCACCTGACCAGTGGGCATGGTAACAGAGAATATGCTACCAAAATTCTTTGAATGAATTTTACTAGTTATCAAAAATAAAAATAAGAATAAAACGGGAAAGCAAAAATGTAGAGTTTCATGGAGGATTTAAAATGATTGACTTCAAATCAAAGATGCTATGCTTCATAAAAAGCTATGGTGACACTACAAATCAATTTGGGAAGCAACATGTTTGATTGTCTTCCTTTGTCAAAATATCAAGAATGTGAGATCAATATCCATGTCATTGATCTTAACATTCTTGGTTATGTACAGTAGGGATGATACTATTTGACTCGACCCAGAAACACAACCCAGACACGACGCACATTATAAATGGGATGGTTACAGGTTGGCAACTCTGCCCCGTTTAATCATCAGGTCAGGTCCATTGAACCATCGGGTCGCTTGTGCCAAACTGACATCTCACATTCTGCCAGTTGACCGCCATTAGGGAAGCAAACTAGAACAGAGAAGGATCCTACACACTTTTCACAGCAAGAACCGCTATGTCGCTTCCAAAATAGAACACATGGAACAGTTTGTGAGTCCCACTAGCTTACCAATGCAAGAGGGTTTTGGGATTTAGACACTTACAAAAGTCAGGGTAATTGGATGTTTGATGTTTCCTTCTGTTTGAGGCTTTGAGCTCGAAGTCCATGAAATGGACAGCGAGTACTCTAGATCAGACGTCTACCAACATTCAAATGGACCTAATTTTTTAAGTTGATTAGATCCTAAGGCACTATTGTATCGGGTAGGCCTGTGGGCCCACAAATTCTGCTATTCAAAAGTCGTATATAGCTTCATGCCACAGAGGCTGTAGACTATGATGCCCAGATACGGTTAGGACACGCCATAGACATGGCAAGGACACATTTTACACATAAAAAGTAAGTATCGGATACAATACGACATGATACGCTGCTCAGTTCGAAGTATCCGTGCATCATAGGCTGTAGAGAAATAGGAAATTGTTCCCTCCCAATTTGGCATTCTCCAGCCCCCACGTGTAAAAGATACTATTTCAGAATCTTATTGGGTGGAACTTAAAGAATTCTGTGAGTCTATTGCTATAAATTCATTAGTGCGACCACCCTTGAAATTCAAACCAATTAAATGCACTGCCCAGCCAGTTGTATCATGAGGAAAATTTCACTCCACTCAGACTTATACCTACTGTTAGATTGATCAGGTCTAAAAGGTGTGATTAAAATAAGAAAACGAAAGGAGTTGAATCACATGTTTTGAAGTGATCAATATGATGGCCAGCATAAGTTTGATCGGAGTGAGTTTTCCTTAATTAAAGAAGGTGGGGCACTGATTTTGACCAAAATGGATTTCAAAAGTGGGCCCCACAGATAGATTTATAGTGGTGAACTCAAAGTCCTGCCCTGTCATTAGAGAATCTGAACTCAAAAGGGATGTAAAAAAAAAAAAAAAGAGTCCTTTACAGATTTTTCAATTTTTGGGCCTGTGGCTTGTAACTTTTCAAATTTTCTTTTGCTTCCTTAAAGAACATTTAAAACAAAATAAAAAAACTGTGGATCTAAAGGGGTCAGGTTGGGTCGGCCAGTTTGCATACAATTCGGGTTCAGAATTCAGATAGAAGATGATTAAACCATTTCACAATCAGGTAGCGTTCAGGTTGAAACTTTAGACTGTTGAGTCAACGCAACCCAAACCTGACCTGACCTATTGCCACCACTAATGTAACCATAGCTAGTAAGAGTACAACATCAGATGATTTCTTGCAAGTTACAATATATACAGATCTCAGGATAAAGGAGTTCTAATATTAGAGGCAACCAAAGAGTTGAGATGAAAAAGATGGCCAAATATTAATGAACCAAATGAACTTAACAGATAAAAAAAGGAACACACCCGAGTCGCGTACATTTTAAGGTATAGGTTAGAATGCTTTCAGTCAGAACTATTGCCTTAATAACTTTTACAGTATTGAAATTTTCTTTTAATGAAAAAAAACATTTTCTTCACTTTACAAAGAAAATCAACCAGGAAAAAATTATAGGAAATAGTTTCAACCCAACTAGCCAAACAAGATTTTCATTTATTTGGCTAGTTGTTCATTCACTTTGAAGGTTCTTTTACAGCTTTCGCTGACTCAATAGCTAAAACCAGTCAACTTAGAAGGTTGGAAAAAGACTCAAAAAGAATTTTAAATAATGGAATATTATAAATTTACTATTTCATCAAAAGAGGACCATCCAACAGTGCATGATTGATTCCATCCAGAAAAAAAAAAAAAAAAAAAAACATTTATATAAAACTAAGATGCAGAGCAAAAGGAACTAGGCAATTACCTTTTGAGTTGTAGTACTGATTCTCAATATCAACATCCTGCTCCTCAGGTTCCTCCTCAGAATACTCGAATCCATAATCCTCCATATCTGCATCTAAAGTGCCATGAAAATAGTTTTCCAACTCATTAAAAAAATGTGAACTTATTCTTCTGTCAGTGTGAAAAATCTTATAAAACTAAAGACCAGTAAATACCAGTGAACCTATCAAGAATCGATGGAAAAAGAAAGATTGTTTTGCACTATAACCAAGCTAATTCAAAGCCAAATCCCATTATAGACATAACATTATGCAAATTAACTACCATCAATAGTGAATCACTTAAAAAAGATATGGATACTGTCCTACTAAATTCAGCCTCTCCCATAAATCCAACAGGCAAAACCACACACACCAAAAACCCAACTCCTCCATAACCTTGAGATGACTAATGTCATAAATGACGCATAAAAAGGGGGATCACACTGGTCATGATAATGCAGTTCTAACAATCCGTGCAGCTCGAACGGAATGGACTATCATCATCATCCATTCCACCAAAACACCCACACTGAAGCAATCTCAAACGATCCAATACAGAACCCTAATTTCAGCATACCTCAATCGAGACTTCAATCATGCAACAAAAACTAGATATAGTATCTAAAACTATGATTTTCAAACCCTAATTCAGCTTCTTCATCGATAGGGAGAAAAATCACTTTTCTGTCAAAAAAAAAAAATCATAGATTCTGCACCAGTATCCATGAATCTACCAACTGGAGAGAAAACAACGAGCACAAACATCATCATCATCATCATCAATCAGCATAACATAATACAACCGTTTGGTTCTCCAAGATCACAAAAAAATTCCAGGAAAAATTAAAATCTCAGAAACCCTAGATTCTGCACCAGATGGAGGAAAATAAGGAGAAGATGGAAGATTTTACGTACCGGAACCCATGGTTTTCGAGCCCTAGTTCTGATGCAGAGTCTGGAGAAGGAGATTTTAGGGTTTTGGAAAGGAGATTTCAAGCTTGGAAGAGTTGGATTTTGTCGAAAACAGATGCAAAATAATGACTGTTTCGAATCTGATTAGGGTTTTCAGGGTTGGAAGGTAACCTCGCTCGAACTCTGGAGAGAGAGAGGGAGAGAGAGAGAGAGAGATACAGGAGTGAGAATTAAAGGGACAAACAAACTGTAATGGCAAGAGATTGGGTGATCATCACCGTTGATTTGATGGACCACCAGGATGATGGCCCCACTGTTAGAGAATGAATATTAAAGCTTTTTTTCAAGTTTTCAAGTGTGGGGCATGTTGAATTGCAGACGGTTGATAGTTAAAATTCTCAGCTATTCAAAATCTCAGCCACCTGATCAAAGCTTTCTGCTGATGGAGGACAAGGATCAACCACAATTTGTCCGTGCACACTAGGGATGTAAATGGATCATCGATCCTCCTCCGATCACCCAGAGATTCCAACTTGTTAAAAATTAGGGTTGGGTCCTTAATTTAGTCCCTATAAATAAACGGGTCCGGATATGGTCTAGGTCTTTTTTTTTTTTTGAACTGTGGCCTAAATCGGTCCGAAACCGATTCTACCTTGGTTCCGATCCATAGATCCAGGACCTAACATATTATCTTAATTTTCAAAAAATTCTTTTAAAAATTAGATTTTCTTTTCGTATAATTCTCTACCTAGACTTGGAATAAGACCCAAAACCGTCCCATATACGGAATAGGCTCAAGTTCCAGCTCCATCCTCCAATTCCGGAACTAGGAAACCAGTTCCAAACTAGTTTTGGTTCCGATTCAGGTTTCGTCTTTTCATTAATGGTTTCGGTTCCGAGTCCATCATGATATGGACCGGAACTGACCCGTTTACATCCCTAGCATGTATTGTTTAATTGGATGATTTTATCCTGGGTCTACATTACTCACGTAGGACCCAATGACAGTTTAGGGTTCTCACTTTTCATGATGGTCCGAACGTGTGCACAAATGGTTTTTCTTGTTTAATATATTAAGGTGATGTTACATGGACGAAATTCTCTAGGAAGAAGAGATCTTCAATTTCCTTATAAATATTAAAATTCAAGTTTAACAGACATATAACCCCGGGGTCTCGTCCCATCGAATTCATCAAACAGAATGGAGAAATAAAATTCATGTAACCGACGTTAACATAATTGAAACAAGGATTTAATAATTATAAGTGATATGATAGATTTTCAAGAATATAAAAGGAGAAAAAAATCAAACAGATAAATATAATAAGATTAAAGATAGATATCTATCGTTATGCTTGAAACTTAAAGATTAACAATATATATTTGTTAATGTTAGCAAAAGATCTTCTAAGAGAACTTGATTTCTATTTCTATTAGACCCACCATTAGATTGATGTCCTGCAAAGCACACAAAATACACTAAAGTGAGCAAAAATAATTACAATAAAGCCAACTACACCTGTTGGGAAACAATAATTTGCAAAAACATTCTTGCTGTCACTTGTTGAAAATGAGAGAGCTCAGAAGTTTAAAGAGTCACGAGACTACACAGAATTTCCAATGAGCAATGCATCATCAATGATCAAGCCTGCACACGCTAAAGTGAGAGGATAAATACAAGTTGATGAGGTAACAATCATTGCCTTCTTGAAAGCCAAAGATGAGACCTCCTCACAAAATGCCACCACATGTGGTGTGAAAGGATTGGCCCAAGAAAAGGCCTGTGAAGCAGTATTATGATGAAGAAGAAGACATGGATGGAGGCAATGGTGCGATCAGGAGAATGTTCAGGTTTAATCCAAGTAGGTATGTTGATATTGACAATGATGTCAGGGAGGCAAGTTTTCATGACATTCAAAAGGAAGAGAGAACAACTCAAGTGCTCCAATTGCTAGAAAGGAGGATCAACGAGAGCAACTCCTCATTTAAGAGGAAGAGAGAAGGTTGAGAATGATAAAAGAGCCCAAGAGGTGTAGGTTTGGCTAACATGGACATATATATAGAAGTGAAGACAGAAAAAGTTGACACAAAAAGTTGATATAAACCGGGAACGGCGGATCCAAGATTTTCATTTGAGGGGTACGAACCTTATCAAGTAGTTTGGTTTTAGCGGCAAACCAAGGATTTTCATTTCGATTTTGAGGGTGGACCTACAATTTTCATTGGATTTTTTTTAAGCACACCTTGGTTTAACGGGTGTGACCTGATCAGACCCCAAGTGTGGGGTGCGATTGCAGTAATAATCTGGTGAGTTCAGGTCGATCCACAGGAAGCAATGCTTTTTAAAAAACTTTCCAACTTTAACCTGTCCTAAATAAACACTAAATCTGCCTAAATGGAAACTAATTAAATTACATCAACTTTCCAAAAAAAAAAAACACTAATCTAAATAAAAAACCTAATCTAGATATTACTAATTAAGCTAAAAAAACCTGCAAAAGAATACACAAATCAAACAACCAATTTAATATAAAATAAATCAAAACAAAACTTCCTAAAACAAATTACAATGTAAATATGAATGATTTATGAGATCCTACATGAAAAAAAAAATGCAATTCTAGACTAGTTCCTAAAAATCTGATGCATGCTGAAAGATTCTAAGTATGAAAACTATTGCACAGGCCCGATTTTGCTAGACTGTACGATAGGCCTAAGATGATATAAACCTAAATCTAATGGCTGGAGTCAATAGTCTGATGATGCATGAACACAACAGAAAAGAAGAATGGAAAAAGGACTTAAAATGAAAAAGATATGATCACCTAAAGATGCCTAGTTGGACCAGTTATGCTGCTGAAATCTGGTACAGGCTTTGCTGGGTACCTCTGTTTGTGCCTCAGGTTAACACGGTTCTTGAAATTATTTTTGGCTGAAATTTTGGGGTTTCAAAGTCCTATTACTGTATTTTAAATCTGCTATTTTTCATAACAAAACATTTATGTTTATTTGGTTTTCAAATCGCACACTTTTGTAACACAGTTGGGTCAATTATGCTGAAACTGTACATAATTTTTTACTATTCACATACCAGGTCCGAATTTAATCTTTCTAATCGGTCATCAAAGATTGTGATTTTAGCAGCAAAAGCTTATTCTAATGCAGTTTTTAAATATGATGCATGTACAAAAACACCTTCCAATCATAGATTATACAAGTAATAAAAATAGAAACTTTCTACTAAACATTGGAAAATGCAAGTTCGGGTTTCTAAATCAAGAATTTGCAAGTAAAAAAAAATGATCAGAATATTAACTTAAAATAAAAACAAAAGAGGTGGAAAAAATGAAAAGCGGAAAAGATGTATCAATGATCTAGAAACTAGACGATCATACAAGTATTGAAAATGTGATAATGAAGTCCTCTCTTCTCAGAGTAGGAAAAAAATGCAAGTGATTACTTGATGTCTCTCGACTTTTAATCCATTTATTTTCTTTTCAAAAACCTAGGTCTAATCATGTGAAATATTGTCTCCAATCAAAACACATAAAAGAACTAGAAATAAAAAATTAAATCACTTACATAAAGAACACGCATAATCAATCCAAGTACTGTCTTTATTCCTTGATCTTTGAGTACAAGAAATTAATGTTCTTCTCTCCTTTTCATTCTCTCAACCTATGCATAAAAGAATTAAAAGAAAGAAGAAGAAGAAAGGGACTTAGAGAGAGAAATGAGGGGTATGGAATGGAATGGAGAGAGAGAGCCTCCAAAGTTGCTACCCCAAAAGTCTTGGACTCTTTCCTTGCTTGCTTATTTGACTCTCCTTTGACCTCTATTCTCAAATCTCATCAATGTGGGTCCTATGTTGATTTCTCCTACAAATTGAAAGAAATAAATTTATTATTAATTACATGTAAGAAAATAAACATGAATCATGCATGTGACCCTACATGCCTAATGATGCACCCAAATGACAAACTTTCCAAAAATAGCACATGGTGCCAAAAATAGTAGGTATATATTGATGAAGCCAAAAAAACTGATTTTGGGGTGATAAATGAGATGAAAAACCTTAATTTCATAAAAGACATACAATGTGATGAATTTTGACCTATTTTGACCTTGTTTCCAAAAATAACCCCAAACGCATGGAATCATGAAATTGAGTGTAATCTATACAATTAAACCCAATTAACTCCACAAATGCTCATGAAATGATGACCTAATGACCTAATTTTGGGGACTTATCATGACCGCACCCTCGTGGTTGTGCCTAGGTCCGCCCCTACTTGTATGGGTGGTTCACTGCTTCTCATTGTTTATATAGGTGTTGAGATGAACAACAGGAAAAAAAAAATTTTAAAAAGAAGAGCAGGAGTTACAGCAAATGAAATCAATTTACAACATAACATCTTTCTTGATTAGCTTGAAAGAGATAACAATGGTTAAAAAACAGGAGTTGCCACATTAGTTAACTATAGGGACCTCAATAGAAATAGGTTTGACTTACATTTTTACTACCCCTTGTGAGCGCCATTTCTTTAAAAAAAAAATTTATTCACATATTTCATGTGTTTATATGTGACCAATTTAATGGTGAGCCCAACTCTTTGAGCAAAATTTGGGTTAAAGGAGACATTCATTTTGAATGGTTTCTATACAAGATAATATTGGCACATGTTTTATTGGCATTTTTTTTTCTAGATTGGATCATTGGTCTAGGAGTGTTTCTTCCAGAATTAGGACTAGAGATTGATCCTTGGTCGAAACTTTGAGATTAAGGTGCTTTGCCACTGTGCTATTAGTGATTTGACCATTTTTTCCATTTAACTGTGGCATCTGCCACACCAATGATTCCAATAGTACAATATCTAAGAATAACCATTGCCAATAAAAATAAAAAAAAAGAAGGAAAGAAAAATAAGTCTCTTTTGCCATCATTTCCTAATCTGATAGCATATTGGCAAACAAGTTCAGCATAAAGAATCATTCTCATCATAACTCATTCTCACAATAAAAATATGTTGGCACACAGGAATGATGTGAAGGGTTAGCAGTTGCTCGCATGGAGATGCTTACATTTTCCTTTTCCAAATAAATGACAACTTTCCTCTCATCAAAGTGATCATTGATGATTTAACTTTAATCATGCGCGAAATACAATAATTTCCTGGTGAATGTGAGTACTTTGACAAGATTATCCATTGCATCAGAATTTAGAGCAAGTTGCTGGTCTATTTCACACTTGATTTTACATGCTGTTAACCAGTTTTCACTTTGACAAATGAAGTACAACTGAATAAGGAAACAGCCTTGAGAATTTATTTTCTTTGTTTAATCTTCTCCTCTCTCAAGTATAGATGACACGGTTGAGCTTATCTTTCAAAATCAACTAGCTGTTGGAGCTAAGTTGAAGACCCCATAGCCACCTTCGATGAACTAAAAAATGCAGTGCATTATAAACAAATTCGAGCTCGAAACATAGTTCAAAACCAGACCTGCTAAAAAAAGAAACAAAAAAATTTGATGTCACTTAGCATTTGAGGGATAGTTGCCACTGTTGATATAAATTCTTGTGCCGTTCACTAACAAAGCAATCTTGAGGAAATAGAAAGTTAGGCAATTGAATTGCAGCAATACTCACATTATAGGGACAGATACAAAGAAGTAATCTTGAATTCTTGATGCAGAACATCTCTTAAGTAATTTAAGTTCAGCAATACAGAAAAAGCAATTCAGGAAGAAATGATTCATGTGGTTAGCCTAATAGCGGTCTTGCAGCATCCCCTTGATCTATCGCTCTATGGATCATCATCATCAACAGACTTATCGCCCAATCTGGGGACGCCCTTGCTATCATTCAGTGGACCCAAATGGTCATTGTTTTCTTTATGGGTGGAGTGGAAAAGTAGTATCACAAACCAGACCGCAGATAGATGGCATGAGGCTTCAATAATGAATACGATTATTAAAAAAAAGGGTCACCTAAATCTGGATATATAATAGATTTCGCTAGAAAAAAAAAAAAAGGCTTAGCTATCACAATGTAAGTTAGATGGCATTTAGTTAAAATTAAGTCATTTGAACTCAGAATTTTTCTACAGCATCTATCGGTGCATCTGGATGCAGGTAATTCTTCTTCCTTATAAGAAAGAGAGAGCAAAATTCTTGTTATACCCGTAGATTACTTCAATCTCATGTTCCTGAGAGAACAAGGCATGGGGCATTTTTGTCCTCTAGCTTGATACCATGATAGAGTTGCTAGCCAGTAATCCCAAAACCAATTGGTGATAGGAAACTGCACAAACAACTACTTAACAGTTCCATGCATTAGTTCTATAGGTTTTGTCACTATATATTTATATAAAACTTATCCATTTTAAGAACACAATTGCTGATTTGCTATTTATGTTCAAATTGAGTTACATTTCAGCATCCAACAAAATGGAAAGAGTTAAATGCTTTTTCATAAAAATAAGCATAGGTCGCATTGCAGGCATCTGAATTGAAACAGAATTGCATGGGGTAGATTGGAAAAGATGAAAATTGTCATCCTGTACAATTTGGTTCCACTTAAATATTTTTAGTCCATGTCAAATGCACATAAAAACCAGATGCTACTACGCTAGATGTTTACACCTGCAGTTCGGGTGTACATGCTTGAACAAAATGAGTCTGAGCATGCAGATTTGAAAACCAACGGGTTCTTGATAATGTTTGAAACTTAAATATATGAAATTAAAGCAATAAATTTTTTTTTCTTGTACACAATTACCCAATCATCAATTTGCTCAGTACCGTTTGAAGTTTATCATACAACATTAGTGATTGCCGAACAATTACAAATAACAAGTTTAAGAAAATATAAATGAAATGAAAATGGAAGGCGAATTACCTTTTATGCTTGAAGAATGTGGTTATCATGATCGACAGGAGTCGTTTCATTCAACGTACTTCCCTCTCCAGCCACTTCGGCTTCATTTGCTTCTGTGTGCTCCTGAAGATATTCTTGCGGGTCATGATTGACAAGAGTTGTCGAACAACCCTGATCTCTGTCTCTCAGTTCATGATCAGAAGGAATTGTTGCACAAGCCTGACTGGACTCTCTCAGTTCTTGATCAATAGGAAAGAATGATGGGACAAGTTCCCTATCCTCATTCCCATCTCTGTTCAAGTTATCATTGATACCATTGTGATCCAAATTCTGCAATATCTGTGGGATTGGCAAGCTGGTAACATTTGTAAGACTGCTGCCGCCCATTTCCATGTCAATTTTATCCTTTGAATTGATGAAATCACTCGCTCTATTTGGAGTAAAAGCACCAACATCTATATGCTCTTCGAACACCCATGAACGAAAATCGTTCATTGATGGTGGAATTGTTGAGAAAAAAACCTCCTTGAAGTTCATTAGTATCCCTCTATTATGTGGATTCTCCTTTTTATCGTACCGATTTCGGAAGTTCTCATAAGTGGTCTGTGGTATCAATGAAAAATAATTGCTATGAGAAAATGCTTGGATATGTGAAAAGGTAAAATGTCAAATTAAAAAAAAATGAAGGAAGATGAGTTGGAAATGGCGTGCCAAAATTGCAATATGGGATCAAGATTTGGGGTGCATCTGGATGTACCTGAAATTGCAGTGGTTCTAAATTTTCTTTCTTTGATGAATAATTGCTTCATTAGAGCTTTGAATATTTTGGTAGAATATTTTTCCAAAATTCTTCACTTTTGTTGGTCAGGAAACTGAAACTAAGTTGAGTTGGATCTTTTTCCTGACCTATATTTTCTGTGCCATATTGGAATTGGCAATCTGAGCTGATAATAATTTAAAGTGGTAAAGCCAGATAAGCGGTGTTCCACATAATTTGGTATATGGTAGCCATGCCACCCCAAGTGCATGGTGGAGTAAATAACCATATCTTTTTCCATAATGCTGAAACTGATTCTTTATTTATTTTGATACATCCAAACACCATTAGTTGGTAGAATATAGTTGAGAAGTATGGAGGAGCTCACCTGATTTGTGCAGATCAGATACAGATGGAAGACAGTGAGTCCACCAACAAACCAGAATGCTACAAAACAGTATATGACAAGAACAAGTGATCGGACCTCCTCCGACATGGTATCTTTCCAGGACTTACTGTCTTTCTTGTGCATAAGAATGTTCAGCAAAGAAAAGGTGAACACATGGATGCACAGAAAAGTAGACGATGATAAGAATAAGAAGAAGAAACGATAGTTACGCTGCAACCATTTGAGAACATAGGGCTGTTAGATTCTAGCAATTAAAAAAAAAAAAAAAAAGAAACAAAGAAGTTAACATTTCACTCAAAATTAGAGGCTTTTGGATGTAACCCGAATTGCCATTCATTTGAATATATTTTGGCAGAATGGACTGACCATCTACTCCACTGTACTACTGCGACAGCAGATATTGGATTGATGTAGATGGATATTGTTTTTTCCAATTTCCCACCCCACATCTGCATTCACGACAGCTCTAAAAATGAATTGATGTGCAAAAAAAAAAATCGAGAGGATCATGGTTTCTGCTTCTCCATTTGTACATAGATCATAACCAATAAAAATAAGAAATTTTTATAATTTGGCTACAACGGCGGTCATAGATCATATTTTGTTTACTGTTATCATAGACAAAAGAATGGTGCATAAAGGCACAATTTTGTATAAACTTGAGAAAGAAGCCATGACTCGATATCATTGTTAGCCATCATAAAGTCAAGGGATAATGCTCTATGTGCTCCTTGAGGGAATCCTCATCCAACTCAAGACAACACAAGCCATAACTAAAACAGCACTACAGAAGAAAAATAGGAGCATTATTATGTATGTTATCTATCTCAACCATACATAATTGGACAGGATGAAAAATAAGAAAGCTAATGAGGGAGGTTTTCCAAAAAAAAGAAAAGAAACAAAAAGATGGATTTTTGATTTATTAGATGAAAGAATAGGCATACCCAAGATACAAGCCAATTGTATATATTTTTTAAGAATGGATAATAATCATGCCACTGTGCAGTTAGCACCAAAGAAACAAAAGCCATATCAGATGGAATACTGTTTTTCTTGTCCTTTAACAATTCAAAATCATTGTGATATTTGATATACTGATTTGGCTAAAATAGTTAGAAAAACATTTAGATTTCGTTGCTGGTCCAAATACACGAAGAAAACCATACATTTTGCCAATATAGCCATGCCAATCATACTTCGGGGAACATCACCACACCATAATGCATTCAGAAGAACTTGAATAGACAAACTGTCGATGTTTTTAGCTTACTAGTCCGATGCACTGGCCCACCCATGGGCAGTGGTGATCAAATCTCTTAACACAATTGTTGCAGACAGAGCAATGGGATGCGCGAGGGGGACGATAAAGTGAGCATGTATCACAATATTTTACTTTTACCACAATGCCATTTACGACAACTTCCTTTGTTCTGGGTACTCTTAAATGTGGGGTTCTCCCTTGGATCCATTCCATAGATGGGGTAGTAGCAAGGTCGAACATTTCTTCTGATTCCAATGGTCGTGTATTCCGTGGCACTATGCCTGGATCTCTACAAGATGTTACGAAGAGAAAAATCAAGTCCTGCATTGTTCATCAAAAATGTAAAATTTTAATAATCTCAGAAGCCATTAGTATCACATAACATTGCCATAATAGAGGAACTCTAATCCCAGACAACTGGTGGCACTTGAATTCTAACATATTGCAAGAAAAGCATCAGCTTTTTGTTAAACAAAAATGCTCACAAGAAAAAAGAAATTTGCAGACATTATGTATTAGTCACAATATTACACAAAGGATCCGATTGAAGATAAAAAAAAAAAAAATTGTAGTGGATAACTTTGAACAATTCTTCTTTCCAATTTCAACTTGTAAGGTTTGAATAATCTTAGCTGCTACGTAGCCTTAAAACTATGCTTACTCTTAAGGTCGGTAATAGTTAGGTATCTGGATACATCTATATTTGTAGAATTCCAGTTCGTGTTGTATTGGCTACAATACTGAGACTTGATATAGAGATCATACGTGTATTAGGGCACATCACATTTTTGTTGTGGCATTGAAGTGGAGAATGCATTGACATGATCCACATCTCTCCCAACACACTTGTCCTGGAATGTCCTTATATTTTACAGAATGTGGAGTCATAGCACCACTATGAATGTCCAAGTCAGGGGTTGATGTAAAACCTCCTATGAAGCTTCATTGCAACAATTATGGCTGTGTTCAAATTTTACCGATTCAGTTTATATTGAGTGCAGCAAACATGTTGAGGCTGTGATCACTTCACCCAGAGGAAGATAACCCAAAGGAGATAATGAATAGAGTACACGGATGGTTGTGAAGACCAAGCTGCTTTTTCATGGGGAATTAAATAAATCAGTTGCTTGGTATTCTATGCATGATTTATATTCATGCTCCAACTTTTGAGAGGGAGAATTGTTGGACGTGCGTACATATGTATGTTTTTAAAATCGTGCAGGACACCACTTATGTGCCTAGTTACCAATTAAACATGAGTTAAATTTCATGGTAATAAAAGAAGATTGTTTGGGCCTATTCTCTTTCTTATGCCTTCTTACTCTCTTCTCACTCTGCTTCGTTGAACTTTCTCAACCATCAAATTAATTGTTCAATACCAACTCACTGAGAAGATGGACATAAGCCCGATGACAAGACAAAAGTCATCCAAATGATAAAAGAAAATTATAAAAAATAAAAACTGAATGCAGAACCTTACAAAGGAAATGTTTGGATATTATCAGGTTTCAAGTGCCTAACAAATAGAACATGAAAAAACCTGGAAACTGTACACCCAGATATTGGGCAAAATGTGTCATCTTGGGCAGAGCACAATCCTGAGATTGGCACTGGAGACTCATAGCATACTAATCGATTATGTTTTAACCAAGTCCTCATATCTTAGGTTCGTTATATTTGAACTCGGAAAATTTTTATTGCACTTAAAAAGAAATGTGATTAAAATGAATGCTATAAATTAATATCGCAGGTAACTTCATAAAATCAAGATTTTTGTTGCATGTAGCATGTTTGAAGGAATACTTCATTTGCGAGAAGTAACAGAAGTAGCAAATATGTCAAGTGTTTCCATGTCCATGCCAGTATCCGTCACTGTGCAATCATAGGTTATTACTAAACGTTGTTTTGAAATTAAGGCAACTAAACTAAACAGCATGAAACCTGAAAGGGTAGAGGATATTACAAACCGATATAGTGATGATTGCTGCCACAGCCAGTACAGGAATCCAATGAAATTTATCCTGAGCCATGATCTTTGAAATCAGTACTGAGCAAAATACTGCTGCTGGAGCTGCTATTAGGAATGTCGATAAAAATAGTGATAGCACTTCCGGACCAAATATTAATCTCCCTCCAAAGAGAAACCTCTGAGAAAAAAAAAAAAAAAACCTTTGCTGCCATTAATCTCTAATACCTTTTTCTCATGTGAAATGACATACTATGTCACAATGCACTGCAGTACTAACATTCAGTTGAAAGAGAACAAGAAATACTGAAGATGCTTCTAGTTCTAAAATTTATTTGAAACTAATCTCTTTTAACTTTTAAGAACATTTAATAGTCCTTCACTATCATGAACATTTGGGTTAATGCCTTTATCATCCATAAGGACTTCTACAAATTTTGAATAAAATCAAGTGTGGATCCATTCAGTTTTGAAATCAAATATTTTTCAAGTCAAAAAGGTTACTGTCCTGAATCTTTATGGAACAAAAATTTGTGTGCATTTGCATTGATTCCTTAGCCAGAAGAAAAAAGGAAAAAAAATCACAAAAAGATCAAATCATCAAAGCAGACAGAATAAATATGAAAGACAGTGAAATCTCATATTGAAACTCCTAGCATATTCGTAATGCAATATTGAAAATATCGGGCACATCTTAATAGCAATAATAAAACAGGACAGATTGACTGAAGTTAAACAGAAAAACCAAAACTTAGATCAACATAGCCCTCTAAAATATTGAATTCATTGCATGATAAAGCAATCACATCTTAGCGGAAATTGAATCCAACAAGATCAAAATAATGAAGGAACAATCACATTATTTTATCTTTATTTGCTTTGTTTGTCAGTTTTATTTTATTTTATTTTTTTTTTTGAAAACCAAAATTTGGAAGATTATTCCTCATAAAAACAGAAAACAAGTCAAACAGATGAGGTTAGATTGCCTTTTCCTAATTCAGTTTACTCAGACTAACATGTATAATAAAAAAATTTTTAAAAAGGCAAAAGATAAACACAACATCTTTAACAAATTACCTGCCAAAAATCAAGTTGCCAAAAAAACAAACAAATGAAGCAACGAAGAAGACTGCCCTGCTTGCTTACAAAATTAAACCTACTAGGAATAATAACAATGACAAGCCAAATTTTATGGTGAAAATAATCACACGCTAACAAAAGAAAAACACTCCGAAAGAACTTAAATTCTTTGTCAAATACTAAAGCAAAAGAGACCCATATTCCTTTTTTCTAAAATCAAAATCCTGTAGAACAAAAAAAAAAAAAAATTCCCAATTCATTTGGTCATTAAAAAAAATGTCCAAAAGAGATTAAATTCATTGAAAGATTTTTAGATTCAATCTTCTTTAATCAACCAAACTTGACTACCCAATTCTTTTTATGACCAAACAACTGAAACAAGCATCAAATCCCAACTGAAAATAAATAAATAAGAACTGAAAAAAAAAATGGTATCAAATTCATAGGCTAAACATAAATTAAGGAAGTCCCACACTCCTTGCTTCCTCACTCAGTAATCTTTCAACACCAACCCCACACCTTAAAAAATTATATGATAAAACAAGCACAACCCAGTAAAAAGAAAAATGCATTACAGTTCATGATGACACTAAAAAGGAAAATGATTACTTGGGGGTAAGAGAGAGCCTACATTGCTTCCCTTCCAAACTTGATAGAGTCTTTTTGGTTGATTGGTGGCCATCTAAACAGGATAAATCAGAATCTCTTAAAACAGTATCTTGATATCTAGTGCTACTAAGATCTGTTCATGTAACCTGAAAATGGTTTGTATTTGATCCATGAGTTGATTGTGGTAAACTGATCTTAGACACCCATGAAGGGGAAAAAAGGAAGAAGATTTCTGGAGTGTGTCATATGTGGGTGAGATGATGAAGAAAAAGTCAGGCTAAAAGGCTCAGTTTTGATCAAAAACAGCAGTCATTACACACACCCTCCATCGAATTCATCGAAGACTCTCTCTCATGAAACATAACGACTGACAGCAGTGAAGGATCATTAGCGGGAAATGTTGTTGCCACGTGTGGAATCTGGTATTTCTGTGATTCTCATGTTGGGGCATGGCTCAAAAATAATGTACTCATGCTTCATGGATGAGAAGCTTCTATCTTCTTTCAGGGGGCGAAAATCTGGTGGGCCCATTTGTGGGTCCCACCTGAAGATGGTGAGGGATGTATGATGCATGGCCCACTATATCATGGGCCATGTTGCATTGACCTTCTTGTGTGATCAAAACTAATCAGGGTGGACTCATATTAACATCTTTCAGTCCTCTGCCGGACATCACGTTATAAAAAAGGGTCATTTGATTTGATTCTTGTAAAGTAAAGCCACGTAAAGATGATGAATATTGCCAGTACAATTGCCCTTAATATCTAACATTTGATGCAAACAAATAAAGTTTAAATATTTTCCATAGTGCTGTTACTATAATAATAATGTAATATCGTACGGCCCTAAACCCTTGAATGTCAAATAGGGCGATATGTGTGATATCGCACGGTCTTAAGGTATCGCATAATTCGATATATGGGATATCACATGACCCTAGAATGCCGCATGAATGACTTTGTGAAAAATACTTAAACTTCAATCATTCATGGATGAATTTCAGGTCTACAAACAATTGCACGGGAAATATACCTAAAAAAATATAAAAAAATAAAAAAAACTGACCATTTGGTGGTTGCAACCTACCAAGCCCATCCACGGGAAAAATGAGAGAATGCAATCGACGACTCAAAACATTTCAGACATTTTTAAAATTTGAGTTTTGTTCATGATATTATTTGACAAATGTTGAACAAATAAATTTTATGTTTCAAAATCAAGATTTCTTTTACAACATAGATATAAATACTTTGAAATTAAGAAAATATGGCAAAAAGCATAGATCCTCATTAGAACATAATCACTAGTAAGGGTTAAGTCGGTATGTGTTTTAAAATTAGATCAGTAACCAGTATTTCGTAATAAAAATTTGAGTTGATATTTAGTAGCCATAGTATTTAGTATTTCTCAGCAGTCAATATATAGTAATTGATAGAAAATATATCTGTTTGAATTAAGATAAGGATTTTGCTTGGTTACCCACCAGGATAGCATAAGTTGTGGGCCTTCTCCCCACTTCTTGTGTTCAATCCCGGATTTACTTGGTGTGGGTTTGTTTACGTTTAGTGGGTGCCACCCGGGGTTAGTCCTGTTGGATCAAATACCTCAAGGATACCCACATCATAAAATAAAATAAAATAAAAGAGAGAGATTTTGCTTGGTTTGTTAAAACATGAATAATTTACTGAATAAAGTACACTTATTTCTTAATTATGACTTTATTTTGACATTTGTCTCCTCTCTCATGAAGGAAGGAAGGGGGAGAGAGAGAGAGAGAGAGAGAGAGAAATTGATTTCATATTAATAATTATCAGAACTATGGACTTTAGTTTTTTTTTTTTTTTTTTTTTTACCCTAATAACCCAGGGTATCTCCTGCTAAGCCCAGCCCAAGAGCCTTTGGCCTTACCCGAGGGACACTCGAGTTTGGACAGCCGAGAACTAATCCCTAGGGACATATGCAAACCCTTCTATCCACATACACCGAGTAAAACTATGGAAGGTGGCCAACAGAGGTAGGTGTCAAACACAAGACCTCTTCGCTTCTTGAAACGTAGAGTCCTTGGCCAACTGAGCTCCCACTCGTTGATTGACTTTAGTAATTTATCTCCTATATCCATCAAGAGAAAAATTCAAAGTTCCTGAACCCATGTAGTACCAAACACAAGACAGATTTTCCAAAGAAGGCGGCTTACCAATAAGCCAACTTATTTGGGATCCAGAATATCCCTTATTTTAATATTTAAAATTCCATCATTTGTCTTTGTGTTTTCACACCAAGAATTCTTTATAAAAATGGGTCCGAATATTAGAATTTTCTCAAATAAAAATTTGGGTCCCCACTACAGCTATCACACTAAAGATGTCTCACATTGTATTATCATATTGGCAATGTGGGAATGTGATTCTTTTCTTTTGTTTGTGTTGCACTTTGAGAGTATCAAATTCTAGGTAATAATATTACAATGACTCTCCTAAAGTTTGGATTACTCCACAAATGACAAGTTTGCTCTCTTGAATCTGCCGTTGGAATGATTACAAAGGTCTGTATTTTCTGGAAGCACATTCCTTGAATTTCTAAGACTCTCTCACTGGACTTCACACAGCACACCCTCATCACCATCAGGATAAATGAGCTGGCCTTGTGCCATGCTTAATTTTGTCTTATCCATGTTCCACTCGATAGGCAAGAGTGTGGTCGAATAGGGTCACTACATAGGCGAGTTGAATGAGTTGGAATGAGCAGAGAACAGAGCTGAGTACAGTTTCCCAGTATGTTTGAACTATGGTTGGATCCAATTGATCCTAGACCAGCTCATGGGGCCCACTTTGATGCATTTCTATCGCTGAGGATAGTATAAATGGAAAGGCCTCTTTACGGATGATAAAATCGGCACCATCAGTTTATCCTCACCCTAGAACAGTCTTAAAGTGTAATGGTCTTTTAACCATAGAATTTTATGAGATTGAACAGTTAGCAGATATTCGATGAGCATAAAATTGGACATGATGTTGTGTGCACAGTGGGCTCCATAGAGATGGACTGTACATGCAGCGCACTCGTAAGAGAATTTTCCAGATCCTAATTGTTAAAACTGTGAGTGGGCCAACTGGTTGGATGATTTGGGTCTCATATTTAGCTCAATTGGGTTTTATATGTGGATTGCATGATAGAAGGGTAGTGTCCAAAAAGTAACCTGGACTGGAAGATCTGTTCAACCATTTTTTTACTTGTGCCTTTTATTCTGGCCATCAAACTGGCGGCTCTCCAACATTGTGTACCTGCAAACAGATTGCCCTCGCACCAGGTCCAGCTTGATCCGGACATTGACCTGATCTAATTTAATTGGATCCAATTTAGTCGCCACTCGCCTGGGTTAGATTCAAGTTGGGTCCATGGGTTATAAGATATGTTTCATTTAATTATAATAACAGTGGGTATAATGATTAGGTGTGTTCATGGGCTGAGTCAGGTCAAGCTGAGGCATATCCAGGCTAGACCCAACTCTAGAAACATAAGCACATAAACGCATATCAAGGGCAAGCCTGACATGGCCTTAAGTGCCTGGCTGGAGTTCAGCCCACCTGAAACATGTGAGGACCAAACCCGCCCATTTAGTCATTCAAGCCCGACACTATTTGCCAACGCAGTGAAAATTTGCGTTGCTAAAAGTCTTATTTCAAACGCATATTTTGACTGCGTTGGCAAAAGTCACAGAAATTGCTACTTTTACCAACGCAAGTAAGACAGCGTTGGCAAAAGTTGTGGAAATGACATCGGTGCCAATAAAAAATCCTACCAAAAGAGAGGGAAAGTTTTGCCATCACGTGTTTTTCTAATGGCGACACAATAATGCGTTGGCAATTATCTTGCCTACTGGCGAAGCACATGTGTGCATTGGGAAAACTCTGAGTTTTTATTTGCACCCCTGTTAACGCATGAATTGCATCCACAATGCCCCATCTATGACAAGCTTACCTTTCCCGACACTATTTTCTGACGCAGTGAAAATTTGTGTTGGCAAAAGTCACAAAGAATTGCTACTTTTATCGATGCAAGTGATACTGCGTTGGCAAAAGCTATGGAAAACCTTTCCCAACACTATTTGCCAACACAGTGAAAATTGGGGTTGGTAAAAATTTTATTTACGATGCATATTTGGATTGCGTTGGCAAAAGTCACTGATCGTGAGCTCCAACTGTAGAGCCGCGGTTTAGTAATAAACTGGTGAGACCAAGTCAATCCACAGAGAGCAATGTTGATCAAGAAACTTTCCAACTTTTAACCTGTCCTAATCAAATTCTAAAACTAGCCTTAATAAGAAACTAATCAAATTACATCAACTTTTCTAAAATAACTGAATGTAAAAAGTTTAATTACAATCCTTTCAAAAAATAAAAGACCTATTCTACTAAAGGAAACCTACTCTAAGCAATCCTATAATATCTAAAAACATGCAAAAAAATACACAAATCAAACAACCAATGTAATATGAAAAATCATAATAAATTTTCCTAAATTAAATCCTACTTATAATAACAAATTATAATGAAAATATGAATGATTTATGAGGTCCTACATGCAAATAATGCAATTCTAGATAAGTTTCTAAAAGTCTGATGCACTCTGAAAAACTCTAATTATGAAAAACCTTGTGCACAGGCCTGTTTTCATTAGACTGTAGAACCTACCTAAAATGCTCTAAACCAAGACTTAATGATGGAATTTGAACCTTGATGATTCATGAACACAACAAAAGAAACAAAAGTGAAAGATTTGAATGCAATAAGATGCCTATTTGAACCAGTTATGCTACTGAGATTTGGTACGACCTTGCTGGGTACCCTATTTGAGCCTTTGGTTGACACGGTTCCCGAGGTTATCTTTAGCTGAAATTCTGGGGTTTCAAAGTCCTATTACTTTACTTTGATTCTGCTAACTGTCAGGGAAAAATAACTTTTTTTTCCTGATTTTCAAATCACATACTTTTGAAACACAGTCAGACCATAACTGCTGAAATAGTGCAATTTTTTTCAATGTACAGATTTTCGACTATGTATCAGATTCGAAATTAGCATTATTAACCAGTCATTAAACATTATGATCTCAGAAACAAAAACCTATTCTAACGCAATTTCTAATTATGATGCATGAAATTGAGTCACAACAGAAACTGATGCGCACCAATCTGGTTGCATGTTTGGCCAAAGTCAGATTTTTTATGCTAAAAATAAATCATGCCCATGCAAAAATCGTCCATGATAGATTCAAATCTTTCTTGGTTTGTTGACAGAACATTAAACATATAATATGAGAAATTCAAGTTCTGAACTCCACTTTAACACCAGCCATTAAATTTTTAAAATTGAAATTATGATGGAATCTAATGCAAGTTTCAACAGTGAACAAGTCTAAATAAAATTATGCATAAACTTAAAGTGCAAGGAATAAATATAATATGAGAAATTCAAGTTCTGAACTCCACTTTAACACCAGCCATTAAATTTTTAAAATTGAAATTATGATGGAATCTAATGCAAGTTTCAACAGTGAACAAGTCTAAATAAAATTATGCATAAACTTAAAGTGCAAGGAATAAAAGAATTTGCTGGAAAATAAAAGCAGCGTTGCAATTAAAAGTAAAAGTAGTGAAACTAATAAAATTTAAATATAGTGTTGTGAAGAAAAGTAAATGGAGTTGTGCAGAATTTAAATGTAAGTTCAAGTAGTGAAATTATCTTTTCAAAAATTCTTTCTTAATATAATTTAGAATCACTTCAAATATGTTCTCATAAACTTAGGTCGTCAATCCAAGCACAAAAATAAGCAACATAAATAAAGCATCAAGCATGGACCATAAGAAGAAGAATATTGAAAAAAAATAACTTTTACTAACATGTAGATTAATTTACATAAGATGGAAAATAAAAATAATAGAAAAATACATGTTAGGATGGAAAAGAAAACCTCTTCTAGATGAGAAATCCCAATGGAGTATTGGGGCTTTAGGGCTAAGCCTCCTTGAGGAACACAATGAGGAGAAGGAGAATGGAGATGATAGAGTGAAGAAAGGCTAGAGTAGGGATGTCAAACGGGTCGGGCCGGCCGCTCCAGCCTCTGCCCGCCCCAGATAGCGGGCCGGGCCACTAGGGAAAAACCCTGGCACAGCACGGCCCGCCATGGGCTGAGCTGGAGCGGGCCGGGCCGTGCCGGGCCAACGGGCCAGGCGGGCCTGCTCTTTTTTTCCCCTTTTTTTTCAGTATTAAAAAAAAAAAAGAACACAATTAGTCAAAGACACAGTTAGTGTAAGAGAGAACCATTTGGATTTTAACTGGCATTATCTAGTTATAGCCACTGTATTTTCAATAATGAGAAACAATTAAAAATTAATGCATTTTCTTTACAGTGGCTATTGAATTATCAAATAAGTAAAAAATTTTAACGTCACACAATCACGGAGAATGACAAAGATATTTAAGTGGTTTGGTCAAACTCAACCTACTCCACTGAGAAGATAGAACCATTTGAATCTTAACTTCTTGAAGGTTTCTAAATAGGATAACCTTCAAAACCTTACAATCTTTTTAGAAAATAAAAATAAAAAAAGAATGAAAAAATTATAAATTAAAAAATTACAATGAAGGAAAAAGTAAAAAATCAGATGTGTAGTCCACTAATGTATTATGTTGGATCATAATCTTCCATTGATGTCAACTCTTGCTTCCTCTTATCTGCCAAATACTAGTCTCGTAGGCAAACAGAACACTCCACCGTTTCTTTAGTCAGATTGGCTCTTTTGCCATCCACCACACGTCTACCTGCACTAAAAGCCTGTTCTGATGCTACAGAAGACATTGAAATAGTCAATAGATCACGAGCCATAGCGGCCAAAACCGGATAAACGCTTTCTTGTTGCTTCCACCAAGCTAAAAGGTCAAAACTAGATGCATCCCGCACCCGTATTACACCAACGTCAAGATACGATGATAACTCCGTCACAGTGTTACTTGAGCTTGAGCTGGATGCCATGCCCGTAGACATGGAAGAATACCACACATCCCACTCACCAACACTTGTTTGCTGGACTTCTTAATGGCCCATACTAAGCCCAATGGTACCCATTTGCTCACAATAAAATTGAAAAAGTGCTTGTAAATTTGCCCTAATATTTGAAAGAATATTTAAATCTATATAATTCATATTTTTATTTATTCCATCAATAAAAGACTGTACACCACTTAATTTTAACCTAGGATCAAATACGGCAGCTAAAGAAAATGTCATTGGAGCCTCTTTCCAATAATTATTAAATTTTTCTTCCATGTTTTTAATGGTGCTACTCAGTAAAAAATGATCTCTAAATCTACTGAATTGTAAAGTAATTTTAAAAAGCTTCATTAAAGCTTCATTAGATGTGGGATAATATATCCCGGAGAAAAATAATGTTGAAGTATAAAAAGCTTCTAATAAATCTCTTATTTGGGCACATAACTCCCAATGTTCATCACTAATTATCAAATTTTGTGCATGAAAAGCACAAAATTCATTCAAAATAGTTTTCCGGTCAAGTGCCTTGTTTAACAAATCATACATAGAATTCCATCTATGTTCTACCTCCTTAGGCATTTTAATAGCTGATATGCCTTGCCTCGCACATATTTGGGCATACAATTGTTTTCTCTGTGCGGAGGTGAAAATAAATCTAGCAATATCTTTAATAGCATCTGTGTAACTTACAATATGCTTTAAACCAACCTTTGTAATGAGATTTAAGATGTGACATACACATCTATTTTGAAAGATAGAACTATCTATCAGAGTTGCAAGTGGCATCTGCATTCTCATTAATTCAATAGCCACTGTATTATTACTGGCATTATCTAAAGTTACAGATAAAACTTTTTCTTTAATATTATATTCATCTAGTTTTTCCAAAGTAAATGTATTTATGCTAGTGCCAATGTGTGGCCATTCAAGACTGCTAAAACTAATTATACGTTTATTAATAATCCATTTTGAATCTATGTTATGTGCAGGAATACAAAGAAAACTGTCACCCCCTTTAGATGTCCCCTCTAATAGCATCATTTCTGGCTGTATTTCTTGAAATACTGTGAAATTATGGTTGACAATATTTCTAGACCCATTCTTCAAAAAACTCATTTTCAATAAAACAAAATGGTAATTCGGATAACACAATCATTTTAACAAGATTTTGTCTACAACTTTGTGCATTAAAAGAAAAAAGACCCAAACTGCTACTACTACTACCACCACCAGTACTAGAAATTTGGGTCTGTGATCCAGGCCTTCATGTCCCTGCATCCGCCGGCTTATGTAAGGTTGAACATAATTTCTTATGTCTTAACAAATGGCCGGTACCCATTTTTGACTGGGCACCATAAATCTTACTACAAAATTTGCATTTTGCCTTTTCAACTATTTTTCCATTTTCAATAACCTCAAACCTTGTAAATATTTCCCAAACTGGTGAAGTTCTATTCCTCTTGATTGGTTTACGGGAACTCTGAGGAAAGGGGGGTGGTAAATCACCTACTTCATCTTGTAATTCAATAAAATCTTCTTCTTCCCCTAAATTAACTGAAGAAGATTCTGTGGGAAATCTTCTAACCATATTTCAAAAAATAAAATTTATAAGTAACAACAGTAATAGGCTCTAATAGCCTTCTTTTGTGATAATTAATATAAGAAAGGGGAGAAAATGAGAGTTAATATAATATAATATAAACTTATATATATGGAATCTCAAATTTAAATAATATAAATACCTTTAAATCTTTGAAGGCCCCTTTAATCTTGTCTCTTGATGACTTGATCTTTGGCCTTCCAAAAACTTCTTAGAGAGATTGGAAGAGTTGAATGCTTTGAGAGAGAGCTAGAGAATGTATAAAGAGAATGAGAGAGTTGTGTAAATTGGTGAGGAATGAGAATGGGAGGGTTAGGGTATTTATAGACTTTGTAAAATGGAAAATGACACAAAATCCCCCTTATATGACCGTTTTATAGTTGCTGGGGGGGGTGTAAAATGGACTTTTTTTTTAAAAAAACGTGGATATGGACGTTGGGCGGGCCAGGCGGGTTAGCGGGCTAGCAGTTGGGTGGACTGGTGGGCCGATCCCAGCGGGCCTGGCGGGCTGGTGCCTCCAGCCCACGTGCCAGGCGGGCCCGGGCCAAACGGGCCAACGGGCCCAGCCACCTTGGCCCGTGACACAGGCCGTGCCGGGCCACGGGCCGTTGACTGGCGGGCTGGAGCGGGTCGTGCCGGCCCATTTGACATCCCTAGGCTAGAGAGGGTTGCTTTCCATGAAGGGAAAGGGGGGGACATCCCATGTGATGTTTATATAGAGCATTGGATGCTTATATAGGGCATGTGGTGCCCTATCTCATCTTCTTAGGTCCTACTTTAATTTTTAGCATTCAATAATCCCCTATGTTAGGTGATAGATGTGATGTTTATATAGGGCATGGGATGTCCTATCTCTTCTCCTTAGGTCCTACTTTGTTGCATTCAGATCCTATGTTAGGTGATAGATGCGATCTTTATATAGGGCATGGGATGCCCTATCTCTTCTCCTTACAATTTTTTTTTTTCATTATCTCATTCCTTGTTTGTGGGACCCATTTCATCCATATCCTAAAAGCAAAAGTGAATTTTAAAATAATAATTTTGAATAAAAATCACAAATGCACGATAGTGGGCCCATAAATTAAAATGCACATCATTATGCATGATCTTACTTGATTTAACTAATGATGATAGGAATTGATTTAGTTCATGGTAAAACTTTCCAAAAATATAGTTCAAAAAAAAATGGCAGGTCCCGTGATTTTATGCAATAATGATGATTTTTAGCAAATTATGCATGAATGCACTATAATAAACCCAAAATGGATAAAAACATGATTTTTTCTTAAATGAGACTCTTTTGGATTAATAAGTCCTTAAAATGGTCCAAAATGTGTATGAAAATATGCATTTGTAAGGATTTATTAGTCACAGAGAATTGCTACTTTTACCGACACAAGTAAGACCATGTTGTGAAAAACACATTGGCTCCAATAAAGATTTTCCCCAAAAGCGTGAAAGTTTTGCCAACGCGTGTTTTCCTAATGGCGATGCAATAATCTTTAACATGTTTTTTTCTTTTTGGCAAGTTTTACAATTTTGAGAGAAATTTTTATTTTTAGCAATTCTGAGAGCAATTTGTTTACTTGAAAGCAATTCCTGTGATTTCCTTCCTTCTAGAGTCTTCCAAACTTTGAGTTGTACCTAAGATAAAATACTAAAGAGTTAGATATAAATAAACTACCATAAATAGCTAATTATTCTAAATAAAATCCCTAAACAGAAAAATTAACCTAATCTAAATTGTAAATCCCTAAATTAATGCAATTTGAACGAAAATGCAATTCTAAAACTCCGAATGTAGTCCTAAGTTAAATGGACACTTTGTTGTCTAGTGCAGAAAAAATTCTAAGTGTTGGAACTGTTACACAGACCCGATTTGACAGATTTATATGACCCACTTAGATAAGTGAAAACCTAAAAATAGTGGCTGGGATTCAATCTCCTAATATGCAAGGAAAAAAAACGGAAACAAAAATGAATTAAAAATGAAAATGTTATGCTATTGAAAAGTTGGCTACTTAGCCCAATTTTGCTACTGGATGTAGAATCTGTCCTACTAACTGACTTGTTTATGGCACTAAAAGTACGATTTCCCGAAAGTTTTTTTTTCCTAAAATTTTGAGGGTTCAAAATATATATCAGACTTTATTCCATTAGAGTTTCAAGTCGAAAGGAGTCCATTTGACTGGTTTTCAAGGTGCGAACTTTTGGGCAAAAACCAGGCCAAATTTGTCAAAATAATAGTGCTTAAACTTGTCTTTTATGCACCCACTTGTAATCAGTCCAAAAATTATTTAAAAATCAGAAAACAAAACTTGAGAAATCATCAACTATGGATATCAGAAATCATAAAAACTAAATCTAATGCATGCTATGAATGCAACAAATCATGTAAGTATGCTATGATATGCACTAATAATATTAAAAGATTTTTTCTTGATTGACTCCTAGGCAACGGCGCCAAAAACTTGATTGTGATTTCAATGAACACTAATAACCGCAAGTGCATGGGTGTCTACGAATAGACAGCGGAAAGTACGGTCAAACCCACAAAGAGCGAATCAAGAAGAAAAATCTAAATGTGTCACAAGTTATTAATAATGCATAGAACTAAAGCAAATAGATAATGAGATAATCAATAATAAATCCAAGATAACCCTTTTTTCATGAATACATGTTGATTAGTCCTTTTACTTCAGATCTAGACCCAATCAAGGCATCCAAATCCGGATAATCGATCTAACTTTGAAACCAGTTTTTCTGAAATAGATAATTTTTCTATATGTAATAATTAAGAAAAATACCCAAGACCTCCTTTCCTTTATCAAAGTACTAGAATTACTGAATCATTACCTATCAAGTCTAAGCATAGACCATGAAAAATAATATATTCCCAATCATGATCTATCAAAATCAAGCATAGATAATAAAAAGCGTATTCTAGCATTGAGACTTACAATATGAAAGGCACCTACAGGTATCAAGACAAGCCTACTCAATCATTCAAGAACATAAATAACTGGATCAACATGCATTCTCATAAAGAAAAGAAAGGTTATGGACTACTTAGGGGTCGTTTGTCTTTTACGCATGAGATATGTAAATACAGTTTACACATGTAAAAGATGAATTAATATTCAAATTTTAGGTATGTAACGTTTACACATGTGTTTTTTTTATAACTTTTGTCTAATAACACTATTTTCGCATCATTTACACATGTGATTCATTTTTATATGTTTGTTTCAATGATATGTGTATATGTATTAAACGATTTTGTAAATGATACTTATTAATCATTAAATTATATTCTACTATAATGATATGAAAATGAGACAAAAAAAGGTCTGATTTATATCAAAGTTTTCATTTGCATTTTAAATCCTTAAAAAAGAACATGTCTTTCAACATGAAATATACTTTTCAAAAATAGATATTTCTATCAATGATCACCTTTTAAAAATGCATTCCAACATGTTTGGTTAAGGAAATAAGAGTTTATAATCTGATGGTTAAAAAAAATAGGATTATTATTAATATTTCTATTAATTAATACTTAGTTCAATATTATCTTTATTCATTATTTAATTTGCATAAAACTTAACCCATGCATCTCATCGGCTTTATGCCAGTATTAATCGGTTATAGAAAGTTCTTAAAATGAGTATTTTATTGCTAAGTCCAATTATATTAAAAGTATCACAAATTTATTATGGTTAGATAAAATTGCATTTATGCATTATTTTTTAATGATACCATAATGCTATATAATATATATTCTTCATTTTCTCTTACATTCATTTATACATATTTAAATTTTTTTAAAGTAATATAATACAAAATAATTTTAGAAAAATCATTAAGATATTGCAAGAAAATTTAGAAGGAGAAGAGAAGATAGAGAATCAAATTCTGAAAGAATAAACCTACAGAGTAAATAGATTTTATAAAGTTCTTTTTTTTTTATAGCAAGGCAATAAAGAGAAATAGAGAGGTTACCTTCATAAAAGGGGATGAGATGCAGGGAGTATTTTCATTTATAGGTTTCATCAGTCTTTCTTTTATTATTATTTTGTAAATGCATTGGAGGGAGGTTTCGAACCCAGAACCTCTTTAATGGAAATGTCTCTTTTATTATTATTTTTCTAAATGCGTTAAGGGGGTTGCGAACCTAAAACCTCTTTAACGGAAACTACCCCAAAACCAAACCATCCACCTGCAACGGGTATTCTTTGAAATCACATGTGCTTTGGTATTCTCTTTTCCCACCTGAACAGGTGTTCAAATCTTGGGCTGAAAATAGGCTTATTTTCACACCATTTACACATCTGATTTACACACAAGATGCGTAAATACTTGTAGACAAACATTACTGATGCTTAGATATTACGCATATTCACCATTTACATATGTAAATGAGTGTAGACAAATGACCCCTTAACTTCATCTTGTAGCCCCGATCGCTAAGTTAACGGCCATTGCACATAAGAAAAAGATGATTTTCATTGATATCATTCTTAAAAACAACTTCAGCTCCTTCCTGGAGTAATAGAACTAGAGGACCTAGATCTAGAGCAGGGAAAGAAGAAGAAGGAAGAGAAGAGAAGAGAGGAGGAAGTGGAAGTCCAAGACTAAGGGAGCATAGTTTGGACGTCCACCCCCTAGGGTCTTTTTATAGTTTTTTTCTTCCTTTTTTTTGGCTTGGAACTCTTCCCAAAATAAAACTCCATCGTAGCTTGGCTTGCACTCCAGGCAATTGTAATTTGAGTTATAATTGACTTGATCTTCTTTCTTTATCTTGAACAAAACTCCGAGCAGGAGGTCCCATAGAAGATCACTTGTTGCATGGTAGATAGGAAATGAATGGTGTGGATTGAGCAGAGGAGGAGAGAGAGAATTATTTGGACGTCCAAGGGGAATGGGCCCCATGGTTGGACTTCCATTCCTTGGGCTCTTCTTTATGTGAAAGTTTAATCCTTCTTTCCTTTTTACACTTAATCTCCTTATCCTTCTTGCTTTCTATCTTCTCTTGCTGACTCATCACAAATCTACTTGGATAGCACTTCCTAGCTCAAACTCCATCAGGACTTCTTCTAGAATATTCTTTTTCTTGATTTGAAACTCTAATATTGATAAGGTAGAGAAAAGCTTTGGCATCTTGGACACCTATAGAGAGATAAAAGGACTTGTGAACTAGCGGGACACACCTTGGGATTGCCTAGGGAAGCACGCTCAAGTAGGGATGTAAATGGGTCCCCAATTCTTTCTATTACTTGGAGGTTCCGACCCATTAAAAACCGGGTCTGGGTCCTTATTTAGGCTTAGATAAGTAAACAGGTTCAGGTCCAATTCCACCTTTGTTCGGACTCGTGGACCCGACATATTATCTCAATTTTTGAAAATCTCTCCTAAAAATCATATTTTTTAATATCATTGTCTACCTAGACCTGGACCCGGATCCAAACCCGTCCCATATATGGTTCTGGTTACGGTTCGGAAACGGTTCTGGGTCCGGATTCGGTTCCACCTTCTTCTTAACGATTCCAGTTTTGGGTCCACCATGGACTCAGACCGGAACCGACCCGTTTACAACCCTATGCCCAAGGGTGTAGTTCCCTTTATTTTCTTCTCTCTTTTTATTTTTTTTTCTTTTCTTTCTTTTTTTTCCAATGTCTCTCTTTCATGTGGGTCCTCATTGCTTTGACAAATCCTACACAATAAAATAACTAAATCACAAGTAATGAAATAATTGATGATGTAATGCATGGGCCGTACCTAATGCAAGATGAATTTATGCAATTAATGCAATCGGGCCACAGTGCTTTAGATCTGATTGGTGGGACCCAGGGGTGATGTAATATACTAATCTCATAAATCCATGCAGAATTAAGGGTTTTTAGCTAATTTTTGACTATAAGTCCACATTTATGCTCAAATGCATGAAATCATGGGATTATGATGTAATTTATCCTTATTGAGTCTACAAATGCACACGAAATGATTACTTTTTAACTCAATTTTATAGACTTATCAATGAACCATTTAGGAAAGGTTATAAACCGTTCCTAATGTTTGGAATATTTAAAAGGATAAAAAAAAATATACAAGCGGAAAACATATATGAAAATCTGTAAGAACATTAATGTATAGATCTCTGTTAATTTCATTTAAAAAAAATCACAAAACAACAGAAAGTTATGGCATTCACATTCATACAAACACAATCATAAAATGAAAATCCATATGCTGGCTTGAACTCAAATGTAAAACCTCTTATTATTTAAAACTTGATAGCACATTCTCCTCGTATAACGTTCTTTTAACAACATTCAGTTATTTCATTTTTAAAAAGGGAAGAAGGATGTCTTGAGTATCAACATTGCAGTGTCTACTTCCATGGATCTTCTTCTTTTGAAGGAGTTGTCTTGGTTTTAATATTCTTCATACTCTTCCACCTTTATCTTTGTCAACCAATGTCGCCATAACATCTCCGATTGTAAGAAAAAACTTGCCGTGGACTCTAAAAGCCTAAAAAACTTTGGTGCATGTAGCTTCTGGACCACCACTTGTCCGAGATTTAGATAGAAGTACTGTGGGAAGAAAAAACAATGGATGTGTGAGATGTTTTAAATAGCAAAAACAATATATCCCAGTCTACATAGACTAATCTTAATAGTCACTTTCCTTATTTGAAAAAAAAAAAAAAAAATACACCTAGAACTTAAGTCACCGAAGTATGTATGCTTTTGTCCGATAAAAGAATGTTTTTAGAGAGAGCTTCTATTCTCTAAACCTTTTCTTAGTGATCCCTTCGCAGTAAAGGTTAGACAACATAATGCTCAGTTGGCGCTCGATATTTGGTAAGAATGTAATAATATATATATATATATAGTTTTTTTTTTGACCTTTTGAGGCCCTAAACCTTGCCCTGGGCCTTGAGGGTAGGGTAAGGGCTAAAGCAGTGCGGGCCCTTCAAGGGCTTTAGCCCGCCAGGCTGGCAATGCATATATTGAGGGTATGATACGGACAACTGGCCCGGGCCCACCCCTACTCACGAGCGAGCTAAACCGGACTTTCTGAGTACATGCTACATAATGATAATATACGAAGCAAACGTGGATGCGGTTGTTAACTCCTGTTTTCCTCCATCTTCCTCCTGCACCTTTCTTCATATCTCATCATTGGCTGCTAGAATATGAAATATTTTTCTGCAGCTTCCTTCAAATTTCTTTCTTTATTTTTTTTTACTAAGTGGGCCAATGGGCCTGCTTTGCCACTTGACCGACTCACCCTTTTTTTTTCCTAATTATTTCTTATTTCTTTTCTTTTGATTTGAAATGGTAGGTCAATTTGTCATGAATAATGGACAGACCAATCCATTGGCCATTTAAACCAAGATGATTTCCAGGTTGACTCCAAATCTTACTTAGGTTCAGTCCTCCTCACATACAAACCTATACATGTTGTTTTGAGATCTTTGTCTGTGTGGAGCATAATCTTTTGTCGGTATATTTATTTTAGCAAATATCACATGTGGAGATGCCCATGATTAGCACTGGTTATTGTGCCAGGTTTCTAGCTATGCTCATTCGGCCACAAATTATCACAAATGATCAATTCAAACTCCATGCAAATACATGATCTGTGTCACTAACTTGTCCATTATACGGATCAAGTCACTTAAAAAACACAATTAAAAGAATTTGAAGCCCTAATATTTGATAGGCTCTCCTAAGCCCTAACCCACAAGACATCAAACTTGCGTGGAAAATGTAGGGGATCTTGGGCTTTTAAAGGCTTTTCAGTGCGGTTCACAAATAAAAAAAATAAGTAACTCTAAAAGTCCCACATCGTGTATTGTCTTTCAAAAAAAAATTTTTTTTTTTTAATAACACAGGTTCCAGTCCTTTGGGCCAGAATAATCCCTACGGGCCCAAGAGAGAAAGCCGGATAAAACTCCCCTCTAGCCCCAGTGTCGTACTGCAGCTTTGAACCCACAACCTCCGTATGCAAACCGTGATCCTAGGCTAAGTGAGCTACCTTCACGATTATGTATTGTCTCCTATCAAATTTCACTGCAAAGTCCACCATCAAATTCATTAGTTATAGTTATAAAATACAATATTAAAATTTTATTTTTGTAAATGGATTAAGAATTCAGGGTTTTACATTTATATTTGAATCTGATGTGGGCCAGATTAGTCCTCTAGTGAATAATGTGGAACCTGATCCGCAACTTCCGTGAATGTTTTTTGTGGTGGCAGACATGTTAGCGTTCTGTCCATAAATGGGCGCACTCTCACTCAGTCAAAATTGACGTGTTTTTTGACTAAGTGGGCTAATGGGCGAAGTGCGTTTATTTCTTGTGGGCCCCATTGTGTGGAATGGACTCTCTTCTTGACTCACAAGAAGACTTTGGTAGCTTTTGAGATTATACTAATTTCTTTCTCTCCATCGATCAGATCTTTCTCCTTCCTTCATCTCCCTCGTTTCATCTCATCTCTCATTTAGCAGGTACCGGAGCCATGGATTCTGCAATTTCAAAGGTGGCAGATGCAGGTTTAAGCTCCCTTTTCCAAGCTATGTTTGATACTTTGACCCCCAATTTCCTCCAAAGCCTAGGGTTTCTCTTCGTCGGCGTTGAAGGAGAGGCCCAAAAGCTCAAATCAACCCTCTCCAGAATCCAGGCCCTTCTCAACGACGCAGAAGACAGACAAATCAGAGAGGAATCAGTCCGCCTGTGGCTGAGAGAACTCAAGGATGCTGCCTACGACGCCGAGGACATCGTCGATGAAGTCGAATACCATGTCCTTCGATCCAAAATAGAAGGAGCCCAAATGCAAACAAGAAAGAGGAAGCTGACTGATCAGGTATCTGACTTATTCTCTAGCTCTGTTTCCAATCTTAACATGGGTCCTCGAATTAAGGAGATCAGAGAGAGATTAGAAGAGATTGAAAGCAGAAGCAATCACCTCCACCTCAAAGTGATGCTCAAGTCTGAAATGCTCATACCTGGAAAGAGGCATCCGACTGGCTCCATCATCATAGATGAGTCGATTGTATTCGGAAGAGAAGCTGACAGAGATAAGGTGGTTGGTTTGTTGACATCGGACGGCGACACTTCGGCTGCCAACTCGGGTATCCAGGTCGTTCCCATTTGTGGTATGGGAGGACTTGGGAAGACGACGCTTGCTCAACTGGCCTACAATGATGAACGGGTAAAGAAACATTTTGGGGTAAAAGCGTGGGTTTATGTGTCTGAAGACTTTGATTTAATGAGGCTCACAAAAGCCATTGCAGAGTCTGTTCCTGGAAGCAATCCTCATCCTTCCAACTTGGATGCAATTCAAGTTAGTATAAAGGAGGCTCTAAAAGAGAAGAGGTTTTTACTTGTGTTGGACGATGTTTGGACTGAGGATTTGGATGATTGGCACAAGTTAAGAGCACCATTGATGTTTGGGGCACGAGGAAGCAGAATTCTAGTAACCACAAGAAGCCGAAGGGTTTCATCAAACGTGGGAACAGTTCCTACTCATTTCTTGCAGGGTCTGTCAGGTGATGATTGCTGGTCTTTGTTCGAAAGGCGAGCATTTGTAGATGGGGATTCAGATGCACATCCAGACTTGGTGATGATAGGCAAGAAAATTGTAAACAAGTGCAAAGGATTGCCTTTGGCTGTGAAGACACTTGGAGGTCTCTTGCGCACTAAAGTAGATGTTGTCGAGTGGGAAGCAATCTTAAAAAGCGAGATATGGGACTTGCCAGAAGAAGAAAATTACATTTGGCCCGCTCTAAAATTGAGTTATCATCATTTGCCAGCACATTTGAAGCGGTTTTTTGCATATTGTGCTTGCGTAATTGATAAAGGTCAGTATTGGGTCGCAGGCGTTCAAATAATTCAGAAGTGCATGGCACAAGGTTTTGTTCAGCCTAAAAGTAGTACTAGTGAGCAAATGGAAGACATAGGCAGGAAATATCTTGCAGATTTGGTTTCAAGGTCTCTACTTAATTGTCAACAAACATTCATGGATTCACGTTACACAATGCATGACCTCACTCATGATCTCGCACGTTCTGTTTTAGGAGCTGATTTTTGGAAAATAGGAGATGAGAAGTCAAATGGAAATGCTGAAAAGGCTCGCTACATGTCAGATTCTCTTTTAAAATCATGCAGCAATATTGAGGATTTCTATTGTTTGAAAAGTCTGCGCACTCTATCATTGGCATACTACGCTGGGAATATCCCAGCTGATTTGTTTATAAATTTGAGGCACTTACGCACTTTACGATTGTGTGGATGTGGCATCACTGAATTGCCAGAATCAATTGGAGATTTGTTACAACTGCGGTCTCTGAATTTGTCTAAAACGGACATTAAAAGGTTACCGAAGTCAACAACCAGACTCTACAATCTACAAACCTTGATATTGGATTATTGCAGGAATTTTGTAGAGCTACCCAGTGACTTGAGCAACCTTGTCAACCTAAGACATCTGCGTCTTTATTCATCCTTAGTTTCTATCCCGCCAAGAATTGGGACATTAAAAGGCCTCCAAACGTTGAGACATTTTAATGTGGGAAAGGAGATTGGACGTGGAATAAACGAGTTGAAGGACTTGATACATCTAAGAGGATGTCTTCGAATCTCAAAGCTTGAGAATGTGGTCACTGTGGAGGAGGCCAAAGAGGCACAGTTGAAAAATAAGCCAAAAATTGACTGGTTGGAGTTGCATTGGAAATGTGACGATGTGGAATCGTGGCAAGAAGGCGTTGAGGAGGAGGTACTCAATGCCCTCCAACCTCACACCAACCTCAAAGTGCTTGAGATAGAAGGCTACTGTGGTGTCGGATTTCCAACATGGTTGGGGGACTCGAGCTTCTCCAACCTGACTGAAGTCTGTCTGAGTAAATGCAGATGTTGTCTCCTCCCACCTTTTGGCCGACTCCCTTCTCTCAAGTGTCTATTTCTTTCATATCTTTATGAACTAAAAAAAGTTGGTCGTGAGTTTTATGGGGATGGCACTATGACAGGTTTTCCACCATTGGAAAATTTATCTTTTAGTTCTATGCCTGATCTGGAAGAATTGCCAGGCCTAGAAAGTGATATTAGGCCTATTCGTGAAATTCATTTCAGGAATTGCACCAAGCTGAGCTTGAGCTCATTGCGGTATCTTACCTCTCTTTCTTCTTTAACAATTAGCTCTTGTTCAAATATAACATCGCTAGGGAATGGATTGCAACATCTCACCTCTCTACAGTCTTTGCAAATTGATGATGTGGATTTGCCCGCTACTCTTGATGATGGGCTCGGAAACTCAAATTACAGCGATCCGACCTGCTTGCCAAAAGGGCTGAAAAATCTGGGACTTTACAATTGTCCTAAAATTCCTTCCTTGCCTGAGGAGCTACTAACCACCCTTCGGTCTCTATATATTGTGAAATGTCCTTTGTTGGTGGAAAAGTATCTGGTCTTAGCAGAAGGAGGCAACGGGTATCGGTGTAAGATATCAGGCATCCCTAACATAGTAATTAATGGCGTCTCTTATTCCCCCTCCCCCGATCTCTCTCCCTCTCCCTCTCAATCTACTGGCATCTGCAGCGATCATCACCAGCAGCTACGATAACCACCAGAAGCAACCTCTTCCTCTCCTCTCCTCTCCTTTTCACAGCCGCAAGCAGAGTCATTGGTACGAATACCTTCCTTTCTCTCTCTCTCAGTGTTTGTGCATTTACCTGGTATTTGTGAAAACCCATTTCTATTGTTGAATCGATTGGAACCCATTTCTACTTGCGAAAACCCATTTGTGAAACCCTGTGGGAAGTTCCTCAATTCTCTATACTTAATCAAGCATGCTTTCATATGATTTCTAGATTGGGATTTGTTAGCGTGTTTATATATTTATTTATTTATTTATTTATTTTTTGTGGTCAAGATGGAATTGAAAGATTGCATTTTAGTGTTGATGCTGACACTGAATTGAGGATGAGGTTTAGGGAAAAAAGTAAAATAAAAAGCTTGTTGGAACTTATATATTTTCTGATTGTCATGTCATCCCAAACCAGATTGATGTCTACGCTTCCAAAAGTGCTAAAAATTTATTTAAGTGTGTATTTCTGTCTTCTTTTTCTTGTTCTTAGCTTGGATTTGTTTGCAACTGTGGGCATGCAGTGAATCCCCCAATACGAAAATGATTATAAATGTTTCTAAATGTAGTGGGGTTTCCTCTACATGTTTTAAACCAAAATAATGAGCCAGATATAACAATGGAGCTGTCTCCTTGATTGCTTCCAGACCAGAGCCAGGAAAACTTCCTTGGGAGGGCCACCATGTAAAAAAGGGAAATTTTGGGGTGGGGTTTTTTTTTTTTTTTTTTGGGGGGGGGTGGGGGGGTGGGCGGGCACGATTTCTTTGTTGGGAGGTTAGGTTGCTGTAGGGTAGGTCTTTGTAAGGCAACTGGCTGTAAGTCTTCAAAGCTTGTAAAACTGTTAAGAGATGTTGTTAGAAAATAACTTTAATGATTGCATTTGTGTATGTGGAGGAGAAAAATGGTTAGTAAGACGATGCCTACTTGCCGAAATATATATATATATATATATATATATTTACTGAGTTGAAGATTTTCACAAAATCTACTATAGGTTCACTCACACCAACTCAAACACGACTAATATGAATTTAGGACCCAAGTATTGTTTATCTAAAATCATACAACCTGTCCTTGATACAAGATCTATATGACAAGGAAGGGTTTGGTAATCTGTCTATGCATTTATTTTAGTTGCTAATGAAAATACATCAAAATTTAACATTTCCTAATATTCTGGTTTTTTCAATATTTTTTTGCCTCAAATAAAATTCACTCAGATATCCATGCTTATTGCAAGTGCCTCCTTTTTGTTCTTTAATCACATTATTTTGAATCTAATGGTGGAGTCCCTCTCGCTTAGGCTTTTGGTTTGCCCAATCTGACCACAATGCCAATTGGAGGTTACATTTCTTTTTATATTTTCTTGTAGGATTAGTAGTTGAGAAGTTCGAATGGGGAAATGATGACATCATGGGCCTGAATTATACAAAGATACCCTACTGGATTTGACCTCGTTCTCAGTGCTGGTATTTAACTATTTATATTCTACAACTCTTTTTTTCCCTCAGTTTTGAACTCTTCTTATTCATTGATTAATTCTATACTCTATACTGCAATTTTTTTGTGTTTTAACTCCTTGACAACATATGAGCATTCCTCCACTTTTTTATACAGTAGAATTGCTTCTCCATCTTAGAGGAGGCCAGTGCAAATTCATACTGGCCCATATACCTCAAGTTAAAATGTGAGTATTAACCTATCCATGGAATATGAAGTTTTGAAATACGATTGCTTTGTACTAATCTAACTTGTGTGCCTTGAATGAGGTATAATGTCCTGCACCATGGATGATGCCCCGAAAATCTCCTTGATTGGAAAATCTCCAGTTTCTGGCCCATTTCTGAACCATTTTTGTATCCTTTTAGCCCTCAGTTTGTGAGTCGCCAATCTTAAAGTTAAGATCTAATATTGGATACGTAATGAAACATCTATAGCATGCAGTGGGCTCCATCATATTTCCTTTCTTTTATGGAACCATAGCTCCAAATGTGTGTAACCACCCTACCCAACACTGGAATAGCAATTGTGAAACACATCCCACACATGCCCATGCCATGTCTTTGTGACAACATGAAATGGAGTTACAAATTCTTGAGAGGTGTTTATTTATTATGTCCGTAACCCCTTAATAGGGTCTCTCTGGATGCCTTTCAAATTGCAAGCGGACCCAATATTTTAGCAGGATGGATGTTTTTCCATTCTTCTGTGTTGTTTTAGGTCATGTGGGAAATGATAACCAGATTACATTGGTTTCCTTTTTTTCAAATTCTTTGCTTGAGTCATTATGTGTGACCTGTAGTGTTACCTGCTTTGATTTAGGCAGAATGGCATCATACACACCATAGTTTGTGTATCTGCACATCCAGATGCATTTTATTTTTTAGTGATGTCTGCTTTGCCATCACCAGAAAATACATAACTGGGGTGGGGAGACGTGTATGAACTAATCTGGTGCAATTGAGCTGATACTATTGTCAATTTTGAATTGATTGGACAAGTCAAGAAGTTCACATTCTTGACTTGTGAACTTTGACGTGTATGAACTAATATCTGGTGCAATTGAGCTAATGTTATTATTTTTTCTAGATGATACTAGTAGTTGTACGTTATGCAAAAGCATTCTGACTAATTGGAGCCTGGGGTACAGTCAAAAGCCCAATTGTTTTTTTTTCCCCAAGAACTTAGTAAACTAAATGAAAACTCAGTAACTTAGTTGAAATTATCTTAAAGGAAGATGGTCATTCTTGTCTTTTTGTATGACCAAGCAAACAGATGCAATCTCAATTTGCATATATGTATATATACTATATCTAAGTGTTAACACTTAATAATTATATCAAGAGCTTGGATCTCTATGCTAATGCACAAATTATTTGCACTTGGCACAGGATGGAAGCAATGGCTGTTGATGAAGCTATCTGGCATGGAATGAAGATCAGTGAAGTAGACGGGATGCGGTCATTGGTCAGAAATCTCAAAATTGTCATTTATGAGATCAAATTTTAACCAATGCTTGGATTATACATACCTTTTATTTTTGTTTGGATCAAGCTAGGTGTTTATGTTGCCCATATACTGTAGGGACCCGTGGACATGGCAGATCGCACACATTTTTTCTTTTCATAATGGACGGTGTCCCAGCCCTACGGGCCCAAGGAAAGCCGGGTAAATCTCCTTGTGGCCCTAGTGTGGTAGCGCAATTTCGAAGCTTCAACCTCCACGAGCAAACCATGGTCCTAGGCCAACTCAGCTTCCCTTTGGGGTTCTCTCAAACATCTTCAGCAAGCACCTTTACCAGTACAGTAGCAACAAGTAATGCTTCTCTTTGTTTCCTTGCCTCCAACTCTGATGTAGATGGATATCGAGCCACATGTGTAGGGCCCAAGTAAATTAAGGATTTTTAATTCAGTAATTATATGTTAGTTTCTAATTAAATCAGTAATTATATGTTAGTTCCTAATTTTATTTTTAGTAGGATTACGTTTCCAATATTATTCAGTTTCTTAGTTTAATTAGTTTTCTTAGCCACCAGATTTTCTTTCTTATTTATATGCATTGTAAGAAGAGAAGTTCTTAGAGAGAGTTGATTAATGAAAAATTGGGATTTCTCATTGAGGTGCATCCCCGTTTATCGTCTCTACGGAGACTTATTGTGTCTTTGAATATGTACTTCAGCACCCATTGTGCTTTATGCACTTTCCACGCAAGTCTTTACCCCTAGGGCGTGCATCAAACTCCATCTTAATATGGTCGTGATCAAGATTCCAAGACTCATAATCATCTTAGAGGGTACTTTCACAATCTTTGTTGTTTTTAATTTTTTACCCTCGAACATTCTAAACAAAGCGAATAAGGGATTTTTATGGATTCGTTTCTCTTAAAACTTGATTTTTGCACGCTAATGACCAGAGACATAAAAATGTCTCGAGTGCCCATTTGGTACTTTACTAGATTAGTAAAAATCAAATAAAGCATTTATTTTTGAGACAATGGATAACATAATAGCACTTTTACTCAAAATTCCCTCCATCCTTTTCAAAAAAATAAAAATAAAAAAGGAAGCCTCATTTCTCCATTATTAAAAGACAAAAAAGCTCCACTGTTCTATACAAAAAGTCAAAAAAAATTTATACTAAACAACTAAAGACAAAATATCATCATAACCCCATTATCTTTTATTATATTTTGATTTAATGCTTTACTACACTTTATTTTACATCTAAAATGACCGAACGGCGCCAAGGTCTTATACTTGACCGGAGACGCCATCTGTCACAATCTTGAGAGAGAGAGAGAGAGAGAGAGAGAGAGAGATGTATATTCAAAGGTTATCAAAGAACTGTGTATCCATTTCTAACTTCAGATTATAGTATTGTTCTTCTGAAGCACTTCTGTGGTGGACAAGCATGTTCTTGCATGCTCGTCTGCATGTAGTGAATGTTGAGTTCTTTACTGCTCTGGGAGAGGCTGGTGGTGAGACGGATGATAAATTCAGAGAAATTGTAAAATTGAACAGTTGAGATATGGTTGATGCCGCCACGCTATACCTACTACAAGTAGGACAGTAGAACACACCTGGAAAAGGATCACCTACAATGATAGCACAGTTGTTATGTTGGTGACTAGGTGGTGGGGTGGGGCCACAAATTAGCTTCAATGAAAGTTTGTTCCTAATCATCTGATCCAAAGCTTTAAAATAGAAAAAAATTAAAATTTGAGATATGGTTTATAGTCATCATCTTAGATTGGATGAAAAGCAGAGCCAAGGCTCAATGATTCCCATCAGCTAAAGTAAGATGACATGGATGGCATTTAAATTCAAAAGAAATGACACCCTTTCTTACCTGTCTAATCAGTCTGCACAAAAGTTTCATTAAAGTCCAAACAAGAGAAGCACCTCACAGGGATCAGAAGCAAGAGAGTATTACAATAAACCACCAGTCTTCAATCTGTTGTGTTTATTTTATTTTTATTTTATTTTTTCATTTTTTATTTTTTTTATAACCCAAAGTCAAACTATGGGAGGTGGCCATTGAAGGTAGGTGTTGAACACAATACCTTGTGCTTCCTGAGGTGCAAAGTCCTTGACCTGGTTGTCTTCAATCTGCTAATGATGCAAAGGGCCCGTTTTGTTCTAAAACATGTTAGGCTATAATTTACAAACTTAGAGAGAGAAGAAATTTTGTTTTAATTGGTTGTTTATTTTTAAAACATAATTTACCATTGAATAAAACTATAGCTATTCCTGGAAAAAGGTCATGACTTCGAACCACTTGAAACTCATTTGAACCCCAATTACAATGAGAGTAACATGAAAAACAAGTACATGACAAGATTTTATCATGGTGAATTTCTATAATATTTCCCAAAAAAAAAAAAAAAAAAAAAAAACAGGAGTTAAAATAGAATATATATATATATATATATATATATACACACACACACTTAGAATGATAACTGTTTATAATCATTTTGATATTTGTACACACCAAAAGGAGCCTAAAGTTTGTACAAGCTGCAAACTAAACACAAATGCATTATAGAATAAACAATTAAAAAGAAGAATAGATCAGGATGTTTGATCATGTTAAACTATCTGATAAGGTTAATAAGTATATGTTTCTAAAAACATGGAAAGAAAAACTCTCGCCCCTTGTCACTGTTCTGTTCATGCCTAGAAAAAGAGATGATTTTCAATGGAATATCCGATAGCCTGGAAATCTTGAGTCCCCTTCCATATAAAGGTTACCGGAGAGAGGAGGGAGCAAAAATTTAAAAGCTGCCCTTATACCTCAATGCCAAATGTTCTAACCCCAGTCTCATCTTTATTGAGTTGTCACACTCTTCGCAAGATTCCGAGGCTGGTCTACATTATATCCACGCAGAACCGTCAGATGATATGCCAGCAACTGCCCAGGAAAAAAAAATCAACTGTGAATAAGGATACATAAAATTGCTGAGATAAAATTAATCAAGTTGCAGCTCAACTTCAATGTATCTATAATATACGCCACACATTTTACTTGAGAGGAACTTAAAGAAGCATCTTTCTTTTTCTCCATATGGTGAAAAAAAGGGACATCAAAACTATGTCGTTTGTTGCGACAAAAGGAGAAGAAAATGAACGTTCTATGAAAAGATTCTTCCACTACAGATTGATCTTTTTAACGTTTGAGGACAATTTGTTTCAGTTTTCAGCAATATTTTTAAGATTTGGAGGCAGACTCATCAAATATGAAGAACTTACTCCAAGAATCCCTTTACTTCATTAGTTTGAATTGATCTACAAGCACATTGTCATACACAATGACGTAGAGAATCCCTTTGAGGGTCATTCCTTTTAAAGGAAATTATCACTTTTAAATCCTATATTAAGATTCCTCAAGCAGACCCCATATTGATGGGATAAGGCCCTAATGATGACAAGAAGACACTGATCAAAATGAATCCACGGTTCTTAAAAGTCTAGAGCGCACAGATGCGTACTGCGGCTGCAGTGAGCCATATAAAGCTACTCCACCCATGAAATACCAAACACCATCGTGTACAAACACAGAAAAAGGATGCTGGTACTGAAACAACTGTGTGATTCTGTTCACAAAGGCACTCAGCTTGGTTTTGTTGGTAATGGCTACAAATCCCTAATTGCCTTCTCTGAATTTAAAGTATATCACCCAGATAGTCATTTGTACTCTCAACTATTCTATGTGGCTAAAATAAAATGGTACATACTGAAACACCGAACACAACCCAAGAGTTGACGTTTGAACTGACATTCTGACCAAGCACCCTTCCTGTCTCTCTCCACATATCACACCTACTAGACACAAAAAGGTCATGACAAATAGTATTTTAGCATAATGAGGATCCATGATATTACATGGAAGCATGGAGTTATCTGTCATCAACCTTGCATATGGTACACATGACACATTCATACAATGATCCGAATCATCCATCCGATAGGCTCTCACTCGATTGGCCACCAACTTATAACCCTTCAATTGATGTAAGCATATATAAATTTAGCTAAATGAACCTTGACCTGACAATCCTAATCATCCTATCAATGGGACTTCGATGTTGAATGTGAACATTCCAAATATTGACTTCCATAATCCATTATTAACTATCCATTTTACGGTTAGAATCATCTAATGTTTGAGGTTTTGGGCTTTGGCCATCCATGTTCCAAAATTGACTTCATGATTTGAGTCATTCAACCGCCAAATGAACGGCCCGGATCTCATCCATGTTCGCCACATGTAAGTTTAAAAGGGAGCAAGATAATAAATGAAGATGGACAAAACTATATCCATTTTAAGTGTCCCTGGAGAAAATACCTGCAACGGTACTATATTAATGACAAGCTGAAGACAATCCTCGACCTGAGGAACTTCTATTACGCGGCAGGATCCACTAGGGCACACCAATTGTGCTGCTCCTTTTGAGCACATCACTATCAAGCGACCTTTACGTGCATGAAGCTGCTGGATTACAGACTGTTGCTTGCTGTAATTAATACCAAAGCACTATGAGTACAGAAGACGCAAGGATATCAATTAAATGTATAATTCCAGATTATTAAAGCCAAGACCATAGTTACCTGAAGCAAGTATCTTGTGTGGCAATGACAATGATGGGGAGGGTTTCATCAACTAATGCCAATGGGCCGTGTTTCATTTCACCTGCAAGTATTCCCTCACTGTGCATAAGTGCCACTTCTTTCACCTTCAAAGCACCCTCTAAAGCTGTGGCATAGTTGTAACCTCTGCCAAACATCAGAAGTGACTGCTCATCCATTAACAATTTAGCAAGATCCTTCATTTCATTGTCAAGTCTCAAAGCCTCTCTAACTTTATCTGTCAAAAGAACCAAGAGTAAGAGTCGTTCAATATCTTATGTACATTTTCCATATGAGAGATCCTAATGTGAGTCACCTTCCTCTGTAGTTAAACATTATATTAACTTCATTCATGTAGCACATGGCAAGATCTGAACCATTCATTTGCATGGGCACCACAACTGATGGGGTGAGATAGCCCACAAATCAAACTGGTTGGAAAAATCTTAACACTTTGCTTGGAGGGTTTTTTTTTTTTTTTTTTCTCAATTGCTATATTAGCCTTAGTGGAACTTTGGTCAAGTTTTACTTTAACCATTGGTTCTGTTTCCTAATAAGATGGCCCGTTCTGTTTCTCATAAGATACCTGGTGGAATGGTTGTGTGTGTCTGTCAGCATCATTTCAAGCTATAGCCTATCCAAGGTAGGATCAGTTCGGATCTGTATAGATGCACTGCAGACTTATGAGGAACAAAGGTGATAAACACCATGCCATTAACCATTTCTGTATCTCTTCCATTCCACAACAGTCATGTCTGTCAGCATTATATTCTAGCTATAGCCCATCCAAGTAGGATCAGTTTGGATCTCTACAGGTGCACCATATACTTATTAGGAAAAACACCAGATTTGTCCATTTCTATTCCCCTTCCACTTTGTAGTAGCAGACCAAAGCTCTAAGAAGCCACATACTCATTCATGCAATATGAGATATTTTCTAACCCTTCTTGAAGAACACACTTGTGGATCCAACCATTAGGAAGATTCTACCATGGTTATGCCATTATCTAAAAGTCAAGCAGGTAGGACACTCCTAATGGCTGAATATTAGCTGAATCAACTTCTTTTGATCACACATTTTCACTTGCATCCAGAAGTTTGGGTCATCAAATCCCCGATTGCTGGTTGATTCGCTGGGGAAGATGTGGAACTCAAGTGTACACAAAGGCCATGACTCACATGTGCCGCAAAAAACATAGCTCAAAGGAGTTAAGCATGACAAGTTCACAGCTGTCCCTGCCTCCACAATATTTAGTTGAATTAGAACATCACTTAACTTAGTAACTAGGAAAAGTATGGTTTCATATCTTTAGTTAATTGTGAACGTATTGGATTAAATCATCTCAACAACTTGATTGAGGCTTAGATCCCGATTATAGATATATTCTTTTATTTGAAGGTATCTGAAAAGATGTAATGGGTTGGGTGAGTTTAGTTGGTTCATTAATTAAATCCAAAGAACAGGATTAATGAATTCACTTGTGTTCCTTTCTATAATTGTGACACCTAAATAGTTTGGAGTTGTACCAATACCGATTTACGTGTAATCTGGTCTTTCTATTAAATTTACATCAGTATATTCTCTCATGTGCTAGGTAACTGTTCATAACCGTTGCAGTAACCAAAAGATCAACATACAGAAGCTAATTTGCCGATAAAATGAGCATTCAATCATATCAACACAAGACTAAACTTGCACTTCGTGGTTTCTGGTTGATTTTTCCATCACATATTGGAATTCATGGGCCTGCTTATTTTGTCCGTATGTCTGAATTATCTTGTTACAATAATTTGATTAGATTGCCCCTATCAACACAAGAAGTGATAACATGATTTTGGGACTACCATCATGTTTTAGAGAGATTGCACAAGTGTTGGTAAAGGTCAATTCTATATGAGACTGCTTAATTTTCAATTTTGTTGCTTGGATACTTGTGCTGCAGTAGAAGAATGAGGTAGGCACATGCAAAAAGGGTTGTAAGGTGAATATTTAAATAAAGTTTCTTCCATGTTTACTCGCTGGATTTTTCTGACAAGTGGCTGGATTTTACAATTTTGGTGCACTGTGCGTGTGAAATCTGAAACTAGGGTTACAATCAAACCCTTTGTTTGCATCATTCTTATGCAATTGTGCTCAACTGTGCGAGTTTAAAGATGAAATTAGACTAGAAAACTGAAACTACGATGGAAAGTTTTGACAGAAACATACTCGGCAAGTCAAACAGTCCATCAATAACAGCCTCTCTCCTTGCTTGACTGGATGTTGTATCATCTCCAATGGCTAAAGCCATCATAGCCATCACAACTATCTGACTTGTGTATGCCTGTTAGATTATGGTGAGGTTAGTGTTAGATGACTAGCATAGTAGTTTGCCACAGCATGGATATCAAATCATACACAACGCAAAAATTACCTTGGTACTGGCCACACCTATCTCACACCCAGCATTTATGTGAACACCACAATGTGTACTTCTGGCTATCGCACTACCAACAGTGTTTGTTATGCCAACACATAGTGCCCCATTCTCTGTGGCATATTGTAATGCAAGCAGAGTGTCTGCAGTTTCACCAGACTGACTGACAAATACTGCTGTATCTTCTCTGTATATAGGACCCTGCCTGTCCAACAGATCACTTGCAAGCTCCATTGTCACAGGCACACCTAAATGCCAAACAGAACAAACAGTAAACCAATGTGTAAAATGCATCATTGCCTAACAGCATGTTTGGTTGGTGATCCTCGGCCTGATGGTGTGCATCATATCCTGTGACCTTTTTTGCACAACTGATTTAACCATTTATGTAACATGCCTCAAAGGCTCAAACATCTCCATGATTGGAAATCCTAGGCATCAGATATGTGGTTGAATTTAGATCAGTTCCATATTCTTCTTACTCAACCATCCACTTGCAAGGCAATGAGCGAGGAGCTAAAAATTCTCTAGCGGCAAGTTTTCTGTATCAAGGCCCGTACGAGTAATTAACTATTAGGAATCCAGGACCTTCAGGAATACCTAGACTAATAAGGAGTTACAAAGTAGAGATTCTTCTAGCTTTCTCAGGCTCAGCAGGATTAGGAGATTCTGTTAGAACATGAATCCTCACATTAACAGAAGGTATGAATATTTTTTTAATGATAAGGTTTAAAAATTATAAACCATATCTTTTGGAACACATGGCTGTTTAATGTGTTTTCAGAATGTAATCACATGGGCTAAAGAAAAACAAAATGACTTTGAGATTTGTTTCCCTAGGATTTCATTAAATTTACATCAGAAGCAAGGGAGATAATACTTTCCCATCTTCTCATTCCTGAATCCTAGATAACCCAAAATGGAAGAGAATCATCTAGCCAAAGTTGGACCATTTAGGGAAAACTTATATGTTCCACAGCCTTGATGTAACTCTAACAGGCACTCTCTCTTTTGGCTTCATCTAGTTGTATCCCGTTTGTATTGCATTTACACTCTTCGTAATCATAAACATATATATATATATATATATATATGAAAAATAAAAAGTAAAGCAAGGATAAGCGCACTCAAAATGGTAACAACCAGAAAGCTCTTCCAGAAATGGTCTCGCAGCTAGAGCTGCATTGTAGCTTGTACCACAACCAATAAAAACAATGCGCCTGCTTCGCCTAATTGTCCTCAGGTGATCCTTAAGCCCACCCAAAAGAACACTCTTAGCTTTGGAAGAATCTCCACATATAAGTCTCCCCCTCATTGTTGTTCTTAGAGACTCTGGTTGTTCATGGATTTCTTTTTGCATAAAGTGTTCATAATTTCCTTTCTTTATTTGCTCCACTTCCATCTCAAGATCAGACAATGCACGTTGCACCGATGAAAGTCTAGGAAGATCTCCACAATTTTTTGCCTTGTCATAGTCAAACTTGAGTATCGATATGCTTCCATCCTGAAATACAATATCAACAATAAGCATGTTTTTTATCTTCATAGATTCAGATAGTTGCAAAAGAAATACCAAAGATAGCATGAAATTTGAATATGAACAGTACACTTATCCTCAATTCATGCTCAGGGGATTAATATAAGTTGTGGAACACACAAACTACTGCAGCTCTCCAGATTAATAATGTTAATAAGTGCCCATTTACCCGAATATCAACAAAGAAACTACTCAAAAAATCAACAATGAGCAATATTTGGGGCACAAATGACCATTTAACCCAGATTAGGGTCCAGTTGGGCCATAACTGACTGGTTTTAAAAGGTTTTTATGACCTTAGACTTAGGTCCAATGTTTTAGAACAAAACAATAAGCCCAGAGGTCACAATGGGCCTGAGTACCAACCGTCCAAAGGACCCGACTGGAAAATAGGTAATGGCCTTGACTTGGGCCCAAATGACAATTGGTATGGTTCATGGATGGAAACATTTCTTAATCGGTAACAGAAAATTATATTAAGGATAGGAAAGAAGAGTACAATGTGAAAGCCAAATGGCCCAAATCCCCTACCCAAAATAGGAATACAAAAAACAGGTATAAAAGGATTATGCTGACACCAAAATTCAAAGAAAAACAACAATACAACACTAAAAGACAGCAACCAAATCTGAAGATCTATCCACCCCTTGTTTGGCCAGAGCTTGCAAAACCATTTTATGAACGCCGCACACGCTGAAAACTCACTCTAAGGGAAGAGGAGAAGAATCTAATCTCATTAAAGTAAAATTGAAACCTTCATGGGAAGTTGGCCGCCAACATCCAAGAAATAGCATTCAAAGAATCATTTTCAACAATTAATGACTCTCGAAACGAAGAAGAGTAGATACGACAACTTCCAAAATTGCTACCACCTTCACTTCATTAGACTCCATCTAGCCCACATGCTAAGAGAACAAAGCAAACGCAGCACCATTGCTATTGCGAAGCACCCCTCCAACCCCCGCCAGCCCTGGTTTCCCCTTAGCCGCCCAATCAACATTAAACTTCAAATCCCCAAAGGAAGGGGACCAAGACACAATGATGCTATCATTCCATACATGCAATGAAGAGAAGTCTCCCAATTATGGAAAATGCCATCAACCCTGAGACTATCAAACTCTCCATACATGACACCCATTTGGCTATCCAAACTCCAAAGCAACACCAAATGCACAACATCTTCGACTAGCATCAATGCCCCTAAAGACGCTATCATTCCTCTCATTCCAAATGGACCATAGAATGGCAAACGGAATGAGCTTCCAGATAAGTGCCCCGTAACCAAAGAACGGAGACATCCCCCAAGCCTCACTCGTCATGAATAATGAAGCTGAAGAGCACCTACGAACACCACCTAAGGAAAATCACCATAACAAAGAGAAAAATACACAATGAAGGAACAGGTGATGAACCGTCTCCATTTCTCTACCATAAAGCAAGCAACAGTTGGAGATGTCCTCTGAAAGCAAACCTCTCCTTCTAAGATTATTTGTAGTAGAGACCTTTCCAGAAGGCAAAATCTGCAAGCCAACTAAGGACTTCCACTCTAGGGGGAACCGAACCCAACCAAGCTAGGGAGACCAATGATTGGGCTCCCAGCACAGCCTCCAATTCCCTCAAGAAAGATTTCAAAGAGAACACTCCAGAGGGACGTGGTTTCCAAATATGCCTATCTGCTTCACGCCTACACAAGAAGACATTAGAAAGAAGACTCAACAATGATCCAAGCTTTGACTCCTCAAATTGACGCAATGAGCGCTTGAAAAGCTCCACCTAAGACACAAACCCCCTATCCCTGACACGACAAGTTTTAACCCAATACAATTTGTTGACAATAATTCTAAAAGGCTAGGAGACAAGGAAGATAAAGGACCCACATCCAACCAACCGTCCACCTAAAAAAGGACTCGACTACCATCCCCAACACAAAAACCCACCCTTGATGGAACACCTCTCCCCCCATAAAATACACATCTCCAAACCTTAAAATGTCACCCCATAAGCCTGACACCCTATACCTAGGGACTCTAGTAGGAGACCAACCCCCCTCCATCCGACCATATGTTGCCACAATGACTCTTCTCCACAAAGCTTCCCTCTTTCCCAAATCTTCACCACCACATAGCTAACATAGACCAATTTTTGAATTCCAAGCTGCCTAAACCCAAACCCCTTGCCACCTTGGGTTTGATAACCTTATCCCACTTCATCAGATGTAATTTCTTCCTGTCACGACTTCCTTCCCATAAAAAAAAAAAAAAAAAATCCCTTCTCAAATGATCCAACCTTTCTTCCAACTCTCAGGCTTATGGAGATGGATTGTTCCGATGAAGGATGTGTTCATGGCAAATCATGTCAATTACCATGTGGTCCAACGAGAAGATACTTTTCTATCTTAATAATTGGGTGGGAGATAGACCTTCTGCACTTTTGTTTCCTGATTTGTTTAGTTGTGCTAGGGATTCTCGAGTGAAGGTTAGCTCATTTATGGAGAGACTTGGTAATCAAGTGGTGCCCCATCTTCAGGAGGAACTTGTTAGAATCTGAAGAGGTGCAACTTTTTTCGCTCTTGGATCTTCATAACAGATTGATAATACCGGAGGATGAGGAGTATAGGTTCTTAATGGCTTCCAAGGACGGTGCTTTCTCTGTAGCTTCCTTCTTCTCGACTTTGAGTTCAGGTGTTAAAAGTCCGCCTATTAACCTGTGGAAACTTAAAACCCCTCCAAGGATCATTGCCTTCAATTGGCTTGCTCTTGGTGGAGGCATTCTTACCATAGACAATCTTCTCCTCCAAAAATTGATCATTGTGAATGTATGTCCAATGTGTTGGGCAGATGAGGAAACGGTTGACCTCCTTCTCTTAAATTATAGGGTGGCATTGGCATAACAGTTGTGGAAAGCAGTTCTAGTACGTTCGAGGGAACACTCCTCAAACTCTCTTTGGCTTATTTGAGGCCTGGAAATTGGCTATTAACTCAAGCAAGGGTAGGGGATGTGGAGGTAGTCATTCTTCGGAGGGAAAGAAGTCCTAGGTGCTTTGAAGGTGAGTAGTCTTCAGCGAAGGCCTTGAGTGATAGGTTGAAGTTCAACACTGCATCTTGTATGTCTATTCTTCCTCAATTCTGTGGCATTCCCACAGAGATGATCATGCAGAATTGAAGCGAGGTGGCTTCATCATAGGAGGGGCATAACGGTTTGAGTGTTTCACTACCAGAATGCTTTTTTCCAGGGATGTTTTTCTAGGCTCTTCTTATGTATTTGACTTCTATGTGACTTTTTGGGTTTGTGTTCATTTTTTTGGTGGAAATTTGTGGTAGGTTAGCTTGCCAGTATACTTCTCCTATACCGGCAAGTCTCAATTAATAAAAGTCACTATTCAAAAAGAAAAAAGAAGTGAAGTTTCTGGATGTCTACATATTTGGATGTAGATTTGACAGCAGTTAAAAAAAGTTCAAGACACTCTGCATAATGAACCTATAGACATGAATAGCTGATAGATTATCATATTGAACCAACTTCATAAGCTACAAAGAAAACTAAGCATCGTAAAAAGAAAAGAAAAATAAGCTGGAGGTATAAGAAAATATGGAATGTCACAAACAGAAAAGAGAAAGCACCTTAAGATGCACCACTTCATCATCTTCAATGACCAAGACTCTTTTTGTGTGTTCTACAAGAGCATTAGCATCACTGGAGAAGAACAGCTCTTTGGGCTGTCCATTCATCATGGGGAATTTAAGATCATGAAATGACATTTCGCTGTTTGTATCTTTAGTTAATTCCTGTAATAGCAGTTTCCTTGTTTAAACCAAAATCAGCTGAAAGAAATTCAAAATTATACAACAAATATTGTTGAAAAAACCAACATATCTTGCATCTTCCAAAATCACTTAACATAGTACATAAGCACAGGTATAATTTGGAAATAGATACTATCTTATTTTCCAGTAGGCAGAGGCCAATAAAACAATTAGTGAACTTGGCAGAGATGTTTTCCACAATGAACTCAATACCTCTGGAAAACAATAGTTTCAGTAATAATCAATGGCTGCTCAAAAAATGAAGTGAATGGTCTTCACTTTTACAGGTGAAAATTGGACGATTTAGAAAAAGATGGTCATATACAAGTAATTTGAGCTAACTGATGCATGACACCACAAAAAACAAATGCTTAAATGACCGTAATCATAATCAAAGGATAGATTCAATGTTCCTTTTGGATTATTATTCATAAAGAAAATAACAAAGGAAGACCATTTTTCTATAAAAATAGAGAAAATAAAAAAAATTCAAAGTGTAAAATTCACAAGGAATTAAAAGAAAAAAGGTACAACACCTGAATAGACACCCACATAAAATATCATTTCTAAAATTTAATATGTATTAAAACACTGCACCCTTAAATTTCTGATCATCTGGCTGTAGAAAGGGGGGAAACTGGAAAAGTATAGCAGAGACTGCAACCTACCTTGACACCAAGGAGCAACGGACTGCCACGTTTGCATGCAACCAACTCATTTGGATAATGTGGGCTTTTGAATATAAGTGCATATGCTCCTTCAAGATGCCTCATAACTTCTATGACAACTTGACTAAAGGTGACAGTCTGTTCACCTACAACACAAACATTTTAAAGGCCATCCACCATATAAAAAACAATAAATCCAATCTTACATTTATATTTGTGAGTTAACAACTGACATGATCACCTTCTCCTGCCTTTGCCTCATCAAAAACAAATTTTGCGAGTTTAGGAATCACTTCCGTGTCAGTATCTGATTCAAAGTTGAATCCATGTCGGATTAGCGTCTCCTTCAAAACCTGATGGTAAACAAAACAACCAAGATGTCAGCAAAACTGCCACATTTGTCACTATATCAACTCTCAACCCATTGCTGGAAAGTGGAAACAAGAAAAAGACTCCATGGGAAAGCTAAATAAATTAACCAAAGTTTACTCTAAGGTTTCAGTTGAAAAGGGAGAACATGAAGCATGAGTATTAGCTAATCAGATTACAAAACATGCCAATGTTCTGCAGGCAGACCAAGAAAACAAGAAAAAAAAAAAAAAAAAAAAAAAAGATACCAAGAAGAGAACTAAGCAATTATGATACCTCATAGTTAGTAATAATGCCGTTGTGAACTACTAAGAACTCATTTCCAGCACCAGATGATTGTGGGTGGCTATTTCTTGGAGAAGGCACTCCATGAGTCGCCCAGCGTGTATGGGCAATGCCAGCATGAACAGAAAAGGAAGCCTCCAAATTCAAATCTGTTGAGTCTGCCTCTGTTAAGCACCAAAATCACACCTTAATTCAAGAAAATAAAACAAAAATGAACAAGATACATTTTTAGCAAAAATACATAGCGCGAAAGACAATGTTAGATTGCGCTATAATTAGCTTCTCTGGGAATTAAACAGAAAATATCTTTTTATACAAGACTCAAGAGAAAAACTAAAACAAAAATACAATATGTCACAGTGTGTTATGGGTCTGAATTCATAAACCTTTAAGGGGCGGTTTGGGGAAAGCACCCAGAAATCACCTGATCATACTAACATTCATCATGATTGGTTCTTGGTTATCTATAGTTTTTTTTTTTTTTTTCTTTCTTTCTTTTTTTTGTCACATACATAACAGCATGTTCATGCATCAACATTAGGCATTTATGAGCTAATCCTATGTTAATGTTTACGTGGAATTTCTATCGACAAAAATCTACGAATTTGAGGATTATAAAGCCCAAGTGAGGGGTCGGAATTGTTTTGTTTTTTCCAGGGAAAATGTATGCTTTCCTCTTCCTCCCTCCATCACTGACCAAAAAAAAAAATTGGAGATTCCATGCACAGTAGTCAATTTTGGTTCAATTCTGCCGAACTGCCTGAAAGTTCCGGTTCTGTCAGGTGACAACACTGACAACCGAAAAACAGTCTGAAGAATTTCAGTCCAGGTTTTGGACCTTCATGGACAAAAACACAACCCCAGAAAACGCAATTCTTCAAATTCCATACCAAAATCAAACCCATACCGACAAAGATAAAAATCAATTTCCCTCCAAACACATACAGCAGAAACCAAAATGAAGAGAAAGACTGGTTTTTTTATCATTATTATACCTTGATAGACGGATCGAACGAGCGATTCGATCTTCCCTTCCTGTCGGAAAACGAGAGGAGGACGAGATCCATGCGTCGAACCAGTCTCGACCGGACCATCATCGGAGTCGATGGAGATGCCAGAGGAGTCGTAGCCTCTGTACTCCAAACGTCTCAAACCATTGAAGAGAAGTTCGAGGATGAATCTTCTCTCTCGTGGGACATTGTAATTCAAATACGCGAAGATTCCACACATCTTTTCTCAACTCTCACGTCTTCCCCTTCTTCTCTCTCTTTATTCTTCTTCTTGTTCTTCTTCTAGTGAATAAGGAGAGAACAGATTGAAGATGAAGGAATAGAAGCGAAAGAAGGAAGGAGGAGAGACGAGCAAGGCGGGTAGTATTTGCCAGCCTTCTCTCCCCCTTCTTTTCCTACTTGGGATGGTTTCCATTTTTGAAAAAATTTCGGGGATGTATCCGTCGCCCATCTTACTGGGCCCCTTGAATCAACGGTGGAGATCTCTAATTAATTCAACTAGTGGGACTTGGGACCAGAGGGAAGTTAAATCTAGACTAATGCTGCCATGCATCGCACGAGTGAGAGGAGTGGAGCTAGAATTCTGTAACAATTAGATAAACTTTTCATTATCATCATCAAAGTTTTCTCCATAAGTATATTAGAGTCAGCTGTGTGATTTTTATTTATTTATTTATTTTTATTAGAGTTGCACTTCTTCAAATCTATTTTTATTATTAATGTTAAATAAAAAATGACAATAAATAGGTTGAAACCCAGCATAAATAAATAATTATTGCAAACCCAGCATTTATTGTGAGATATATAATATTATATTATACTATATTATTTATAATATATGTATATATACAAATATGGAACCATTCATGTGCATCCATCCCTCACTATGTTATGGTAAGGGACAACATAATAGGGTTGGCTTTATAACATATCCGAATCATCCACACACATGGAACCCCCTTAAGTATACTAGACCCATTGAATTTTCACCAATCCGAATGGATCGGACCGTTGGGTCGAGGGTCAAGGCTTTTTTACTCTAATATAAAGTCTGGGTCAGAGGCATGGGATTGATCCCAAATTTGATATATAGTCTTATCCAAGATGTCTCTTCCCATCCCCCACAAGTCTCATGGTCAATGGGTCCCATCAAGTTTGTCCCTCACCATATGGGAGATGTTCTTATGAGAAATGCTCTCACCTTACTACTACCAACAATGCCCCGGGCTAAAATAAGACATTACATTTTGAATTTATGAGATATCAAAATTAATTATAAACATATAAGAATATATTCATGCATATTTATATAAAAACATTCAACACATCTTCAATCACAAATACAAGTGGTCAACATTAACAATAAACTATTACAAAAATAATGCTAAAAAATCCATTCAGCAACAACATAAAAATAATAATAATAGTAATAATTAATAAAGAAGATATAGAAAAAAGAATTTTGTTAATATATATAATATTAGTAATAAGAAATACATTCAAGGTTTTTGTTACCCATTGATAATTTTAAAGCCCAATAAAACAAAGACACTCCATTTGGACTTGTTTGTGCAACAAGAGGATTCTAGTTTATGCAGATTTTTATTTCCTCATGAGAATGGAATTTTGTATTTTTGTAGAAAATCAAAGTCCTCTCTATTGAGGAAAAATGATTTATTTTTTTCTTCTATGCAAGGAAAAATACATCACACCAAACAACATCATATTGTTAACAAAGAAAATCATAATAATGTGCAATCGTCTCGTTGCACAAATGCACCATTTTTTATTTTCACATAGGCCAATAGTCATTTCAATCCCTCCGCACAAATTTCTTCTTTACCCCTTTGAAGTAGCACCAATACCATTTTAGAACTAATCAAACCGTTTTTTACCTCTAGGTTTTTTTAAAAATATATAAACATCTTAACTTTAAAAGCTATAAATTATGAGACTTTAAAACCACAGGTTAGTGTTATTTGATCCCAATAATAATTGGCCCACCTTTGATCAATGTATATATCTCTTAATTATGATTCCATGTGGGCCTATGAAAGTGTAATTTATGGTGGGCCATACCTAAGGTCATATGTCCATATAATCAAATCAGAAAAGGATGCCTATAAGATTCAACAAAAAAAAAAAAAAAAAAAAAAACCCTCCAACTCAAAACATTTTTATCACAACATCATCCATGAGGTGGTCTACCAGAAGGTCGGTTCTAATTTTCGTTCACATGTAACAATCTTTGAATAGAGTATAGCTCTATTTGGAAACTAAAATAAAATGATATTTTTAATGAAAGATTTATTAGTGTGAATTGTTAAAGATGGGCCCCAAATATTAAAATAAAAAAAATGACAATCTTGAGAAGATGGAAGATAGATGGTGTTGAGAGAAAGATAGCAAAATAGAGAGATTTTAGGGGATATTGATTAAGAGACTTTAGAAGATAAAGGGTATAGATAAAGAGATTTTTTTTTTTTTTAGAAAAAATCGTGGCATGTGATGACATGGCACCTTAAAACACTCTATGTTTTTTCTCCATATTTATTTGAAAAGAGAATAATTGAGTCGCTGAGGTGGCACCCCTCACAGCCCACCTCCCCCTTAGCTTTAATATATACTAGCGCGTAAGGGCCCGCGCCCAACGCAGGCCTTTAATCGATGGGAGTAAAACCAATTTAAAGTGAAAGTAGACACCAAGTAAATAAACAAAATACATTTAATACAATTATAAAGTAAACTAAAGAACAATCACCATCTTTTGGTTCGAAAGGCTTCTCCTCCTCTGGCATTGGGTTCCATTTACCATACATGAATGTTATAAAGAATTTTTTTTAAAGATTTAGTAAATAGAATGTGTTTAAAAAAAAGTATAAGAAAGAAATACGATACGAAAGGCCAATGTATTCAAATAAAACAGGAATAATGTTTATAATTCTCCATCATTCAATTCATAATATTTATTGTGTCCATCAATTCCTTTAATCAGTGTAGTTGTTTCACCCTATCCACTTGTCTCATCTCCTGAACTTGTTTGTGCACATTGACTTGTCCAGGCACCTATTATTTCATCAGCAATTGTACTTGTATCAGCACCTGTGCATGTCTCAGCATGTGCTCTTGTCTCAGCAATATGACTTCTATTTGGTATTGCTTCTAAAGTATTTGGTCCGATTTCTTCACTTGTACCAATTTTTTGCTTGTTTGATGCTGCACGTTCAATTTCTACATGAATTAGGAGATGTTAATGGTATTTCATAGAACAATACTGAAGATATCTTAATAAAATTTGCATTTTTCAATTTCTGCCAACAAAAATGTTGATTCCTTTTTGTAATTGATGGAACGCGCTCCGAATGCCGTGGGTGCTACCGAGGTCGGCGGACGTGGGAGTCCGTCGGGTCCGGCCCTTTCGCGCCCGGGGGGCATTAAGCGTGCATCAACATTTCTTTTGTGTGGGTGTGCCAGATTTTCTATTTTACTTGGAATTGCAAGTGGTAATCCGGAGATCAACCTTCGCAAGTAAAAAGGAAATCAACTTTTTTCAAGTTTTCCATTGCACAAATATTTAAGAAAAGAGACATTTTCTTGGTTTGCCGTGAAAGGCGATTTTGTTTGGCATTTATAGCCGGTTTTGGCGTTTATAGCCGATTTACAATTCTCATCAATAATGAAAGACAAGAGTTGTGATTTTTGTCTCTTTTAGAAAAATACAAACTACAATGAAAAGCAAGAAAAGGAGGATCTAACTTCTCAGGAGATTGTGGGGGACTCGTTCAGATTGACGGTCGCAAGCCATGTATGGGCTTCGCCATCATCCATGCAGATGAGAACAGAGGATGCTCTTGATTCACTTGGCTTGGCTATAACCTCAGATTTTTAGAGGATAAAGACCAAGAGAAGGTCCTATGTCCAATAAAAAGCTAAGTAGACGGGCTGAAAAGCCACGTCTAAGCCATTGGAGGCAGCGGGAGAAGGCAAGGACCTTGGGGGGGGTGCCCCCCCAAGGGACTTTTGTCACCTTGTAGTGGTGGCCGGTGCAGAACTTCAGTAGAGTTTTTTTCTCTTTTTCTTTCTCTGGATTCTTTCCGCTCTCTTCCGATCCGATCTCTTTTTTTTCTGATTCCGATTTCAATGGAATGCTCTCCTATTTATAGGCTTTTGGTAGCCATTTAGGAGAGTTTATGAGCTTTAATTGCTTTAATGAGAGGAGTTACAAGATTTATTTCTTGATTTTGTAACTCCTTTTTCCTTGAATCTGATTGGCCGATGGAGATTGAGGGCATTTAATCGTCATGATGGGAGGAGTTTCAAGGTTTAAGTGCCATGAATCTCTTGATTTGTAACTCCCGAATGCTTGCTTCTGATTGGGCCGTCCAAAGAAATGAATTAATGACTGCAATAAAGCTAGTCAATTAACTGCATTAAATGGTCGCCGAGCAGTCGAAGAGTCGCGGGCCATGCCGTGTCTTCTGGAATTCTTCTGGCGATGATCATCGATGGATCTACATGCTGATCGACATCGGATGAACATGTAACTTCAGACATTGATAGCTAGCAGCGGGCTGGTGACATCTGTCTTATCGATTTCACGATCGGTCGGACAGAAAGTGCACTTTCTTGGTCGACCGGTTGGCGATCTTGGAGCGATCACTGATGATTTTATGCTTTTGACGGTGGATCCGAGATGTCGTTGGATATGAGTCAATTTCAAGCATTAAAAATCACAATTTCAGGGAACCACAGGGGCCAAAGTGCGCGAAACGCGAAAAGGGACGGAAAAACGGGTCACCGGCGAAAAATCCGGTGACCCGGACTTCCATGGTCGCCGGCGACCATGGGCCGGCGACCCTGGGGTTTTTTTCCCCTTTTTTGGTCCGTTTTGCGGTCTTTTTCGTCGCCGTTTTCTTCTGTATTTTTCTTGACATTTCTTCTCATTTATTGGCTTGATTTCCATGTAGAAAACCTGATGAGAATCCTTGCATTTTTAGAGTGCAAAGTTTCCAATTTTCCGGGAAAGCCGAAGACTTTGTCGCGTAGAGCTGCTGATTTTTCGCCAGAAGCTGAAACTTGGTCAAACGATGTCGGAATGACCTGAAATTGGAGGTGGAGCCTCCTAAGCAATAAATAAGACCAACCATAGGCTTTTGTTTGAGTTTTGAAGCCGTTTGGGGTCCCGTCGAAGCTTCACTTGATTTTGCTGCGGGGAAAATGCCGAGCTTTGATATGTGGCCAAACGATGTCCGATTGACCTGAAATTTGACGGGGAGCCTATTGGAGTCATTTTGAGACGTTCCATGGGCTCCGTTTTGGATTTCATGGTCCCGGGTTGCTCCGCCGCCGGTAGGCTTGATTTTCTCTCGGAGCATCGAAACCTGGTCCAACGTTGTCGGAATGACCTGAAATTTGACGTGCAGCCTTTTGGAAGCATGTTGAAGCCACTCATGCACTTGGTTTGATGAACGAAGGCTTCGGTGGTTCCCGCCGCCGAGAGGCTTGATTTTGCTGCTCGAGCATTGATGGAGGGTCAAACGTTGTCGGTTTGACTTGAAATTTGGCATGGAGCCCTTTTGAGACATGCTGGAGTTATCCGTAGGCTCTGATCGAAGTTTTGACATCTCCGATGATGTCGCCGCCGGGAGCGCCATTTTAGCTGTCGGAGAAGCGAAGTTAGGCCAAATGATTCTGAAATGGCCCGAACCTTCATGTGTACTCTTCTCTTGGCTATCTTGAAGGATCTTGCAGTTTTTGTTTGATTCTGACAAGATTTGATTTTTTGGAGAAATTGCATTGCCTATTTATGGCAGGTTGCGACTTCATGCAGCTTTCTTGATGTTGAAGAGGCAAAGTGACATTTTTGGTGTCAACAAATGTCCCCTCGAGGTACAGCGACGAGTTGCTTGACTTTTGTAGTCGATGTGCCTCGAAGAGATTTTTGAAGGAGAGCTTGTGTCTTGACCAAGAGTCTTTGAGCAATCTTTCCTATGGTAGAGTAGCCTTTGAGCTTCCAGGGGAATTTTATGGTAAATGAAAGGAATCAAGTACCATCTCGAGGCAAAGTTTTGAAGATGACATCAGGGATGTGGATTTGGGCTTTCGTTTTTGACCTTGTGACCTAACAAGCTGTATGTGGCAGGTTAGGGGGTCGGGTTTTGGTTTTGATCTTGTAGACCTAACAGGCTGTATGTGGCAAGTTAGGGGATCATGATTTGGTTTTTGGTTTTAGTCTTGTGACCTAACAAGCTGTATGTGGCAAGTTAGGGGACCAGGATTTGGTTTTTTGGTCACTCTTTGAGACTGTGTGGGTCCATTGGAGTGGTTTGGATTTTTGTGGAATGTGAATTTCAAGATTTTGGCTCAATTTGGTATATGAGGCTGGATGGTTTGATTCTTTGGAAGCTCATGGGGCTTGGAAATTTTTTGTATGGTTCAATCAACTCAAAAGAGGCATGAAACCATTTTTGTATGCTCTTGGTAAGAGGGATTTTTTTCCTGACTAAAAGCCCATTTTTTTTTTTTAGTGCCTAGGTGGTCAAACCTGGCTCATATGGGCTAGCCCATGGGACCTTAAGCTTTTTAGGATGGCTTAGATCTCATGTGGGGCCATTTTTATAAAGAATATCTAAAGATATCTCATTTGGATAGAGAATATCTAAAAATATCTTTATGGGAGAGAATCTCTCATCTTCCCTTAATTTGGGAGAGAATATCTCAAGGTATCTTTCTTTTTGGGAAAGAATCTCCAATCTCCTATTTTGTTGGAGAGAATCTCTCATTGATTGATTTTGGGAGAAAATCTCTCAAAGACATCTTTCTTTTTGGGAAAGAATCTTTCTAATTCCTTCTCTTTTGGTAAGGTTACTAATTAGTAGCACTTACCTTTCTTTTTTGTTTCCTTCTTTGATTTGCTCTCTTCTATAAAAGTAAGGAGGAGGCTAGATCTCTTGCTCTTATTGCTTTCTTTTGCAACAATCTCAAGACAGCTCCAAGACCAAGAGTTCTTCTTCTTCAAGGATCTTCAAGCTTTTTTCTTCTTCTTCTCCATCAATGGCTTCAAGTAAGTTTTCTCTCTTTTTCTTTCAAGAAAACTCCATGTAGAGAATAGGATGGAAAAAAAAGTTTCTCTTCTTTTTTTTTTTTTTCTTTTTTCTTTTTTTCTTTTCTTTCTATTCTTCTTCTCTTTTTTTTTTTCACGTGATTTCCTTCCTTTTTTTTTTTTTTTTTTTTTCGTGCTTCTTTCTTTCTCTTTTTTTCTTTTTGCACGTTTTCTTTCTCTTTTTTTTTCTTCTTTTTTTTTTTTAGAAAGTTTCTCTTTTTTTTTTAGTTATCATGAATAATGCGTTTTTATGCAAATCTAGATGTTCATGCATGTACTTTTTGTAGATTTGAATTTGAGAGCATGATAGCATACCTGAAAATCTTTGCAAATTTGAGAATTTGGAGCTCGCAGCGATGTTGAGCCCTTCTTGATTTTGCGGATATTTTGAGGTTTCGAAAGTTTGGAGTTTCGGAGCTCGCAGCGATGTTGAGCCCATCTTCAAAACTTTCTATTTCTTTCGGGGTATTTCCCTTTTCTTCGGAATTGCCCCGGAACCATGCCAAAATTTCGCCAGATTTGCTTTTAGCGAAATTCTGTCATTTTGATGATGATCTTTTTTTTTTCTTTTCCAACCTTTGCAGGTGGTTCCTCCAGAATGAACAAGGGTAAAGAGCCTGCTACAAGCGTACCTCGTCGATCCGCCAGATCTTCTAATGTGGCCGTTCAGCAGGCCTGGGAGAAGGTCCAGTTTGTTGAGAAGAACTTCGAAGAGTGCGATTCCCTCAATCGCGATGAGATGAGACAGCGATTGATCGCTCTCAAGAATGAGGAGTTCTATAAGATCATGGTAAGCAACCGTCCTTGGGTTATGGACGATCTGAGGGTTTTACCCAAGCCTACCTTCTTCTTTGGAGATGTAGTCCCTGACGACTTGACATACCAAAGGAGATGTTTTCAGTTCTCTTACACAGCAGATGGTGAGGAGAGAACTATTTCTACCCGGTCGTCTTTTGATCGGACCATCTCGATCCTGAGCCTTTCTTCCACGTGCCCTAAGAGGGAAGATCCTCCGAGCTGGGTGAAGAGGACCAGTGTGATCAAGACCGGGGTTTTTGTTGGCGGTCCCTCCGGATATGCGGAGAAGTCGCCTGCCCAAATGGACATGTTGATGCCAGCCAGCGGCTACCAGGGCTCTGATTATCCGTCGGTCGATTTGGGACCGGTGGGCCTTGGCGTTTTCAGCGGTGACGGCAGCAATTGGGTGAAGCCTTTTCGACTTCGTGGCCGTTTCATTGTTGACTCCGATTGGAAGTCGTGGACTGATCGCGTCCTGCTGATTGGTGGCACCATTTTGAAGGAAGCCGGGATTTTTGACGCGGTCCGTGCTTTTAGGGAGACCGTGGCTTTTTCCGACGAGGCCTTCATGGCCATGTTGGAATCATTTCTCCCACAAACCAATACCTTCGTTGTAACGAATGGTGAGATTGGTTTTTCCTTGAAGGAGTTGAGCGCCATCACCGGATTGCCCATCCTTGGCAAACTCTACGAGGAGTTCATGCCGATTGACAGCGTCCTTGAGGAGCAGTCAGAGGAGTTCAGGCTCCTATACTTTCAGCTCGTCACCTTCTATGATTTTTTGAAGGAGGGTTCGAAAGTCAGGTCCAGCAGTTGGAAGAGTTATGGCTCTTCATTCTTCAACTTCTTTGACAGCAAAGAGTCTTCTGATAGCATGACCCGGGAAGACAGGAAGAAGACTTCGGCCATGCAGGAAGAGTTGAAGGGTTTCTTCGCGAGCACAGATGTCATTTGTTCTGACATTGCACTGCGGAGAGATCTTGCTGTTTACCTCACTTATTGGCTAGGTGAGGCTGTGTTTGCTGGTGGAGATGGGACGCACATCAGGCCACATTGTATTTTTCCAGCTTGTCAGATGGCGTTTGGAGAGCGGCTTGCTTTGGTGCTTGCTCTTTACTCCTACTTGTGTACCGAACTGCAGGCTGCTGCTTTTTTGGTTCGGCTTGGGCTCCCTATGAATAGGGTATTTTCAGCCCATATCTTTTATTCGTGGTTTGTATACCACTATCCTGGCTTCCACCAGCTGGGTGCTGCACAGGATGATGATCCTCTGATGATTCGATTGGCTAAGGGAAAAGCCGTATCCGAATCACTTTTGTTTGCCCGCATGAGGATCCGACGGTTCAGGGACGTCGAGATGGGGCAGTCTTCAGTGAAGCTTTCTCCGGAGTTGCGGAAGAAGGCTTTTGATTTTGGTGCCTCCCGAGACTCTACCAGAGCAGGGTCAGGAAGGCATTACCCTTTGACCAATGCAGAGAAGGAGTGGCTTTTCAGCATACGAGTAGGCACGATGGTGTACTGCAGACATCTTTTCGTCGACATCCAGCCGTATGTACCTTCTCGCTTTGCGCTTCAGTTGGGCTTCTCTCAAGGCGTTGTTGGAGCGCCTTCGAGTATGGTGAAGCGTTTTGGGGGTTTGCAGGATGGCAGAAATGCATGGGCTTTTTATAGTGCTGAAGACACTACTGCCACGATTTCTTATCCTGAGCTGTCGACTTTCCGAACTGCCGGCTTCACGAAGTGGTTCGCGGAGAGCTTTTTGGCATATCGGGGGCTTTCCAAGAAGGAGCTTGATGTAAAGCTGTCTTCGGGTAAAGGTACTGGAAAGTCGGATGGCGTCCGGCGAGAGGAAGTTTGGGCCTTCCTTTCTGGAGAGAAGCACAAGATAGGCTTTCTCGATGACCGGGGTGTCATTGGTTCTGAAGCTGTTCGGGAAGTACCTGATGAGGCTTTGGAGTAGCTAGAACAGGAGGAAGCTGAGCTCGACGCTTGGATGCAAGCGGCACAGAGGCGAGCTTCCGTGGAGTCTACTGGCAAGAGCAGACCATCCAGTGAGGAGCCAAGTGAGAATCCTGACTCTGATAGTGGGGCGGGTTCTTCTAAGAAGCGAACCCGTAGAGGTAAGAAGAGGAGGAGTCATCATCACAGCGAGGGGCCACATGAGGACTCTCCTGACATGGAAATCCCTCTTACCATCAACGAGGAGGTGCCAGAGGCTGTCGACGAGCCTCCAGAGAAGAGGAGCCGTGGAGAAGAGACCATTGGTGAAGGTATGATTCTTCCTTTTTCTTTTTCTGCTTCTTTCATGGGGCTTTCCATGTTCTGATTTGTTTTCTCACCCTGCTGCTGCTTCTTTTTTTTAGCAGAGGATGAAGACTTGGCGATGCCTAAGGTTCCGACCGATGAGGCGGTGATGGAGCCGGTTATGGCATCTGAAGAAGAACCGAGGGACTCTGGAATGATTTCAGAATCTCCAATTGGTATAACTTCTTTCGCTTTCTCTTTTCTTCTTTTTTTTTTTTGCCTGCGACTTGATTTGCTAACATTTCTCTTGTCAGCTGACTTGCCACAGGATTCCGATGACTTTGAACCATCAATGGACGCAAATGTTGATAATGCTTCTGATGAGTTCATGGAGGAAGAGAGTGTTCCGCCAGTCGTCGAAGAAGGTACTTTGTAGTGATGACCCTGATGATTTTTTTTTTAACAGGATCATATTCATACCTTTTTGTGTTTCATTTGCAGGTTTTGAAGTGACAGAAGAGAGTCCATCGCCTTCTTCAGAACCAGAGCAAGGGATGCCAGAGGTCGATCCGGAGGTAGAGACTCCTACAACCAGTTCTGACGCGATAGAGGAGATACCTAATGCTGAGATTCCTTCTCCAGTGGCTCCAAGTGGAAAGAGTTCCTTTGTTACTCTTCCAATGGGACATGACATGAGCAGCTGATCAGCGGAGAAGGGTGAATCTTCATCCAGTTCGTCTCTTCAATTTGCGAAGAAGGTGCTGGCTCGGGTTTTGAGTTCTTGGATCAAGACTCTCCTTTCTGGACATTTGGAGGCAGGATTTGGCATGATCCCACATGTACAGGAGATTCTCACTGATACCGAAGAGGTTAGTCTGGATGTCACAGGTGCCAGGGCGATCGTTGATAGGATCATTGCACTGGGTGAAAAGTGGTTTGAGACCATGGATTTCCCTGACGACCAATTCTTCAAGGAGATGTTCTTGGACCCTGCTGATAAGGCTAAGTCTGACCTGAATGAGGCTACACAGAGCAGGAAGCAGGTAGTCCGAGAGAAGAATAAGGAAGAGCTAGTCATCCTTGGATTAAAGCGCGATCTTGACATCCTTGATGGAGAGGTCGAAATGGCCAGGAAGCATCTCGAGCATTTGAAGGCACAAGTTGATGCTAAGTGGACTGCTATAACAGAGGCTCGTGACAGAGAGAGTACTCTGATTCACAGGGTTGCAGATGCCGGTCAAGTTCTTGAGAGGAGGACTCTAGAAAACGAGCAATGGCAAACTGCTGGGGAAAAGCTTCCCGGTGTAAAAGAAGGGTTACGGCATTCGCCAGCATCTCATGGCAAGTTCCTGAAGAAGCGTGCCTTGGAAACTCTGACGGCTAATGCCAAAAGTTTGCTTGAGGAGCTGAAGCTTTGGCTGGAGACCATTTTTGGTTGAGCTCCTGATTTTTTGTAGCAGAAACTATTCTTCTTATTTATTTTTTTTTTTGGTACCACATGTATTTTTTTGGTACTTCTTTTTTTGTAGTGCTTGTGAACACTTTCTTTTTTTTGGTAGCATATGTATTTTTTTGGTACTCTTCTTTTTTTTTTTTTTTTTTGTTTTCCCTACGCTTACTCAAATCTTTTTGTGATGAAAGCAATTGCTAAATGGGATTTGATCAAAAGCTTTGTCATTTTGTGAAAATCTTTTGTCAAATAATTGTTTTGGCATGGGAGCCTGATTTTGGTTGTGGCGTGAAAGCCGCTTTTGAGATGACATGGAAGCCGAAATTTTATGGCGTAAAAGCCAAAATTTGGGTTGGCACGGAAGCCGGATTTTTGTGGCATTTACAGCCAGTTTGGTGGCATTGATAGCCAATTTGTGGCATTGATAGCCTGTTTGGTGGCATTGATAGCTGGGTTTTTTTGAAAGCCAAGTTTTGGTTTGTCGGCGTGAAAGCCAATTTTTTGTGGCATTGATAGCCGGTTTGTGGCATTTATAGCCGATTTTGGCGTTTATAGCCGAGTTTTGGTTTTCAAAATGCAGGTATCGACTAAATGTCGCCTCCCCGCTGAATGGTCTTGCAAGTATCGATGGAATGTCGCTTCTTTGCTCATTCGGTTTTGCGAGTATTGATGGAATGTCACTTCCTCGCGGGTTAGGTTTTGCGAGTATCGATGGAATGTCGCTTCCTCGCGGGCTGGGGTGCAAATATCGACTAAGCGTCGCTTCCCTGCGTTTCCCAAAACTTTTGGTTTTGCGGGTACTGACTTGATGTCGTTTCTCCGCGATTTTTTGAGGTTTTCTCGAACCATTTGTAATTTTGGTTGTGGATAGCAACTGGTATGTTGCATCTCCACGATTTTTGAAATTGGTTTGTGGATATCAACTGGTTTGTTGCTTCTCCACGATTTTAGGTTTTCTCGAACCTTTGAAATTTGGGTTGTGGATATCAACTGAAATGTTGTGTCTCCACGATTTTTAGTTTTTTTCGAACCTTTTTTTGAAATTTGGGTCGTGGATATCAACTGATATGTTGCGTCTCCACGGTTTTTGGATTTTGCAAGTATCGACGAAATGTCGCTTCCCTGCGATTTTGGGTGCAAGTATCGATGGAATGTCGCATCCTTGCTTTTTTTCAAAATCTTTGTTTTGCGGGTACTGACTTTGATGTCGTTTCCCCACGATTTTTGAAAAACCATTTTTTTTTTGTTTAAAGACACGAGGGTCATAAATTTTGACCTACTACCATTTGGGGGTAAAAGGTAAGGTGGACTAGGGTGGAAATCCCTGAATCCGGATTTTTGTTTCAAACCATGAATTTTGGTTCAAGGATCGAAAGTTTTGGTCAAGTCAGGGAGAGGCTCCTAAACTTGGATTTTTTTGTTTTTGAACAATGAAACGATAAAAGTAAGCATTGTTTTTTAATCTCTAGAAATTTTGACATTTGATATGAAAATTCTAAAGAGAGTGGGTTTGACGAGCGAGTACCTGAGAATAGGTTTTGGCCATACAGGCATTGCTCTTACCCAGTTGGGTAAGTCTTCAAGGGTAGTACCGCTTCAAGAACTTGCCGTTGATAGGCAGCATACATCTGTCGCCTTCCATGTTTAGGAGGGCATATGCGCCGTTGGAGAAGACCTTGTCGATGACGTAGGGTCCCTCCCATTTTGGTTCAAATTTGCCTTTGGATTTGTGTGCGAAGACCATTGGTCATTTTACCGCAAGAACCAAGTCACCCTTTTTGTAGGCGCGTTGCCGAACCCTTTTGTCAAAAGATCCTGCCATGCGTGCTTGGTAAAGTTCAATGCTTTGTCGAGCTTCGAGCCGTCTCTCGTCGAGATTGTCCAGCTCATGGAGTCGCAATTTGACATTGCTTTCTTGAGTCATGTCATTTTGTAGAGATACCCTCAGAGAAGGAATTTGTACCTCTAGGGGCACGACAGCTTCGCATCCATAGACCAAGGAGAATGGTGTGCTATGGGTTGGTCCTCGAATGGTGGTTCGATAGGCCCACAAGGCTTCAGACAGTTTGTCGCTCCAGTTCTTTTGTGACTAGAGACCATTTTCTTTAGGATTTTGCAGAGTGTCTTGCTGAAGGCTTCTGCTAATCCGTTTGCTGCCGGATTGTATGGAGTCGAAGGACAGCTTTGAATTTTGTATTTGTCGCAGAACCTGTAGAATCGATGATCCTGGAATTGTGGTCCGTTATCATGGACGAATCTTTTAGGTATGCCGAAACGACAAATGATGTTGGTGCGCAGGAATTGAAGGACTGATGAGGTCTTCATTTCGTTGAACGCAAATGCTTCCGACCACTTGGAAAAATAATCCGTTGCGGCGAAGATGAAGCGATGACCTTTGCTTGAAGGGGGAGAGATAGGACCTGTGATGTCCATGCCCCATGCTTCAAAAGGCCACGAGATTGCTGTAGGGTGTAGCCATTCCGGAGGCATGTGAATATAATCTCCGTGAACTTGGCATAGCTGGCAGCGTTTGGCAAATTGCATTGCATCAGCTACCATGGTAGGCCAATAGTAACCTAACCTTTTTATCTGATCATAGAGCTTAGGACCTGCCTGATGGGCTCCACAAAGACCAGCATGAACTTCTTTAAGTGTTTCTTCGGCCTCTTGTTGTGACAAGCAGCGTAGAAGTATTCCGTTGAAGGATTTCCTGTAGAGGATTTTTGAAGGAATATCCAAATGAAAGTTTGGGGCTCGCCTTTGTATGCTTACCCATTCTTTTGGATCTTCAGGTAGGATTCCGAACATAGTGTAATCAATGAACGGATCCCTCCAGTCGCCGATTGAAGGTTGAAGGATAGAGATCCGACTTCCAACCACTCGGTGGCATTCAGCAACTGCTTGGTGTGTGTTACGAGGAGGGAGGATCCTTATCTCGCACACTGTAATTTGCATGTTTTCCCCTTCCTGGATCGCCATTGATGCAGCAAGTCCGGCCAGGGCATCTGCACGGATGTTTTCACCTCTACGAATGTGGGTGATGTGACAGATGTCAAACTTTTGCAGAAGCGATTGTGCCTTGTTGTGATAAGGCAGCAGATCGGGCTTCCTGACTTCATATATCTGATTCATCTGGTTGACGATCAGTTGAGAGTCTCCAAAGACTTCCAGCATAGTGATACCGGATTCGATGGCGAGTTCCAATCCTAGGATCAGAGCTTGGTATTCAGCTGCATTGTTTGTGCATGGTTCCAGTAGCGAGAAAGCGTGTGGAATCATGTATTTGTCGGGGCTAACAAAGAGGACGCCAACTCCCGAGATCAGCTTTCTTTTTTCATTTGTCCTGGTTGCACCGTCAAAGTACATGTCCCAGGAGGCATTTGGTGAGGAAGTCTCCACGTTGTAGACAGGTTCGTCTGGGAGATCATCTCTGAGTGGAGAATCTTTAGGCAATGGATGCTCTGCGAGAAAGTCTGCTAGAGCTTGGCCTTTGATTGCTTTTTGTGGTACATACCTAATATCAAATTGTGACAAGAGGATGGACCATTTTGCCAGTCGGGCATTGAGAGAACCGGGCCTTCGTGACAAGGACCTTCAAGAGGTTGATCCTCGAGACCAGGTAGACTGTGTTGGAAAGCAAGTAGTGACGTAGCTTTTGTACGGCGAACATCACTGCAAGGCATTCCTTTTCGACTGGGGAGTAGCGATGCTCTGCACCTACTAGCATGCGGCTGAGGTAGTATAGAGCAGCTTCTTTTCTTTCATCATTTTCTTGTGCAAGCAGAGCACCCAGAGAGTGATCAAGGGCTCTTGTGTACAAGATGAATGGTTTTCCAGTGGCAGGGGCAGCTAACACTGGAGGTTTGGTCAGGTATGGGGAGTGGGATTTCATCTTTAGGGCAAGCGCCATTCAAGTCTCTATAGTCAATACAGACTTTGATCTGCCCATTTTTCTTTGTCACGGGGACAATGTTGGCCAACCATTCTGGATGTTGTTCCTCACGGATGAAGCCGACGCTTTTGAGCTTTTGAACTTCTTGTTCAATTTTATCCATCACATCTGGACGGAATCTTCTTTGGCCTTGTTTGACAGGCTTGATTTCTTCTTGAAGATTGAGTTTGTGGACTGCTACTTTGGGGTCTAAACCAGGCATTTCAGCGTAGGACCATGCAAAGCAATCAACGAACTCACGAAGAAAAGCGATATACTCGGGTAACTCATCATCCTTTATATTCTTGCTTATGAATACAGGACGTGGGTTATCTGGTGTTCCCAAGTCTATCTTTTCAACAGGATCTTCTGTTAGAAGGTTCGAAGGTGGTTCCTCCACAATATTTTCGGAGGCTTCCAGCTCAACGAAACCTTCTGGGATTCTAAGGGCACTTGTAGACCGAGGGTTTGTTCCTTTCCACGGGTCTTCTTGATTGGTGATCTTCTCAAGACTCGCTATGAGATGGTCCCAATCGCCTGTTGAAACTGGGTCGAAGTAAGGTACTTCTTTTGGAGACGAGGGCTCTTCTGGGTCAGAATAGCACAAGTCTGTATTATCGGACGATTCCTCTTTATCATCAGAGAAATCGTACCAATTGGATGAGCTTCCTGGATCTTTGTCAAGTAACTCTTTAAAGAGATATCCAGGGAGATCGATGTCTTCATGGACTTGAGATGTTGAGGCTTGGTCGGTAAAACGACTTTTAAGCTTTTGTGTCAACTGTCTCAGAGGAGTGTCGGGATCATACCCTAACCCATATGAAGACTTTTCTACATGACCGTAGAGTCTCCAATCTTCCAGCTGGCTTTTGGTCAAGGTGGGCCCCAATGGCGTGAGAATACCGCGTCTTTCTCCCAAACCAACTGGGTTTTGAGCGTCATAGCCCATTTTCTTCATAATTGCTTGTGCCACAGGACTATATAGAGATAGTTGAGGCATACCTTCATTTTGGAAAGGTTCCAGCATGGAGTTTGATGAAGAAGCGTCCGATCTATGGAAGAAGATCGGCTTTTGCTTTGGTGATGTTGTCGGAACAACAAAGGTAGCAGACGTAGGATCTTCTACATCAGCAGGTGTCTCCATCGGAGTGAGAGCAGGCTGAACATGCTGAGCGTCAGCTTGGCTTGACGATGCATCGTCTTCTGGCTCTGAGTCCGAGTCTGTGTCTTGCATGATAGACACGAGAGAAACAACAAATTTGCCCCCACGCTTTTGCTTTGCCTTCTTCACTCTGGTTGTGATGACCAAAGGTTTTGAAGATTTGAGGGAGATGACGAAGGGAGATTGACTACTCTCTTCTAATTTGCCGGAGGGTTTGTTTTCTTCCGGTGATTTTTGAGGAGCCTTGCCTTTATCTTTCTGGAGATTTTCAGCAGGGGGTGCTATTTCCTCTTTTTCTTCTTTTTCGCCTTCATACATTTGGGAGTCTGCGAAGTGGACTTCTTTACCTTTGAAGGGTCTTCTGTCCGCAAACACTCGATGTACCATGCCGTCGTCGCCGACGAACTTGATGCATTGATGTAGAGTTGAAGGGACAATACCATTCTCGTGTATCCAGGGGCGTCCGAGAAGGATGTTGTAGCATGAAGGGGTTTTTATTGCATATACAGTGACTTCAGAGATAAGATCACCGATCTGCAATTTGAACCTGATTTTGCCGATAGGCCTTTGAGTACTCCCATCGTATCCAAAGATAGATACAGATGTGTGGCTTAGCTTGCTGGGTGGGATGCCCAACGCTTCGAGAGCCGAAGTGGAGATGAGGTTGAGTGCAGAACCTGGGTCGACCTGAACTCTGTGTATAGGCATTTCCTTGATGTACCCTGTGAAGTACAGGGGTCGGTTGTGCCTTGCTTCGCCAAGTAGGAGGTCGTCCTTTGTGAAGGCAATAGTTGCACTGGCTGCTTTTTGCACCGAGAGGCATTCAATGCATGATCCCTCAGTTTTCTTTTCTCCCTTTGAGGAAGTTTCAGAGTTTTTGACCTGGTAGTCCATTTCAATTTGGAGGACTTGTGGGGCATGTTTGTCGACATCCTCATTCAGTTTTTGTAATTCTGAGATGAGATTATCACGAGTGCGTGGAGACATTCGTAATAAATCCAGGATGTGCAGTCGTGCAGATATGTGTTTGAAGTGCTCAACCAAGTCATACTTGAAAGCCTCCTTGGGGCCTGCATGTTCATTGTTTTTGCCACTGGGGGCGCTTACAACATCTTTTCCCGAAGGATTTACATAAGTAAAGGAAGATTGGTTGTAATTCTTGTGGTAGTCCCGGCCCGAGCGGGTGCCTCTACCAACTTCGAGAGCTTCTTGAGAAGGGTCTTCGCTTGGAAGATTGTCCTCAGGATCAAGAGGCTGTCGTTTCTCATTTACTGAGGATGCATCTGCAGCAGAATTGCCATCCTCAGTGATTGTGTTGCACGGAGCATTTTCCGGGAGCAAGTCCTGAACATCATCCAGCAGCTTTTCTTCTGTGTTGACTATTTCATCATCCCAAGCATCATTATCTGGGTTTTCTTCATGATGATGAGTCGGGAAGAATGTGTATCCTGAAGTCACAGTCTCAGGAGAAGAAACCTGAGAGGGTGTCATCTCTGTGAAAGTCACGTGAGACGAGGTAGCTCCAGAGGATACATTGCTAGGCGTCGTCGGAGTATAGGTAATCTCATCAGACGACGCTTCAGAAGAGCTATAGTCCTGATATATTACATTACAGGAAGTTCTGATGGGAGATGTTGTCTGCTCGGAGTCAGACTCATCCTCAGATGTAAGAGGATCGTCTACTCAGCAATTTTCTCCATTTTCAGGAGTTGAGGGAGGAGGTACCTGGTGGGCTTCAGGGACTTCCGGCTCTGGATTGTGAGGAATCTCGTTGACGTGGTCTTGCTCTTGTTCTAGAGCGAGACGCTGCAAGATCCTTGCATATTCTTCAAGATCAGGCATGGGAGCCAGATCCTCTTCTTCGTCTTCTCCGTGTGGCTCAACACAGTTGATTTCCACTGGAGCAATGACAGGTGCTGGGTTAACAGCATCTTCTTGTGCAGCCACTTGCTCTTCTTCATCATCAGACCAGGATCCTTGTGGTTGCAAAGGGTTATACCAGATTACTGGCATAAGGTGAGTTTCAGGAACCCATTCTTCATCGGAGAGATATTCTCCTGTTTCAAGGGATTCCTCCCACTCATCGGTGTAGCCGGACTCGAATCCATCATCGGTGTTGCTGGACTCGTATCCATCAATGGAGAATCCAACTACCGAGTTGCAAGAGTATGATGCCCCCTGCATAGCTTTTTTTTTGAATCGAGGTGGCATGAAATCATTGAGAATGAAGTTTCTTACCGCCTTTGAAGTCTCTGGAAGGGACGTTTCTGTTGCCCCTAGTGAAGTGGTAGAGGAGGCCTCTGCCTTTTCATGGACTTCTTGTTTTGGCTGGGTCTTCTCTCGCCGTTTGAGCCTGAGGAGATGTTTCCTAGCCTGCCTTCGCTGTTGAGCTGTCGGCTTTGTTTTGACGATCTCCCAGTTTTCATCTTCCAGGAGATCGGGATGTACCCATATAGGTTGTCCATCTGGTGTTGGATAGGGAACCAGTTCCTCGGACGCTTGAATTTTGTTTATCGCCATAAAGGAAGTAGTGATCTTCTTCTTCGGTGATTTTGGTGTTTGTCCACATGACACCATGTTGACGGAGGCAGTCCCATAGTTTTTGTCAAAGGTGATGACTCTGTTTTTCCACATCTCGTTTATCTTCTCTCTCACAACAAAGCATTGATTGAGAGGATGCGAGACCATCTGGTGGTATGGACAATACCGAGGATCGTTGGTTTTGCCAACATCGCCCGGTCTTTTGGGTTCAGGCAAGGTGAGCTTGCCGTTTGCCACGAGAGCGTCGAAGATTTCGTCAACATCTTCATCGAACGGGTATTTCTTTTCTACTCGCTCTTTGAAGGCATCAGAGAGTTCAGGTCTCTTACCCGCAGCTCTGTTTTCAGCTTTCTTTGGTTGCTGAGGAGCTGACTTGGTTTGCACATTGAGGACCTCTTTCTTCTTTGGTTTAGAGGTTGCAATGGCGGTTGGCTCTTTTCTTGATGACTTCTGACTGTTGAGGTCTTTAATCACCGTTTCAGCTTCCATAGAAGCTTCCAGGAGTTCTCCCAGGTTTTTTGATTTGTTGCCGATGATCATGGAGCGTATTCTGGCTCTCATGTTGTTTCGGCAGATGTCGACTAGCGACGCCTGTGGCAATACATCTGAACATTTGTATGCCATTGCTTTCCACTTGTGAATGAAGTCATAAGTTGACTCATTCTCTCCCTATTTTAGGCTGCAGAGCTGAGCCATAGTAACAGGATGATCCTCACCTTGGAAGTGGGTCAGGAAGCGTGTCTCTAGCATAGCCCAGTTCTGAATGGAGTTCTCCGGAAGAGTGGAGTACCAATCGAAGGCCGTACCTTTTAGGGTACTTGCAAAGAGCCGGATCTTGAGTGCATCTTGATCCGCGATAGCTCCCGTCAAAATCTTGAAGTGGATGACGTGCTGTCTGGTTGATCCTTTCCCCGTATATGTTTGGAGAGTGGGATGTTTGAATTTTGTGGGGAACGGGACCGAGTCCATCCATATAGGATATGGTGGCTTGATCCCATACTCCTTGAGTATATCCTCTTCTTTTGCTTTGGCGAGGATACTGTCTACGTCCTTTTTGGTAAGGGCGCGTGACTCATTTTCTTCTCCATTTCCCTCGTTATTGCTATGATTCGGAGGAGGCTCATTGTTCACCTGATTTTGGACAACAATGAGAAGGTTTTCCATCAGAGTTTCAATCCTTTGCTGGCCTTGTTCCAACTGCTGGATGCGTGTGAGCGCATCATCTTGAGGTGGATTCTGAGGTGGTGGCTCAGAACTTGTAGCCAAGACGTTCATCGCTCGGGATTCGAACGAAGAAACCGTCCTGGTGACTGAGCTGAGGCTCATTCTTTTTGATGAAGAGCTTGATGAAGGATTACTCTCCCGTCCTTAGCTGGAAGGGGCAGGAGATTCTTCGGGATGTCTTTGTGTCCTGGTGACGCTACGGGTCACCGGACGTCGGACATGGATTTTTTATGCTGATTTTTGGTGTCTTCTGGTTTTTCCAACCATATGGACGGCAGCAACTTGGTCGGGTCTTTCTTTTTCGACCCATTTGTGGGAGACTTGAAGTGTAGGAGGCTGGGTCCGTTGCTTCTCTAGTCTCTTTTGTCGATATGACGCACGGCGGCGTGCTCGACGAGCGATTTGAGCTTCAGTCAGCTCTGGCTGGGCTCTGACAATGAAGGATGTGCTCCCTCGGGCGCGGTAGCCGAGCTTGTCTTCTTTGTAGCTAGGCAAGGACAGGATCCGGACCCGGTCCTTTGCCTGTTGCAGCGAAGCTTTGAACCTTTCGAGTTCGGCCCCTGTAGAGATGAAGGGTCGAACTGAAGGAGTGTAGGCCTTAGCAGGTGCTTGTAGAGGCCTGGTGATGCATGATCTGATTCTGGGCTTGTGGGAGCAAGCTGGTTCATGCTGGGTTGACTTGGGAGTCAAGTTGGAGATGGGTCTCTCCTCTTTCATGTAGGCAAGAAGGAGAACTGGTTCTCCTTGAGTGGGGCCAGGTATGCTGGCTTGGTGGAGGTTTGAGACCTTCTTTGTTTTGGGGAAGGTCTTGGAGACCAAGTCTTCGGGTAGACCTGGTTGGTTGTTGGTTGAGGTTTCGCGGGGATGCCGCGGGTTTTGGGCTTTTGGACGCTCGCCTTTGGTGTCACGGGAGTGACACGTTGAGAGGCGATCTTCTGCTTTTTAGCAGGCGCAGCTTGTTCTTCTGGAAGTGGGAATGGTCCCAGTGTCCCGAAGACGATGGTCCGGGGAGTCGAGGTCGACTCGGAGTTCAGAGAGTTGCCGAGGGAGTTGACGCTTCGGCAGCTGGCAGGGCGCTTGTAAGTGCGCTGGTTTGCTTCTGTTGAAGCATGAGTTGGTGCTTGTTCTCATCGAAGATAATGGTTAAGGCTGCCATTGTTAGTTTCGAAAAAGTTCTGAAACAAGACCACATCCATTAGTAATCACAAGAATATAATGATCATAAATGGGAATTTCTATGGTTGTCTTTTCAAATCGCTCAAGGGATATGACCCAAGCGACATGAAGAAGGCAAAAAGGCATAGATGGTACAATTGTTCTGACAGCAAGTATGGTGAGCCCAGGATGAGCGTTCCAGTGACTGCTAGAAGCAATTGTAAACCTAAATTCGACTTATCGAGAAGCAGGGCTTGCTCGAGATAAGAAGAATATAAGGTAGGAGTTATAAATGTGCCGGTCACAGATACAGTAGACCCTGAAAGGGCGTACTAGTATTGCTAGGCACAAATGTTGGAGATCGCATCCATGAGATGAGATTCTTTGTTTTGAAAGGTCAGAAATGGATTCGTCAAAGAGAGCAGGTGGCATTCCGATTCAAATACGGGCTCAACGATTTCCGCGAGCGCCAGTACTCAGAAGGGAAGAGACCACAATTTCTCGAATCTGAATCCAAAAGTGAAGAGTTTTTTTTTTTTTTGAAATGTCAAGATTGGTTCCATCAAGGAGAGCAAATGGTATTCTGATCTGAACACGGTCTCGGCGATTTCCGCGAGCGCCAGTGCTCAGAAAAGAAGAAACCAAAATTTCTCAGATCTGAAATCAAAAGTGACGAGTTTTTGGAGATTTTTTTTTTGAAATGATTTTTTTTATTATTTTTATTATTTTTATTTTTTATTTTTTTATTTTTTAAAAAAATATATTTTTATTTTTATTTTTTTATTTTTATTTTTTTTTTATTTTTTTTTTGAAGATTTTTGTTTTTTTAAGATTTTTTTTTGAAAATCTTTTTTTTTTATTTTTTTATTTTTTTTTATTTTTAATTAATTTTTCTAAGATTTAAAGACGAGAGAGTACACATAGGCCTCCTAACCCGGTCTTATGAAACCTCAATTGATAGAATTGCCCCCAGATAAGGGTAGCATTACTTAATGAACCCGTTTGGAAGACCCTTGCCTAGAACAGTCAAGCTGTCTCCACACTCTGGACAAGGCTTTTCTTGAATCAATCGTGATCAAAGAACGCAATTGGTTTAACCTTAGTGGTCTATGTCTTTTTTTTCAAATCCCAAATAGACTCATCGAAGAGAAACGATGGCCCAAAACCTTAGTCGAACGGGCTCAACATTTCTGCAAGCACCAAAGAACGATAGGATAGGATCAAAGTTTCCTAATTTTAAATCCGAACTAAGAAAACTGATTTTTTATTAATTTTTTTTTTGAAATCTCTAATGAACTCATCGAAGAAAAACGATGGTCCAAAACCTTAGTCGAACGGGCTCAACATTTCTGCAAGCACCAAAGAACGATAGGATAGGATCAAAGTTTCTCAATTTTGAATTCAAACTAAAAAAACTGATTTTTTTTTTGAAAAGAGAAAGAATGGAAACAAACTCAAAAAAATAGAAATTTCCAAAAAATCCCATCTCATTTTTTTTAGGATGCAAAATCCAACATAGGCTACCAGCTAGAAAGTAGCCAAGGAATCCGGAAAAGAAGTATAAGCATAGAGCAAAAAGTATGATATGCAAATATTTCATTTCCGAGCACCGTGTTCTCAAATGAACGAGTCCCACCGGGTGTGCCAGCTTGATGGAACGCGCTCCGAATGCCGTGGGTGCTACCGAGGTCGGCGGACGTGGGAGTCCGTAGGGTCTGGCCCTTTCGCACCCGGGGGGCATGAAGCGTGCATCAACATTTCTTTTGTGTGGGTGTGCCAGATTTTCTATTTTACTTGGAATTGCAAGTGGTAATCCGGAGATCAACCTTCGCAAGTAAAAAGGAAATCAACTTCTTTCAAGTTTTCCATTGCACAAATATTTAAGAAAAGAGAAATTTTCTTGGTTTGCCGTGAAAGGCGATTTTGTTTGGCATTTATAGCCGGTTTTGGCGTTTATAACCGATTTACAATTCTCATCAATAATGAAAGACAAGAGTTGTGATTTTTGTCTCTTTTAGAAAAATACAAACTACAATGAAAAGCAAGAAAAGGAGGATCCAACTTCTCAGGAGATTGTGGGGGACTCGTTCAGATTGACAGTCGCAAGCCATGTATGGGCTTCGCCATCATCCATGCAGATGAGAACAGAGGATGCTCTTGATTCGCTTGGCTTGGCTATAACCTCAGATTTTTAGAGGACAAAGACCAAGAGAAGGTCCTATGTCCAATAAAAAGCTAAGTAGACGGGCTGAAAAGCCACGTCTAAGCCATTGGAGGCAGCGGGAGAAGGCAAGGACCTTGGGGGGGGGGGGGGGGGGGTGCCCCCCCAAGGGACTTTTGTCACCTTGTAGTGGTGGCCGGTGCAGAACTTCAGTAGAGTTTTTCTCTCTTTTTCTTTCTCTGGATTCTTTCCGCTCTCTTCCGATCCGATCTCTTTTTTTTCTGATTCCGATTTCAATGGAATGCTCTCCTATTTATAGGCTTTTGGTAGCCATTTAGGAGAGTTTATGAGCTTTAATTGCTTTAATGAGAGGAGTTACAAGATTTATTTCTTGATTTTGTAACTCCTTTTTCCTTGAATCTGATTGGCCGATGGAGATTGAGGGCATTTAATCGTCATGATGGGAGGAGTTTCAAGGTTTAAGTGCCATGAATCTCTTGATTTGTAACTTCCGAATGTTTGCTTCTGATTGGGCCGTCCAAAGAAATGAATTAATGACTGCAATAAAGCTAGTCAATTAACTGCATTAAATGGTCGCCGAGCAGTCGAAGAGTCGTGGGACATGCCGTGTCTTCTGGAATTCTTCTGGCGATGATCATCGATGGATCTACATGCTGATCGACATCGGATGAACATGTAACTTCAGACATTGATAGCTAGCAGCGGGCTGGTGACATCTGTCTTGTCGATTTCACGATCGGTCGGACAGAAAGTGCACTTTCTTGGTCGACCGGTTGGCGATCTTGGAGCGATCACTGATGATTTTATGCTTTTGACGGTGGATCCGAGATGTCGTCGGATATGAGTCAATTTCAAGCATTAAAAATCACAATTTTAGGGAACCACAGGGGCCAAAGTGCGCGAAACGCGAAAAGGGACGGAAAAACTGGTCACCGGCGAAAAATCCGGTGACCCGGACTTCCATGGTCGCTGGCGACCATGGGCCGGCGACCCTGGGCCAGGGTCGCGGGCTGCGACCCTGGGGTTTTTTTCCCCTTTTTTGGTCCGTTTTGCGGTCTTTTTCGTCACCGTTTTCTTCTGTATTTTTCTTGACATTTCTTCTCATTTATTGGCTTGATTTCCATGTAGAAAACCTGATGAGAATCCTTGCATTTTTAGAGTGCAAAGTTTCCAATTTTCCGGGAAAGCCGAAGACTTTGTCGCGTAGAGCTGCTGATTTTCCGCCAGAAGCTGAAACTTGGTCAAACGATGTCGGAATGACCTGAAATTGGAGGTGGAGCCTCCTAAGCAATAAATAAGACCAACCATAGGCTTTTGTTTGAGTTTTAAAGCCGTTTGGGGTCCCGTCGATGCTTCACTTGATTTTGCTGCGGGGAAAATGCCGAGCTTTGATATGTGGCCAAACGATGTCCGATTGACCTGAAATTTGACGGGGAGCCTATTGGAGTCATTTTGAGACGTTCCATGGGCTCTGTTTTGGATGTCATGGTCCCGGGTTGCTCCGCCGCCGGTAGGCTTGATTTTCTCTCGGAGCATCGAAACCTGGTCAAACGTTGTCGGAATGACCTGAAATTTGACGTGCAGCCTTTTGGAAGCATGTTGAAGCCACTCATGCACTTGGTTTGATGAGCGAAGGCTTCGGTGGTTCCCGCCGCCGAGAGGCTTGATTTTGCTGCTCGAGCATTGATGGAGGGTCAAACGTTATCGGTTTGACTTGAAATTTGGCATGGAGCCCTTTTGAGACATGCTGGAGTCATCCGTAGGCTCTGATCGAAGTTTTGACGTCTCCGATGATGTCGCCGCCGGGAGCGCCATTTTAGCTGTCGGAGAAGCGAAGTTAGGCCAAATGATTCTGAAATGGCCCGAAACTTCATGTGTACTCTTCTCTTGGCTATCTTGAAGGATCTTGCAGTTTTTGTTTGATTCTGACAAGATTTGATTTTTTGGAGAAATTGCATTGCCCATTTATGGCAGGTTGCGACTTCATGCATCTTTCTTGATGTTGAAGAGGCAAAGTGACATTTTTGGTGTCAACAGTAATGTATTTCTTCTATTTTCTTGATCGGGATTCCACTTTCAAACGTCAGTATGTTCATCCTTGAGTCTATTTTTATATGAATTAATCACTATTAAATCATCAAAGAAATGTTGAATATGGATGCATATTTGGAAGGTAACAAATGTTTGGATCCATATAATCAGGAAGAAGGGGGGGAGTAGATCTTTCACATGATGCAATTGGCACATTTGCCACATTACCAGAGCTCACAGGCCCATGTTTCTTAGGAAATAAATGGATAACAAAATATTAGCACAAAAACTTCAAGGGACATGGAAGAAATGTTACAAGGTTATAGAAATTATCACACAGGTATGAACAAGAGTTCATAATTACCTTTTTAGTACGCTCAGGAACTTCAAGGGTTTTGGTTTGAGAATCTATTTAAAACTTCTAGAGCAAATCTGTAGCTTCTACATAACAGATAGTGAAGGAAACAGAACATCGATGCAAAAGGATATTAATCTAGAGATGATTGTATTCCTTTTCAAACTTAAGCTGTCACAGTTGCTCTACAGTAATTTTTCATAGAAAAATACCAACACAAAAACAAAGCAAGAGAAAACATGTGAACAGCCAAACAAAATCCAGTACTTGAATCAATATGAAACAAAATCCATTATTCATAAAGTCTTGAAGTATAGGCGATGAGGTATTGTTTGGGTAACTTCGGTTGTGGCTTTGGTTGACAGACAGGATATGATGGAGAGGTGGTGAAGGCCTGTTTGGTTGGCTGGGTGTAGTGCAGGGTGTAGCAGGTGGGTGTAGGTGCAGGTGAGGGTGCAGTGAGAGAAGAAGGGAAGGATGAGGGAAGTGCTGGTGTTTGGTTGGCTGGGTGTAGTGACTTGAATCAATATGAAACAAAATCCATTATTCATAAAGACTTGAAGTATAGGCGATGAGGTATTGTTTGGGTAACTTGGGTTGTGGCTTTGGTTGGCTGACAGGATATGATGGAGAGGTGGTGAAGGCTTGTTTGGTTGGCTGGGTGTAGGTGCAGGTGAGGGTGCAGTGAGAGAAGAAAAGAGAGAGAAGAAAGGAAGGATGAGGGAGGTGCTGGTGTACAGGTGGGTGCACGGGTGTGGGGTGTGCATGGAGAGAGCAGTGATGGTGGTGACAATGTGCAGGCCAGGAGGTGGAGAGGTGGTGAAGGCCTGTTTGGTTGGCTGGGTGTAGTGCTGGGTGTAGCAGGTGAGTGTAGGTGCAGGTAAGGGTGTAGTGAGAGAAGAAAAGAGATAGAGAAGAAGGGAATGATTAGGGACGTGCTAGTGTTTGGTCGGCTGGGTGTAGTGCAGGGTGTGGCAGGTGGGTGTAGGTGCAGGTGAGGGTGCGGGGTGCAGTGAGAGAAGAAAAGAGATAGAAGAAGGGAAGGATGAGGGAGGTGCTGGTGTACAGGTGGGTGCACGGGTGTGGGGTGTACAGGGAGAGTGCAGTGATGGTGGGGTGGTGACAATGTGCATGCAGGGATGTGAAGTAGTGACAAGGAAGAAGAAAGGAGAGGAAGGATAGAGAAGAAAAGAAAAGAAAGAAAAAGAATGAGGGAGAAAGAAGGAGATGGAGAAGATGGCGTGTGTGCAGGTGATGGAGAGTGTGGGTTGTGTAGGGAGAGTAAAAAGTGAGGAGGAGGTGATGGGCGCCTGCACAGTGGGTTGGGCAGGGCGTGGGAGAGAAAGGGAGGATGGAAAGCAGAGGATGGAGAAGAGGAAAGGAGAGAGAGATAGTTGCTGGACGGAGGGGAACGAAGGAGATGGAAGGAGAGAGAGGATGAAGCAGGGAAAGAGAAAGAGAGGAAGGAGAAGAGAGAGGGGGGAGAGATGGAGGAGAGAGAGGGAAGATGTAGTGGGCGGAGCGGAGAGGGAGATGGCAGAGAGGGTGAGCGAGAGGGAGACGGCAGAGTGGGAGAGAGGGAGATGGGGAGTGAAGGAGAGAGGGAATGGAGAGAGAGGGTGAATCAGGGAGAGGAGAAGATGGCGAAGAGAGAGGGAGATGAAAAGGGAGTACCTGGCTTTTGAGATGAAGGAGGGAGAAGATGGGCATTGCACGCAGGGGAGGAAAAGGGTTTATTGAGAGATTGGGTTTTATTGGTAAGAAAGATCTTATGGATGGAGAGATTTTAGGATAATTATTGTTGGTAATGGGGATCTCATTGAGATATTTTTTAGTAAGAAAGATCTTATGGATGGAGAGATTTTAGGATAATTATTGTTGGTAATGGGGATCTCATTGAGAGATTTTTAGGGTAATTTAAAAGAATTAATTTCCTGCCGCCACGTGTCATCCTCCCATGAAGCCCCCTTCCGCCACGTGGCGCTCCCCGATGAAAAGGGCCATTGCTTTTATATATATAACTAGAGAAAGAGGCCCGGGCCCAACCCGGGCTAAAAAGAAAAAATATAACAAATAATAATATATAAATGATTACTAATAAAAGATTTCATTATATAAAAATATACAAGATAAATAACACAATCTATAGGGACAAAAAGATCTTAAAAAGACTTAATTCAATGCAGGAGAGAGATAGAGATCGAGATCACCAACCAAGATGGAGCCGGTGTTTTTTGGTAATGTTATAGGTCTTTTGAAAAATGTATTACATATCAAGAAAAACAACAAATTAAAAAATAATAAATAAAAAGGTCATCATTGGTAACTTGAAAATGTATAAAGATGAGAGAATAATAGTTGGCTGCTTATTCCTATAATTAGGAACTAAAACTCTCACCTAGTAAACAACATCTAATATAAGATTCAAAAAAATTAATAAGAAATAATAAAAGAAACAAAGACTCTTGGTATAAAAAGAATTTAACAATGAAAAAAACAAACTCACTTTCATTTAAAAACATTAATAACTAAATGAGTTTGTGCGACTACCATATGAAGTTTACACCCACTACTAATATCTCAAAACTCATCAGATGTAATAGGAGTGAACAATCCATAGAATTCCCAATTGAGCCATCATTTCAATCCAATTTTCTCTACTATGTGTTGAATGGAATCTCCAATCGAGGCAACAATTCACTCCGATTTTCTGTAAAATGTGTTTCCATTAAATATGTACCAGTCACCAAATTTGTTCAACTACTTTTGGCTCGTACCCATTACATCTTATGGTCATAATGGCTTAAAGCACTTCATCAATTTGTGACTGGTATTTACCAAAAAAAAAAATCTGTGACAGGTTAAAGTTTGACAAAAGTGCCTCTGAGATGATGTCGTCTTTTTAATAAAAGCACTGTAAATAGTAAGAATATTGTGTAAGAGTTCACAACAGCGAATGGTAAGTGCATCGTGTGGTAAGAATACACATGATTCAGGTCCAGCAAGTGAATCTCATCCAACTATGCATGATCCAGAATCTCTCATTTCTTTCTTTTGTATTAATTTGAATTTGAAAAAGTGCATGTTGTATCGATTTGAACTTGAAAAACTGCCATGAGGTAACTGCATGGGCGTGGGACCCATTATAGAATTAATGAGATTATGTTATGAGATTTTTAGGATAGCTTTAGGTAGAGAGATTTTAGGGTTTTATAGGAGATTTGTAACCATGGGTATCCTGTCCATCAGATATTGTTTTGAGAGGACTTGCATTAAAGGGAAATGCCACATGCCCCTCTCTAACAAGGAGGCTACTGCTTTAAAAGAAAAGAAAAATAAAATAATTAAAAATATTATTGGTAAGATAAGTTCAAGGGTGGGTCAATATGGAGAGATTTTAGGAAATATTTCTTTTGAAATCTTAAAGAGATGTTGCAATTAGAGAGAAGTTAGAGGAGATGTTAATTGAGAGATGTCATGAAAGATTAGAAGGGTAATTTCGGAATGTAGCGTTGCAAAAAGTTTTAGAATGCGCCACTTGTCGCACCCTCGCGAAAAGTCTATTCTCTTTATATATATAATAATATAATAAAAGAAAATTTTTTATATGCATACACCTTATACCATTTTAAGGTGAGCAACCTTATGATTCATCCAAACCATCCACACGCATGAGCCCCTCAATTACACCGGATCCGTAGAGTTTTCCACAATCCAAATGGAGTCGGCTATTAGGTCGATGGTCAAGTTTATCTTGCTCTAGGAAGGCTGAAACCGAGAAATAATACTGTGACATCTCTGCTCCTATTCATTTGTGCATTATACTTAATTAACAAATAATCAAAATATTTAAACCGGACTGGGCAGCTCAGGGGAGCCAAAAACCCACACGGCCGCATCCACCTCGAACCTGAGTTGAATCAAAATGTAAGAGCTCACACACCCAAAGCCCTACTGAGCCACAACCAAACCCTCTCCCAAAAGGGAGAAATTCAGGTATGTAGCCTCTTTAACCCGACCCATTGCCATCACTGATTCATACCAATTAAGAATTGGAAGGATAACATTAATTAATCACAACTAAAAGAATCCCAAACTAAAAATTCCTGGGCATTTAATTTGGTAGAAAGAAAACAAGAGGCTTGGCAAAATAAAGGGACCAACTACTTTCAACAAAGAAAATGTCAGAAACCCATTGGCTAGGACCAACTTATTAGTTACCTTTTCTTTTCTAAATGTAACATATGTTTTTCCCAGCCTCACAAACCCCTTGCCTCGACAGTGACACATCCATTGAACCATATCAACCCGGATGCAAGAATGGCAAGTAATGAATAGTAAAAAGTCAAGCAACAGTTTTGTTTAGCTCTGTTACTAACCATGAACAAGAATTGTACAATATCATCTATTCCTTTGCGTGTGTAAATGAGGTAAACAAAATCATGGAACCAGAAAGAAAAAGAGAAAATTGATCCCCTGTAAAGGACAAATGAAAGTTACGAAGGGTTAGAAAAAAGACAACCATTGAATCCGAACTCTGATGTGATTACATCTGAAGCCCTAGCTCTAAGCTGATCATGAGAATCCTGATTAGCTCTATACTCTCATATAGATTAGTTAACTAAATACTTCATCCAGTAAAGAACCCATATAGCATCTTTTGATGCCTAAGTAACCGGCAAGTCCAATGTGAAGACAGACCAGCCCAAAATCTTTTCCTTGCCAACTCCAACACCTACAAAAAAACAGGAAAACTGCAAAATTAAAAGGATGTGATGTCAGTAAGAGCTGCTTGTAAGCAAGAATCACATTCATTCTGAACTCATTTCCCATCAATATGCAACAGTCTGGAATTTTGAACTTGTATGAATCACGACATCTGATTCACAAAACTTGAGAAAAAGATGCAGGTGTGAGGCCCAACGCATGCATCACGATTTCCAGGCGAAATAGCAGCAATCAAGACAGCACATCAATAACAAAAGAACTGGAAACCCAACTGACAAGGAGGATGACTAGAATTGGATGTTGAGATCTTTGCATTTCAACATCCTGCATAGCATCGCAAACTTACACAAGCAATAGAGTTCATGATTCACTGGGAAAATGCAAAACCTTAAAACTTTAATTTGTCATAGGCACAAATCATGCTTATACAATTCTTCCAATAGATGATGTCCACTGACTCACTTTGTTCTTAACACTTTTATTGCAATTTTAATCACCACATTTAGAGGGTTCTAACATTATTCCAAGGAAAAAAAAAAAGAATAGAAATCATAGTTGAGAATTTCATTTCGAACCTGATTCGGTTTGGCCTCCAACCCAAAATGTTTAGGCCGATTCAAAATTTCAGCAAAAAGTCTCACAATAATGTTTCAGGAAAACTATATAAAAAAATATATGTATGTATTAAATTATTAAACAAATATCAAAAATTAAAAATGATATTGAAATTTTTGTCAGGGCCCTCTTTTTCATTAGAGTGAAATTTGGCTAGGGCTCATTTCCTATTGAGAGTAAAATTTGGCCAGCGCTCTATTTCCTATTAAAGTGAAAATTGGCTAGGGCCATATACTCTCTCTCACTAGCTAGCCACTCCTATCGAAATCCTAACTTCAGAATGAAATTCCATATTTCAGCCATTTCCAAAATTTCAGATGAAACGATCCAAAATCTGGACCAAAACTTTAAAGGGGGGCGTTCGGTTCATAGCAACGGCCAAACTGAAATTGTTCGGGCATTTTGGCCAAACCGAATAGAATTTGTCAATTATGGTAGAAACTCTAAAATGAGGTGAAAGGAAAAAAAGAAAAATGTCCAGAAGTGCATTTGAATCAACAGCAAAATATAAGACATACAAAAGTAGAGATTCAAAGTACCTAGAAAAGCTTACAGCCATTGCAATTGTTGAAGATTTCTTACCTTGTTCAAGGAGCAAGTTGATATGCTCAATCCTTGCCATGTGTGGCTGGCGCTATAAGGTTTAACTGAAAAAACCTCTGCACTTCTCCGATCCACATAAACACTTCTTCCTGCTGTGGTGCCCATTGCTACTGGACACCTCCATACAAGATTGATTTCCATGTATCCCATAATCATATGTTAACTCTGTCATTGGAGGAATGTGTTTCATTGCATAAAACATAATGTGAGGATAGCACTCATCATCATGATCATAAAGAACCGGCTGCCAATAGACATTAGGGGAGCAACTATGGTTCATGAAGCGGGAAATGTTGCCCATATTCTTTGCACTTATAATGATCTGCAATGGTTTAGAAGTTTCATTCAAGGTGTCAGGTTGATCTTCTCCCATCAAGTCATATATGTTGTTTGGTCCAAATGAAGTCTCACTGGTGCGAGCAGCGTCAAAGATATACTCATCTTCATCATCCCCATCTTGTGTTCTGATCTTATCAATGACTTCACCAGTATATTCACATATAAAAGAACCTGCTCGGATAGGATCCCATGAGCGCAGACCCCAGCCTCGGTCCCTTGTCTTAAAAACCTCAAAGTGGAATCTTATACCCCTTTGGGACACTCGATTTCGACAATTAGGAGAGCACGGACATGAAGTGCCACACTCATATATCAGACTTCTGCGATGTAGGAGCAGTGCATTCGAACCATATGGCATATAGTCTCCATTCCTCTGACTGCAAGAGCAATCTCCATCACCTGGCATACAAACATTGTGGCATATACATCCCACACTGGGTTTCGTTGAGTTGATTGGTTTCAAATACTTGACACCAGTGACATATGAGAAATGAGTTGGTCCCCTCTCCTCATCAACATCATTAACAAGGCAAACGGGTAAATTTTCCATCCCAGAAGATATGTCCGGTAAGATCACGTGGCTTCTAGATGAAGGATTTTCCTTCCATTGGTGGGTCAATTTCCAGATGGCACTACCATCAGGCTGACCCGGTACTCTCAGCAATTTATACTTAAAAACACTAAAGCCTGATTTCCCCTTCTCTATCCAGGACTCATGTATTTTATAGAGGCCGTCATAAACATATATCTTATTAGGTGGATTCAACAGATCCTTCATACCTCGAATGACCCTAATCTCATTCTTCCGACGTGAGCTCTTCTCTAAAGCAAGATTACCTCTTTCCAGCTTCTGATCATCAATTTGCTTCCCTACTTTGCTGCTTCCACCCTGGCCACTATAGATCAAAACATTAGCATCATTATCATCATCCTCATACATCCCAGAAGAAACAATGCTTAGAGTTACAGGGTCGTATTCTTGATCGAACCTCACATTCATGTAGTCAATCCCACCCATACTTGGAGCATGCAAGCCAACAAGACACATTTCAAACCTGAAAAAGAAAAGATCCCCAATCTCGACCCCAGGAACTGCTCCAATCCTTCTCTTTGTATTCACCCTAAGTCCTCGGTTCATCATGATCGTCCCAGCTTTTAAATCCGGACGCCTGCTCGTACCAGGAACCGGTTCTTTCACATCATCAAGCTGCACAAACCTCCGCCTGAGCGCATCATATGTCATGAGAACCTTCTCAACCGACTCCCTATCTCCATCAGCTGGTGCAGGTAGCACAGTCTCGACGCTATTTTTCACTCTCTTTTGCACCTTTCGCTTCTCAGCCTTCTCATTACTATCTTCTGTCTCGCTGCCATACACTATAGAGGTATTGATATCAGCCATTCGCTTTGGACTACTCATGTGGACTGAACCCGTGTGCCCACCGCCATTACCAACCACTCCAATTGGTTGCGGTGTATGAAAAGAAGCCAATGGAACTTGCACAGGGCTCTTGAAACCAGAATCCTCTCTGGCATGGGTGTTTATGTCCGAAGCAAAGGGAGTCTGTTCAGATGGCCTCTGAGACTCAGGAGGGACTGCAGCAGCAGAAGGAACAACAGGAACGAATGCAGGAGGAAAGGGTCTGTATGGAGTGACACAAACAAATGAAGGAGGAGCATTTGAAGGGACAAAAGTAGTAAACCCCATAGGAGCAGGAAACATTGGCGCCAAGCACCGCAAGGGCTTCACATCTAGGGGCTCGTCATTCCACGACGAATTCGAACTTGGACCGCCCTCCATTGTGTTAATTTCAATCTCCTCAACGGAAGACTCAACCAACCTAAACTACAAAATAACTACTACTACCATTTTTCCTCTTCAAACTGCATACAACATCTCTAAAGAACACCCATGAGATCACAGAACATACAGATACTATGCGAAATCTAAAAGTGAGCATTTTTAATGATAACTTCAGCTGGAAATAGAACACTATGATGCAGATTACCTCTTAATATTCACTGCAGAGGAAACATAACAGTAGCCTAAGAAACAACAAACAAAAGGTTTAAAGATCTACAAAAACTACCAGAGGATCAAAAAGACAAGGCCACAGAGCCTCTCGTACTATGTAATCGCAAAACCATCAAAAGGAATCATGAATACCAATCATGAACTCCCAAATGTTACCAATCACTTTGAAGCATCCAAATAGGTATAGGAACAAAGAAAGAAACCTTCATAAACTCATCCTGAGCTCATACTGTCAAAAATGGAACAAATAAAAGCCCTAAAACCCTTTTAGAACCAGAGATTCTACTGAAAGCCAGCAAACATTATCAATAATGCCTTGTAAATTTCAGCTTGAAATCGTTCCTAAAACAATATCTAGGGTTTTAGAAAGTAAGAAACAGCACTAAACCCCAAAGATGAAGAGACCTAAACTCTGCTTGAGAGATTGAAAAGACACTAAAACACGATTAAACAAATGTTCCAAATCTATCTGGGAGAAAATATGAGTTATCAAAGCGCTATAAGCAATCTAGAAATGAAGGAAACGGGAAGAACAGCTAAAAAAAAGATAGGATCTCTGAAGAGATCGAATGGGAAAATAGAAAAGGCCCTAAAGCAGTGATTGGAGGTGGAGAGGTGGAATGGATTAGATTGGCAGTCGAGAGAGTCAGAATCGACGATAAAAATTCTACAAATGGGAGCTGAGATTTATGAGAGAAGAAATGAAATACCGAAGATATGTGTCGAGCTTTCTTTCGGAAGAGAGGTAATGGGGATTAGGGTTTGAAATTGGACGATCTTTCTTCTTCTTGTTCCTGCTTCTTCTTCTTCGTCTTTTTTTTTTTCTATTTCGAGAAAAGGGGTTATAATCAGGATTGTTAGTCTTCCACAGAGAAATCCCTTTGTCTATTTGCTAATTTACCTTTGGATGGTTGGGGTGTTTGGGGGCTTTGCTAAATGGAATCGAGTGAAGTAAACATTATTTTGAAGGAAAAAATAAGGGAATTTCTATTGGCACGCAGATTTTCACTTTTCCAACACAATTTCTCTCTACACACATTTCTAAAATTTAAAAATTATATTATTTTTTTTCACACATACTAAAACTTCCTAAACTACCACCCATCCCTCCATTTCTCTCTTTCTTCCCACACACATCCATATAGTGTATGTTCGGACCTATAGTTCCGAACATACACCATATGTTCGGATGTTTAGGTCTAAACATATGGTGTATGTTTGGACCTGAAAGACTGTACATATCGCGATCCTGCAACTTATTTCAGGCGAGCAAAAAATTAAAAGAAGAGGCATAAAAAAAAAAAAAAAACACAAACAAACAAGAGGATGGAGGTCCGAACATTTGATTGTTGTTTTCTTCCTTCATTGTACTATAAAATGGAGGAATATTGTGAGTGAAGATGAGTTGCCTAAGAGGATGGAGTAAGTAAAGAGTGAGATGAGTTGCCCAAAAGAAGAACATAGAGGAATGTGAGTGAAGATGAGTTGCCCAAGGAAGATGGAGGAAGTGGAGAGTGAGAAGTGGAGAATTAGATGGGTGAGAGAGGAAGAAGAAGAGCTTATGTGTGAAAAGAGATCGGGTTTTGAGTTTTTGTGGAATTATGGATATTTTGGTCATTTCATGAATGGGTAATAATGTAATAAAAAAATTAATAAATTGGCTGTGTTTGAAAAGTAAAAATTGGTGTGCCAATAGCAGCACTCAAAAATAAAGAGAAAAATACCAGAAAAGTCCCCATAGCATGCCATAGGTAAGATTATGACCCACTAGTAGTTTAGAGACGGGAGGGGTCCTTTTGGGTGTGTTTTTGTCCTTTTTTTTTGTCATTTAGTAATATGGTCAATATCGATCAGCTGGTTCTTCTTGGTTCTTCTTGATTTGCAGAACCCAAATATAAAGTGGGGTTTTCTTTGTTTGTTGCAGGTGCTGCTCCAAATTTTGTTCCATCATCTGTTGCCAGGCAGAACCCTCATCTCTATCCTCCACAAGTTGGCACAAATGCTTTAAATCCTCCTTCGTCACCAACACTATCTCATTTTCTTCAATCTTCGACTTACTGAAAAGGAAAAATTAACATGGGAACTTTCCTTAAATTCCTTACAACACTTTCCTTCACCAAAATTAACATGGTTTTAAGTAAAAACAAACAGAAAAACCAAATAAAACCAGAAACCAACATACCCATTATCAGATTTCATTGGCTCCATCATTTCAAATGTCCGGTTCTCCTTCTTGCGCTCTGAGATCCAAATTCAATGTTGTAAAACGGTCGATCGAGGTTCTCTTCGCCCCCATCATCTCTCTCTCGTCTTTTGCTATTGGTACTCTCAATCATTTTGTCAAACATCTCACCTGCATTCTTCTCACTGGGCTGCGGGAGAGATAGAGTACTTCTTTTTTCTTTTTGGCTCTAATGGTCGATATCGACCATCACTACTTACCTTTAATGATCGATATCGACCATTAAAATTTTCTCCAACCTATAACTATGTTATTCGTCGAACACAACAAAATGGTCGATATCGACCATTATTACTTCCTCCTAATGATCGATATCGACCAATCTGTTAGTCAGATTTGTTCCAATATGTAACTGTCTTATTTGCTGAACACTACAAAATGGTCGATATCGACCATATCACAAAATGATAAAAAAAAAAAAAGGACTGAAAAGGAGCTTGAGGACCCCTTCTGTCTTCAACATGCTACTGGGTCCTTGTCAGTCCTATGGGGTCCTATGGGGATTTTCCCGTAGTTTCCTCAAAAATAAAATATAAGGTAGTTATGATGGTATTTTATTTTTAGTTGTTTATGATGGGAATTTTTTAATTGGAGTTTTTTTGAGGGCTTTTGGCGGTAGGGACCTCATCATTTGCTTTTATATGCTAAGGTCCATAATATTTTATTATACTGACGGCAGTCCTCTCGTAAAAATGACGCACTGAAAAAGACAAAAAGGCCCCTATACATGTCAGTAAAAGAAGAACTCAGATAAAACTCAGATAAATTTGCCAAAACTCAGATAAATTTATCTGAGTTTTGCTAGAAGTTCAGATAAGTTTGCCGAAAACTCAGATAAATTTGTCTAAGTTTTGACAAATTTATCTAAGTTTTTGTTCAGTTTGTCAGAGTTTCTGGGAAATTTATCCGAGCTCGGTGACATCAAAAGTCAGAATACGAAAAATCAGATTCTAATAAAAGTTGAAATCCAAAACAGGAACACTTGATGAACATGATCCAATCGAGAAAAGAGAGGGAAAACAAGCAAAAGAGCAAACTGCTTTTTTTAAAATAAGTTGTAGAGAGAGAGATTTGGAATAGACATCAGATGAAATAATAAAAAAAAGTAAAACCGTTTCTATCTTTGAAGAAATGAAAGAGAGAGAATTGGAAGTCATGGTGGCGACGGAAGTTGCTCTGCAACGATACTTCATAACCATGGAAAGGAACGGAAAATGGAAAATGAGAGTGAAGAAGATGGAAGGAGTTCTCTAGGACAACAGAGAATAAGAAAGAACTTGGCCTAGGAATGAGAGTTGAAAGGGGCAAATTAGTCATGAAAATATATGACGTGGCGTATTAGGGACCTCTCACCAAAATATTTCCAACTGTCTCGACTATAGACATTAGAGAAAAAGTTGTTGGACCGGATGCCTTAGAAGACCGTGCTCAGGGACCGATGGCTAATTTACCCTTTTTTTGTCTTTTGGTGGAGAAAGCTTTTTGACTCTTTTTTGAAAAATATGGGGGCAAATTTGAATTAAAGTGCTTTTGATGAGACTTTTTTTTTTAAGAAATGGGGTCTTTACCTTACTTAACTCTATTAGTAGAGTTGCCAAACAAGGTAAAGGATTACTAGGGCCCGGTAAAATAAAAGGTAAAGTAAAGCATCAAATAAAGAGAAATTAAAATATAAAAGGGTTATGATGGTAGTTTTGTAGATTCATAGGAAATCTTTTTAACCTTTTGCGTAAAAGTAAAGAATTTTTGTCATTTAGTAGGGAAGTTGTTTTTTTACTTTTTTAAAAAGAAAAAATAGGGAATTTTAAAGATGTACACTATTGATGTGACTCCTTGTCTGAATAATGAAGATTTTACACAACTTTTACTTTAATAGTAAATTTCCAAATGAAGAAAATAAGAAAGGTCAAATAAAAAACTATCAAATTTTAAAAATCATTTTTTATTTATTTAAGTTAAAAAGATAGTTGCTTGTACTACTAAATAATAAAAATTCCTCTTCCATCTAACAAAAAAAAAAAAGACTTTTTTATGCAACTAAGTGATAAAAAAAGGGTTTTTTTTTTTTTTTGTCATTTAGCATTTTTGACTTATTTTATTTTTATTTTCTTTTCTTTTGGTTTGACCATTTTCTTCACTTTAGTTGCAAGTAAATTATCCAAACAAGAATACATCATTAATGGAAATAGGTCAAAGTAAATGGGTGGGTACTCACCCTACCCATCTATCACCTATCAACCCAACTTGAGTGTTTCTTTTTTTTTTTTTTTTTTTTTCTTTAGGAAAAATCCTCCTGGACTCGTTGAAGACCAAAAAGGCCTAAAATTTTAATATAGACAATATAGGTCCTCCCGCCACTTTTTTTTTTATCATTTTTTTCATTTTCGACGAGTGGCGATTTCGTCGTTGATTTATACATGAGAGGGGATACCACTGTTTTGTCATTTTTTCGCTTTTTCGATGAGCAGGGATATCCTTGTTCAGCAATTCACAAGTGGGCAGGGATATCCCCTCTCATTAGAAATCAAACACCCACCTAATTGAGTGTTTTAACTATGTTGCACAGGATTATCCATGCTTAACCAAGTGTGCTAAATGTGCTAGGCGGAGAATATCATGTGGGGTACTATTTCTTTTCTTCTTTCATCTCAATCTTCATTAGTGCCTCTCACACTGTTTGTAAGGGTTTGAAAAGTTTTAATTAAAAGGAAATTCCATTTGTCAGGAGAATTGCACTACAAATTCATTGTCAAGTAAACAAACAATTTTGATTTGGTGCAGAGAGGTTGAAAGAAGTGTCCCACTTAAATGGAGTTTGCAACGTCCACACTAGGCAAATTGAACCATGAAATTGTATGGGCCAAGAAGAATACTCACACAAATGACCTGCCCATTTGCTGATATGAAAGATGAATATGAAGTGCTTTTGGTAGTGATAATTTACCCATACAGGTGAAGGGCAACAACAAGGCCCTGGGTCGGCTATGGTTGAGGGAGAAAGAGGGAATAGGAAGAGGCAAAGAGGAAAGAAGAGAAAAGAGGAAGGGAAGAGAAGTAACTCGGGGTCACCTTGTGGTGCCCGGCGCTCACCATTAACGAAGGGGAGTAGAGGTTGAAGATGAAAGAAGGAAGAAGGAGAGGAAAAGGACGAAGAAAACTCGTGGAGGATAAGAGAGAAGGAAAAAGAAGAAAAGAGGGAAGCTCATGGAGAAGAAGAGTAGAGGAGGAAGAAAGCACACGAAGTTGAACAGTGGAGAAGGAGGAAGAAAGACCATGGAGGAGAAGAGATTTGAGTAGGTTTTAAATAATACGGGAGCAGGGATATCCCCGCTCAGGAAATTTAAAAAAAAAAATCGGAAAGGGCCCCTAGGACCACTATGGTGGATAACTATACTTTGGGTCCATTTTGGTTACCATTCAGTTTAAGAGGATTTTTTTTTTCGGTAAAATCCTCAATGAAAAAGTATAAAAATTTAAAAAACATTTCTTCTTTTTTATTTACTTAAGTTAAAAAGTTCCTCGTGCCACTAACTAATAAAAATTCCTCTTCCGTTGAACAAAAAAAAAGTAAATTTCTTTATTTTTTATCATGCCAATAAGTGATAAAAAGTTTTTTCTTTTGTCATTTAGCACGTTTTGACTTAATCCCTTCTTTTTTTTTTTTTTTTCTTGATTTGACACTTCTCTTCTCTTCATTCTGCAAGTAAATTACCCAAACAAGAATACGTAATTAATGAAAATAGGTCAAAGTAAATAGGTGGGTACTTACGAACCCAACTTGAGTGTTTCTTTTTTTTTTTTTTCTCTTTACTAGTAAAAACATGAGCTTGCGTGCCTCTCACCAGATTGGCTATAACCCATCCTAAACTCTCTTGATTTTTCTCTCCCAAAAGTTATCCTAAATCCAAGTAATTTGAAAAAATGTAAAGTCAAATTTACAAAGCAACAAAGAACGTTCTTCTCAATCCTTAGTATATAAAGCGGCATCAAGATGAAGACTTTTGAAATATAGGTTCAATGTCCATGATTTTATTTAGAGGATTTTACTAGAAAAATCCTCTAAGATGGGTTGAAGATCAAAAAGTGCCCACAAACTTACCATGTACCACAATGATCCCACAGGTCTAATCAAGCATATGTTTTCTCACTTAACCCTGAATGGGGATATCACTGTTTATATTCTCCTTTTTAGAATCGATGCTACCCATTCCCTTTTTCATCTTCTCCCCTTTCCACTCGACTGGTCCCCATCTGCTTCAAAGCTTCCTCTTCCTCCTATTTTCACCTCTTACCAACCACGTGAAGATCCCAGTTGGCTTCTTCCTCTCCGTGGCCCCCAAGTTCAAGATTGAGGAGGGTTGTGCACAAATCAAAACCCAATCGTATACCACACTGCTCCACGTCATGGTAAACCACGTATGTATCTTGTATGTATTCCAATTTCTATTTTGGTTTTGCTTTTAATGTCATGTAGGTTCCATCCCTCTGTTTAATGTATTTGATTTTAGGTTTGAATGTGTTTGATAAAAGTGGTTTTCTTTTATCTTTCTCATATGAAGACCACGTACGTACCTTGCATGTAGGTTGGAATGTGTTTGATAAAAGTGGTTTTTCATTGTACTTAGGCTTTTCTCTCTGTCATATATGTTCTTCTTTGTTTAGTGTATTTGATTTTATGCTTGAATGTGTCTGATAAAAGTGGTTATTTGATACAAGGGAAAAAAGAAGAAGAAAAGGACAGGAAATAATCCCCATTCAAACTCTCCATCTCACATACGCCATTATTGTCATGAATTCTCATACTGCCGGTTGGGTATGTTCTGGCATAATAGCGCTTTCTGAACTCAAGCCCCTCGTGCATGCTTAGAGAAGTATAAAAGGGTCATGTGGAAGCGTTTAAGCAGACGAGGGACCTTTTATTTGCACATTTCACCTATGAATTTGCAACATTTTGAAAAAAGCAGCATGATCTATATAGTTAATGTGAATGCTAAAAAAGCACCAATTTGCGTCGGGATCATGTGAACTATTTTTTTTTTTTTTGTGTGATTTTACTGGTCTATGTAACTCTAAACTTGCTCAAACTAGTGGAATTGTGAAATGTGGGTGGAGGATGTGAATGTGGAAATGATTGTACAAATGGTGAACTGTAATATGGGTTTTACAAAAAAATAAAAATAAAAAAATTGGTGTAATGTGGGTGGAGGATGTGTTGTGAATATTAGATGTGCAGTGTCTAATGGTTGATTAAGAATGCCAAATCCGGACCTGGCATTGTTTATTAAGCTGAAAGTTGAAAAAGAACATTGTTTCAGTATGACTGTGTTCCAAAAGTACGCAGTTGAAAATCAGGAAATTATAATTGTTTTATACTGAAAAATAGCAGATTTATATTGTATAATTAGAACTTTGAGACCCCAAATTTCAGCCAAAAATTCCTTGGGAGGTGGGTCAAACAGTTGCACGAACAGGGGTACTCGGCAATGCAGATTCGGATTTCAGCAACACTGCATTTTCAATTGGGCATCTTTAAATAGTCATAACTTTCTCGGTTTAAAATTTTGTGCTCTCTATTTTTTTCGTTGGATTCATGCATCATTAAGGTTCAAATTCCAGCCATTATATTGAGATTTAGACCATCTTAGGAAGGTTGTATAGTTCAGTGAAAAAAGGCATGTGCATAGTGTTTTTCATACGTAGAATTTTTCAGCATTCTTTATATTTGATTTGTTTCTTGAGCAGACTGTGTACAGAAAACTTTGACATTTAAAACACCTTTAACACATCAATGGTGGCCTCCCAACAAGATTCATGTGCAAGAAAGTGAATAAATAGTGAAAAAAGCAGCATGATCTATATGGGTTAATGTGAATGCTAAAAAAGCACCATTTTGCGTCGGGATCATACGACCAAATTTTTTTGTGATTTTACTGGTCTATGTGACTCTGAACTTGCTCAAACTAGTGGAATTGTGAAATGTGGGTGGAGGATGTGAATGTGGAAATGGTTGTACAAATGGTGGAATGTAATGGTGAAATGTGGGTTTTACAAAAAAAAAAAAAAAAATGGTGTAATGTGGGTGGAGGATGTGTTGTGAATACCAGATCATGTAAAGTTTCTAATGGTTTAATGTGAGAGAATATCACTGATAGGTTTTTCTAAGAGATGAAACTGGTCAACTTCATCTATTATGTGAGGGGATATCCTTGCTCAATATGTGAAGTTTATATTTGAGGAGCGGCGATATCCCCTCCTATGATAGATTCTTTTCTAAGAGATAAAACAGTTGGGAGGGAATATCTCCGCTCAATATGTGAAGTTTATATTCAAGGAGCGGCGATATCCCCTCCTATGACAGGCTTTTTTAAGGGCTGAAACAACCACTTGGGAGGGGATATATCCGCAATTTAGTGAAGGTTATATTTAAAGAGTGGCAATATCCCCTCTAGTCACAGGGTTTTTCCTTGGATCAACACACAGCTGGGACCTTCATTTATTATGTGAGGGGATATCACTGCTCAATATGTGAAGTTTATATCTGAGGAGCGGCGATATCCCCTCCTATGATAGGTTCTTTTCTAAGAGATAAAACAGTTGAGAGGCAATATCCCCGCTCAATATGGGAAGTTTATATCTGAGGAACAACGATATTCCCTCCTATGACAGGTTTGTTTCTAAGAAATAAAACAGTTGGGAGGGGATATTCCCGCTCAATATGTGAAGTTTATATTCGAGGAGCGGTGATAACAATCCCCCCCCCATGACAGGTTTTTTTAAGGGCTGAAACAATCACTTGGGAGGGGATATCCGCGCAATTTAGTGAAGTTTATGTTTAAAGAGTGGTGATATCCCCTCTCGTGACAGGGTTTTTACGTCATGGTTTTTTAAGGGATGAAACAACCACTTGGGAGGGGATATCCCCGCGCAATTTTATGTAGTTTATATTTTAAGAGTGGCTATATCCCCTCTCGTGACAGGTATTTACCCTAGTTGAACACACCTAGCTGGGAGTTTCATCCATCATGTGAAGGATATTGCCGCTAAATATGTGATGCGCGGCGATATCCTCGTGCGAGACATGTTTTTTCAGTGATGAAGCCTTGTCTTTTATGTGAGGATATCCATGATATTAAGGACTTTATTTTATGGCCAACATTCTTTAAGAGGATTAGATTCAGGTGAAGAACTTATCTCAGCCTCAGTGAAAATCAGGACTGTGTTCCAAAAGTGTGCGAGTTGAAAATCAAGAAAATGTTATTGTTTTGTCTAGAAAAATAGTAGATTCATAGTTTATAATGAGAACTTTGAATCCCCCAAATTTCAACAAAAAAATCCATTGGGAAGTGGGTCAAACAGTTGCACAAACAGGGGTACTCAGCAAGGCAGACTCGGATTTCAGCATCACTGCATTTTCAATTGGGCATCTTTAAATAGTCATAACTTTCTTGGTTTAAAGGATTTTTGCTCTCTATTTTTTTTGTTGGATTCATGCACCATCAAGATTCAAATTCCAGCGATTATATTGAGGTTTCGATCATCATAGGCAGGTTGTACAGTTCAGTGAAAACAGGCAAAATCAAGGAAAAATAACTTTGTAGCAAATCAACTATTATGTGAGACCACTAGCTGTAGCAAATCAACAGAATAATATAAAATCAAAAGAACTTTATGTTTCAATCCGATCCCAATTAGAAAGAGAGACAATACCAAATCAAGGAATATAAAGATCGACAAAAAGGGAAGATAAAAAAAAATCTTATTTGGACATCCACCAGAATTGAAAAAAATTCCAATTCCTTATGTAACCACAGAAATCACCGCAGACGCATAGAAAGTTTCTCTCTTCTACTCCTAAGAAAAAACCCAAACACAAAAATGAAAATTCTGTCTTGGGGAGGATGGGGTCCAATAGTTTTGGCGAAAATGGGTTTAGGATGTATACTGGTAATCTGTGTGTGTGATGGAGAAGGCAATATTATTGTCAATGGGAAGGGAGAAGACCTAACTTTTTTGGGTGTGTGTGTGTAATGGTCATTGAGCATGAAATTTTAATCCGTGTGTGTGATGGTCATTGAGCATGAAATTCCATACAACAGTCTAAGCATTTTCATATTTTCTTACAAGTCTATTTAGGAGGATTGAAAATTAAAATGTGTTGACATAGCTATATACCACCTATTTCATGATCCCAGAAACTCTATTATAATATAGTTATGCCCCACCATCAAATATCCCCTAGACACTCTACCCGATTACCGAATAACCTTTCTTAACTCCTAGAGTCTACTTATCATAAGCTTGTTCTACAATGTATGATGGGTTTGTTTTGTTGCTACCTTGTAATAATGTTTTCGATATAAGGATGTATGTGCATTGAAAATGATACTTATAATTCCATTAATGAGCATCGATCATTTACCTATTCAGCATTAGGCTTTTACCTTTTAATTTTATTTGACATTGAGGACTAAAAGGTAAATGATGTTTGGACCATGCAATTTGAAGAAAAGAGACCAAAAGGATCTAAGAATATCCTCTTGTATGACCAAAAAAACCACATATTTGAAGCAATACAAAGGTTTTAGGAAGCTGTACAAAGAAAGGTTGCCTAACATGCATGATGAGTCCTGAGAAGCGCATATTTTCATATACATTTTAGACCATTTTAAGAGTTTATTGATATTAAAGAGCTTTATTTAGTGTCAAATCATGTTTTTATGCATTTAGGGTCCATTGTAGTGCATTCTTGCATAAATTCATGAAACCTGTTATTTTTGGAGATTTATTTTTGGAAAGTCGATTATTTTGGGTGCATCAAGTAGGGTCTCATGCATTGTCCATTTAAATTCCTTACATATAATTATTCTTGAATCTATTTGTTTTTATTTGTGTAGGAGAAATCAAGAATGGGATCTACATTGGTGAAATTTTAGAGAGGTCAAGGGTAGGGCATCTTTCTTGGTGGACCCACATATCTTGGTATTTTTGGAGAGTTTGAAAAGTCAACGATGGAAAGCAAGATTTTTTATTTCAAGATCAAGAAAGGAAACTTCAGATTTGGTAAGATCTAATTCTTACTAAGTTTGAAAACTCAAAAATCAAGAAAGAAATTCAAAAAAGGAAAGTGTGCTAAAAAAGTTGACTAGTCAATCAAAGAAGTTTGGAATCAAACAAAAGATGGAAGGGGAGTCAAGAAACAAGGAAAGAAAGATCCCAAGATCTCTTTGGACGTCCACATGGGTCCCACACACTCCATTGCACAACTAACATTCCATGTGTATAATTATTTTCGGATTTTTAAGAGGCAGCAAGATTAAAATGGTCATAACTCTTAATTCAACCGTAGGATTGGTGCAATCCATACACCGTTGGAAAGATCTTTTCGAGGAGATATCTTTAGAACCAAGACTGTGTCAATCAGAGCTAAAACGAGGAAGATATGGCCTCTGAAAGTTGGTGCTATAATTTCTACTCGGGATTGCAGTTTTGCACATGAAAGCACCAAAAATCTCTCACTCACCTTGCTATTTCTTTGAAGACTTGTTGGCCAAAGAAGAGACTTGCCATACAAAGAAGATTGCATGCTACAAACTTGGATTAAAGAAGGAAAGAAAGAGAGCAAAAATCTATAAATTGAAGGCATAAGCATCCCTCTCCTCTCATGGTTGAAATCGTCCACCTCTCCCTCTAGATTAATTTCATTCTATCTCTCCCTCTCTTCCCTTTCATCTCAAGCCATCAAGGGGGTTCTTCTCAAAGGCCACACCACCACCCTTGTTTTCTCAACTAGAAAGAGGGATTCTCAATCATCCTAGTATGTATTTTTGTTTTTAATTCTCAATCTTATGTACTCAATTGCATACTAGTATTAATAAAATTGTTTCTTTTTAATTCTTGTATTGATTTCTTGTGAATCTTGATATTAGTTTTGCAATAGGGTTAGTTCTTACTTTTGGTTAAGTAATTTTAATTGGCTTGGAATAATTACTAACAACTCACCTTAGCATCCTCACAATATACCTTGTTTTCTACGGATACATGGTATTTTTGGAGGCAATACAATGTGAAGTTGAAGAGTGTTGATCAAGAAAAGTTTAAAAATCCAAGCCTGAAATTTATTTATTAAAAAGTGAGGATTTATCATTCTCAAGTTAGATTGACAACCCAAGTTGAAGAATGGGACCCTAGGTTTGCACTTCTAATTTTCTTGGACCCTCAATTAAGAAGAATTAAAAGAAGCAACTCACTACTTTTATATTTCAGTTTTGTTTACCATCTTTGATTTATGCACTCCACCTTTATTTTCAACACTTCACTTTTAATTCCTGCACCTTTTACAATTCTATGTCACACAATTTTGTTTAAATTTGTTAATTGCTGGAAAGTGCATTAGACTCATGCATTTATTTATTTATTTATTTTGCATAACATTAGGAGTGGCGTTCACGTGAAATTCTGAAATCAGATTTATGTTAAACATTCATGTGGCAAAAACAGTCCATAAACAAGCCCACTTGCTGCACAGTTTCAGAAAAACTGCAGAAATAGTTTTTTGGCAAAAAGTTTGAAGTGGGTAGGCAAGTCAAATCATGGTATTTTTATGTGAAATTTGGGGGAATTGAAGTTTAGCATGTGGTCTATCACGTCCCAAAATTTTAGATCAAAAAGATTTCAGGAGGTTGGTGAACCAATGGCTTGAACATGGCATGTTAGGCCACTTGTGTGCAGAATTTCTACACATTTTTTTTAGGTAATGTTCATACACTCATATCTCCTTCGTTTTAAATTGTTTTCCACTTCCTTTTTTTTTTTATTTGATTCATGCATCATTGTAGTTTAAATCCCAACCATTAAACTCAGTTTTAGGTTGCATTAGATTAGGAGAAATCATGCATAAAAACAGCCCTGCATTCTAGTTTTTCAGACTTAGAATTTTTCAGCATCTCATGGCATACATTGCATTACTAACTTTCTAACTTAGGTTTCTTTTGTTTCTACTTTAGTTTCTTAGTTTTATTTTTGGTACTTTTATTCTTAATGTTATAACTTGTGTGTTCTTTTGTAGTAATTTTAGTTTTTAGTTTAGGATTTTTAGATTTAGGAAGTTTTCTTTTCATTGGATTGTAATTAATTTAATTTTTGGAAAGTAGGAATGATAGTTGTAATTTTCTAGTTTGTTAGGCTAGATTTAGATTTTTAATTTAGGACAGGTACAAGTTGAGAAGGAACTTTAATTTACATTGCTCATTGTGGATCGACCTGGTCTCACCAGTTTATTACTACATCGCGGCTCTACACTTGGAGCTCACGATCAATGCACCTATGTGTGATTTGATTACTTTACATAATATTTTATCTTCATTAATGGGTGATCTTTTATAATGTCACAGCAAGGCGGCATTGGACGTATATTGTACACTAGTGTCAAGTGATGACCTCTACAAAGCCTTAGAAGAAGGGACGTGGTTGTGCACCAACATCATGTACTATTGGTTTGAGATTTTGGGTGAAAGGTGTCAAGATGCATATTTGTTTGATCCTAGTGCTTCAGTAAGTGAATTAAATTTTATTACTATAAATTGATATACTTGTATTGTATATTAACTTTCATGGGAAATACATCTAACGCCAATTACAATAATATGCAAACTTGGTGACAGGATAAGGACATGTGTCATCACGCTGATTTGAATATATTTGGTCCAAATGCTGAAAATGTGTTGTTGGTGAGAACGTACAGAATGCTAGTTTTTGTACTATACCGTATAAATCATTTCACCTTACTCGTAGGTTACACAGATGAGAAGAAATGGGAGTTTTATAACAGCTCATTCAGTGGTCATTACTCTCAAACCAATTGTGTAAATTCGTAAGTATATGTGAACTATGTTTTTTCAATGTATTATCCTCCCGCTCCCTTTATACTTCAAAATTTGTCCTACTGACCACCGTTATTTCTAATGTTTGCTGCATATCTGTAGATCAACTATTTGAATGAAAAGTTAAGCGACTATGGCTGGGCATTCCTCATCAAGACAATGGTAATGATTGTGGTGTTTTCACGTTAGCGTTCGCAGAGCATTGCACTTTCCGTAGGCCGACCAATTTCACCCGAGCCAGCATAGCATATTATAGAAGTAAGATAGTGGCGGACATTTTCAAAAGGAGTAATGCTAGGGACAGACGGCCCAAGATAGACGGCGGACAAACGCTTGAAGCGCGCATGCTTCTCGAGGCACCAAAAACACAGGCGTCTGTCCGCCGCTTGTCCCTGGCGACTGTCCCTGGAATTTCTCTTTCAAAAGGGCTTGGGAAAAGAACGCTTACAAATTGGATCTAAAGAAACTGTTGAGTGAGATTTAGCGGGTAGTGCAGCTCTGTTTGTGTTGAAAGATGAAGTCTCTTTTGTGTTTTCTTTGTTACTTAATCGTATGAGTTTTTTGGACAGTTGTATCTCAACCTTTGGGTTGTTAAGGACCATTTTTTTGGGACAGTTGAAAGTAGATTGTGAATTCTGAATGCTTAAGGTGATTTGTATAGTTGATGTCAGGATGGTATCAAGTTTTATGACATTTTTTTACTGTGCCCATTGGGACTTAGTTCAGTATGTTAATAGAAAATCAATTATCACCATTTTCACTTTGTTACACAGTTTTTTGGACAATTGTCTCTATTCCCATTTGTTACACAGGTGAATTGTAGCTTTGATGTTAGGAGGGAATCTAGTTCTACCCATAATTTGTTATTATGCCTGTCAGGACATGGTTCTGTATGTTAATAGATTCAGGTTTTTCAATTCTGAAAGTGATAAGGCATTCTTCATACATGAAATGTGCAGGTGACACTAAAAACTTCTTGCTCCCAAACCTCCTTGTAGACTGTAGTTCACTGTACGTTTATTCACTTTATTGCACGTTAATCCTTTTGGGAGGCCACCATTGATGTGTTAAAGGTGTTTTAAATGTCAAAGTTTTCTGTACACTATCTGTTCAAGAAACAGATCAAATCTGAAGAATGCCCCAAAATTATACGTATGAAAAAAACTATGCACATGCCTGTTTTCACTGAACTATACAACCTACCTATGATGATCTAAACCTTAATATAATGGCTGGAATTTGAATCTTGATGATACATGAATCCAACAACAAAAAAAAAAAAAAAAAAAAAAACAGAGAGCAAAAATCTTTTAAACTGAGAAAGTTATGACTATTTAAAGATGCCCAATTGAAAAGGCAGTGCTGCTAAAATCCGAATCTGCCTTGCCGAGTACCCCTGTTTGTGCAACTGTTTGACACGCTTCCCAATGGATTTTTTGGTTGAAATTTGGGGGTCTCAAAGTTCTCAATATAAACTATGAATCTGCTATTTTTCAAGCCAATACAATCACATTTTCCTGATTTTCGACTCGCGTACTTTCAGAACACAGTCTTGATTTTCACTGAGACTGACATAAGTTCTTCACCTGAATCTGGTCCTCTTAAAGAATGTTGGCCATATAATAAAGTCCTTAATATTAAGCGGATATCTTCACAGAAAAAAAAAACATGTCATGCACGAGGATATTGCCGCGCATCACAACTAGGGGAAAAACCTGTTACGAGGGGGATATCGCCACTCTTAAAATATAAACTACACTAAATTGCGGGGGGATATCCCCTCACATAATAGATGAAGTTGACCAGTTTCATCTCTTAGAAAAACTTATCAGTGATATTCTCTCACATTAAACCATTAGAAACTTTACATGATCTGGTATTCACAACACATCCTCCACCCACATTACACCATTTTTTTTTTTTTTTTTGTAAAACCCACATTACACCATTACATTCCACCATTTGTACAACCATTTCCAGATTCACATCCTCCACCCACATTTCACAATTCCACTAGTTTGAGCAAGTTCAGAGTCACATAGACCAGTAAAATCACAAAAAAAATTGGTCATATGATCCTGATGCAAAATGGTGCTTTTTTAGCATTCACATTAACCCATATAGATCATGCTGCTTTTTTCACTGTTTATTCACTTTCTTGCATATGAATCCTGTTGGGAGGCCACCATTGATGTGTTGAAGGTGTTTTAAATGTCAAAGTTTTCTGTACACCGTCTGTTCAAGAAACTGATAAATCTGAAGAATGCTGAAAAATTCTACGTATGAAAAACACTATGCACATGCTTGTTTTCATTGAACTATACAACTTGCCTAAGATGATCTAAACCTTAATATAATGGCTAGAATTTGAACCTTGATGATGCATGAATCCAACAAAAAAAAAAAAAAAAGAGAGCAAAAATCTTTTAAACTGAGAAGCTTATGACTATTTAAAGATGCCCAATTGAAAATGCAGTGCTACTGAAATCCGAATCTACCTTGCTGAGTACCCCTGTTCATGCAACTGTTTGACCCACTTCCCAAGGTATTTTTTGGATGAAATCTTGGGGTCTCAAAGTTCTTATTATACATTATAAATCTGCTATTTTTCAGGATAAAACAATCACAATTTCCCGATTTTCAATTTTCAACTTGCGTACGTTTGGAACACAGTCAAACTGAAACAGTGCTGTCTTTTTCAACTTCCAGCTTAATAAACCATGCCAGGTCCGGATTTGGCATTCTTTATCAACCATTAGACACTGCACATCTGGTATGCACAACACATCTTCCACCCACATTACACCATTTTATTTTTTTTTATTTATTTTATTTTATTTTGTAAAACCCACATTATACCATTACATTCCACCATTTGAACAACCATTTCCACATTCACATCCTCCACCCACATTTCACAATTCCACTAGTTTGAGCAAGTTCAGAGTCACATAGACCAGATATATCACAAAAAAAAGCTCCATTAACTCGGCACAAAATGGTGCTTTTTTAGCATTCACATCAACCCATATACATCCTATTTCTTTTTTCAAAATGTTACAAAAACTATGCAAAGTCATATGTGAAATGTGCAAATCAAGGATTCACCGGTGGATTGCGACATCTCTAGCGGTTGTGTCCCCTTTGTTTACAGATTGAACAGGGAACCACCCTACATTGCAGGGTCCGATCTTCGGCTCGAATCCTACTCTTTCGTCTGACCTATGCACTCATTGTCTTCTATCACATGTAGCATGCAAAACCTCATTGTATGCAATTCGATAAGTAGATGTAAGGAACCAATGCTTGCATAAAATCGTACAGATTTAATTTTCTCATTTGCATTGCCGCTAGTGCGTGTGAACAAGGGATTCCTAGCAATTCCTACTTGCGACATGTACATTTGCTTTGATCCAGATCAACCACATCAATGAACTGGGCGGATTGAACCTGAAATTCTATGAAACCGGCAAGACGAACATGCACTCGGCGGATTCTTCAGCCTCGTGGCTTAGCATTTTTTCCGCCCACTGAGTTAGCCAAGTATTAATCAATTGAGATTCAAGTTGACATTTTTGGCAGAATTCCATAAGCTTGGCATGTAGCTCTTCCATTTGTGTTGTTATGGGGAGCACACGTATGTCCTTCAAAAGTCTATTCGTGCACTCGACAGCATTGCTTATGAGCATATCATAGCGTCGTCCTGCAATGAATGCATTTGTCCAGTGTTCTTTCTCAATTGCGGGAATGTAATTATAAGCGAGTTCATCAACAGCTCGAATATCATTCATGTATGCCTCGTACTCACATGGCTTATATGACTTTGCAGCAAACCAAAATCCCCTAACAATAGCATCATCTTTGAAATTCCTCTTCACATTTTCAACAATGTGATGACAACAATAGCAATGTCGTGCACTTGGAATGGTGCTGGCAAGAGCAGGTACAAGCCCTTTTTGCCAGTCAAACACAATGGTCAAATTCAAGGGCTCATTGAGGGTAAGAAATAAATTTGCGAGGAACCACTCCCAACTGTCATGCCATTCAGCTTCGACGAAGGCAAATGCAATAGGAAAGAGTTTATGATTCCCATCATGGGTTACTGCCACTAATAACACACCTGGATACTTACCTTGAAGGTGTGAACCATCAACAGCAATCATCGACCTCAAAGGCAACAGGAATGAACAGATGCATGGTCCGAAAGCCCAAAAGAATCTCTAGAAGGTGTCGTCATCTTCCGTTTTAATATTTTTCACTCTACCTGGATTCGTCTTCTTCAATTCAATGCAAAAGAGAGGGAGAATCCGGAAGGACTCTTCATATGATCCTCGAATTGTACGACGGGCTATATCCTTTGTTTTGTGTGCCCTCCTGTAAGTAATAAGACATTCGAACTCTATTTGATACTCATTAATGTTATCCTTTGGTGTCAACTTATTATTAAATCGGACCCTATCTAAGATGAATTCTGCGATCAATTCTGCAGACGCTTACCGATGTGTCATGCCTATCATTGGCTTCGAGCAAGAATGTGTTGGATAATACGTTCGTACCTGAAATTGTGGCCCAGATTCCACTATGGAAGCATGAATACGCTAAAGACAGTTATTATCATTGCAACGGTTTGTAACTTTGGTGTTGTTCGTCTTCAAGTGCTTCAGAGTGAAATTACTGTAAATGGGAAATTTCGCTAGAGTTTTACAGAACGTGTCGCGATTCGGAAAATTTCTCCCTAATCACATTTCTCGTGAAGACATCTGATATGGCTCGATAATCTGCGCTAGAAGAACCATAGTGTCCTCTAAGTTAGCATTCGGCACAAACATTGAGACGTCTGCATCATTTACTGGGTTAGGTTTTCCATTTGGGCCTTTTAACACCTATTGAGTTTGTATCCAATGGTACATTATCAACTCCCTCTTCATCCTCCTTTTCTTCAACAACACAACCAGCTTCTTTAAGTTGCTCAATGACATCATAAGTAGGTGGCTCCAAGAAATGAATATCATTGTCTTCATCAAGATTTATCATGGGATATTCCTGCACAGGTGTATGAACCTTCTTTTCTTTGATGTTTTCCGTCCACATATTACACCCATCGCGACTTGTCCCAATTAAATCCATTCGTTGAAACCTTTAATACGACAAAAACACAAGAATTAAAAGTTGTACTTGACAAAATATGGTACTTTTTTTTAAGCAGTATCAGATTTCTGAAAAGGACACGTACCTGGATTGGTCTTGAGGTGGATTAGTTTCTTTCTCCTTTGCACTTCTGCTAATGTATAAACATAACCCATTCATACTTTGTGATGCTCTAAACATTGCCTTCACATCCACATCTTCTTCTATAGTAATAAATGAGAATGCAATTCCATTGTGAGAATGGTATTGTAAAGTCAGCTTCTCACTAGGTTCTTCTCACTTAGATACTTCAAGTGCAACATCAAGCAATGATGTATATGACATGTCATTGGAGAGATACCTCATCTTTTGTTTTCCATTTTTGTAAGAAGGATGCGTACTATCATAATCAATCTCTCCATCATAGTGGAATATGGTCAAAGCTTCATCGTCTGGCATCCTATTGATACATGATACAAATCATTTGACTTGTATTAGCGACCTTATAAATTGAAATAACTTCATAACTTATAATGGAAAAAAAAAGCTAAAAATACCAATGAGGACATACCATTAGCAATGCCCATTAGCAACTTAACTTGTGATACCTTTAAACTGTTTGCTTCTATGTATCATGGTTAGGGCACTATGTATATCAAGAGTTTATGACAAAAAATAAATAAAATTTGCTCCACAGGGTAAATTACATATTCTAAATTTCTTTGGTAGAATTAAATATTCTTGTTGAAACACAAAAAAGGAGGACTACAACAATATGAAAAAACAAATGAAAACCAAGTGGGATGTATTATCCATAATAAGACCCGTGGAAGTGGTATTGAAAGACAGATGTGTTATTTCAGTAATAGTGGAACCTGGGTTTGTAGTGTGTAGAAGATGAATAAATGTATCAGTAAACCAGCTGGGTCTCCATGCGTATGTGAAATGCTACCAATGAAATTGACCGAACTCCTTAGTGGAGTATAAACTACTGACTAATCAACAAAGAAATTATAGGTTTGAATACAAAGTTTTAAAAAAGTGATTTGAAACCCTCAAACCCATATATTATGTTCTAGGATTGAGTAGCTACCAACCTCTTCAATGGAGTCCAACTTCCCCTTTAATAGAGTCCAACTTCGCCTTTAATGAAGTAAAATAGATTAAATACCCAAAAGGTCAAATGGAAGAGAAAGGAGTTGCAGACAAACCTCATTCTGACCAGGAAAAGGTAGAATGGGAAAGGAGAAAAAGGCAGAACAAGAAAGGAGAAAGGAACCCATGACCGTTCTTTTGATATAAGTAGTGGCGCAAGCGCTGCCCATGAAAAGAAACAATTAAATAAACCAAAAACGGCCCTTAGGACCACTCCGGGGCATAGAAGTCTAATGTTTCCTTTTTGATCTACACCATATCTAGGGGGATTCTTTTGGTAAAATCCCCTTTTATTTATTAAAAAAAACTAATATATATAGTCAAATATTGAAAAGGAATTTTCCGATAAAGAATAGGGAGCCTTAACGATAATAAGTGGGCAGAAGCAAATCTTAGCATATCATAAGCCCGTTAGTAAGATAATTATGTCTTTTGTGTTGAGTTTTCCGAGTCACTCTAGGCAGCAAATTTAACCCAAATCCCATGTACAGCACAATTTCCATTTGGGCAAATGAACAGGTTCTTTAAGTGGAGGATTTGTATGTAGCTACTATTATCAATGTGGGCCCAATCAACAAATAATTTCTTATTAAATTGGGCCAATGTACATTGTATTCTTATCAAATTTAAAGAGTTCAAAGAACAAATTTTAAGAATGATAGATAATAGATTTACTTCTTTTAGAGTTATTCTCATCTATAATATCTAAAAAAAAAAATCTTCAAATTTAATATATTTCCATTTTTGAGCCCGGGCTTAGCACGTGCATTTGCTAGTTATATATATTAAAGCAATAAGAAAGAGGTGCTCTAAGGGGTGTCATATGAGCTGGTAAGGAGTTCTCCTTTAAAAAAAACACTAAGAGCACGTTTGGCAACAGTCATCAGCAGGGAATCCTTGCCATTTTCTGCACATTCGAGGACTTCCACGTTTGAGAGGAATGACCAGAGAGATCCTCAAATGGTACTATTTTTTAGATTGGACACCCCCTGTTGCCACATGGTAAATTACATATTCTAAATTTCTTTGGTAGAATTAAATATTCTTGTTGAAACACAAAAAAGGAGGACTACAACAATATGAAAAAACAAATGAAAACCAAGTGGGATGTATTATCCATAATAAGACCCATGGAAGTGGTATTGAAAGACAGATGTGTTATTTCAGTAATAGTGGAACCTGGGTTTGTAGTGTGTAGAAGATGAATAAATGTATCAATAAACCAGGGTCTCCATGCCTATGTGAAATGCTACCAATGAAATTAACTGAACTCCTTAGTGGAGTATAAACTACTGACTAATCAACAAAGAAATTATAGGTTTGAATACAAAGTTTTAAAAAAGTGATTTGAAACCCTCAAACCAATATATTATGTTCTAGGGTTGAGTATCTACCAACCTCTTCAATGGAGTCCAACTTGCCCTTTAATAGAGTCCAACTTCGCCTTTAATGAAGTAAAATAGATTAAATACCCAAAAGGTCAAATGGAAGAGAAGGGAGTTGCAGACAAACCTCATTCTCACCAGGAAAAGGTAGAATGGGAAAGGAGAAAAAGGCAGAACGAGAAAGGAGAAAGGAACCCATGACCGTTCTTTTGATATAAGTAGTGGCGCTAGCGCTGACCATGAAAAGCAACAATTAAATAAACCAAAAAAGGCCCTTGGGACCACTCCGGGGCATAGAAGTCTAATGTTTCCTTTTTTATCTACACCATATTTAGGGGGATTTTTTTTTGGTAAAATCCACTTTTATTTATTAAAAAAAACTAATATAAATAGTCAAATATTGAAAAGTAATTTTCCGATAAAGAATAGGGAGCCTTAACGATTATAAGTGGGCAGAAGCAAATCTTAGCATGTCATAAGCCCGCTAGTGAGATAATTATGTCTTTTGTGTTGAGTTTTCAGAGTCATTCTAGGCAGCAAATTTAACCCAAATCCCATGTACAACACAATTTCCTTTTGGGCAAATGAACAGGTTCTTTAAGTGGAGGATTTGTATGTTGCTACTATTATCAATGTGGGCCCAATCAACAAATAATTTCTTATTAAATTGGGCCAATGTACATTGTATTCTTATCAAATTTAAAAAATTCAAAGAACAAATTTTGAGTTATTCTCATCTATAATATATAAAAAAAATCTTCAAATTTAATATATTTCCATTTTTGAGGCTGGGCTTAGCATGTGCCTTTGTTAGTTATATATATTAAAGCAATAAGAAAGAGGTGCTCTAAGGGGTGTCATATGAGCTGGTAAGGAGTTCTCCTTAAAAAAAAAACACTAAGACCATGTTTGGCAATAGTCATCGCTCCTTGCCATTTTCTGCGCATTCGAGGACTTCCCATGTTTGGCTGGGTGAGGATCTTGAGAGGAATGACCAGAGAGATCCTCAAATGGTACTATTTTTGAGATTGGACACCCCCTGTCGGACGGAGAGAATCCACACAGAGGCAAAAACGCGGAGCTACAGTGTTGCAGGGCGGTGGTGTGGATTAATAGATTTTTTTTCTTTGGAAATGTACCTTTTGGGACCCATAATCAAGATCCAAACTATTAATAATGTTCAAACCCTCCAAAACAACTATTTGACCAAATTTCAACCGTTGATTCCTCTTAGATCTTGAGATATTTGCAAAAGCATCCAAACCATTGAATTGCAATGTTTGAGATTCTGTGGGCCAAAAAACTGGATTAAAACCAGTTCGTTCTTTCCAATTTTCTGTTTCATGGGGGCTCCAAGATCATGATATGAAACAGTAATTATTTGTGGAAAGTCAAACACAGCTAGTTGACCAAATTTCAACCGTTGATCCTTACCATATCTTGAGATATTTGCAAAAAATTCTAGGTACTATTTTTTTCCCGTAGGCCCTCTTTGAACGATTTGAACCATTCAGATTCTCTAGATGCCCACAAACAACTTTGATGTGAAAGTTGAGGTCCCGATTTTTCATTGATTTTGAGTAACTTCTTTAAAAATGTTTATAACAATTGGATCATACATTCTACAAATTGCAGGAATCCTCCCTCCATCCATACATGGAGCTCTCATTGGAAATTCTACGTAGGAGGAGATGGAGAATGTTTACCAAATGTACCCTAAGAAAACCATTCATTGCTTTGGCTTTGACATTGTTAATCATTACTCCTCTCCAAATCTCCTCCCCAAATTTCTCCAATAAGATAATAATAGAAATAATCTCAACCCAATCTCCTCCCCTAAAATCTCTTTCATTGTCGAGACTTGAATCTTAATTTTTTAACTTCCTATTATACAACAAGGATCTTTATCATCTCTCCCTCTTTTACTATCTCCCTCTTTTACTATCAGTAGGAGAATAATACCAATAATCTCACCCAAGTTCCTCTCCTAAATCTCTCTTAATTATTTAAAACTTTCCTTCTAAATGATAGATCTCCATCATCTGACTTTGCATCTGTCCTCCGTTTCCTCTCTTTCCTTCTAAAATAGTGTGTCATTCGCACCGCTTCATTGAACCATGCAGAGTGTGTCTATGTAGTTGAATAATTTTTTAAAAAAAATAAAAGTTCCCCTGTGTCCATTGGGTGCCCATGTGGGGCATTATCTATCCTGCATGTAAGTGCCTTCAGCTTTACTACACTTTTGTTTTTGATAGATAGCTTTTTCACACTTAGTTACTATGTGCAAGTACTTCTGCATCCATTATGACATTTGGGGTCGCATTGTCACATTAATGAGTCCTTAATATGTTTAACTATTAACAATTATTTACATATTGGTCTCGTTGAAGTCTCATGATGACATCAATTCGATTTTTTGGCATGGTGGAAAACAAGTGAAAGTAGATTTTCTGTGCTTTCCAACATAGTACATGATTTACTAACAAATTTAGTGTCTGCGCGCAATTGCAAAAGAGAAAACTATTAATATAGGTGGGAGACTTATTAACAACAGGAGGACAATGCTATCAGAAGAAATGATAAAAACGGGCATGTGCCTCGGAGACTAATAATGTTCAACAAAGAGGAGAAAGCAAAACTTGACAGGGGAAGAAGAAATGGAAGACAGATCTTTAGCATTAGAAATATCACAATGCTAGAAAATTAACTTAGTTGTATAAATTTTTTTTTCAAGTTAGAATTTATCATCATAGTTGCTGTAAGTTTTATTTTTATAAAATTGTCATACTTGTTATTTTTATTTTTTGATTTATAACTTTGGTAAAATTGGAATTATTATGAAACTTGTAACTTATATTTGAAGTTAAAAATTATCATCAAAGTTGATTCTAATTTTATTACAAGAAATATAAAATAATTTAAATTTAATTTTTTATTGAGGAATTTACCCGAAAAATGACCTTAGATGGCCACAAAACAAAAAATCCTCTGGTAGTTCATATTACAAGAAATATAAATTTCTCTTTTTTATTTGTAAATTAGTATTAATGTTCGTGCATATATTTTGGTGATTTCAATTTTATTTCAGTTTGAAAATCTTAAAAAAAAAGTCCAAAAAGCCCCTTTTGATTTATATTTATAAAATACAATATTAAAATGTTATTTTTGTAAATGGATTAAGAATTCAGGGCTCTTACATTTATAGATGAATTTGACGTGCTAGTGAATAATGTGGAACCTGATCCGCAAAGAGGCAGGTCGCTTGCTTTCTTTCCAAATGGGCCCCATTTTATGGAATGGTATCTCTTCTTTGACTCACAAGAAGACTTAGCTAGCTTTTGAGTTTATTTTACTTGTGTTTCTCTCGATCGATCAGATCTTTCTCCTTCCTTCATCTCCTTCGTTTCATCTCATCTCATTCAGCAGGTACTGGAGCCATGGATTCTGCAATTTCAAAGGTGGCAGATGCAGGTTTAAGCTCCCTTTTCCAAGCTATGTTTGATACTTTGACCCCCAGTTTCCTCCAAAGCCTAGGCTTTCTCTTCGGCGTTGAAGGAGAGGCCCAAAAGCTCAAATCAACCCTCCCCAGAATCCAAGCCCTTCTCAACGACGCAGAAGACAGACAAATCAAAGAGGAATTACTCCGCCTGTGGCTGAGAGAACTCAAGGATGCTGCCTACGACGCCGAGGACATCGTCGATGAAGTCGAATACCATGTACTTCGATCCAAAATAGAAGGAGCCCAAATGCAAACAAGAAAGAGGAAGCTGACTGATCAGGTATCTGACTTATTCTCTAGCTCTGTTTCCAATTTTAACATGGGTCCTCGAATTAAGGAGATTAGAGAGAGATTAGAAGAGATTGAAAGCAGAAGCAATAACCTTAATCTCAAAATGATATATAAGTCTGAAATGCTCATACCTGGAAAGAGGCATCCGACTAGCTCCATCATCATAGATGAGTCGATTGTATTCGGAAGAGAAGCTGATAGAGAGAAGTTGGTTGGTTTGTTGACATCGGACGGCGACTCTTCAGCCGCCAACTCAGGTATCGCCAACTCAGGTATCCAGGTCGTGCCCATTTGTGGTATGGGAGGACTTGGGAAGACGACGCTTGCTCGACTGGCCTACAATGATGAACGCGTGGTGAGACATTTCGAGGTAAAAGCCTGGGTTTATGTGTCTGAAGACTTTGATTTAATGAGGCTCACAAAAGCCATTGCAGTGGAGGTTATTCCTGTGAGTGCTTCTGCTCTTACCAACTTGGAATTGGATGCAATTCAAGTTCGTATTCAGAGCGCTCTGCAAGAGAAGAAGTTCTTGCTTGTGTTGGACGATGTTTGGAATGAGAACTGCAATGACTGGGATACCCTACGAGCTCCATTGATGGTTGGGGCAAGAGGAAGTAGAATTCTAGTAACCACCAGAAGCAAAAGGGTTTCATCAAACATGGGAACAGTTGCCCCTCATTTCTTGCGGGGTCTGTTAGATGATGATTGCTGGTTTTTGTTCGAAAGGCGAGCATTTGTAGAACGGGATTCAGATGCACATCCGGACTTGGTGAAGATAGGCAAGGAAATTGTAAACAAGTGCAAAGGGTTGCCTTTGGCAGTGAAGACACTGGGAGGTCTGTTACGCTCTGTAGTAGATGTTGTCGAGTGGGAAGCAATCTTAAAAAGCGAGACATGGGACTTGCCAGAAGAAAGAAATGACATTTTGCCCGCTCTAAGATTGAGATATCATCACTTGCCAGCACATTTGAAGCGATGTTTTGCATATTGTGGTTGTGTAATTAATAAAGGCTCATTTGGGGTGGAAGACAATGAATTAGTTATGAAGTGGATGGCACAAGGTTTTATTCGGCCTAAAGGAAGTACCAGTGAGCAAATGGAAGACATAGGCAGGAAATATCTTGCTGATTTGGTTTCAAGGTCTCTACTTAATGAGTCCGGGAGTTCAAGTTACACAATCCATGACCTCACTCATGATCTCGCACGTTCTGTTTTAGGAGCTGATTTTTGGAAAATAGGAGATGAGAAGTCACATGGAAATAATGCTGAAAAAGCTCGCTACATGTCACACGGTCATATAACATCATGCAAGGATTTCTATTGTTTGAAAAGTCTGCGCACTCTGTCATTGCCATACAACACTGGGAATATCCCAGCTGATTTGTTTATAAATTTGAGGCACATACGCATTTTGCATTTGTCTCGAAATCGCATCACTGAATTGCCAGAATCAATTGGAGATTTGTTACAACTTCGGTATCTTGACTTGTCTTGGACTATGATTGAGAGGTTACCGAAATCAACAACCAGACTCTACAATCTACAAACCTTGATATTGGATGAATGCTGGCACCTTGTAGAGCTACCCAGTGACTTGAGCAACCTTATCAACCTAAGACATCTGCGTCTAAATTTTTTTACTGAATTCTCAGCTTCTATCCCGCCAAGAATTGGAACATTAAAAGGCCTCCAAATGTTGAGGTATTTTAATGTGGGAAAGGAGATTGGACGTGGAATAAACGAGTTGAAGGACTTGATACATCTAAGAGGATGTCTTTGCATCTCAGAGCTTGAGAATGTGGTCAGTGTGGAGGCGGCCAAAGAGGCTGAGTTGACTAATAAGCAAAAAATTGACGAGTTGGAGTTGCGATGGAAATGTGACAACGTGGAATTGCGGCAAGAAGGCATTGAGGAGGAGGTACTCAATGCCCTCCAACCTGACACCAACCTCAAAAAGCTTGAGATAGAAGGCTACTGTGGTGTCAGATTTCCAACATGGTTGGGGGACTCGAGCTTCTCCAAATTAATTTCTGTCATATTGAGCAAATGCAGATGTTGTCTCCTCCCACCTTTTGGCCGACTCCCTTCTCTCGAGTATCTAATTCTTGAAGATCTTTATGAGCTAAAAAAAGTTGGTCGTGAGTTTTATGGGGATGGCACTATGACAGGTTTTCCACCATTGAAAAAATTATCCTTTGATTCTATGCCTGATCTGGAAGAATTGTCAGGCCTAGAAAGTGACACTAGGCCTATTCATGAAATTATTATCAGCAAATGCACCAAGCTGAGCTTGATCTCATTGCAACATCTCACCTCTCTACAGTCTTTGGAAATTTACAACTGTCCCGAGCTTACATCCCTGTATGATGTGGATTTGCCTGCTACTGTTGATGATGGGCTCGGAAACTCAAATTACAGCAATCCGACCTGCTTGCCAAAAGGGCTGCAAAAGCTGGAACTTAGATGTTGTCCTAAAATTCCTTCCTTGCCTGAGCAGCTACTAACCACCCTTCGGTCTCTACATATTAACAATTGTCCTTTGTTGGTGGAAAAGTATCTGGTCTTAGCAGAAGGAGGCAACGGGTATCGGTGTAAGATATCAGACATCCCTCACATAACCTTTGACGGTTATTACAAAAAAGAAAATGAAGAAAATTGTCAGGCCTAGATTGTGCTGACAGATCATTAAATTGGGCGACGGCTGATGGCGTCTCTTATTCCCCTCCCCCGATCTCTCTCTCCCTCAGTCTTTCTTCCTCTCTCTCAACCTACCGGCATCAGCTGCTATTACCATTGGAGGCCTCTCTTCCTCTCCTCTCCTCTTCATAGCCGGAAGCAGAGTGACTGGTATGAATACCTGCCTCTCTCTCTCTCTCTCTCTCTCTCTCTCTCTCTGTGTGTGCGTGTGTCTTTGGCCTAACAATGTTTGTGCATTTGGCTGGTGTTTGTGAAAACCCATTTCTATTGTTGAATCGATTGGAACCCATTTCTCCTTGTGAAAATCGGTGGGAAGGTCGCACAGTCCTTCATTCGAGGATTTTCTCTGCTTAATCAATCATGCATTCATGAGTTCTTTATTTTTTTTTTTTTTCTTTTTAAGATCTTCTTCAGCCCGGATTCATAGTTTTTCAGACAACCCCACCCCAGAAAAAAGAAAACTTTTGGAAGGACTCTGTAGGAAAACTGTAAATGGACAGGAAAAGAATGATTGCATTAAGGAATCACCAAAAAACCCACGTCAAATGAAAGCAAAAAAAGATCCCATTTGATGATCAATGCAACCAGAAAGAATAACTTTAGTCCCAAAAGAAGTCAAAAGCCCATCTCAGAAAAATCTGTAAAAACACTCAGGTTTCTTCTCAGAACCTGAACTCATACTAGTGAAGCAGAGGAAATCTGGAATTGAACTTCCAAAAAAAATGCAGACCCACAGATGGACACAAAATCCATTGAGCAGGAGTAATTTTTTATTTTTAAATGCAATTAGAGGCTTCACCAAGTAGAAGACATTAAAGAAGGTTTTCTCAGAACAGGAAAATTCCCACACGTCTTTATAAACCAATAAAAAGGAAATAGAAAATCTTAAGCATTAGGAAGATGGATTTAGTGTAATTTTAAGAAAATCCATTTTAGGAGTAGTAGTATTCATGATAGGAATCTATAGGAAATGTGTTTACTTACGTCTTATTTTTATGGCTCTGTCTTCAGAAATTATGCTATTAGTGTTCGTATTATCTGATTTCATTCATCTTGTTGAGGGTTGTGTCATTTTATTAGGTGATGGTGATGGCTTTGGATAAGCATTTGGAGACACTCCGATCAATTGGTGTTTTCACTTTTGTTTTAATGGAAGTTGGTGCAGACTTTTATCTTAAGGATGATTTATGCCTGATAGAAATGGGTTTAGGCTTTTCGGGTTGAATAGCAGTTATTTTCTCTGCAATAAGAGGGAAGAGTGGGGGTGGAGGTGTTGGTGTTTGCAATTTGGGGGACACACTATTGGACAATAAGAGGCAAAAGGTATAAGGGTCATCCAACAAAAAAAAATCAGTTGAATAAATTGAAGTACACATATTTTCCATCCTTATCGATGACTTGATGCATTATTGTTGTATATTTTTCATTCGTCTAAGGATGGGCGTTACAGCGTTTTCTAAGTAGACCATGGATATTGGTGGGTTTTGGATATGCCCCAAATCACAATGGGTTTGATATTTTCGGAGAAGGGGTGGTGGGAAATAGAATTTATCCAAGATTTTGATCAGTTGGGTTTTGCTCCCTTTATATGGTATGATTTCTAGATTGGGATTTGTTATAATTTTCTCCTGTTGCGTGTTTATATATTTATTTATTTTTTGTGGTCAAGATGGAATTGAAAGAATGCATTTAAGTGTTGATGCTGACACTGATTTGAGGATGAGATTTAGGGAAAAAAGTAAAAATAAAAAGCATGTCGGAACTGATATATTTTCTGATTGTCAGGTCATCCCAAACCAGATTGATGTCTATGATTCCAAAAGTGCTAAAAATTTATTAAAGTGTGTATTTCTGTCTTCTTTTTCTTGTTCTTAGCTTGGATTTGTTTGCAACTGTGGGCATGCAGTGAATCCCCCAATATGAAAATGATTATAAATGTTTCTAAATGCAGCAGGGTTCCCACTACATGTTTTAAACAAAAATAATGAGCGAGAAATAACAATGGAGTTGTCTCCTTGATTGCTCCCGGACCAGAGCCAGGAAAATTTCCTTGGGAGGGCCACCATGTAAAAAAGGGAAATTTTGGGGTTGGGGGTTTTGTGGGGGTGATTGGCATATGTGAAAAAAAAACTATGAAATTCCTATCACACTTGGGGTTTTACAAAAAATTAAAGGGGCTTTCCACAATTTCTAGGGGGGCCATGGCCCACCTTTGCCAATACCTAGTTTCGCCCCTAATCACTCCCTAGTTACCTTACTGTAAAATTTGGGCATGGCCGTCATTCGTAGTAGAATGCAATGTAGATGACTATAAAAGTATGGAGGCGTGGAAACTGCATTCATATGTAGCCATCTCATGTTGGCTCAATTGGATGCATAACCACATGGGGACCATTTGGAAGGTAGGATCATGTTGTCTCCTTGATCGCTCCCAGATCAGAACCAGGAAAATAATGAGCTAGATATAACAATGGAGTTGTCTCCTTGATTATAAATGTTTGGATTTTGTTGACCAACCACCACACAAAGTAGACCCATTACTAGAAGATGAAATCTCTCTCTGTGTGTTGATTCATTCTAAGGAGATATCTCTTTCTTAGAATGAAAGGAATGTTGGGAGTGACCGTGATTTGGTGATGGGTAAATTTTGTTGAGCAATGCCACTTGATGATTCAGTAGACTCCACCAACTAAAGAGGTTTTTCCTTCAAATGTTGGGAGGTTAGGTTGCTGTAGGGTATGTCTTTGTAAGGCAACTGGCTGTAAGTCTTAAAAGCTTGTAAAACTATTAAGAGATGTGGTTAGAAAATAACTTTAATGATTGCATTTATGTATGTAGAGGAGAAAAATGGTTAGCAAGACAATGCCTACTTGCTGAAATCATTTTTTTTTTGGTTTTACTGAGTTGAAGATTTTCACAAAATCTACTGTAGGTTCATTCACACCAACTCAAAACACGACTAATATGAATATAGGACCCCAAGTATTGTTTATCTAAAATCATACAACTTGACCTTGATACAAGATCTATATGTTGCTATATGCATTTATTTTAGTTGCTAATGAAAATACATCAAAACTTAACATTTCCTAATATTTTGGGTTTTTCAATATTTCTTTCAGATTTTTTTTGCCTCAAACAAAATTCACATTGATTCCCATGCATATTGCAACTGCCTCCTTTTTTTTTTTTAATCACATTATTTTGAATCTAATGGTGGAGTCTCTCTCGCTTAGGCTTTTTGTTTGCCCAATCGGACCACAATGCCAATTGGAGGTTACATTTCTTTTGAAATTTTCTTGTAGGATTAGTAGCTGAGAAGTTAGAATGGGGAAATGATGACAGCATGGGCCTGAATTACACAAAGATACCCTATAGGATTTGACCTCGTTCTTGGTGCTGGTATTTATATCCTACAGCTCTTTTTTCCCTCAGTTTTGAACTCTTCTTATTCATTGCTTAATTCTATAATGCAAAGTTTGTGTTTTAAGTCCTTGACAATATATGAGCTTTCAACATTGCAGCATTCCTCAACGTTTTAATACTATAGAACAGCCTGACCCATACACCTTGAGATAAAATTCAAGTATTAACCTATCCATGGAATATGAAGTTTTGAAATATGATTGCTTTTTATACTAATCTAACTTGTGTGCCTCGAATGGGGATGAGGTATAATGTCCTATACTGGATTCCCCACCAGCTGCAAAGCATGTGGGATTTGGTAATAAAGACAGTTGAGCTTCTTCGAGCTACCATGGATGATGCCCCGAAAATATCCTTGATTGGAAAATCTCCAGTTTCTGACCCATTTCTGAACCATTTTTGTATCCTTTTAGCCCTTAGTTTGTGAGTCACCGATCTTAGAGTTAAGTTCTAATATTGGATACTTAGGTACCGTTTGGGAAGGGGGAGTTAAGTTCTAATATTGGATACTTAGGTACCATTTGGGAAGGGGAGGAGAAAAATGGGGGGAAAGTGGAGGGCAAATGACAATGGAGGGTGTTTGGGGGGGGGGGGGGGGAGGGAAATTTGTGTGGGGCCCTTCTTCCCCCTACTTTTTGACTTCCCAAACAAGAGGAGGTAAAATTAATTTTCCCTCCCCTCCCCTCCCCTTCATTTTCCTTCCCCCTCAAATTTTCCCTCCCCTCCCCCCTTCCCAAACATAGCATTAATGAAACATCTATATAGTATGCAATAGCTCCGTCATATTTCCCTTCTTTTATGGAACCATAGCTCCAAATGTGTGTAACCACCCTACCCAACACTCGAATAGCAATTGTGCAACACATCCCACATGCCCATGCCATGTCTTTGTGACAACATGAAATGGAGTTAAAAATTCTTGAGTGGTGTTTATTTATTATGTTCGTAACCCCTTAATAGGGCCTCTCTAGATGCCTTTCAGATTGCAAGCGAACCACAATATTTTAGCAAGATGGATGTTTTTCCATTCTTCTATATATGTTGTTTGAGGTCATGTGGGAAATGGTAACCAAATTACATTGGTTTCCTTTTTTTCAAATTCTTTGCTTATGAGTCATTATGTGTGACCTGTAGTGTTGCCTGCTTTGATTTAGGCAAAATAGCATCATACGCACCTAAGTATGTGTATCTGCACATCCAGATGCATTTTATTTTTTAGTCATGTCTCCTTTGCCATCACCAGAAAATGCATAAAAAAGAAGAAGAAGAAGAAGAATTAGGAGAGTGGGGCTGGGGTGGGGAGACGTGTATGAACTAGTATCTGGTGCAATGGAGCAGATACTATTATCAATTTTGAAATGATTGGACAAGTCTAGAAATTCACATCCATTTAATGTTATTATTTCTTCTAGATAATACTAGTAGCTGTACATTATGCAAAAGTATTCTGACTAATTGGAGCCTGGGGTACATCCAAATGCCCCAGATTTCTTTTTTTCAAGAACTCAGTACACTAAATGAAAACTAGTTTACCAGGCAACTTACTTGTAATTATCTTAAAAAAAGACTGTCATTCTTGTCTTTTTATATGACAAAGCAATCAGATGCAATCTCAATTTGCATATATGTATATATACTATATCTAAGTGTTAACACTTACTAGTTATATCAAGAGGTTGGATCTCTATGCTAATGCACAAATTATTTGCACTTGGCACAGGATGGATGCAATGGCTGTTGATGAAGCTATCTGGCATGGAATGAAGATCAGTGAAGTAGATGGGACCCGGTCAGTGGTCAGAAATCTCAAAAGTGTCATTTATGAGATCAAACTTTAACCAATGCTTGGAATACACATACCTTTTATTTTTGTTTGGATCAAGCTAGGTGTCTATGATGCCCATATACTGTAGGGACCCGTGGACATGGCAGGGATACAGATTTTACACATAAAAAGTGTAGTTATGGATATGATGTGACACGGTAGATTACCCATTTTGAAGTATACATGTATCATAGGTCACCAGTTAAGTTACTGCAACACAAGCAAATGTTGCATAACCATGGCGAACCTTGCTAGAAGCCCCTTGTGTAAGGTTTATTTTGTTCTTTGCTTCAATGAGAAATTGATCATGTCATGGTTCTCTAGCAGTTGATAATTCATTCATGGTGAACCTATGATGGGTTTTTCTAAGAAGGAAACCTAAGACTGTATTACACAGTTACTGAAGATTTTAAAGTCAGTTCAACTGAGAAGAATAGAAATATTCCTTCCTATTTGTTCAGGTAATATTAAATTAACAAGAAGTTTAGTGTTTAATCTAACTTAACAACTTCCTAGCAGTTGTTTGATTTTAATCAATGTTTCTCCATGCTGGACCCCACCAGGTATGATGGGCCGTGGCTGTTGCTTATGAATTATTAAAAATCTGACCTCATTAAACATTTCCTTATATCTAGTCGAAGATGATAGCTTGGGACAGTCGGAAGATTTCATTTTGTATCTAGTCATATGGGATGGTTGAAAATGCCCAATGAGTCATTCTGGCTGAATATGCCAACCTTCGGAAGGCTTTGAAATTTCAAATTTGGGGCATTCTAAATGCCTATTTTATTTTGGCTACTTTATTTCAGTTGTATTTTTGGAAGGCATATCCCTGGTTGTTTCTGTGTAGAAGGTGACTCACCAAGCTAGCTAGAAGTGGATTGGCTGCAGTTTTTTTTATACACTAAGGCACTGCAAAACTAGATAAATTCTGAATATACCAGATGAGAGTGGATTGATTCAATTCTCCACAGAACACAGTTTAAGCGTACCTTCTGGTTTTCATAGTACACATGTGGGTGTGGTTGAACTTTGAAAAGGACATATACTTGCTAATAAGTCCTATTCTCCAGGTCTGGTGCTTTAGCAAAGAGGGTGCGCTAGATAGTTATTGTCGTTTCTCAACTTCTCTTATTAAAGAGAAAAGAAGTGGATTCCATCCAAGGAACCTTTCCATGAGACACCAGACAAATGCTCCATTTTACAAAATGAGAGATCAGCATATATATTACATTTTAAGTGTCGTTTGGATGGCAATGAAAATCACTCTTTCGTTGTTTACCATTGAAAATGGAGATTAGGGTGTCTTTTCAGTGCATCTGTTTGTTTTGTTGACCTAAGTTTTGGATGAAATAGGAATGGAACCAATTTTCTTTCCTAGGAATAGAACTGGTGTACTCTTCATCTACAGCAAACAAGATTGAAACCTGTTTATAAAAGCTTTGTCGTTCAATTTGATAATGATGAACTGGACCTGTTGATTAATATAAATGTTGTGGGCCACGTTGAAGTCACTGAAATAGGTGAGAACTTTGGGCCTATCTATTTTGTAGGATGATACAAAAATAGTTTAATCTCACTTTCTAATTTTTTTTAACTCTTATGGTTTTGAATTCATTAACCGAATCATTAACAATATAATAGAACTGATAAACTCAACAGCATGGAGTTTCCTATCCTAGATACTTATAGATTTTGAATTTGTTTTTTATAAAAGAGGCATAAATAATGAAATCCTATTCTGAATTTAAAGCACTCTTGTGAGCCTCCATGGATTCATAATCCCAACTATGGAGAGAGTACAGGGTCCAACATTACCTTTTTGGAACAAGTTTTGGGGTCCTAGAGCCCGCGAAGTGTTAGCAAAATTAAAATAGATCTTTTATTTCTTTCTCTTATTGGTCCAAGCATTAATTTCGTAATTTTTATATATTTATATATCTAGTTAATGTTAGATTTGCGTAAATCCAGAGAGTATTCATTCTCCTTGATTATGGTATATATATGATAAACTTATAGATGTGATATAAGATTTACAGGTCATTATAGATCTTATTTCATTCTAGATACAGAAAGTATACTGTTGGGTTTTATTTTATGGGGGTGAGAGGCCCAATCTTGGGCTTAGACAGTTGAGCCTGAGTGCCTATGCTAACAGTTAAAACAAGCATGGTAAAATGAACCTTCAAATATGATCTAATCTCTCTTAACCGAGAACTAGAGAAGAAAAACACACACACAAGCGCGCGCGCACAGAGACAGGCTAGAAAGCTTCTAATAGACATTAAGAATGCAGTTATATCTGTTACCCCACCCAGTTGCTTTAATAATACATTTTCTCCTCGAATGCTGTTAAAGCCAAAGCTGAAACATGATGCCATTTGTTATAGTCAACTCATATTCTGAACTATGACTCGAAATATTATACATCAAGAATCTTCCCCACTCCAATGGAGAATACATTAATTGCAGAGCAACTTGCCCGATTACATCCAGAGTGTGCCCTGCTTAAAATTTCAGGCCACAGCAGAAAAGGAGACATCATGTTCTTTTTGTCTTTCCAATCAAATTAGTTCTAGCTGATAATACGGTCATATAAATACATATTGCTGCAAAGTATCATGTTTCACAAGTGTCGCCCGCTAATACGTCTTGCCAACTAGAAATCTTTTCGCACTGTACATTAACAAACAGTTATGTTCACCAGCAATTATGTTCCAACTGACAAAAAAAAAAAATTGAACCAAGCATCAAATACACGGTTATATACATGCTAGCAGGCTTTAAATATACAATAAAATCTTGTCCACCAGGTTTTCATCTCCATAGTGCTTTCTACCCACCTATATATCCAAGTAGGTTTTAGTACATTGGAAGCTTCATTGTGTTGAGTTCAAACACCATGACATGGGTTTTTAATTATATCACTAAAACAATACTCTTGATAAAGAAAATTAATGTTACACATAAGAACATATTTTTTAAACTAGAAAAATAAAAGCATATTTTTGTATCTGAATATATTTATAAATATCAGTTTTATAGGGTGCTCAAAACGTTGGTGGACTTCTTGAAAACAGATGCTCTGCTGTAACCACTCCCTTTTTGCAACTACAGGTTGCATCACAATAGGGCCCAGAACTGGGGAATCCACAGAGGTGTCGCTCTAAGGATGATCACCAAGGAGATTGACAAAGTATACATATATGAGCATGATTTTAATTTAATAAAGGAGATTTGATATTAAGTCTTGATAGCCAGATGAATTATTTGATTTAGTGATAAAAGCAATAAATAAAAACACAAATATGAGCATAATTTTAATTTTATTCCTTTGGAGAAACCTACTTAGCGTAACACGTTTTGCATGAATTGCACATAGATTTCCATCTTCAAACAAATGAACCAAATAGTCTTCAGCCGCCTGCATAATCATCAATGTTTATGTGAAGTTACGAAATGTGATTTTGTAAAGAATATGAAATTGATGAGAAGTGAATATTGTGTGCATTGATACACACATAGACTGCAGTAAATCAACAAATTGATGCAAAGACAAATGTTGGAGAACCTAAAGCAACTGCAACTGCAAGACCTTGTAAGCTTGGTACCTATCATAGCTCACCAGTAGAGTTTGAATCAAAATGATACCCAATCCTCAATAGAAGGAAACGTGACTAGCTGTGAATTCATGCACTTTCAAAGAGGCTAGACCTATCAAAGCTGATACGACCTGGACCTGGACCCACTTAGGTTGGGCCGACCTAGGTCCACACCGGCAAACATGGTTACATTGACTTGATTTCACTTAGAATTAGCTATGTGGATCTTACTCATATTGACTGATTGTGAGATATGGTGAGTCTGTGACAACCAATGAAGATATCTTGTTTTCCTTTTCCGTTGAATATTAGTTGTGTAATACCCCAATCAAAGGGAAATCATCGACCATAAACACACTAAAAGGTAACAATACAATATATTATATATTGAACAATTCAAGAAAATTATACTTACACACATATGCTATATATTGAGAAGCAAATGCTCAATATACAATAGACTATATATTGTGCCATCCTAAGGGATTGGCACTCACTCTTCTTCCATTATTTTGCCATTAGTTTTTCTAAATCTCTATCATTTTTTTATGGATATGATAAATTGTGCAGATGCTAAGGAGTAAGATTTACAAATATTAGATGTGCCCGCAACACATTACGTAGATCCTTTCTGGGAAGGAATCCAATGGTGAGATCTACTACAGATCAGGTTGTGGGCCCAGATGAATCGCATCAATCTATCTTTCAAGCAGAGTCATGATAGATCTCCATCTATTCAAGTGCTGCCAAAATATTAGAAGCGAAAGCAAAAGCAGAAGAAAAAAAAAAGGGAGAAAAATGAAAGCAGCGGGTGACAGATGCAGACTCGAGGTCAAGTTTTTCTCAAGCGGGGAAGTTCACACAAGAGTGTATGAAGCCCAATTGAGTCCTAATGAGGCCCATAATGGAAATGTAGGGTTGGCCCATGTGTACACCACTTTTATTGGCTCTAAATGCACAAAACTTGAGACCCATAGCCCAAATGATGTGGTACGCCTATTAGCTACTTATGCAAGCAATCACAATTGGAAACTTTGTAAAACAATCTATTGTTTGTGTGTGCAGTAGGGGTGTACAAAAAATCCGTCGATCCGTAAATCCGATCCGATCCGTAGATTTTTATCCGATCTGGATGGGTGACAGATTGAAAATTTTGTAATCCGTTAGCAACGGATCGGTGGAGGATTTTGATCGGACCCCAAGTGTAGGGTGCGATTGTAGTAATAATCTGATAAGACCAAGTCGATCCACATGGAGCTATTGAGTTAAGGCTTTCCAACTTGTATCTGCCCTAAATGAAATCTAAAACTAGCCTAATTAAAAACTAATTACAACAATTCCTACTTTAATTAAAAGAATTAAATACAATCCAATGAAAGAAAGAAAATCCTAAAACTAGATTCCTAAATCTAAAAAGATCAAGTTGTAGGATGTTGAGAATCCCTCTTTCTAGTTGAAACCACAAGGTTGGTGGTATGGCCTTTGGAAAGAACCCCCTTGGTGAATTAAGATGGAAAGGCAAGAAAAGGAGAGATGGTATGAAATTCTCTAGAGTGAGAGGTGAGCAATTCTCAAGCATGAGAGGAGAGGGATTGTTTATGCCGTCAATTTATAAATCTTTGCTCTCTTTCTTTCCTTCTTTGCTCCAATTTTGTAGCATACAATCTTCTTTGCATGACAACTCTCTTCCTTGGCCAACAAGTCTTCAAAGAATTAGCAAGGTGAGTGAGAGATTTTTGGTGCTTTTATGTGCAAAATTGCAATCCCGAGTAGAAATTATAGCACCAACTTTCAGAGGCCATATCTTCCTCGTTTTAGCTCCGATTGACACAATCTCAGGTTCTAAAGATATCTACTCGAAAAGATCTTTCCAACGGTGTATGGATTGCACCAATTCAATGGCTGGATTAAGAGTTATGACCATTTTAATCTCGCTGCCTCTGAAAAATTCGAAAATAATTATGCACATATGAGATGTTAATTGTGCAATGGGGTGTGTGGGACCCATGTGGACATCCAAATGGATTTTGGGATATTTATTTCCTTGTTTCTTGACTCCCCTTCTATCTTTGGCTTGCTTCCAAACTTCATTGATTGACTAGTCAACTCTTTTAGCACACTTTTCTTTCTTGAATTTCTTTCTTGATTTTTGAGTTTTCAAACTTAGTAAGAATTAGATCTTACCAAATCTAAAATTTCATTTCTTGATCTTGAAATCACAAATTTAGCTTTCCATTGTTGACTTTTCAATCTTTCCAAAAATACCAAGATATGTGGGTCCACCTTGAAAGATGTCATACTCTTGATCTCTCTCAAATTTCACCAATGTGGGTCTCATTATTGATTTCTCCTACACAAATTAAAATAAATGGATTCAAGAATAATTTTATGTAAGGAATTTGAATGGACAATGCATGGGACCCTACTTGATGCACCCAAAATAGCCGAGTTTCCAAAAATAAATATCTAAAGATGGCAGGTTTCATGAATTTATGCAAAAAGTGTGATTTTTGAGCAAATTATGCATGAATGCACTACAATGGATCAAAAATGCATAAAATCATGATATGACACTAAATGAGGCTTTCTTGGCTTGATAAGTCCTTAAAATGGTCCAAAATATGTATGAAAATGTGCACTTTTCAGGACTCATCACACCCCCCAACTAGCATTTTGCTAGTCCCTAGCAAAAACTTGCGAAAAACATGAGGAATCCACAATGACATAATCTATCATAAAACTAGTAAAATGCAATGAATGCAACGCCACTTTCGCTGGCACTCTCGACTACATTTAGCGTATGCAGTAAGCCCTTAAACCCCTAGGTTCCTCCTAGTGGACGAGTTGTGCCTCGTGAGGGTTTGCAATGAATTTACCCACAAAATTCAGTTCTTTTTTTTTTTTTTTTTTTGTCAAAGGAACTTTTTCAAAAGAATATTTACAAACATCGGATATTCTCGATTTTCGGAATTTTCAAAGCAAAGGCAAATTTGAAACTCGATTCACAAATCCCATCTTTGGTCTGAAATTCTTGAATTCATGCTAATTTGATTGTGCGCGGTGAAATAATGTGTATATGTAAAAACAAATAAGCTTCAAATGATTCGCCAAGATTCCCGTGAAAACAATTTTCAATCCAAAACTCTGGACTACCTAACCTTAGCAACGAAAAGCAATATTCCTCTCAAGGCAACCATGATGGCTTTCACACTACTGTTTTATCAAAGGCCGTAAATCTTTTTTTTTTTTTTTTTAAACACACACAGGTTACTGTGCAATGCCTAGGTCCTTTAAGCTTTCTAAATAACCCATGTAACGAGCATTAGGCCAATGACTCCCAAAACAGATGTTTTTAGGGCATTAGGTATGTAAATACCCCTACGGGCTTATTGGCTCAGGTTGAAAAGGCTACGAACCCAAATTAGTCACACAACTTTTCTGAATATTTTTTTTTGAAAAATAAAAAAAATTTGTGTAAAACTTTTGTCTAAAGATGGACAAGTGTGCTTGTTCCCACCCCCTAACCTAAGATGAACATCGTCCTCGATGTTATGTATGAGGTGCAAAAAGTAAATATAACATGAGGAAAGTAAATGACAAGAGGGTAAAGGGGAAGAAGTCACCTGAAGATGTAGCTTTTTCGATCTCTGTCCATGGTGAGACAAAATAGAGAAAACAAAAAGAAAAGAAACTACTCTACTAACAGAAAAGAAAAATCTACAAAGAAAGTAAAATCCTACACTACTTGATTCGAAACCATGAATCCACCCGGATCCCAGATGAAGTTTTCCTCCACAGAAATCACAAGAAGCACATAGAGAGATGTTACTGTGGGAACATGAAGCACATTGAACAAAAGGTTCGCATGATATTTGTTGTAAAAGTGTGGAAAAAGGACCACTATGAAAAATGATTCCTCCTCCCTTAAAAATGGGTCTTTGAATGAAAGGAAAGGAAGACGCAATGAACAACTAGGTGGCCCCATGTCTTCCCATGCCACAAATTCTTTTGAAGTAATTTCCGCAATGTCCATAGGCACGGGCTCAAATGATTCCAAAGTGTTAGACTTGAAGGTCTGAACAGGACCACCCTCTAATTCCAAAAGTTTCTCTGAATTACATTGAGGGCCAAGAAATGCAATGGCAATTTCTCTTATGGTCGGATCATCAGATTTCATGAAGAATTCAATACATGATTCCAAGGATTCCACATTGTCCGAATCAGAAATCTGAAAAATGGGGTCATCCTCCCAATAGTAATCTTGCATTTGGGGCTCATTAGGCGCATTCGCTGTTCCATCAGTCATGAGAAAATCAATTTCTAGGAAATCCGCAATGCCACAATCATCAGAAGAATTGGACCCAAAGTAAGGATCAACATAGTAGGGCACAGTATCTTCTTCGAAGGGGTCCACATTCTCTTCGGATTGGACAAGTGAGGGTTGGAGGAATTTGGGTCATAGGGTTTATAATCTGATTCATGCAGCACACCATCATCCATATCCATAGGTGCACCCTTGGATATCCTCTGCGTATTTGTGCAATCCATATCCGTTGGATTTTCAATGAGTGATGGATCTTTATATTGAAATTCATTCTCACTGCCAAGGGTGTCATTTACTTTTTTCTTTTGAAGTGCAGTTTGACTAATTGAAGTCATTAGTCTTTCCATGGATTGTGCATTGTTCTGAATGGATTGCATGGCGTTTTGCATGAATGTGATGAATCTGGCTAAAGTGTCTTCCAAGGATCCCTCCAGGGGTGGTGGTGGTGGTGTTTCATATGACCATTCAGGGGGTGAGGAGCCATTAGGTGCATATGAACAAGGGGAAGAATGGGGCACATATGAAATATCCTGTGAACGGTAATCATACGACCCACCCGGAGTAAATTCTTGAAGATAAAATTTTTTCATATCAAACCCATCTTGCCAATTGTCAGGAGCCTCATTGCCTAGGCTACTCATGTTACTCATTTCATCGTGGCAAGGCCATTGATTCTACTTGCCATTGAATTCCCACATCCATATTTGAAGGAGCGAATGAGTATATGGGGTATGAGTAATCACGTGGGGCCCACGTTGGTTGATCATCTTCCATTATCATTCCATTGATACCCTCCATGCACTCCTTATTGTAATCATGACCATAGTGATTGGCCCACTTCCGCCCATATGTGGAACCTCTTTCCAACGAACAAGTTATTTGATGTATATTTGCATTTCATTCTTGTTCACGCAACTCCCTTATGGATTTGTGATTATTTGAAGCATCGTCAGAGTTGCTTTGATAAACTCCCCACTTATTCGTATATGAGTTAATGTAAGTTGAAAGGTACGTATCTGTGGGGTGTAGGTACTCACGCCAGGACTTCTTTGGGCTATCACTATTGATTGTACCCTCATTGGTTTGTCCAGAATTTGGTCTTTTCATGTTTGTGGATTTCCATTGGTCCATTTTTTTGGAATCACTTCTTCTTGATTTTTTTTTCTCTTTTTTTTTTTTTTTTTTTTTAAATGAGAAAGGAAAGGAAACTGGCCTATACAAGCAGCAACTAAGTTAATTCCTAAAGTTGGAAAGTTTCCCTAAGTTCACCAACCCGGCCCTATGAAACCAACCCGGCCAGTTCAGCCCCCAGGTAAGGGTAGGATCACGAATGGACCCGTTTGAAAGACCCTTGCCTAGAACAGTCTAGCTGTCTCCACACTCTGGACAAGGCTTTGCTTCGGCACCGAGATGATCAAGGACAACGATTAGGTCACTTTGGTTCACTTTCTTCTAAAAAGATTTAAAATAAGTTGAGAAAAATAAAGTAACATTGCCAATTTTAAAAAGTTTTCTAAAAAACATTCAATGATGTGTCCTTTCTAATTAGCAATTCATGCACTTTCCTAATCAAATTTAGGGCGGTTTAACATTCCATGCATGCACCTTCTAATCTAGAACAATGCCAAAATTAGCACACCCATAAAACAATGTAAATAAAGAAAGTTAGAGAAGTTACCTTATATGGCGCTCCCCGGCAACAGTGCCAAAAACTTGATCGAACCCCAAGTGTAGGGTGCGATTGTAGTAATAATCTGGTAAGACCAGGTCGATCCACAGGGAGCTATTGAGTTAAGGCTTTCCAACTTGTATCTGCCCTAAATGAAATCTAAAACTAGCCTAATTAAAAACTAATTACAACAATTCCTACTTTAATTAAAAGAATTAAATACAATCCAATGAAAGAAAGAAAATCCTAAAACTAGATTCTTAAATCTAAAAAGATCAAGTTGTAGGATGTTGAGAATCCCTCTTTCTATTTGAAACCACAAGGTTGGTGGTATGGCCTTTGGAAAGAACCCCCTTGGTGAATTAAGATGGAAAGGCAAGAAAAGGAGAGATGGTATGAAATTCTCTAGAGTGAGAGGTGAGCAATTCTCAAGCATGAGAGGAGAGGGATTGTTTATGCCTTCAATTTATAAATCTTTGCTCTCTTTCTTTCCTTCTTTGCTCCAAGTTTGTAGCATGCAATATTCTTTGTATGACAACTCTCTTCCTTGGCCAACAAGTCTTCAAAGAATTACCAATATGAGTGAGAGATTTTTGGTGCTTTTATGTGCAAAATTGCAATCCCGAGTAGAAATTATAGCACCAACTTTCAGAGGCCATATCTTCCTCGTTTTAGCTCCGATTGACACAATCTCAGGTTCTAAAGATATCTACTCGAAAAGATCTTTCCAACGGTGTATGGATTGCACCAATTCAATGGCTGGATTAAGAGTTATGACCATTTTAATCTCGCTGCCTCTGAAAAATCCGAAAATAATTATGCACATATGGGATGTTAATTGTGCAATGGGGTGTGTGGGACCCATGTGGACATCCAAATGGATTTTGGGATATTTATTTCCTTGTTTCTTGACTCCCCTTCTATCTTTGGCTTGCTTCCAAACTTCATTGATTGACTAGTCAACTCTTTTAGCATACTTTCCTTTCTTGAATTTCTTTCTTGATTTTTGAGTTTTCAAATTTAGTAAGAATTAGATCTTACCAAATCTAAAATTTCATTTCTTGATCTTAAAATCACAAATTTAGCTTTCCATTGTTGACTTTTCAATCTGTCCAAAAATACCAAGATATGTGGGTCCACCTTGAAAGATGTCATACTCTTGATCTCTCTCAAATTTCACCAATGTGGGTCCCATTCTTGATTTCTCCTGCACAAATTAAAATAAATGGATTCAAGAATAATTTTATGTAAGGAATTTGAATGGACAATGCATGGGACCCTACTTGATGCACCCAAAATAGCCGAGTTTCCAAAAATAAATATCTAAAGATGGCAGGTTTCATGAATTTATGCAAAAAGTGTGATTTTTGAGCAAATTATGCATGAATGCACTACAATGGATCAAAAATGCATAAAATCATGATATGACACTAAATGAGGCTTTCTTGGCTTGATAAGTCCTTAAAATGGTCCAAAATATGTATGAAAATGTGCACTTTTCAGGACTCATCAGATTTCACCCTCAATTCGCGGATTCAATCCGATCCGATCCGTAGACATTAAATATAAATAAAAAATATAAGGGGTCTAAATATAGATTAAGATGTCTAAATTTAAAATAAGAAAAATAAAATAAGTGGTCAAAATGTAATTTTTTACAACATTTTTGATATTTTTCTTCTAACATTAGATTGAATGGATTAATCCGATCTGATCATCCACGGATCGGATCGGATCGGATTTTAACAGCCACGTATTGGTGACGAATTCCAAATCCGTCAATCCGTAAGTAACGGATTGGGGACGGATTTGGCCCAATTCGCACCAATCTGATCCACGTACACCCCTAGTGTGCAGGCATTAAGGACTTTCCAAGGAAGTATGAGTTGGGAAACCTACTCAAAGAACATTTGGCAGAGACATACAAGAAGATACATGGAGCCGTACAAGGAAGGAAACATCCGGTGCATGAGGGACTTTACGCACTTTTTATTTTCTTATTTCTTGATTATCAAGTAATGATGTAATTAGGAAGGACATTTAATATTGATTTTCTTTCCTTAGCCATTTAGGAAACTTAACTTACTTATATTAGAATGTAAGTTTGGACTTCTTATATGTTACCATCACTTATATGTTACAATCACTTATATGTTTCCATGGTAGAGGCTCCTCATTGCAACCTGGAGGTGTATGCTTCGAATCCTGGTAGAGGCTCCAGGTGACAACTTGGTGGTGTCAGGCTTTCGGGTGGTAGAGACTTTGGGTGCAAAGAAGTGGTGTCCATTATGAAACATTAAGCTACAAGAGCCCCACAAAGTGTGGCTGTGGTGGTGGATTTCTCTCGTTAGCTATCAACCCCTAGCGGGGACTTCACTTGCAAAAAAAAAAAAAAAAGTTTGGACTTCTTAGTCGCTAGAGATATTATAAATACATTGTGTATGGGACGTTCGACCCATGTTTGGATGATTTAATTTCTTTTAATTAAAGTGATGCATGGTTGCTCTTTTATCCTCTTCTCCATTGGATTGAGAGTGCGTCTCTCAAAGGATTGAAGAAAATCAAGTGGGAATTAGCAAAATTTGGGGTAAGCTAATATTCTACTTTCCTACTTGTTATTCCATAATTGGTTGTAGATCCGGGTAGAGGATGTTTAATTTGGGGTTTTTTACACAATCAAGTTAAATCCATTGGGGCTCATTAGATAATCCGATTTTGCTAATTGGGATTGCATCAAACTCTCTCTACGAATAACCTTGCAACAGTCTTTACAAGTTAGCTAGTCATATATTCTAAGCAGGAAAAAGTCAACCCGGCTCCTATTAATTCCAATCTTAAGGTAATTAAGTTCTCATCTCTCTCCTGAAAGGTGTTTGTTATTACAAGATCAAGTATGCCAATGCAAATTTGAAGATGGTGTCTCCTAACTCATTATTTTCTCCAAATTCTTATCCTTCAAGCACTCCTGAATACCCTCCGCTATCCTTTCCTCCATGCTCAATTTATGTCCCCTCCCACAAAATTACTTTCATTTATTGGAGTTTCTCACGTTAAACACCCCCCTAGCCCAGTTTAATTATTAGTCTATCACCGGACCTTACCCCCACAATATCTTTTCACTTTAAAATCATTATCTACTACTATGCCTACTTCATTTCTTCCATCAATAAATGGAACATAATCTTAAAAGATAAATTTTTATATACAGCTAAGTCATAAAAATCAAGGAAAAAAAAAGGAGCTCGATTACTTGATGTTGTGTGTGTTTCGCCCATCATTGAGAAATAAGAACTTTTATAACAAAACTAAAGCAGTAGTGACTAACATTTAAAACACTAAATCTCCCTCAACACTACTTAGCAACATTTAATAGTTCTCTCTTTCATCTCCCAGTACCTCTTGGAGTGCCATTAAAGCTTCAACTGTTCATCGGCTAACTTCCTTGGAATAGAAATTAGATATTTCTTTGACCTAAAAAACAAAGGAAAAGGAACATGAGGACAAAATTAATACATTGAAAACTATATACATATGCAAGCATAAACACCCAAGATTCTGGAACATGTTATATGCAATAATGAGCTAATTCCTAATAACATGAAAAGAAGCAATTGGTACCCTTCATAGTAGGACGTAATTGTTCAAGTATAAAACCTATGTCATGTAACAGTTTCTCAAGATCTTTTAAGGGATTTTATTTTCACTATTGGACATCAACACTTTTCCATAATTTGAGTATAGATTGTAGACTTGCAAGGAAATTATAGGAGATTGCCAAATACCTTTCCTTATGATCAAAACCTAATCAATTTTCATAAATCCCAAACATGAAAAAAATTAAAAAAAAAATCATCTACATTTGCACCAACTATTGGATATTTCCCACAGACACATACACTTGAAAGAAGAATCAATTAGAGCAGAACCCAGAATGGGATTAGTGGAACTGAACCAAATGAGATTTGAGAGGGTGGATGGATGGGATGCTCACACATCGAATGAAAGGCGCCTGGGGAAACAAAAGCTGAATAGAATGGGTCCAATTTAGCAACCCATAGGCTTAAGCTAAGCCCCCCTCAATTCAAGGTGGTTTTTATCTTGGTCTGTAGTTGACCACCCTATTTAGACCTCTAGTTGGTATCCAAATAGGTGATTCCGTACAATTTAGTGGCTGTGATGGTTCAACTGGTGGGGCATGGGCCGGCCCGACGGTGGCACATGGGTCGCTAGATTCAGTGCCAGCGACTCACTGCTCCAGCGCGATTTTTTTCCGTCTCATCTCTCTCGAGTTTGGACTCTCTGAGATCCAACTCTACTGAAGCCGAAATTGGGCCAAATTTATCACTAATCTGTTACCTACATATTGACGGATTTGGAATCCGTCACCAATCCGTGACTGTTAAAATCCGATCTGATCCAATCGGTGGAGGACCGAATCGGATCGAATTAATCTGTTCAATCCATTCAATCTAGTGTTAAAGGAAAAATATCAAACGTGTTGTAAAAATATTACATTTTGACCGCTTAAATTTTTTTTCTTATTTTAAATTTAGCATCTTAATTTATATTTAAATTCTTTATAAATTTTTATTTATATTTATTGTCAAAGGATCGGATCGGATTGAATTCGCGGATTGAGGGCAAAATCCGCTACCGATCCGTTGTCAACAGATTACGAAATTTTTCATTAGTCACCGATTCGGTCACTTTCCGATCAGATAAAAATCCGCGGATGGAATCGGACCGGATTTACGGATGGATGGAATTTTTTTTTGTGCACAATTGTCTCCTCTTTCCCGTCTTAGAAAACTCCAAAAACCCTAAAATCTCGAAACCCTAGTTCTGTTTGTAAAATGTAAAATCCATCATCCCAACAATAATTCCCTTTCAATAGTTGTTTGATTACCGGGAAATACCCGGGAAAGATTAAGGCTAAACCGAGGCCTAAATTTCAAATTCTTCCCCCATCTCTATTTTAACTACTGTTAGGTTCCACTGATTTCTCGTGGAAAAGGGTTCGGAATCCGGCAGAAGTGATATCGAAAGCAATTGATTCTTTGCAGACTGATCAAGGGTTAGGTTCGAACTTTCTCCTCGTCTGAATTTTTGTTTTTTCAGCTTTGGGGTTCAATCCCAACTTTTAATCATCTTCTTTGATTTTTAAGGGCAAAGACTCTTACTTTGTGTTTGGTTTCAGTGATTTCAGCTCCAACATAGGTGATATATAAAGCAATTCAAATGAGGGATCCAATCGAAATCGCAGACCAGTGAAGGGTTAGTTTGAATCCATAGCCTCCTCTGAAATTTCTAGGGCTGGGATTTCTATCTCAACTTTCGATTTTTCTTTCTTGACTTGTATGTAGTGTTAGGGAAAAGTTTTAATTCTTTGCCCTTCACACCTCTCTCTTTTTCAATCTCTCTAACTACTGTTAAGTCTCAGTGATTTCAGGTGGAGAAGGGAGAAACTGCAACACAAGTGATATAGAAAGCAATCAAAATGGCCGACCAAGCAAAGGTTAGTTCGAAAACCTTTCCGCTGGACCTTCAATTTTCTTCGCTCCTGTGTTCTTCTTTAAATACTTGAGTGTTAATCTGAATGCTGTGTCTTTGTTCTTCTCAATTGTAGATAAAAAAAGCTAAAGAAAGTCTCATTGTTGATAAATACAATGTCGAAGCTTCAGAGATTCTTGCGAATGAGGCGCAGGTGAGAACTTTCTGTCTTTATTTCTGTTGTGAGTTTTGGTTGCTTATATTTTCTCGTATCTATTTATTTGTAATGATTGCATTTTTACTTGTCTCTCTTTCTCGTGCAGCTTCTTCCAATTTCGGAGGCAACGCCAATATTTGAGCAGCTTCTTTCAACATTTCCCACTGTTGTAAGCACTACTGCCTTTGAAAATTTGGGTCACTTTGAATGCATTGAAGAACAGTAACAGCTTTGAATTCCAGTTGGTTTATGTTTAACAATTCTGGGTGTTTGGACATTGTTTAGTAATGGTATTTACCCTGTGAAGTACAAGCACTTGATTCACTATGGAGCCAGAAATCCACTTGGTGGCCGCCGTTTGGATCAGTGAGCCCAAACATTGAGTTGATTCAAAGTTTGTTGCTATGTGATCTATCATTTTCTTTGGGGTGGTCAAGAACATAGTTACCTAATATTCGTTCTTGGAAGTGCCGAACCACGAACTATTCGAATCGAATAATTCGTGATTCGATTCGCTTGAATTCGGGATACTCATAATCGTCAGTTCGATGGAGTTCGTTACTGCTGCAGGTAGCAGGAAGGAGTGGGAAACGAGGATTCAACATATCCTTCTCAAAGCATGACATGATACACGTGTTACCATCAAAAGGTTTAACAGCCATCATAAAGGATGGCCCAGTGGCCCCATCCAAATATAAAATTTTTGTTGGATTTGCTGTCAGAAACATAATCATCTCGTGGGGCTTACTGAATGGCCAACATTTGGTCAGAAACATAATCATCTAATTCTTTCCATTGAATGGCCAACATCTGATGACTCATATATCTTATCTATGCTTAATTCATCCAGCCTTATTTTTTATGGCAGGCCCATAGGGCCACTCCTCATGCCACATGTATATCATCTTACTTAGGCAAGGGAAGTTTATGTAAAAAAAAAAAAAAAAAAGGCAATATGGAGCAGTCTGGAGGTGGGATGTCTATTTACTCTAGCAAGAAAGACAGCTAGGAAGTGATTTAACTTGATTTATATCACTTTTGAATTCAAATTCTCTCTGGATTTAGAGTGATTTAAACTTACCTATTTTAATTTATTACGTTTGTGCCTACATCTTGAATCCAAATTGCTCTAGTTTTCCAATTTTCTAGTGATCAAGCTATTTTTTTTTTGGTAAACAAAGCTAATGTTGTTGTTTCAACTCTAATTCAAGTGAAATATCATATTAAGATAACACATAGTATGATGGTTACATCCGGTATTTAGGATTTCATATATGGCCCACACTAATTAATTTATAGAGTATAAAAACCTTATGACACAAAACTAGACATGTGGTCATGATGGAGTCTGTAGGGCCATATTGAGACATTGAGCCCCAAGTAGACAGGAGTGATTGGAAGGTCTCACTTCCATATGCAGGCCCACTGATCAGATGGGACATCATTTGTTTGAATTAGTGTTGTTTCTTTTTATAATTTTTCATGAAACATCACTTTTACCTAACTTTTGAAAAATCTAAGAACTTTTGTAAATTGAATTATACTATCGCCAACTATATTGGATTTTATACTCGAATTAGTTCAACGAAATTCTTGAACTCGAACTGTGAATCAAGCGAATCAGAAAATGAATTAACTAAACATACCCCATCAAATTTTTTAATTGGAGTATATATCGAATTGCAAACTGCAAACTCGAACTCGAATTAATCGACTTGTGAATCAGGTAACTATGGTCAAGAAAGTTGTCGTTTAGGTGCATTGGTGGAGTTACTGCAAACTTTGGATGATATACATAAGTTTTTTTTGGATGTGTAATGCATAAACTGTGCATATTAATATATTCTCATCTGCTAGGGGTCAATGTCACGTTGACTTTGCTTTTTGTGGTCTACATTTTATCTGGTGATTGTGCTAATAGATGCAAAGTTTGAGAATTTGTTTTGGACCTTCGATATATGTTAATAGTCACATATGTCTTAACTTTTTGGGCAGGGTAAATTTTGGAAGCAATATGTTGAAGCACAAATGGCCACGAACAATGATGATGCCACCAAACTTATATTCAGTCGCTGTTTGTTGAATTGTCTTCAGATTTCTCTATGGTAAAATCTTGATTTTAGCTTGGTATGGCTCCAATGAAAGATAAAATATTGATTGTAGATTGGGATGCACTATTGGAAGATTAATTTGCGAGTAAAAGTGAGAACTTTCAAAATTATAAATAAATTCAATGTTTCTCCTATCATAAGAAACTTAGATGCACTTCAGTCTTACACTCCATACTATTCTGGATCTGCAGGCGGTGCTACATACGATTCATCAGAAAAGTCAATGAAAAGAAGGGAGGAGAGGGTCTGGAAGAGACTAGGAAAGCTTTTGATTTTATGCTGAATTATGTTGGTATGTGTAATGCCAGGAATATATCCTCTTCATATACTTATAAGAAATGTGGTTGTACCTTTCTGTCATGTTTGGTATTTTTTCGTTCTTTTTTATATTCTCACAGTTCATTTCTATTCTATTCGACCTATTCTGTCCTCTTGGTGAGTTTGTGGTTGGGACTTGGGCCACAATCCAGAGTTGCAATGGCTGGACAATATTAAGCACCTAGGATTCTGCTGCTAGCCTATAAATGGATGGTCAGAAGTGACCATTAGTGGCCAGTGTTTTGCTCATATATTTTCACTGTGCTTGTTTTTGATGTTAATGTTGATATTTTTGGTGAACATGCACAAGATATTATAAAAAAAAAATAACCCATATTCACTCATATCCAAAGAGAGCTAACATGCAGGCTGAAAAAAAAAGGAGAGAGTTAACCCCATTTATTTTGGCAGGTTTGCTAGAAATGAGCTTCCCGTGGGAAATTCTTGTGCATAATCTCACTGAATATGTTGCATTGAATTTTTTTGGGGCACAGTTTTATATTCCTTTTTCTGTTGTTATCATTCTTAGTTAATTCTCAAAGATTAAAAATAAAAGACAATCCATTCTATTATTTCTTTGCCATCTAGGATGCTGGCCCATTTTGGTTATTTCAGTTCCAAGTAAATGTATTGTCTTAATTGGATCCCTGGGTCCTCAAGTTAAAGTATTGCTCTTGGACCAGTAGCCCAACCTAGAAAAAAGAAAAAAAAAATGGATGCTCTTAATTTGATGAAATTTAGCTCCATTTACTTGCATATCTCTGTTGTGTTTAGGAATTAGGTTTCTTCTGAATGGCGTCTTTAACATGTGGTATATTCATCTCCAAATACAGATTAGTGGAGTGACAAGACATGATCATCTTCTTCCTCTCTCTCTCTCTATATATATATATATATATGTATACGTATCTTTTTTATTTTTAAACTTTCAGTGGTTTGAAAATGGTTTGAATGTGCTATCAGGAACTGACATTGCATCTGGACCTGTTTGGATGGAGTATATCACCTTTTTGAAGTCATTGCCGGTATGTCAGTTGCCTTTCCAATATAATATCAGCACCAAAAACTTTGCCTTTCCAACATTTTCTGTTCTCCCCTTTAATTCTAATTGTAAAAAAATATTTTTCAATTTAATTGCTGTTGCAACAAAGTCTTGATCAGAATAATAGCCTCTCATTTGTGTAAAAGTTTACTGCTCTTGTATGCTCTTTTTGTAGGCTGCAACAGCTCAGGAAGAGTCACAGCGCATGACTTCTGTTCGAAAAGCATATCAGAAAGCCATTGTCACTCCAACACATCATGTGGAACAACTCTGGAAAGACTACGAGAACTTTGAAAACTCTGTTAGCCGTGCTCTGGTAACGTACCTTTTCCATTTTGAAGTGGGTCTATAACGCTTGGCCTATCTTCTGATCGATAAATGCTTGTTGGATCTGCCTTAGACTTCATGGCTGGCATAGGCTGTGCTTGGGTCCCAATTTCATGCTTGTGAAAATAGCATGGGCCTAATTTTAGACCTGGAAAATAAACTGGTTTAAAGTGGGCCTAGAATGCTTGGGCTGTCTCCTGATAGATAAATGCTTGTTGGATCTGCCTTAGATTTCATGAGCATAAGTCTGGCCCATTTATATGGCTGGCAGAGGCTGTGCTTGGGTCCCAATTTCTTCCCTGTGGAAACAGCATGGGCCTAATTTTAATTTTAGATATGGAAGGCAAAACTGTCAAAGCCGGTCTTTCCCTACATCCAACATCGCCTAAGTAATGCCTTTGGCAAGGCTTTATATATATTTGTTTGGGCCTTCCACCTATGAGCTTAAGCTTTTGGGTTGGTATATGGTTTTTTACATGGTATTAGAGCGGGTTCCGATCTCGTCGTTCTCATGTAGCCCACGTGGTAGGCCCGTCCATGAAATCTGTTGGGCATGTACATGAGGAGGGGGAGTGTTGGTAAAAGTAAAGCCCCACATCCCATATCGCCTAAGTAATGCCTTTGGCAAGGCTTCATATATACCTGTTTGGGCCTTCCACCTATGAGCTTAAGCTTAAGCTTTTGGGTTGGTACATGGTTTCTTACACTTATATCTTGAAGTACATCCAAGTTTCAGTGTCATTGTTATCCATATATCTTGAAGCACCTCCAAGTTTCAGTATCTGTGTTATGCACTCATGCTAGCTTCTGATGCATATAATGCTTGTTTTATGCCTTTTCAGATGATTGATTATCTTGTCAAAGCAGGCATCTTTTTCCACCCAAAATGTTAGCTGGTTAAATATATAAAAGAGGAAGGAACAGTAGTACACAACAGCCATCAGAGGCTTAAATCAAAACAGAGTTACATGAAACGAAACTTCACAACACTCTCTCTGACTACTACATAAATTAGAATTGGAGACCCAAAAAAGTTCTTTTTGAGTAATCCAAGAAATACCTTTAAGCTTATATTCTCACACAACTAGAAGAATCAGCCTTATTGCAAAGGCCTGATCATCCCTCTTGAGCCAAACTGATCAACAAACTGCTAGCTGAGAACAATTTTAATAGCACCTCAGTTATTAACCAATCCTCTAGGATGAAACCAACTCCACTGATGAATGTGGCCACACCCAATAAAGTAAAAAGAGGTTCATAAAATAGTCCCATTCTGCTTTGGTTTCAAAAAGAAGAAGAAAACAATGGACTAGCAAATGGTCAACAGACTCCTCAATTCTAAGGCCTAGGCTACACTGGTCAATATCATCTTCTGAAGCTGCAAAATATTAATGGCCAGAATTCTATCGAGGATGCTGCCCATGCAGGGACTCGTGGAGGGTCTTGAATTTTCCAAATGCGAAGCAAAATATCACATGCTTTGTGTGCACCTAACTATTAAATATTACAGTTTTGACAGTCACAATTAATGCAGCAGGACTATTGAGGGCCCAAAACTCATAACCTGTTTGGATGCACAAGAAAATACAAGAAAGTAATATTTTATAGAATATATTCTTTCATTTTTTAAAGGAAAAAATCTTATGTGTTTGGTTACCCAATAAAAATATGAAGAAAAGATAATTTTCTTTAAAAAAACCTCAATATCTCTTTCTACAGCTCTCCCATGAAGAAAACTTTCTACAATGTAAAAATATTTCAAAATGAGGTTTATAAAGTGGCAGTGTAAAGTAAAAAACTTCACCAAATCTATCATGTTGCACTTGTTTACATATATGGTAAAGTAAAGTAAAGTTAAATGTCACATCATGGTAAAGGCGAGGTAAAGTAAAGGTGAGGTAAAGTATATGGTGAAGTAAATAATATGGTGAAGTAAAGTGGGAGAGAGTGGTAAAGTAGTTTCTTTTGTTTGACTTTTACTTTATTACACTTTACCATACTTTATATCATAAAGAAAAAGTGACTTGTGATAAAGTTTATAGTAAAAAAGTGGCGGCTAGATTTACTTTACCACACTATTTTTTCATCTAAATATGGTGAAGGGATAATATGTCACATCTAGGTTAAGGCATATTTTTTTATATGTGTGGTAAAGTAAAATAAATGTTGATGTCACATCATGGTAAAAGATAAGGTAAAGTAAGGTAAGATCAAGTATGTGGTGAAGTAAAGTAGGAGAGAGAGAGTTGTAAAGTAGTTGCCCTTTGTATTGACTTTACTTTACTACACTTTACATAGTCTATGAGATAAAGAAAAGTGATTTTTGGCAAAAATAAAATTGGCAGCTGAACTTTACTTTACCACACGACCTTTTCATACAGATGTGGTAAATTACATATAAATTAAGTATTTAATAAAAAAATATTCTAATAATAAACTTTACTACAGTCAGTAACATTAACTTGTTATTTTGAATTGTTTAATATATATTAAAACCATAGTACCTTCCAAACAACTCAATTTCAAATCTGTAATATTTTTTTTCAAAAATTGCCAAATAGTAGAAATATTACAATATCTTAATATTACACTATTCTACTCTATATTATTTTATTCTTGTAATATTTAAATCTGTAAATATTGTATTCTGTCAACATCCAAACGGGGGCCCTAAAAGAGAAAATCTTGGAAACTTACAGAAATTGTAAATATAAACAAGGAAACCGAATTGACCAACAAACTGACCTCGAGATGTGGAGATTTCTCGTTTCTCGACCCAATGCGAGCCTCACTTGACCATAAGGAGAGAAAAGTAGTCTTTTATTAGCGTTCAATATCAGACTGTAGAATGTTAAGAAATCCCTAGAATACTCCAACATCCTTATCCAACTTTTCAAAGACATGCTTACCTAAAATATAGAGCCACTGATTTGTAATTACATCAAACTAGAAGACTTGAATGAAGATGGAAACAAAACTAGAGAAAATTTGGTTGCAGGGGTGTCCAGAACATGTTGTGATGTTTTGGATTGTGGGCCCCACATGGTCTACTGTTTTGGTCTATATTTTCCTTGGATTTGGGCTCATCTAGGTCCATTTAAAAATAGCCTAAGAAAACCTTGTTTGCTGTCCTGTTTTGCAGAAAATTTCTTCAATTTGTGTAAACCCCCCTGCCCCCTCCGCCCCCCTTTTCTGTAATTTTCTGTTTTTATCAAAATAGCTCCTGTTACATAAACTTTATGGAATATTTAGGACTGTTTGGGGCCCAAACTTGATTAATTCTTGATCCAACGCTTGCCGGTGTATCCCTCCATGAATGCTCGACCATCACAATAATTTGATTCGCCATCAATTCTTCATCAACTTTTAACTCCTCAAGGGTATAGACAAGCTCGGTACCTATTTACCAAGCATAGTATCTTCAGACTACAAGTAGCCGGCAGGTGGATGTACATAAACAATACTAGATATGCAATGGACAGTGATAAAGAACAATATAAACAAATCAAATAGATAAGAACGATCAATATAGTTAAGAGTCCTGCCACAGACCCTAACAGTAAATGCTATCCACATGAGCTATCACCATGACATGAAAAGTCAAGGTATTCAATTCTGGGAATTTAATCTTGTTCAAAACAATATATAATATTCAATAGTCAACGGATTATTAGTCCGGTCAAAGTTCACATTCACATATAATCACTCCCCATTCAAAATAATAGACGGTGATCAACCGTTTCACATTCACATTCAATACGATCTGCAGAGTCATTCACATTCAATAGACAATGAAAAGTAAAGATCCTAGTGGTGCCCGATAAAATATTGGAAATCATATAGTCAACGGATTATTAGTCTAGTCAAAGTTCACATTCACCTTCATATCAAGGGATAATCACTCCCCGTTAAAAATAATAGACGGTGACCAGCTGTTTCACATTCACATTCAATACGATCTGTGCAGTCCTTCACATTCAATAAACAATGAAAGTAGAGGCCATGATAAATAGATGGAATCTTTCATGCCTCGAACCCAAACAAATCACTAAGGATCCAAGTCGGTTATTTATCTTTGCTCCCAAAACTCACATTTACCACATCTAATTTTTATCCCTGAAACACTACAAACCCTCCGGGGATTAGCTTCAAGTTTTCGACTTGAACCTTCTTTGTGTGGTATCATTTGCAAACTGAAGATGCAACGTTTCTTTTTCTGAATGCTCTATTTTTAAACCAATGATTAATCTGCGGGAATTAGAAACCCATTAATCATAACTAAAATTGGGCCGGGGAGGGACACATACTAATACAGGATCCCCCACCTTCCTCGGAACCCGTTTGGAGCAACACATAATCAAGAAACGATGAGTCCATCATGTCTTAAGCCTTTTCAAAATCCAACTTCCATAAGATATCTGATTTAGTTCTTTTGTCTTTTGTGAAAAGAGTCAAGGCATTTATGAATGATAAGCACAATAGCACACTATCAAGACTTGTTGAACTTCCAAAAAGGCACCTCGAACCTCTGAGAACCAGAGTCACTCATGGCTGAGTGTTGTTGGTGCCTTGGTACCACTCACATGCCAAGGGATTGATCCCTGGATCTCCCAAGTTTAGAGTATCACTCCTCACTGGTAGCTTAAATGAAAAAACCCTCTATCTTTGGCTTCTGCACAGCATAATTTACAATGACAAATTAGCACCTTTTCCCCTATGAGAAGGCCCTTCTATTTTTTTTTTTCTATTCACTTGCTTGCTATAATTTCTAACATTTGTTTGACATGGAGTGCGATATAATTGTCGTTCTAAGGTAAAAGGATGAAAAAATGAGCGGAATATAATTTTGTTTATTACTGGAAAAAATATTTGTGGATTTTAGTGATGTAATTTGATTATGATGATGCATCCTGTAGGCCAAAGGACTGTTGTCTGAATATCAGCCAAAGTATAACAGTGCAAGGGCTGTATACAGAGAGCGAAAGAAGTATATTGACGAAATTGATTGGAATATGATTGCTGTGCCTCCAACTGGTTCCTACAAGGCATGCTTCCTTTTTTTGTTTTAATTTTTTTTTATTAACTGGCATTGGGCTCATAGTATGTTATGATTGAGTACCTGCAAAGTTCTAAAATATCTGCCGTTTCTGTTACTTTGAAGTGCATTCACTTAACCTATAGACTGAGTGAGATTCTATTTTTATCATTTTTTAAATTGTTTAACTAACTGCTGTCGGACTACAACTATTTTGTGATTGTGTACCTGCAAATCTCTTAAATATCTGCAGTTTCTGTTGCTTCAAAGCGATTTCACTTCAGCTAGAGAGAGTGATATTCATTTTGTTATTTGTTTGTAGTTTGATTCACAAGAATATTGGCATTTAGTAGATATCACTCTGAAATGCATTTAGTATTATCACTTTAGGTTCTGATATCACTCTGAAATGCATTTAGTAAATATCCATTCTGGTACATTGTACAGAATTTGGGCTTTCTAAGCAAAAGTGATAATGCTTTTGGCAGACCTTTTCATGTAGAGATTGTGCATTGTAGAAAATTCAATTCTTCCATGTCCATCTTGGGCCATTTGGAGGACATGAAAAATAGGATCATCGTTTTTCCCCCTGAAATGGGAACAATTCAAATTTTGCCAAGTCATCATGTGCTCCGGTTCGCCCATGTAATATCTATTAGTCATTGGCCATGAGATGCCTGATATGAGGTAGACCAATCAACAAAAAACGGTAGTATTTCCTTCCGAAGTGATCTTTGATGCTATGGATGCCACGATGCATTCATCATTATCATTTTTCACCGCCATCAAAGCCTTGTCCCAACTATGTTGGGGTCGGCTACATGAATTCTGTTTCTCTATTCCGATCTATCTTGTGTCAGCCAAATCCTCAGATAGGTTGCATTTCTTTATATCCAACTGTACTAGTTTACTATTTCCATTTACGTTTCTTTAGCCTACCCCTTCCTCTTGGTTGGCCATTAACAACTTGCATTGAAAAAAACTTCCTCACCGGCGTTGTTACTAAGCTGTGTTGGACATGTCCAAACCATCTCAGACGAGTTTCTCTTATGTTATCTACTATTGATGCTACCCCTAAACGGTCCCGAAAGTGCTCATTTTTTATTTTATCCTTCGTTGACTTACCATACATCCACCTCAAGATTCTCATATCTTCTCCACTCATTTTGTGCATGTGTTACTTTTTGATGCATTGTTGTTGTTGTGTTTTTTTTCCTTTTTCCTCTTTGCTTAATTTCACAAGACCCATCTTGTGAGTATTGCTTTTGTTGTATTATTTTTCTTCTTTTCAATACAAAAAATACCATTAAAATAAATCCTTGCAAAAATGTGTGAATGAAAATCATAAAGTGGATTGCCTAGGAACAAACCCCCAAAAAATTCTTAAAACGAGGCAAACATCCAAAAAGACCCTGGACCATAATATGGATGACATACTAAACATTTGTCATGACACTTGAAGGTCATAATTTACTAATCTTTGAATATTTAGTAGATCGGAATGGATTTCTCTTTTTGAATATGGATGACCATCAAAATGCTGATGAACAATTGATAGAACCTTCTCCTTCCCCTAAATATAGCCCAGAATGCGACCAATTTAAAATATCTTTGCTTTTTGGATGTTTGAGATTTGGGCTCAAGAATTTTCCTGTAATTCCCTAACAATAAATATTATTAGGAACATAACTATTTGTGCACTTTTGTGTTCATATCAGGAATCCTTACCACTCACAGGACAGGAGTTAGGGCCTTTTTGTTTGCTTGGAATTACTTGGGAATTGAATACATAGGAATTCATGGTCAAATGGGCTCCAGGAATTATTATTAAAGAGGTGAGGGGTGAAGGTGATATAGCGGTGATGTAGGTAGGACCTTGACTTTTGTAGGATTTGAATTACTACGGTAATGGTTGGGTATTCATTTCCCATCTTCCCTTGTTTCAGTTTCCATTAAAGGGCAGGTTATTTTATGTTCATTTTTGGACATTCACCTTTGATTCTTCATTTTTAACCACTTACAAAAATACAAAGTCTTAGAATTCCTAGGAATTCAATTACATGAAACAAACAGCCCCTTATAACAAGAACTGGATCCTCACACCACCTTATTATTATTTTTTTTTTTTTTTGATGATGGTAAATTTTATTACTACCAAAAAGAGAAACAAAAAACAAAGCCAAAACCAGCTTACAAACACGAAGAAACAAACCAAAAACACAACACCTACTAAAATACAAAAAGATTAAATATCAAAATTAGTAGAGGCATTAAAGTACCTTGCTCATGAACTTTCTGTATTCCTTGTTTCTTGAGACTGCTCCGATTATCTACTGTTGTAGGTTGTAATGGAAGTTGAACCTCCTCTTTGTGGAATGAAAGACAACTTATGACTCATGATGTCTAGATACGGAATGGATACGACAAGGACATGCCATGTATATATCAGGGACACGGATTTTATACATCAAAAGTGAAGTATTGGATATGATAAGACATGATACTTTGCGGGGTTTAAAAAACTAGGGCTGGACTCGGGACTTGGCTTGCATCAAGTCAAGTCGGAATGACTTGACTCTCAGTCGGCTCGGGCCAACATTTAAGCTTTTTTTTTTTTTATAAATTAAAACTTAAAATGGTTCTTCTCTCTTTGCAAAAGGAGTATCTAGAAAAGTAGTAGTAGAGTTGGCAAAAGATCGAGACTGAGAGTGTCCTGTGCTGGCTGAGTCGATGCCGAGTTGATTCATCCTCCTTTCCTTCCCCTCTCCTTCTCCTCTCCCACCCTCCACCGCCATCCACTCCTCTTCCTCTATGACGTCTCCTCTGCCCACCTCCAGCTCCCTCATGGCCTTATCTCTGATCTCCTTCAGTCAAAACCCGCCCCGAATCATTTTGCCTCTCTTTACCTGACTATATGAGAGCTTGAGAGATGAAAAGAAGAGAGTGGGTTTTCAGAAGATGGTGTTTTTCAAAGGTGATTGAGTGTTTTGACTAGGGCTTTTTTTAGGAGATTGCTATGAGAAGATGCATTTCATCTTTCACAGTGCAGGAGATGGAGATAGGGTTAGATTTAGTGTTTTCTAACCTTTCAGTGAGACTCAGACGATTAGTCTCCGAAGCAACTTGGTCATGGCTGAGTCCAAGTCGACTCGGATTATTTTTAAAACCCTGATACTTTACCTGTTTTGAAGTATTTAATAGTTATATGAGGTTGAGATGTAGCTTGTCACCTTGAATCAGAAGATGGGCTTGATGCTTTTCCAATATATTGTCAAATTATACAACATGGAACATCTAATAAACATAAAATCCTGATCACAGTCGAATTATAGGAGATATTTTTCAGAAGGAAACCGAAAATAGAGGGAGGGAGGGAGTAGCTAGAAAAAATCAATGAGGGAGGAAGGGGAGGGGGACCAGCTAGAAGAAATCATAGACTGTAACCACCTAGGAGACTATAAGCACTTAACCAAATTTAGGAGAGAATAAGGATAACAGAAGAATACAAACAGTCAATCAAAATAGGGAGAGGAAGGAGAAGAAGAAAAGAACCCTGCAGAGTACTCGCAATCAATCAAAATTGGGAGAGACAGGAACTTGAGATGTGTTTGGGAAAACATTGCTTCCAATAAGGTATGGCTTAGACAATTTCTGATGACGAGGAGAAGAGGCAATACCTAGGATTAGGTAAGCTGAGCTCTCTCCTTTACACCTATGCCTCCAATTGAAATGCCTTTGGAGATGTGCCTAGGCGCTCAGGCACCTAGTGGAGTTATTATCTAGACAAGTACTGGATTGTTGAAACAGTTGTTGCTTTCTCTACGTGGGAAGATGCAAAAGCGGGCAGGAAGATTTTCACCTACGAGCAGACTGCATATGCATAATATGCAGTATAGCTCGTGGGGCCCACTCGGATGCTTTCCTATAATTGTGGATTGGATGGATAGAGAGATCTGTTTCTGGATGAGTCATGCTAAAAATCAGCCCCATCATATCATCCTAGCCCTTGATTTAACAGTCTTAAAGTTAATGGTCTTCAAACCTTTGATTTTTTTGAGATCCAATCCAACGGTGAGCAAGGGCTTGGTGATCATAAAATTGGGCATGGTGCCAGATCATTGGGGAGAGAAGAGTGAGAAATGGGCTGAACTTATAAAAGGTGGGCCCAAGTGGGGCCTATAGAACTGGACTGCATTCATAGGGGACAATTCTCCGAGGAAGGCATCCTTGCTAAACAGGGAATATCTTAGACCACTGGTCAAAAGAGTATAATTGTATGATTCACACCTAAATTCTAAGATTCACCTGTAAATGAAGGGATTTGCTGCATAAATATGAATCTTTTTTCTTTGGACTTGATACAAATTGCCGTATGCTATGGTTTTAACAACAATGACTGGCATAACAAAATCAAAATAGGTTAGTTATCTATTCAAGAAACTCCTCTTATTTGTGGGTGGATATTCCTGTCATCATTTATTTAGAAGCAATATGGAACTCTATTTATGTCGAGCACTGGATTCTTATCCATTAAACACAAAGGATTACTGGATTGTTGAAATGGTGATTACTTTCTCTACGCGAGAGTGTGCAGACGTGTACATGCTTGTGAAACGGGGAATATCTAGACCAGCTTGTATTCTCATTTCTTTTCCTCCTTTGTACTTGTAAACCTGGGGACTTTTTCTGTTCTCCTTTGATAAATTTATCACTGCTGATATGTGGTGTGGACTGATGAGAACAAAACTTAACTCTTTTAATCATGCAGGAAGAGCAGCAGTACCTGGCATGGAAAAGGTTTCTAGCATTTGAAAAGTAAGTGGGCTTTCTATGGGAAATCGATGTGATTGGGGATGTCTTATAAGCCATCAGTTTGTACATTCACACATGTACATACATGTATAGTTATGATGATTTCAGCAATCCTCGATTTATCTGAACACATCTTTGCATTGAAATGTGGCCGGTTGCACGGCCTGGGAAGGACATAGCGTCCCTTGCCTTCTTAACATGCCTACAAAGGCTATGCTACTTTTTCAATTTTCATGCCAATTTCAGACATATGACACTTGTTTCACTGAAGTTGCATTTATATTATCATTAATAAGCACAGAATGGAGAAAGCTTTGAACTTCCTGTTCATTGTTCACTTATTTCTTTCATGAGAAACTTTGTTAAAATGCCAAGAAAGATGACAGCTGAAAACTCCAACTACAATGCTACAAGCTCCAACTATACACACAGATCAGACAGATTCTACGAACTAAACAAAGATGTTGAACATAGGCAGAGCACAAGAGAAATGCCTACACATAACCAATATAGATGATTAAGAAACTACTATCATTATCATCATATCCTCATCAAAGCATTGTCCTAACTTTGTTGTGGCCACCAGGCTAAAGAAACTATCCTGACTATTAATAGAACTACAACAACATACACAACCACTGCAACAATAACTACAAGAAAAGAATTCTAGAGGGACGTTATTATTGTAGCAGGTGGTTCCTTTCTATTGACTGTGCTACTGTGGGGATCAACTGTTTAACTCCTGCTGATATATGCTCCAAACAAGAGGGGGCAGCTCAGTGCAGAAAATTGTGCAGGTTGGAGAGTGACATTTCACCAAGTAATGTGCTACCTGGTTGGCTGATCTTCTGCAGAGCTAACTCTCCATTTAGGCAGTGTGGTGAGAGTCTGGAGGAGTATTGATTCAAGCCATAGTCAAATCCAACTAGAGTACCCATCCGTTGCAGATTATTGATTAGAAGGCTATCTCCTCCTTCATTAATCCGGTTATCTATGCCCATGAATGTGCTTAGGTCAGCTTCTTTAGTCAGGGCATATAACTCTGCTGCCAGTGTATTAGATACCTCTATATGTAAACAGACGGTCAGTATTTTAGAGGTCTGTCTGTGGTGAGCGCAAATTGGATTTTGGTTGGGACTTCTAAGAACCAAAGCTGGTTCCAATTAAAGTGAGGACCCATTGTTTAGTGGTGAGGCATTTATTGCTTTAACTGAACAAATGCCTGCTGGTTCATTTCCTAGCACATAACTTCCTCCCTGCCCAACAGGGTCTGGACTATTCATTTCGTGATGTTTGTGCTCTAGATCCTATTTAGTAAAGGAACCTTCCAGTGGAATCTATTGTTTTCAGTTATTTTTTTGGTTGTGAATGTTCTCTTTCATCTATTGCAACGTGCATGGGAATTATAGAGGTATGATTCTGAAGGGCTAAAAGGCCATGAATCCACCTATGATGCCCAGATACGGATATGGGTACGGACACTAATACGGGGATCGAGGATACGACTCCCTACATTTGAAAATCTAGGACATGGATACGAATACGGGTGTCCTAATGTTTTTTCTTTAGCTCACTTTTGAATCAATGAAATTATCATTGTTTTCGTTCCTTTCTAGCATTGTTTATGGTGAGAAGTAAAAATATTAAAAAAATTATATGAAATAAATGACTTTTTAAGTAGGATCTGTTAAACTTGTTCCTTAGAAGTATCGGTGCGGTATCAGGTACCAATATAAGTGTTGTATCGGTCTGATACGGATATGTTAGGCTTGTACAAGTATCCGGGTATCATAGGAATCCACTTTCAGTGCATTTTTATTGTTGTCGGTTTCCACTACCCACTGGAGATTCTCTGAGATTATTGAGCTGTACTTAAGAAGAGCCTTCCACAAGGATGACTCTGCATATTTGTCTGTATATTGAAAGAGAGATTTGTTTCTAAGGTAGTTTTGCTTTAAGATTCTTGCCTGTAGAGAATCTGGATGCAGTAAAAACCTCCGAAGAAGATGAGTTAGGAACACTTCATTTTGAATTTTTGAGTTCTGTAGTCTTAGTTAGGCCTCCCTCATTTTGTGGGCATGATATGTGGTCCCGAGCTGCTGGCTTATGATGATTTCAATTGTTCTTTCAAGACCGAATTATAGACCACCATTCATTAGTGTACAAAAGTTCTCATGACCAATTGGATTATTATTTCCCTCCCGGCTGGAGATAACTTTCTACTTGTTCATGAGTGCTATCTGGACAGTAGTTTGTTTTATCTTTTGGTTATGATGCCCATGTTTGCCACAATTGACTGAACTGTTGTTGCCAAATATTGGAAAGAGTTGATGCGTTGAGATTTGGAGATGCTCTTTAAATTCCCAGGTCTGACTGGCGGGAGTCGTTTGAAATCTTGCAAGATAATTAACATTTTGAGGCTTTTTAAAATGGTTTAGTCTAGCAAACATGCAGAAAATATTTTACATTTTTATGTTATATTATAGAATGCATTGTACTTCATTACTTTAATCTGCAATAGATATTTGATGCAGAAGCGGATGGCCTGGATTTAATGAATTGGCTTGATCAAACAAAGGGGCCCAAGATCCAAGCTGATAAGAGAAATATCGAAAGAAAGGGTTCATAACATAAATTGGACAGTCAAATGGGCCTAAGTTAAAGTCTAAATTAATTGATAAACACATTCAGTCATATGGGGCCCACAGCCCTTAAAGCACAACTCGCCCAATGAAATCTGCACAACCTTTTGCGAGCTTCAGTTCCTTCTTTTGTACTTCCTATGTTTTAGTTGTTTAAAATTGTGAAGGAATTCTTTTGGCAGGAGTTTGTTAGAATTAAAGGGATCTTTCTTTTATAATGGAAATTTGCTATGAATAAGGAGGATAAATAGCTGGCTTCTAAAGAAAACCATGGATCCCTGCACTTGGAAGTTTCTTATTTAGTTATTTCCATTGAGGTTAAACAACCGTTAAACGTACATCTCCAAACAATCATCAAGAGGGGCCCCTCTAATCTGGATGGCATTCTAAGTTGGATGTGCAAGCATTCCATGATAATTTCTTTTTTATAGTAGGGGAACTTGGAGCGTCTTTCATTGCTCTGATTCCGAAGAAAGATGGTGCTATTTCAATCAAGAATTTATGTCCCATAAGTTTGATTGGAAGTCAATATAATATTTTAGCCAAGGTTCTTGCTAATTGTTTGAGGAAGGTGCTTCCTGAGGTAATATCTGATAACAAGATGCTTTTGTTGACAGACGCCAAAGTCTTGATGGTGTGGTTAATGGTTATTGCTCATGAATGTGTTGATTCTTGGAATTGACAGAAGTGTCCGGGGCTGATTTGTAAGTTGGATTTCGAAAAAGAAAATCGTGTGGTGAATTGGTGATTCCTTCAGTACATGATGGAAAGAATGGGGTTTGGGTATAAACGGCGTAAATGGATTTAGTGTTGTGTATATTCAGCTTATTTTTCTATTATGGCAAATGGTTCTTCAAAAGGTTATTTCAAGAGCTCCAGATGTTTCTGGCAAGGTGATCCTTTATCTCCTATGCCTTTTGCTATGGCCGTTGAAATGTTGAATCATGAATGTCTTAATGGAGAGAGCCAGATGGATGGGGTTAATCACAAGATTTGCTGTTGGCGATTCTGGTTTGTAGGTAACTCATTTACAATTTGCGGATGATTTTATTATTTTTTGTGATGCTTCGCTAGATGAGGTTCACACTTTGAAATTGATTTTGACATGGTTTGAATTGTTGTTGTGGCTTCGAATCAATTATGGGAAATGTGAATTTATAGGTGTTCGGTTGGTAGATAGTCAGGTTGTTTCTTTGCCTCGCAGAGTTCGCAAGTTGCCTTCGAAATATATGGGGCTGCCCTTGTGTTTGGGGATTCCCAAGAGTTCGTTGTGGGACTCGGTTTTGGAGTAAGGAGATAAAAGATTGAGTTCTTGGAAAGGTAAATTTCTGTCTTTGGGAGGGCAAATTACATTGATTAAGTGTATAAGGCGGAGTCTTCCTATCTATCTTTTTCAAATGCGCTAAAAGTGTAGTGCGTTGGATAGAAAAGCTCCAGCGAGATTTTCTCTGAAATGATCATGTGGACAAAAGGATCATCATTTGGTTAGGTGGGAAATGGTATGCAAGCCTTTTGATCAATGAGGGTTGGGGATCTGATTTGTTGAGAAAGTTAATAAAGCATTATTGGGAAATTGGTTATGGAGGGTTGGGGAGTCGGGTCAAGTTGTGTGAGAGATTCTAATTTCTAAATATAAGTTGGATAATGATGGGTGGTGCATGCCAAGCTAGTTGTTTGAAGCTTCTGGATTTTGGAAGTCAATTCTTTCTACCAAGAATGATTTTATTCCATGGATTTGTTTTAGGGTTCATGATAGCCGCTGGGTTCGTTATCGGCATGATGAATGGTGTGGGCAGTCTGTGTTAAGCTTTTTCCTAATCTTTATTTGTTAGATAGGAGATAACAGACTTTTGTTTTAGATAATCTTCTTATTACTGATGGTCAAGTTGTGTGAGATTTTAAATTTGTCGGGGACTCGGGATATGACTGATAGAGAAGCTGCTGTCTCACATTCCTGCCTCATTGGATAATGTTTGTCAGCAGTGGAGGATGTGATGCTAGAGTTTGGAAGCCTGTGGTTAAAGGTAATTTCTTTGTAAAATCGCTTTACAATGTTTTGATCAATGACTCTGATTCTGTTTATCGGTTGGAAAGGTTTTGGGACTCTACTGTTCTGTCTCGAGTGTTTGCCTTCTGTTGGGTGGCGAGGGGCATAAAATTCTTACTTTAGACAAGTTATTGAGGCGAAATCATATTATAATATTGTGAATGGCTGCCCGATGTATTTAAAGGATGAGGAATCAGGGCATCATTTGCTTAGCCATTGTATCTTTGCTTAGAGTTTGGTTGTTTGGTCTGCAATTCTTATTGTGTTTGATATGCAATCGGTTATGCCTTGGTGAATTACAGATCTTTTTCATGAGTAGCGCTTGGGAATCAAATATGTTTGTGGGAGGATTATTTGGAAGGTGGTGTTGTATGTGATTATTTGGAAAATTTGGTTGGAAAGGAGCAATTGTGTTTTTAGAAACAAAAGTAAATCGGTGGAGGATATTGTTGCATCTATTATTTGGTCCATTTCAAAGTGGGTGTGTTCAATAAAGGAGTTTAAAGGGGTGGCTTTGGATGATTTAAATAGATCTTGGGCAGCTCATTTTCAATGGGGATGGGTTTCTAAACCTTTGAATAGTTCTTTGTGGGAATGTCCTCCTGCGGGTGTTCATGCTCTATTTGATTAAATTATGTTCATGCCATTAAATTTTGATGGAAGTTATGTTCATGCCATTAGAAGAGGTGGAATTGGAGGTGCACTTAGAGACTAGAATGACATTGTTGTAAGGAGTTCTGTCTGGGCAGATGGATTCCTTGGTTGCTAATGAATCTGAAGTCAATGCTCTATTGGTTGGTTGTTGTGCTTTGCATAAGTTGGAAGGTTTTAATGCTATCATTGAAGGAGATCCCTTTTCAGCCATTCAGTGAAGTTTGGGAAGTTGTTCTCATCCTTGGTGATTGGCTGATTTGGTGGAGAAGGAGCAGGATATCTCGTCACTTTGGTGCTGTTTTCATCCTGTGTTACGTGAGGCGAATGTTTCGGCCGATATGCTCGCTTAGGAAGGGGTGTTTTGTTCTTCTTTATCTTTTGATGTATAGTTTGTTTTGAAATTTTTTTTTTGTTCCTTTTTTGGGCTCTCCCCTCTGATTAATAAATTTTACTAGTTATAAAAAATATATTTCCTTTTTATGTATAATTAGGATTTCTTTATTAGTATGTTTCCTATTGTAATAAGATTAGGTGAGTGGATGAGATTAGATTTATGAAGTTGTCAAAGAATCTATATATATATATATATGGAGTATGGTTGGATTCCCAACCCTAGACTTGTTTATTATAAAATTCTATCTTCAATAAAATTGCTTTGTCCAATTTTCCTATCCCTTCTCCTTGGTTTGAGTTATCTTCCAATAAATTGAAGATGAATGATATTGCGATCAAAGTAAGCGAAATTTACTGTTTCTTCTTGATTTACTGTTGATTAAAAATCGGGACTCGGCTTCCTTGACTACGTCAATATTGCTGTATGCCCTCGCCCATCCACATACACTCCAATTTTGGGACTGTTCATCGGAGACCTTGCTTGTATCTAATGCCCTGGTTAGGTAAATAGTATATCAGATGGCCAGAACAGTAACTTTGCTTAGAGCCCCTGATCACTAGGGTTTTGAGCTCGATTTTCTTAACTTGCAACGTAGTCCTGTAGACAAGGTGGAAGTTGAGACCTTATTCTGGTGTTATGTTGGTTCAGCATCTAATGTTAATTTCTCACCACAAGAGAATATGGCGAGGCAAAGCTTGCTAGAAATTTGAATATCTCATCTTTAATATGAAGGTCACTTTGCAGTTTGGCCCAAATGAATTTATTTATGTTTCAGGCCCAACCTGAAATAATGCCGATGTGGTTTGAGGTGAAAAACATGAAAACTGGTATCCTTCCTACTATGTTTCCTCTTTCCTTGTGCTGCCTCAACAGTGAAAATGTGAAATAAATAACCAACCATTTTTCTATTAATAGATCTGCTCATTATTTGTAGTATATCTAAGCAGATTCTTACATAATTAGCATCCTCATGATATGCTGCTTTTCTATTAGTTTCTATTGTTAATTTCAGTTATAATTGGCTGATAGTTATGCATAACTGGATGGAAGTGGCTTACTCTCAAGTCTGTCCTTTGTAGGATCGTTATTGTTCAGTTTCTTTCTTGTTGGGCATCTGTAGCTCTTTAGGGGCTGTCTGTAGGATGGTTTTTTTTTTTTCCCTTTGGGGATAGTGTTCTTTTCGTTGTAAGCTTGTCAGTATAGTTCTCTTGTACTCGTTGCTTTTAATGAAAGTAACCATTCAAAAAAAAAAAAAAAAAGAAGTTATAATCGGCTGATGTAACATCATTTTTATCAATTCCAGAATATTTTCTTCCATTCATGTCAAGAAACTTCTTATTTATTATTTAAACAAACTTATTTTATTTTCCCTGCTATATTAGCCATAGATGAATTTCACTCGATTGACCTGTTATAGAACCTTAACTGTTCCTGCCTGCTCTCCAGAGGGAACCCGCAAAGGATTGACAGTGCATCTTCCATCAGACGAGTGGCCTTCACCTACGAGCAGGTATGAGAACATGGTGGCTGTGTGGATTTTATTCTTCACAAATGGAAGGAGGTGGCTTTTTCTTAGTGTGGTCTCCTTTTACAACTGCTGTCTTTTGGGCTTTTGTTTTGGTTAGTGGGATTTCTATGGCTTACATGTAGTCATAGTGGTTCTGTAACTTCTGTTAATCTCCCTGTGTTTCTGTTTGTTTTGCTTTTCAGCATACTTCTCTTGTACTGTTTAGCCTCTTTTAATGATAATTAACATTAAAAAAAAAAAAAAGAAAGAACATGGTGGCTGTGTGGTGCTTCATGTGTCTTTTTTCTTGTACACTGCAAAACCAACTTTCTTTGTCTTGCTGAATGTTGTAATCTTTCCTCATGACATCAAAAGTTGTATTGTTTTCTTGACCGGTAATCAGCATGGGTTTAAAATATTTGCTGAAATGTGTTGCATTGGCTGATATGGAATAGTATCAGCCACTACAGTCTACAGATACCTGATAGGATAAATGGATAATTTTCTTTTTTCAGTTCACTCATATATACATATATTGTGTTGAATTGTTATGTAAACATATAAGTCTTCATATAGACACCTCAAATATATGTAATTTTGGCCTGTAAGATCTTTCAGCTTGCTATCTTGTTATCAACTTGACTTCTAGGCATACATATATTCATGGGCATAGATTCTAGTGCTAGTCTTGAATACCGCACAGATACTTTTATGTTACAATTTCAACATATTCTACGTAGTCCACAATAGTATAAACAGTTTCCCTACCCTTTGGGTCAGCTGGACTCAGCTAGTCATTGGTTTGAATCGGCTAGGAAACCCGGCTAGTTGATGAGGTGAGTTAGTAATTTAAAAAATGTACTGAAGAAGAAAGTATTGTTACCTGTGAATTAGAGGAGATCTATAATGTAGTAGTTGGGTTTGAATAGTGATTTTATTTCTTCATTTCTTTACATTACTGTGTCTGATTTTTTCAAAATATTGCATTGTAGGTTGGCCCCTCTCCACCTAAAGAAATTGTTATTCAGGAACTCTGGTATTGTTCAAAATATGTACTGCCTGACAAATTCTAATTCTGCAGGCCCTTGTACTGGATTTCATTTGGGGAAAAGTAGTTGCTACATTCTTATTCCACTTCAGCCTGTTTTGATTTAGTTCATATTGATGCTTAGGATTCTGCGCGTATCATGTCACTTGCTGGATTTTTTACTTAGTTACAATTGATGATTATTACAGTAGATTTGCATAGGTTCTCTCTCTCTCTCTCTGTGTGTATCTATCTATCTACATGCTAAATCTCAAATGTCCATGATTTGAATAAGTTTTTTACTCATGAAAAACAATTCTGCAGTTATGCTTAGATTCTAGGGAGACTCACATCTATCAAAATCCTCTTGGCAAGGAAGGACTGAACAACAGAGATCTTATCCACATAAACTTCAGCAGAACAAAGGGAAAATTTTTCATGTTCTAGAGAAGAATATAAACTTTAATAATCAAGGATGATCCCTCAAGGTCCTGCGGTCATGTAATGACCCCTCAAGGATGATTGAGGGGTGGAAATTGCCTGATTCCCATTTAGTGATGGCTGTGCTCAAATGCTGTCCTATTGACCCATCTGGATCATGCCTTTAATCTTGAATATGATCCATGTACTGCTGCCTTCATTTTGGCACAATTCTAACAGTGAAACTGAAGGAGATACGTCAGCACTTTGTTAATCATCCTTTCATACACCTTCCTTGATGTGCCCAATCTTAACAATTTCAAGCTCAAGGTTACTGTGCATATGGATAGGCTGTGAATTGTTCAAACCTCTTCTTTATGTTTCTTTCAGTGCATGATCTTTTTGTTGACCTGTTACCCTGTATACTTCATTTGTCCAATTCGCATATGTTATATTAGTTGGTTATAAATAATGCCTGCGAACTTTTTTCCTTCTGTACAGGTCGGCTATGATTTATTCTTTCTATTTTTTTAGTTACACTACTTGTTAACCTTTTCTCTTCCCTTATGTCAGTGCCTGATGTATTTGTATCATTATCCTGATATATGGTATGACTATGCTACGTGGCATGCAAAAAGTGGTTCTATTGATTCTGCAATCAAAGTATTTCAGCGAGCTTTGAAGGCTCTTCCTGGTATTTTCTATTTCTGTTTGGTTACAGTTTTCAAGTAATTGATGTGATAGTTTACCATACTTGTTCTTTATTTGGCTTCTTATATAATGTTGAGAGATTTCCCACATATTCCCTGTAATTGTCAGGTACGACTAGGCAATATATCCCAAAAGCTTTAGCTGCTCGAAGTGGAAAACCAATCTACATAACCCCTCCCCAACCCTTAAAAAAAAAAAAAACCCAGCGAACAGGACACCGTTCGAGTTTGCAACCCAGGTGTGCGTACCCACGTGATTAATGCTTGTCCATGCGATTTGGGGGAATAACCCCTCCCCACTTGCGACCTAGCATTAAGCCATGTCAAGTCCAACTAGTGAATACATCCCAAAAGCTTAAGCTGTTCGGAACTGGAAATCCAATCTACTTAGTAGTAATTAACATTGATATTAATTCTATATATAGATTATAGTGATGCTTGAGAAAAGAGAATAATAAAGCATCTAACTAGATCAGGATTTATAAGTATAAGAATCTAACTTGGTTAGGACTCGGAACTATTGCACTTATAAGCTAGAGAGGGTTGTAGTTGCTGTTTCAACTGAAAGAGAGGAGGGTACGATCAAACCATACCCAGAACCCAAAGGCTTATTTGACCGGAAGGCTTCTGCTCATGTGCATGGGGTTAACATTTGAGACCACTTTTCGGAGGAAGCATTGACGCAGCCAAAAAATTGATTCCCAACTATTTGTGAACTCAAATACCCAAATCCTCAATCAAAAGCGATTGCACACAATTACAAGGAGACAAGTAGCATTTTCACTTATCAATGAGAAGACCGTGAAGACACTTTAGTTTTGCATGGTTCTCAAAGTACCATACTTTATGACGTATCACTACTGTAGATAGTTCCTCGGGTGGCATACTCTTTCTTAGTTTCTAATAGTTAGCCTAACCTCATTTTAATCATGTACTAAATTGTAAATGAAATCTCATTACAAAAAGAGTAGTTGGAAAGCATTGACCTGACAAACTCATTTTCTCGAGTCGTTTGGTTATTTCACACAGAGTCATGTCTCTTGTTTCTGACTGTAAAAGTGGTTGGCTTCATTTTGGTCTTTTGATTTGCTTCATCCATCGTAGGGCCTGCAGATTTGTTTCCATCTGTCGTGGGGCCAATTGGTCATCGAAGAAAACCTAATAGCTCTCTTTTTCTTTCTCCTGTGCAGCCTATAGTGGTATTCCACAGGCCATACAAAATTTCTTTTAGTAAAACAGTCATTTGCAACTATTTATGTGCATTGTCCGATGGCTTTGTGGGGGCCCACTCCAGCTTCAAAGTTTTCTGGATTTCTCCCCACTCGATTGCCCATCATAATTCATGGTTGGGTTGTGACAATTTTGACACTTGCTGTCAACATACGTAATGAAACCCTCCTTCTTTACCCAAGCTTTGATGATGATGATGATTGCTAATCATAAGGGAGTTTCTGTTTAAAATTAGGCCCCATTTCAACTCTATTTAAGAGAGTTTTTGCCCATCATAAAGGAGTTTATGTTTAACATATGGCCTCATTTTGAGTCTTCGACTCCATTTAAGGGAGTTTCTGTGCGATTTTGAGACTGGTTTTCTTCTCGGTTGTTGGATCTCTTGAATTTTCACTGGATTGGTTTTAGATTTGGAGGAGACCTGCACCCATGGTTTCAAAATTTGGTCGTTGGTGCTGGTGGGTTCCAAGTCGAGTCAGCCCACCTGGAAGCATAGTTATCAATATCGTTTCGTTTCGGCCGAAATGGCCGAAATTTTTCGTTTCGGTCAAGTGGCCGAAACGAAATTCCACTCCAAACTTTTCGGTCGATTTCGGCCAAAATTCGGGATTTCGGCCGAAATGTTACTTTTCGGCCGAAATTGAATTTTATACAATTAATTTTTTAAAACTTTTTTTACACATATTTTTTGTATTTCTTATATTTTCACAAAATATAATTCCAAAAAAATTACTATAATGGATTAAGTCTATATTTATTACTTTTTCTATTTTTTTTACTTACATATGTATATATATTTTGTTATTTTTTTCCCGAAATGTAATTCCGAAAAGTTTCGCCGAAATCCCGAATCAGCCGAAATTTTTCATTTTGTAGGCCAGAGCAAAATGAGGTCCGAAACGATATTAACAACTATGCCTGGAAGCCTTCATTCCAACTCGATTGGCATAAGCACTATACATAGTCCTTTTTTTGTTTAACAAGTCGTATAAAAGCCTTTTTCTCCAATTTCGTTTCCTTTTCTTCTCTACTAGAGCCCCAACAGCCCCTCTTTCTATTCCAACCTCTAAAACCCCATTTTTTTCTTTAAGAGTCTCTTCTCACTCTTTGCTTTTTTTTTTCTTCTATCTTTAATGCTTTATAGGGCTTAGATCTACTAACCATAAAGCTTTAAATCAACATTTTAGTCTCCACGCTCTTAAGTCCCAAGTCCCATCATCTTTGTGGTATTGAATATGAAATATGGACTTTAATATTAAATTATGTTTCACATTATTATTTTTTGAATGGTAAATTATGTTTTACATAATATAATTAAAATGAAAATGGTGTATTTTCTAGGGTTAGGTCCTTATAGACCCCGTCACCTCCACTTATCTCACACCACAGATCAGTGGAAAATTTGCATATGTTTTTCATCAATCTAGAGAAAACTTATGATAGGGTACCTAGAGATTTAATTTGGTGGGTTTTAAATAAAACGATTGGCTCAATAATTAGTAAGGATGGAGAGATTGAAGAAGATGAACACAAGATAAAAGTGGGAAGGTTGAAATGGAGACTTTCTTTTGGAGTGCTTTGTGATCGGTGCATGCCAACAAGGTTGAAGAGAAAATTTTATGGGCCCGTTTTGGTAATTTTACATGTAAAATAAAGGGCAGTAAAGCATTGAATCAAGAGAGAATAAAATATAATGGGGTTATGATGGTATTTTGTTTTTAGTTGCTTGGTTTGGAATCTTTTTTACTTTTTCTATAGAAAAGTGGACCTTTTTGTCCTTTAGTGGAGAAATGAGGTTACTTTTTTTGACTTTTTTTGAAAAAGATGGAGGGAATTTTGAATTAAAGTGTTATTAATATGACCCCTTGTGTCACGACCCAATTTCCGGGGCCCTGTCGGATATCTAGATCGTGATTATATAGCATTATTCACCATGCATTCATCAAATAAGATTCACAAGGAATTAGGCATTTAATTCAAATATAATTTCAATTATAAATATCATTAAATCTCTGAGAATTCAAACTTATTATATCCTAACTCAATCCATAATATGCTTAAAACATTAGATAATTTTCCTAAACAATGACTAATGACTCCATTAATTATTTAAGCGTTCTCGTTCTCTCCCTTCAGCCACGCATGCCGAAATTCACATGCTGATCGTCATCCCGCTCTGGCTCACCCGCTGTATTGTTACTTGAAGGGGGCAACACAATATCAGTCCTATTCGTGCATGAATATTCCTAATTACACAATCGCATATAACATAACATCACATAATCACAAATCTGAATCAATAAATCAAATATCATTAAAAGTACATTTACATCCAAATCCGTGCCGATGCACGTTACCACGCCTCAAAGGCCCATCGTATACATGTATACCGGTCACCATGACCCTGTCTCATCAGACACGTCCATTAAGGACCAGCCATCATAATGGCCACTCACGTCCACTAAGGACAACGGCCTCTATGGTCCACATGGTCTGAACATCATGCCTAACACAATAAATCCGTACACCCATCATCTTTTCATGTGTACTAATAATTCTAGGTACACCTGTAAGCATTTCATACATATTACATTAAATACAAATCACAGTATTTACATTCAGTAGTGTGAAATCAATCCCATACAATCCTTATTAAATTAATAGCCCCACTTCCGATCATGACTAATGTTATTGTACGTAGGGGTGACCCACTCTACATCACAAATCAAAAATTACACAGCATTACATTAGATTTCAATACAGCTATCCACATAAATTAGCTATAATCACCTTAAACCTTGATTCATTTAATTGGGAAGATTAGATATCAATCACACTCAAAATCCAGGGTTATCCTCTTCCCTACAGTCCACCCAGTTTACCTGTATGCATATATAACCTAGAAAAATATAAGTATTTCACACATGCAACACCCTGTCGTAAAATCTAGTGGGTCCCACTAGTTTGATCTAAGATCAGCCCTAATATACAAGGTCGCCCAGGGCTAAGCTTTCATTCCAGTGGATTGGATTCACCATCAAACATCCTTACTGGGCCCCACAGTCTCAACAAACACGAACAAAATTCATGAATAAGCCTCATGGTTAACAAAATTGAAGCATTTGGATATCTGGGCAGATGGGGCCCACTCCACATGGGACCACCACCATCCAGGTCGCCCCGGCCCCCTTCAAGATGTGGGGTCCTGACCTCTGATCAACTTAGGTAGTGGGTCCCAGTATGGATGTCGACCTTCAACCCTTTCTTCATCAAATTCACGCCTGAAACATTAGAATCAAGTGGATAGTGGCCCAAACAGGGCCCAATCCACATGGGTCCAACACTGTCCTGGTCGCCCAAGGGTCTGCTACAGGATCTGTGGATCTGATCTATCATCCAGTGGGCCATGGGGTCCCATAATCCCCAGTCGACAATTTTGCGCATACACGCCCAGGTTTTGGCGTGTCATGATCTCTCTGTACATCAGCCAAACTTTGAGGAATTACTGGTGACTAAACACCTTATTATTTGTATAAATCTCACCATCAAGATTAACATGGTTTCTTTGATTCAAACATCAAAAATTCATCCGAACAATGATTTAGGTTGTCAACACAGCAGCAATACAACATAGTTCAGAAAATCCAGCCCTATCAATCGTTTCATACATTGATTGAAAATAACCAGGAAGATCCTCTCACCTCTAGTACGTGATCGTTGCGTTTGCAATGTGCGGGCGTGACATCCGATGAGCGTTTTCTAACCGATTGGCTTCTTCCTCCTCTTCCCCTGGATTCCAATGACCAAGTTCTCTTTCTCAGATTGTTTTCTCTCAAAAAACTTGAAGATAATTTCATACTATGGGATGGTCGATGGTTGCCTATATATATATACAAAATAGAGTCCTATTTCTACTCTTTTACTTCCTCTTCCTCTTTCTAATTAGAGTTGTCATACAACTCTTTCCTTTTCCAAAACTCCTCACGTGAGTCTATTCCTTATTCAAAAATTAAACAAGAAATTAAACAAGGGGTCTTACCTGGGCCAAACTAATCCTGGGCCCAGGTAACTCAAGATATTACATACTCCCCTCCTTGGGAAATTTGGTTCTCCAAATTTAAAACATACCTGTGGCAAAAAGATGCGGGTAGTCGGACCTCGTCCTCGATCTCCCATGTAGCTTCCTTTTGATCATGATGCTTCCATAGTACATTGACTAGTCGGACTGTTGGTCTCCGCAGCACCCTTTCCTTGGTGTCTAAGATTGCAACGGGTCTCTCCTCATAGGATAAATCGGGCTGTAAGTCCATCGGCTCAAGCTCTAGCACATGAGAAGAGTCTGGCTCGTACTTCTTTAACATTGATACATGAAACACCTTATGGACTCCGACTAACTGTGGTGGTAATTCCGGTTCGTAAGCATTCCCATCGCTCACGCGTCTTGTAATCTTAAAAGGTCCAATGTATCTCGGGCTTAGCTTTCCCTTTTTGCCGAATCGCATCACTCCCTTCGTCGGAGAAACTTTTAGGAATACCGAGTCACCCACTGCAAATTCCAATTCTCTTTGGCATTTGTCTGCATAGCTCTTTTGGCGACTCTATGCAGTCCTTAATCTGTCCCTGATCTTCTTAATATTTTCAGTAGAAGTTTGCACCCATTCAGGGCCTAATATCCGTCGATCGCCCACTTCTTCCTAACAAATTGGAGAGCGGTAGCTCCTACTGTATAGGGCCTCAAAAGGAGCCATCTGGATACTCGAATGATAGCTATTGTTATAAGCAAACTCTGCCAGCGGTAACTGCTCATCCCAACTTTCACTGAAATCTATAGCACAAGCGCGGAGCATGTCTTCTGGTGTTTGATTGGTCCTCTCCGTCTGTCCATCAATCTGGGGGTGATATGCAGTGCTAAAATTTAGTTTCGTACCCATAGCCTTCTGTAAGCTCTTCCAAAACTGTGAAACAAATCTAGTATCTCTGTTTGATACGATCGATGCTGGAATGCCATGCAACCTTACAACCTCCCTAACATATGTTTTGGCCAAATGTTCCATCGCAATTCTTCCTTTCAATGGTATGAAGTGTGCCGACTTGGTCAACCAATCCACAATGACCCAAATTATTTCATTATGGCTTGAGGTTTTGGGAAACCTTGAAATAAAATCCATAGTGATATGTTCCCATTTCCATTTTGGTATAGGCAACGGCTACAGCAATCCCCCCGGCTTCCTATGATCAGCCTTCACTTGTTGACAAGTAAAACAACGTCCAACAAACTCAGTAACATCATTTTTCTTGCCGATCCACCAAAATCTGATTTTTAAGTTCTGATACATCTTGATGCTCCCCGGATGGATAGTATATCTTGTGTGATGTGCTTCCTTCAAAATTTCATCTTTGATTTCACGGATATTTGGTACACAAAGTCTGCCTCGGAAATATAGTATGCCACTAACAACTGAGAAGTCCGGTTTGGTGTCCAATTTCTCGAAGATTTCCGCCAATGCCTTGTCATCTCGTTGATGGTCTTTTATTTTCTAGATTAATTCGGGTTGAACCTTGAAACTTCCCAACAGTACATTTTCGCCAATAGGCCATATATTAACATCTAAGTCCTTAGTCTCTTCAAGCAGTCTCCACTCAGCGGTTAAACAAGCCATTTGTGCTGATTTCCTGCTTAAGGCATCATCTACAACATTTGCCTTTCCTGGATCATAAGATATGGAGAAGTCATAGTCTTTCAGGAATTCCATCCATCTTCGTTGTCGCAAATTCAGCTCTTTTTGAGAAAATACATATTTGAGGTTCTTGTGATCTGTATATACTTTGAATTCTTCCCCGTAAAGGTTGTGTCTCCAAATTTTCAATGCAAAGACTACAACTGCCAACTCAAGGTCGTGCGTTGAATAATTTTGTTCATGGACCTTTAGCTGTTTGGAAGTGTGCGCAATCACCTTTCCACATTGCATGAGAACACACCCTAGCCCTTGTAATGACGCATCACAGTAGATAAGAAGTCCTCCACTTCCAGCGGGAAGGGTGAGTATTGGTGCCGATGTCAGTTTACCTTTCAATGTTCTGAAGTTATCTTCACATTTTTCGTCCCAAGTGAACGAAACATCTGTCACGTCCCTCGAACCCGATTAGAGAAATAACCGGATCCGAGGAGTGAAATTTAGGACTAATTTAAAATTTTTGTCCTTTAGGCCCAAGGATCGTAAGTCCGCTGTGAGGATAATGTATTTGAACCTCAAATCATAAACAATAGCGGAATTCATACATTGATCTCAACAATGGATAATAAATCTCAATTAAATTTAAAGTTGCAAGAAGAATAATTAAACCTATACAGAAGTTAAATTAATTACAACGAACATCCCAAAACTAAGATCATTAAATCAATGAAGTCAATGAAAGAAAGTTCCAACGATAACAATAATGAATTAATAAAATCTAATGAAGTGCCCCTGTGAGTCTCTCATGTGCCTGATAGTGATGACGTTACTCTACGTCATCAGCACTCCACTCTCGTGCCTCCTCTGCTGGTTGGAGATCCTCTGGGATCTCCTCACCGGCCTGCTCCTCGTAGTAGTACTCACCTGAGGAGTCTGTACACCAAGGAACAGAGTCAACGACATGTTGAGCAATAGATAAGCAAAATATAATTTAAACATAACATGCATCAAGTGTAAGAATAATGACAGGTATAATCAAGTGAATACAAGGAACAAAACTAGGCATAAAGCATGAGTAAATAACCACAGAATCAATATCAGGAACCCTAGCAATACTAACAATCACCACCACCAATGTAATGCAATGCACAAGAGGGAGACTCCGTGGATGTCCAAGCCACCTCACGGGGTACCAGTAACAATCCTATCCGGACTACTGATACCAAAGTCCGGCTCCAGGGGGATCCAAGCTCCCGGTCCTGGGAATAGTAGCACGGTCCAAGCCCGCTCCCAACTATTCAACGCCATGGACGCCGTCCAAAGCCGACTGCCCACCCCGATGTCCGAGTAACCGGCCCATCAATAAAACCCAAAACTGCAGCTGGCTATGATATGCAAATAATAATAAAGTGGTGTTGACACGCGGGGAAAACAAGACAAGCAAGTCTGGCTAGCTCAACAAACAAAACATGTTTTTAGGGATTATTTCATTCAAAACAATACAAAACAAATCAACCACACGATAATCCCTTACATGCTAGCCAGACATGTTTATCAATACACGATAAACAGTTCCTAAGGTACACTCTAAGTCAGGTCCTTGTTCTAATTCTACAAGAGTTTATGTTTCATAATTAATTAGGTGTTTTATGCCAAGAGAGTGTACAAAGAACGATAATCAACGGATACAGTTAACAAGTCAAGAAGAGATTACAATCCAATCTTAGGCAAGTGTTGTCATCCATATACCACATATGTTTTAACGGAGTGCGTGGGGAATTCGAATCAACAATGTTTATATAGAATTCCTGGGTGTACAATCATGTTAAACATTGATTGATTCAACTCCATACGCATTCGGTTAAACCATACACAATACACGAATACCTAGACAACCCATCGAAGCACACCAAGCCACGTGCTACGATTTTAATACCCCATTAATGGTCACGTGAGAGACTAGGTTTATGGTTTCCAGTATCTAAGGCTCAAACCTAAGTTTTTAATCTCATTTACACTAAAACAAGAGCTGAAATAGTAATCTGAATATTTACATCACTTTCTGACCTCCGATCGTGATGAAACTAGAACCATTGGATTCTACATCTCGAGAGCTTTCCAACGGTATATTATATGTAGAATTCCAACGGACAGATTAAAAGATACGGCCCAAAGAAATCTGACCTTTTTATATATATATAAATATATAAATATATATTTTTATTAAATATATACTGTACCTGCGCTGGACCTGTACCTGCGCCGGACCAGGTTCAGTACGTCTCATCGTTCTGAACTGAACGTTCAGAACGTTCTGACTGAATGTTCAAACATTGAATCTTTTTTTATTTTATTTTATTATCATGATGTATCCGTTATTACCATGACGTACCTGCGCTGGTTATGGACGTTCAGATTCTGGACGTCTGAACGTTCCACAGTGCAGTATTTTTTTTTTATTTTATTTTATTTATGTATTTTCATTTCACCCAAAACCTTTTTTTTCATCTACTCCAAATCCTTCCAAAAATTCACCTGCACAAAACTGAGCCACCATGCTCTCCCAATGATCCATTCCATCCATCATCATATCCACAAACATCAATTAACATCAAATTAAATGATAATTTACAATTTAATTAAAGATTACCCAAAACTATTTTAGCATATTAATCCCAAATTAATAATAGAAACAGGCTTGGAATTTGGGAAATCTAACAAGAAAGCACATCCAATCAATGGAAAACATACACATATGCTTAATTATAAAGTGCAGATCTACTTGCCTCAACCAAGAAGAAGATTGGAATCGGGGTATTCGAAGAGAAGCTCTCTATCACAAAACCCACAAATCTAACCCGACCAAACGCAACCTAACACGCAAAGGAAAAGAAAAGAAATGAAAAGATTGGGATCAAGCCTAAATCTAAACCAAAGAGAATTGATTGAAAAGATGAAAGTGAGGGAAATCTTACCAAACTGATGTCAATGAAAAGGGGAGATCGCGAGGAAGAAGATTGGCGGTTCGGATCTTCGAGATGGCCTTTCTGGGGAAGAGTTCCGGAGCCTTGGAAAAATGAGGAAGAAGAAATGGCTGCGGTAGACAAAACCTTCGTTGCAGAGAATGAAAGGAGATTAGGTTAATCTCTTGCTTAAGAAGAAAGGGAGGAGGAAAATACAAGTTTACCCTTAAGTGGGTCCGGTGAAAGAATCAATTATTAGAAGGGTTTCTGGTCGTCGAATCGCAATGAGCCAGAAGACAAAAATGATCAGCGCGATAAGACCTTTCCAACGAACCCAAAATCACGGCGATAGGAATTTTTCGGAAAAACACTCAATTTTCCCTAAATTGCAAACTACCCCCCCTACTAGGGGCAAACGAACTCAGAATCCAACGAAACTCCACAGACACTATTCTAACGTTAAAAGAAACTCGCTCACCTTCTAATCCCACCTAAATATCTAACAAAACAATAGTAATAATAATTTCAAATAAATGGGTCAACGGGCCGGTTATTAGGCCCAACTGACCCAGTAAGGTCACGGACCTTACATCTATCACCTCTAAAAAGAACATTTGGTCCCCCAAATGCCTAAACATACCTCATCAGGAAAGAGATAAGGATACGCCTTCTGCATCTGGTCCTTGAGCTCCCAGGTGGCCTCCTCCGGAGTATGATGCTCCCATTGTACCTTAACCCACTGAATGGTCTTGGAACGAAGCACTATTTCCCTGGTGTCAATGATCTGTGCCGGACGCTCCACATAAGTTGCATCTGCCTGTAACTGAAGTGGCTCGTGTTGCAACACATGGGTAGGATCTGGGATATATTTCCGAAGCATTGAGACATGGAAAACGTCGTGCACACCAGCTAACTCAGGCGGTAGCACGAGACGATAGGCCACATCTCCAATCCTGCTCTTAATCTCAAATGGTCCCACAAACCTCTTCGCAAGCTTCCCTTTCTGTCCAAATCTGACAACTCCTCTCATCGGTGACACCTTCAAAAACACCTTATCCCCCACTTGAAATTCTAGAGGTCTCCGCCTCTTGTCTGCATAGCTCTTCTGACGATCGCGAGACTCCTTCATTCTCATCTGAACAATTTTAACTTTCTCACTAGAGTCAGCAATCTCTGAGGGTCCATGGAAACTCCGAACTCCTACTTCTTCCCAACACGCTGGAGTCCTACATCTCCGCCCATATAATGCCTCAAATGGTGCCATACCAATACTTGAATGATAGCTATTGTTGTAGGCAAACTCACATAGAGGCAAGCTTTCATCCCAACTCTCCTTGAAGTCCAAAACACATGCTCGGAGAAGATCTTCCAATGTCTGGATGGTACGCTCAGACTGTCCATCTGTCTGAGGGTGGTAAGCTGTACTGAACTTCAACTGAGTACCCATAGATGACTGGAAAGTAGACCAAAACCGAGAAACAAACTTAGGGTCTCGATCGGATACTATGGACTTAGGCACTCCATGTAGCTTGACTATATTGTCCCTGTACAACACAGTCATCTTGTTCATAAACTGACCAGTCTTGAATGGCAGAAAATGTGCTGACTTAGTCAATCTATCCACAATCACCCAAATAGCATCATTGCCCTTCCTGGTGTTTGGCAATCCCGATACAAAATCCATAGTGATGTGCTCCCATTTCCACTTCGGAATGTCCAACGGGTGAAGCAAACCAGGAGGCTTCTTGTGTTCTGCCTTAATCTGCTGACAAGTCATACACTTAGCGACAAATTCTGCAATCTCTTTCTTCATTTTCACCCACCAATAGTGATTCTTCAAATTCTGATACATTTTGGTGCTCCCCGGGTGAACTGAATATCTGGTGTGGTGCGCATCCGTCATCAGCTCTAACTTGATGTCTTGCACATCTGGCACACACAACCTGTCCTTGCAGTACAGAATTCCTTCAATCAATCTGAACTCTGAATGATCATCAATGTGGTCAATAATTCTCTGCAACTCAGGATCATCCTTCTGAACCTCCTTGATCCTATTAATTATTTCTGGCTCCCAAACTCCCAAAGTAGCAACCAATACTTTCTCCTTGACTGGCCACACTTCCACATCCATATCTCTGAACTGCTCTATCCATCTCCATTCAGGCATTACACACCCACTGAAGGCTGCTTTCCTGCTGAGAGCATCTGCTACAACATTCACCTTACCAGGATGGTACTTAATCGAAAAATCATAATCCTTTATGTACTCCATCCACCTCCGCTGCCTGTTATTCAAATCACCTTGTGTAAACAGGTATTGCAGACTCTTGTGATCTGTGTGCACCTCAAATCTCTCTCCATACAGATAATGCCTCCACAATTTCAATGCAAACACCACTGCTGCCAGTTCTAAGTCATGTGTGGCATACTTCTTCTCATGATCTTTCAATTGCCTTGATCCATAGGCTATCACTTTATCCTTCTGCATAAGAACACAGCCTAATCCAATCCCTGATGCATCTGTGTAAACCACAAATCCTCCACTGCCAGAGGGTAAGGCAAGTATGGGTGCTGAAGTCAATCGAGTCTTCAATTCTTGGAAACTCTTCTCACACTCTTCTGTCCATACAAACGGAACATCCTTCCTTGTCAACTTAGTGAGTGGAGATGCTATGGTAGAAAATCCTTTCACAAACCTTCTGTAGTAGCCCGCAAGTCCCAGAAAACTGCGAATCTCCGCTACATTTCGTGGACTACCCCAATTAACAACTGCTGCTACCTTCTTAGGGTCCACTGTCAATCCATCCTTAGAGATAATATGACCCAAAAATGCCACTTGCTCCAACCAAAATTCACATTTGCTTAACTTAGCATACAATTGGTTATCCCTCAAGAGCTGCAACGATGTCCTCAACTGATGCTCATGCTCTTCTTTAGTCTTCGAATATACCAACACATCATCTATGAAGACGACCACAAACTGATCTAGGAAAGGGGCAAACACCTTATTCATCAGTGCCATAAAAACAGCTGGTGCGTTCGTCAACCCGAAAGGCATCACAAGAAACTCAAAATGGCCATATCTCGTCCGGAATGCAGTCTTAGGAACATCCTCCTTTCTGACTCGTAGTTGATGATAACCGGAACGCAGATCTATCTTCGAAAAGAATTGGGCTCCCTGCAACTGATCAAACAGCTCATCAATCCTCGGTAACGGATACTTGTTCTTAACAGTCACCTGATTCAACTGTCGGTAATCTATACACATCCTCATGGTCCCATCCTTCTTCTTCACAAATATCACCGGAGCTCCCCACGGTGAAACACTGGGCCTGATGAATCCCTTATCCAACAGATCTTCTATTTGAGTCTTCAACTCCTTCAATTCTGCTGGAGCCATCCTTTACGGAGCCTTAGAAATAGGTGCTGTACCCAGTTGCAATTCTATCGTGAAATCCAACTCACGAACAGGTGGCAAACCAGGGATCTCCTCCGGAAATAAATCCGGGAATTCTCGCACCACAGGAATCTCATCAACAGTTTTAGACTCCTTGTCTTCCGCGATAAACGCGATAAAGCCTTCACAACCGCTCCTTATCAACCGTTCTGCCTTCAACACAGAAATCAACCGAGTGGGTGCAGACTTCTTGTCTCCAACAAACTCAACACTACAATCTGCATTCTGTAACCTCACGGTCTTGTTAAAACAATCCAACACCGCTCGGTTCGCTGCAAACCAATCCATTCCAAGAATCACGTCAAATTCTGACATCGGTAAGATGATCAAACTGACAGTCAACACAACTTCTCCAATCTGAATACTACATCTAGGATAGATAACATTACAAGGTACATGTCTACCTACAGGGGTAGCTACTATCAAATCATAGGGTAATATCTCCTTATCCTCCCCCAAACGAGGTGCAAAAGATGGTGCAACAAATGAGTGTGTGGATCCAGGATCAAATAGAACTTTAGCATCAAATCCACAAACTGAAAGTGTACCTTCTATAACATTGCCCGCTGCCTCTGCCTCCTCATGCGTCAGCGCATAAGCTCTCCCTGCCTGCTGGGGACGCTGTTGATGATACTGCTGCTGTGGCCTAGGACCACGAGCCTGAAGTCTGGGTGGTGCTTGGGGCCTCTGCTGGAACCTCTGTTGTGGTACTGGAGGTCGCTGCTGCGGTGGCTGGGGTGGTCGAACAATCATCTGTCGCTGCTGGGGCCTGGCCTGTACAGGAGGCACCTGTCTCAACGGTTGCGCTGGATAAGGTGGTCTAGGCGCCGGAGGCGCCGGAGCTGGAAGTGCAGGTGGTGCTACTCCCGTCTTCTTAGGGCAATTGCGGACCTTATGCCCTGGGTCCCCACAATGAAAACATGATCCAGTCTGCTTCCTACAGTCACGAACGTGATGACTACCCCCACAGAAAGTGCAAGTGATCCGCTGAGGTAACTGGCGAAGCACTGGTTCAACCCTTAGTCTCTTCGGTGCAGGCTGCTGGTAGTACTGGGATGAAGAACCCTGTGCCTTGGGTTGAGGTATCAATGCCAAAATCCTTTGCTGCTCCAAAGCAATCACGTCTTTCAGAGACTCCTCTGCCCAAAAAGCTTCCTTAACCACATCGTCATAGTCGGTCAACTTGCTACGCTGAACCTGTAGCTTGATGTCTGCTCGCAACCCCTTAATGAACCTCCGAATCCTCTCCGACTCGGGCTTAATCAGATTCTCTGCAAACCTGGATAGATGGGTGAAGGAGATCTCGTAATCCTGTACTGTCATGTCACCCTGGACCAATCTCTCAAACTCCTCCATCTTCTGATCCCTATAGTGCTCTGGGATGAACTTTTTCTGGAACTGCTCAGTGAAGATCTTCCAGGCAACATCCTCACCGATTGCCTCATAAGGGTGCTTCACTGTCTTCCACCACCTCTCTGCTGCCCCACGGAACATGTGGGTCGCTAGCTGCACCTGCTGAACCCCCGTGCACTGAAACACCTCAAAAATCTTCTCCATCTGAACAACCCACTCATCAGCATTAGCGGGGTCCTCAATGCCATGGAACTCTAGGGGAAACCTCTTCCTGAACTTCTCAACTAGATCGTTGAGGTCATACTCTTTGGCCTATGGCTGCCCCACCTTCTGCATCACCTCAAGCATCTGGGTTTGGAAGGTAGCCTGGCTCTCATTCTGTCTGGTGCTCTGATCAGCCAAGTCTTTCTGAGACTGAATGAATGCTGCCATAAATTGGTGGAATTGATTATCTGAGCCATCTTGAGAAGTGCTGCCTTCAGGTTGAGACCCATTGTTGGATCGGGTTGTTCTACCAGCCATAGTCCTGTAAAATAGTCAAAGTTAGTTCCAATACACCTCAGGCTAACGACACAATGCTAGGAAAGGACTACCAAGCTAACCTATTAACTAACGAAATCCTCACACGCGTCCTATGGTTTCTACAATTTTTACCCTGAGAAACCATCCATTGCTCTGATACCATTCTGTCACGTCCCTCGAACCCGATTAGAGAAATAACCGGATCCGAGGAGTGAAATTTAGGACTAATTTAAAATTTTTGTCCTTTAGGCCCAAGGATCGTAAGTCCGCTGTGAGGATAATGTATTTGAACCTCAAATCATAAACAATAGCGGAATTCATACATTGATCTCAACAATGGATAATAAATCTCAATTAAATTTAAAGTTGCAAGAAGAATAATTAAACCTATACAGAAGTTAAATTAATTACAACGAACATCCCAAAACTAAGATCATTAAATCAATGAAGTCAATGAAAGAAAGTTCCAACGATAACAATAATGAATTAATAAAATCTAATGAAGTGCCCCTGTGAGTCTCTCATGTGCCTGATAGTGATGACGTTACTCTACGTCATCAGCACTCCACTCTCGTGCCTCCTCTGCTGGTTGGAGATCCTCTGGGATCTCCTCACCGGCCTGCTCCTCGTAGTAGTACTCACCTGAGGAGTCTGTACACCAAGGAACAGAGTCAACGACATGTTGAGCAATAGATAAGCAAAATATAATTTAAACATAACATGCATCAAGTGTAAGAATAATGACAGGTATAATCAAGTGAATACAAGGAACAAAACTAGGCATAAAGCATGAGTAAATAACCACAGAATCAATATCAGGAACCCTAGCAATACTAACAATCACCACCACCAATGTAATGCAATGCACAAGAGGGAGACTCCGTGGATGTCCAAGCCACCTCACGGGGTACCAGTAACAATCCTATCCGGACTACTGATACCAAAGTCCGGCTCCAGGGGGATCCAAGCTCCCGGTCCTGGGAATAGTAGCACGGTCCAAGCCCGCTCCCAACTATTCAACGCCATGGACGCCGTCCAAAGCCGACTGCCCACCCCGATGTCCGAGTAACCGGCCCATCAATAAAACCCAAAACTGCAGCTGGCTATGATATGCAAATAATAATAAAGTGGTGTTGACACGCGGGGAAAACAAGACAAGCAAGTCTGGCTAGCTCAACAAACAAAACATGTTTTTAGGGATTATTTCATTCAAAACAATACAAAACAAATCAACCACACGATAATCCCTTACATGCTAGCCAGACATGTTTATCAATACACGATAAACAGTTCCTAAGGTACACTCTAAGTCAGGTCCTTGTTCTAATTCTACAAGAGTTTATGTTTCATAATTAATTAGGTGTTTTATGCCAAGAGAGTGTACAAAGAACGATAATCAACGGATACAGTTAACAAGTCAAGAAGAGATTACAATCCAATCTTAGGCAAGTGTTGTCATCCATATACCACATATGTTTTAACGGAGTGCGTGGGGAATTCGAATCAACAATGTTTATATAGAATTCCTGGGTGTACAATCATGTTAAACATTGATTGATTCAACTCCATACGCATTCGGTTAAACCATACACAATACACGAATACCTAGACAACCCATCGAAGCACACCAAGCCACGTGCTACGATTTTAATACCCCATTAATGGTCACGTGAGAGACTAGGTTTATGGTTTCCAGTATCTAAGGCTCAAACCTAAGTTTTTAATCTCATTTACACTAAAACAAGAGCTGAAATAGTAATCTGAATATTTACATCACTTTCTGACCTCCGATCGTGATGAAACTAGAACCATTGGATTCTACATCTCGAGAGCTTTCCAACGGTATATTATATGTAGAATTCCAACGGACAGATTAAAAGATACGGCCCAAAGAAATCTGACCTTTTTATATATATATAAATATATAAATATATATTTTTATTAAATATATACTGTACCTGCGCTGGACCTGTACCTGCGCCGGACCAGGTTCAGTACGTCTCATCGTTCTGAACTGAACGTTCAGAACGTTCTGACTGAATGTTCAAACATTGAATCTTTTTTTATTTTATTTTATTATCATGATGTATCCGTTATTACCATGACGTACCTGCGCTGGTTATGGACGTTCAGATTCTGGACGTCTGAACGTTCCACAGTGCAGTATTTTTTTTTTATTTTATTTTATTTATGTATTTTCATTTCACCCAAAACCTTTTTTTTCATCTACTCCAAATCCTTCCAAAAATTCACCTGCACAAAACTGAGCCACCATGCTCTCCCAATGATCCATTCCATCCATCATCATATCCACAAACATCAATTAACATCAAATTAAATGATAATTTACAATTTAATTAAAGATTACCCAAAACTATTTTAGCATATTAATCCCAAATTAATAATAGAAACAGGCTTGGAATTTGGGAAATCTAACAAGAAAGCACATCCAATCAATGGAAAACATACACATATGCTTAATTATAAAGTGCAGATCTACTTGCCTCAACCAAGAAGAAGATTGGAATCGGGGTATTCGAAGAGAAGCTCTCTATCACAAAACCCACAAATCTAACCCGACCAAACGCAACCTAACACGCAAAGGAAAAGAAAAGAAATGAAAAGATTGGGATCAAGCCTAAATCTAAACCAAAGAGAATTGATTGAAAAGATGAAAGTGAGGGAAATCTTACCAAACTGATGTCAATGAAAAGGGGAGATCGCGAGGAAGAAGATTGGCGGTTCGGATCTTCGAGATGGCCTTTCTGGGGAAGAGTTCCGGAGCCTTGGAAAAATGAGGAAGAAGAAATGGCTGCGGTAGACAAAACCTTCGTTGCAGAGAATGAAAGGAGATTAGGTTAATCTCTTGCTTAAGAAGAAAGGGAGGAGGAAAATACAAGTTTACCCTTAAGTGGGTCCGGTGAAAGAATCAATTATTAGAAGGGTTTCTGGTCGTCGAATCGCAATGAGCCAGAAGACAAAAATGATCAGCGCGATAAGACCTTTCCAACGAACCCAAAATCACGGCGATAGGAATTTTTCGGAAAAACACTCAATTTTCCCTAAATTGCAAACTACCCCCCCTACTAGGGGCAAACGAACTCAGAATCCAACGAAACTCCACAGACACTATTCTAACGTTAAAAGAAACTCGCTCACCTTCTAATCCCACCTAAATATCTAACAAAACAATAGTAATAATAATTTCAAATAAATGGGTCAACGGGCCGGTTATTAGGCCCAACTGACCCAGTAAGGTCACGGACCTTACATCTATCACCTCTAAAAAGAACATTTGGTCCCCCAAATGCCTAAACATACCTCATCAGGAAAGAGATAAGGATACGCCTTCTGCATCTGGTCCTTGAGCTCCCAGGTGGCCTCCTCCGGAGTATGATGCTCCCATTGTACCTTAACCCACTGAATGGTCTTGGAACGAAGCACTATTTCCCTGGTGTCAATGATCTGTGCCGGACGCTCCACATAAGTTGCATCTGCCTGTAACTGAAGTGGCTCGTGTTGCAACACATGGGTAGGATCTGGGATATATTTCCGAAGCATTGAGACATGGAAAACGTCGTGCACACCAGCTAACTCAGGCGGTAGCACGAGACGATAGGCCACATCTCCAATCCTGCTCTTAATCTCAAATGGTCCCACAAACCTCTTCGCAAGCTTCCCTTTCTGTCCAAATCTGACAACTCCTCTCATCGGTGACACCTTCAAAAACACCTTATCCCCCACTTGAAATTCTAGAGGTCTCCGCCTCTTGTCTGCATAGCTCTTCTGACGATCGCGAGACTCCTTCATTCTCATCTGAACAATTTTAACTTTCTCACTAGAGTCAGCAATCTCTGAGGGTCCATGGAAACTCCGAACTCCTACTTCTTCCCAACACGCTGGAGTCCTACATCTCCGCCCATATAATGCCTCAAATGGTGCCATACCAATACTTGAATGATAGCTATTGTTGTAGGCAAACTCACATAGAGGCAAGCTTTCATCCCAACTCTCCTTGAAGTCCAAAACACATGCTCGGAGAAGATCTTCCAATGTCTGGATGGTACGCTCAGACTGTCCATCTGTCTGAGGGTGGTAAGCTGTACTGAACTTCAACTGAGTACCCATAGATGACTGGAAAGTAGACCAAAACCGAGAAACAAACTTAGGGTCTCGATCGGATACTATGGACTTAGGCACTCCATGTAGCTTGACTATATTGTCCCTGTACAACACAGTCATCTTGTTCATAAACTGACCAGTCTTGAATGGCAGAAAATGTGCTGACTTAGTCAATCTATCCACAATCACCCAAATAGCATCATTGCCCTTCCTGGTGTTTGGCAATCCCGATACAAAATCCATAGTGATGTGCTCCCATTTCCACTTCGGAATGTCCAACGGGTGAAGCAAACCAGGAGGCTTCTTGTGTTCTGCCTTAATCTGCTGACAAGTCATACACTTAGCGACAAATTCTGCAATCTCTTTCTTCATTTTCACCCACCAATAGTGATTCTTCAAATTCTGATACATTTTGGTGCTCCCCGGGTGAACTGAATATCTGGTGTGGTGCGCATCCGTCATCAGCTCTAACTTGATGTCTTGCACATCTGGCACACACAACCTGTCCTTGCAGTACAGAATTCCTTCAATCAATCTGAACTCTGAATGATCATCAATGTGGTCAATAATTCTCTGCAACTCAGGATCATCCTTCTGAACCTCCTTGATCCTATTAATTATTTCTGGCTCCCAAACTCCCAAAGTAGCAACCAATACTTTCTCCTTGACTGGCCACACTTCCACATCCATATCTCTGAACTGCTCTATCCATCTCCATTCAGGCATTACACACCCACTGAAGGCTGCTTTCCTGCTGAGAGCATCTGCTACAACATTCACCTTACCAGGATGGTACTTAATCGAAAAATCATAATCCTTTATGTACTCCATCCACCTCCGCTGCCTGTTATTCAAATCACCTTGTGTAAACAGGTATTGCAGACTCTTGTGATCTGTGTGCACCTCAAATCTCTCTCCATACAGATAATGCCTCCACAATTTCAATGCAAACACCACTGCTGCCAGTTCTAAGTCATGTGTGGCATACTTCTTCTCATGATCTTTCAATTGCCTTGATCCATAGGCTATCACTTTATCCTTCTGCATAAGAACACAGCCTAATCCAATCCCTGATGCATCTGTGTAAACCACAAATCCTCCACTGCCAGAGGGTAAGGCAAGTATGGGTGCTGAAGTCAATCGAGTCTTCAATTCTTGGAAACTCTTCTCACACTCTTCTGTCCATACAAACGGAACATCCTTCCTTGTCAACTTAGTGAGTGGAGATGCTATGGTAGAAAATCCTTTCACAAACCTTCTGTAGTAGCCCGCAAGTCCCAGAAAACTGCGAATCTCCGCTACATTTCGTGGACTACCCCAATTAACAACTGCTGCTACCTTCTTAGGGTCCACTGTCAATCCATCCTTAGAGATAATATGACCCAAAAATGCCACTTGCTCCAACCAAAATTCACATTTGCTTAACTTAGCATACAATTGGTTATCCCTCAAGAGCTGCAACGATGTCCTCAACTGATGCTCATGCTCTTCTTTAGTCTTCGAATATACCAACACATCATCTATGAAGACGACCACAAACTGATCTAGGAAAGGGGCAAACACCTTATTCATCAGTGCCATAAAAACAGCTGGTGCGTTCGTCAACCCGAAAGGCATCACAAGAAACTCAAAATGGCCATATCTCGTCCGGAATGCAGTCTTAGGAACATCCTCCTTTCTGACTCGTAGTTGATGATAACCGGAACGCAGATCTATCTTCGAAAAGAATTGGGCTCCCTGCAACTGATCAAACAGCTCATCAATCCTCGGTAACGGATACTTGTTCTTAACAGTCACCTGATTCAACTGTCGGTAATCTATACACATCCTCATGGTCCCATCCTTCTTCTTCACAAATATCACCGGAGCTCCCCACGGTGAAACACTGGGCCTGATGAATCCCTTATCCAACAGATCTTCTATTTGAGTCTTCAACTCCTTCAATTCTGCTGGAGCCATCCTTTACGGAGCCTTAGAAATAGGTGCTGTACCCAGTTGCAATTCTATCGTGAAATCCAACTCACGAACAGGTGGCAAACCAGGGATCTCCTCCGGAAATAAATCCGGGAATTCTCGCACCACAGGAATCTCATCAACAGTTTTAGACTCCTTGTCTTCCGCGATAAACGCGATAAAGCCTTCACAACCGCTCCTTATCAACCGTTCTGCCTTCAACACAGAAATCAACCGAGTGGGTGCAGACTTCTTGTCTCCAACAAACTCAACACTACAATCTGCATTCTGTAACCTCACGGTCTTGTTAAAACAATCCAACACCGCTCGGTTCGCTGCAAACCAATCCATTCCAAGAATCACGTCAAATTCTGACATCGGTAAGATGATCAAACTGACAGTCAACACAACTTCTCCAATCTGAATACTACATCTAGGATAGATAACATTACAAGGTACATGTCTACCTACAGGGGTAGCTACTATCAAATCATAGGGTAATATCTCCTTATCCTCCCCCAAACGAGGTGCAAAAGATGGTGCAACAAATGAGTGTGTGGATCCAGGATCAAATAGAACTTTAGCATCAAATCCACAAACTGAAAGTGTACCTTCTATAACATTGCCCGCTGCCTCTGCCTCCTCATGCGTCAGCGCATAAGCTCTCCCTGCCTGCTGGGGACGCTGTTGATGATACTGCTGCTGTGGCCTAGGACCACGAGCCTGAAGTCTGGGTGGTGCTTGGGGCCTCTGCTGGAACCTCTGTTGTGGTACTGGAGGTCGCTGCTGCGGTGGCTGGGGTGGTCGAACAATCATCTGTCGCTGCTGGGGCCTGGCCTGTACAGGAGGCACCTGTCTCAACGGTTGCGCTGGATAAGGTGGTCTAGGCGCCGGAGGCGCCGGAGCTGGAAGTGCAGGTGGTGCTACTCCCGTCTTCTTAGGGCAATTGCGGACCTTATGCCCTGGGTCCCCACAATGAAAACATGATCCAGTCTGCTTCCTACAGTCACGAACGTGATGACTACCCCCACAGAAAGTGCAAGTGATCCGCTGAGGTAACTGGCGAAGCACTGGTTCAACCCTTAGTCTCTTCGGTGCAGGCTGCTGGTAGTACTGGGATGAAGAACCCTGTGCCTTGGGTTGAGGTATCAATGCCAAAATCCTTTGCTGCTCCAAAGCAATCACGTCTTTCAGAGACTCCTCTGCCCAAAAAGCTTCCTTAACCACATCGTCATAGTCGGTCAACTTGCTACGCTGAACCTGTAGCTTGATGTCTGCTCGCAACCCCTTAATGAACCTCCGAATCCTCTCCGACTCGGGCTTAATCAGATTCTCTGCAAACCTGGATAGATGGGTGAAGGAGATCTCGTAATCCTGTACTGTCATGTCACCCTGGACCAATCTCTCAAACTCCTCCATCTTCTGATCCCTATAGTGCTCTGGGATGAACTTTTTCTGGAACTGCTCAGTGAAGATCTTCCAGGCAACATCCTCACCGATTGCCTCATAAGGGTGCTTCACTGTCTTCCACCACCTCTCTGCTGCCCCACGGAACATGTGGGTCGCTAGCTGCACCTGCTGAACCCCCGTGCACTGAAACACCTCAAAAATCTTCTCCATCTGAACAACCCACTCATCAGCATTAGCGGGGTCCTCAATGCCATGGAACTCTAGGGGAAACCTCTTCCTGAACTTCTCAACTAGATCGTTGAGGTCATACTCTTTGGCCTATGGCTGCCCCACCTTCTGCATCACCTCAAGCATCTGGGTTTGGAAGGTAGCCTGGCTCTCATTCTGTCTGGTGCTCTGATCAGCCAAGTCTTTCTGAGACTGAATGAATGCTGCCATAAATTGGTGGAATTGATTATCTGAGCCATCTTGAGAAGTGCTGCCTTCAGGTTGAGACCCATTGTTGGATCGGGTTGTTCTACCAGCCATAGTCCTGTAAAATAGTCAAAGTTAGTTCCAATACACCTCAGGCTAACGACACAATGCTAGGAAAGGACTACCAAGCTAACCTATTAACTAACGAAATCCTCACACGCGTCCTATGGTTTCTACAATTTTTACCCTGAGAAACCATCCATTGCTCTGATACCATTCTGTCACGTCCCTCGAACCCGATTAGAGAAATAACCGGATCCGAGGAGTGAAATTTAGGACTAATTTAAAATTTTTGTCCTTTAGGCCCAAGGATCGTAAGTCCGCTGTGAGGATAATGTATTTGAACCTCAAATCATAAACAATAGCGGAATTCATACATTGATCTCAACAATGGATAATAAATCTCAATTAAATTTAAAGTTGCAAGAAGAATAATTAAACCTATACAGAAGTTAAATTAATTACAACGAACATCCCAAAACTAAGATCATTAAATCAATGAAGTCAATGAAAGAAAGTTCCAACGATAACAATAATGAATTAATAAAATCTAATGAAGTGCCCCTGTGAGTCTCTCATGTGCCTGATAGTGATGACGTTACTCTACGTCATCAGCACTCCACTCTCGTGCCTCCTCTGCTGGTTGGAGATCCTCTGGGATCTCCTCACCGGCCTGCTCCTCGTAGTAGTACTCACCTGAGGAGTCTGTACACCAAGGAACAGAGTCAACGACATGTTGAGCAATAGATAAGCAAAATATAATTTAAACATAACATGCATCAAGTGTAAGAATAATGACAGGTATAATCAAGTGAATACAAGGAACAAAACTAGGCATAAAGCATGAGTAAATAACCACAGAATCAATATCAGGAACCCTAGCAATACTAACAATCACCACCACCAATGTAATGCAATGCACAAGAGGGAGACTCCGTGGATGTCCAAGCCACCTCACGGGGTACCAGTAACAATCCTATCCGGACTACTGATACCAAAGTCCGGCTCCAGGGGGATCCAAGCTCCCGGTCCTGGGAATAGTAGCACGGTCCAAGCCCGCTCCCAACTATTCAACGCCATGGACGCCGTCCAAAGCCGACTGCCCACCCCGATGTCCGAGTAACCGGCCCATCAATAAAACCCAAAACTGCAGCTGGCTATGATATGCAAATAATAATAAAGTGGTGTTGACACGCGGGGAAAACAAGACAAGCAAGTCTGGCTAGCTCAACAAACAAAACATGTTTTTAGGGATTATTTCATTCAAAACAATACAAAACAAATCAACCACACGATAATCCCTTACATGCTAGCCAGACATGTTTATCAATACACGATAAACAGTTCCTAAGGTACACTCTAAGTCAGGTCCTTGTTCTAATTCTACAAGAGTTTATGTTTCATAATTAATTAGGTGTTTTATGCCAAGAGAGTGTACAAAGAACGATAATCAACGGATACAGTTAACAAGTCAAGAAGAGATTACAATCCAATCTTAGGCAAGTGTTGTCATCCATATACCACATATGTTTTAACGGAGTGCGTGGGGAATTCGAATCAACAATGTTTATATAGAATTCCTGGGTGTACAATCATGTTAAACATTGATTGATTCAACTCCATACGCATTCGGTTAAACCATACACAATACACGAATACCTAGACAACCCATCGAAGCACACCAAGCCACGTGCTACGATTTTAATACCCCATTAATGGTCACGTGAGAGACTAGGTTTATGGTTTCCAGTATCTAAGGCTCAAACCTAAGTTTTTAATCTCATTTACACTAAAACAAGAGCTGAAATAGTAATCTGAATATTTACATCACTTTCTGACCTCCGATCGTGATGAAACTAGAACCATTGGATTCTACATCTCGAGAGCTTTCCAACGGTATATTATATGTAGAATTCCAACGGACAGATTAAAAGATACGGCCCAAAGAAATCTGACCTTTTTATATATATATAAATATATAAATATATATTTTTATTAAATATATACTGTACCTGCGCTGGACCTGTACCTGCGCCGGACCAGGTTCAGTACATCTCATCGTTCTGAACTGAACGTTCAGAACGTTCTGACTGAATGTTCAAACATTGAATCTTTTTTTATTTTATTTTATTATCATGATGTATCCGTTATTACCATGACGTACCTGCGCTGGTTATGGACGTTCAGATTCTGGACGTCTGAACGTTCCACAGTGCAGTATTTTTTTTTTATTTTATTTTATTTATGTATTTTCATTTCACCCAAAACCTTTTTTTTCATCTACTCCAAATCCTTCCAAAAATTCACCTGCACAAAACTGAGCCACCATGCTCTCCCAATGATCCATTCCATCCATCATCATATCCACAAACATCAATTAACATCAAATTAAATGATAATTTACAATTTAATTAAAGATTACCCAAAACTATTTTAGCATATTAATCCCAAATTAATAATAGAAACAGGCTTGGAATTTGGGAAATCTAACAAGAAAGCACATCCAATCAATGGAAAACATACACATATGCTTAATTATAAAGTGCAGATCTACTTGCCTCAACCAAGAAGAAGATTGGAATCGGGGTATTCGAAGAGAAGCTCTCTATCACAAAACCCACAAATCTAACCCGACCAAACGCAACCTAACACGCAAAGGAAAAGAAAAGAAATGAAAAGATTGGGATCAAGCCTAAATCTAAACCAAAGAGAATTGATTGAAAAGATGAAAGTGAGGGAAATCTTACCAAACTGATGTCAATGAAAAGGGGAGATCGCGAGGAAGAAGATTGGCGGTTCGGATCTTCGAGATGGCCTTTCTGGGGAAGAGTTCCGGAGCCTTGGAAAAATGAGGAAGAAGAAATGGCTGCGGTAGACAAAACCTTCGTTGCAGAGAATGAAAGGAGATTAGGTTAATCTCTTGCTTAAGAAGAAAGGGAGGAGGAAAATACAAGTTTACCCTTAAGTGGGTCCGGTGAAAGAATCAATTATTAGAAGGGTTTCTGGTCGTCGAATCGCAATGAGCCAGAAGACAAAAATGATCAGCGCGATAAGACCTTTCCAACGAACCCAAAATCACGGCGATAGGAATTTTTCGGAAAAACACTCAATTTTCCCTAAATTGCAAACTACCCCCCCTACTAGGGGCAAACGAACTCAGAATCCAACGAAACTCCACAGACACTATTCTAACGTTAAAAGAAACTCGCTCACCTTCTAATCCCACCTAAATATCTAACAAAACAATAGTAATAATAATTTCAAATAAATGGGTCAACGGGCCGGTTATTAGGCCCAACTGACCTAGTAAGGTCACGGACCTTACAACATCCTTCCTTGTGAGTCTGTTTAACGGTTTGGCAATCGTAGAAAATCCTTGTACAAACCTTTGATAATAACCCGCCAGGCATAAGAAACTTCGCACTTATGATACATTTGTGGGTCGCTTCCAATTCGTAACCGCTTCTATTTTGGTAAGGTCTACAGATAATCCGTCTCTTGAAATAATGTGACCAGAAAGGTTACTTGTTCTAACCAAAAATCACACTTACTGAATTTGGTATTTAGCTGATTGTCTCTCAACACCTGCAAGGAGGTACGCAGGTGCTCGCCATGTTCTTGTCGTTCTTTAGAGTAAATGAGGATATCATCAATAAATACCACCACAAATTTGTCCAAATAGGGTTGAAAGACTTGGTTCATCAGTGCCATGAATGCGGCTGGCGCATTGGTCAATTCGAAAGGCATGACTAGGAACTCGTAATGGCCATACCTCGTCCGGAACGCTATCTTGGGAATGTCTTCCTCCCTCACTCTTAGCTGATGGTAGCCGGACCTTAGATCAATCTTGGAAAGGTGTTCCGCACCTTGCAATAGCCGGACCTTACACTCTGATCAGAATTGTGTTGCTGAACTAAAAGCATCGTCATCTTATGGACTCTATTTGTACTCTTCTTCATTCCTCTCAGCGCCATCGCTTCTTTTAGGGTGAAGCTCTCCTTACTGCTGCTTATTTTATCAATCATTATCAATCCACTATTTTCTCTGGACTTACTTCCTTTGATATCCTCTTGAATTAGAAACCAGACTATTCCACTTTCTATGCTTTTGGCTGATGTTTTATTCTTCTTCCTGCCCATGAGTGATCTAAACTTTCTTTCGAATCCAACATGTGTCTTCCTTGGCTACGAGATTCAACATGAAGGCTTCCAATGTTTCAATCCTAAAGGCAACTGTTGTGTCTCTTGGCATGTTACATTTCTTGAACACAATCCTTTTCTATTTTCTATTCTATTTTTATTTTTCATTTTTTATTATAATTATAATTATATTTATTCCTTTTGTGTATTTTAATCATTGTTTTACAAGAAATCAATCTATTGGTGGGCTCAACATGAAGTGAAAATAAAATTCTCCTAGAGGATCTTCGGCAGAATTACACAAATATGGTCTTGATCTTTGAGTTTTTGGCATACATGAATAACGATAGACATCCATTTTTAATTCTATTACAGATATCTTTTTTTTTTTTGGGTTCTATACTTTGGGAATATATCATTACTGGGAGTTGCAAATATGTTTTTCCTTTCCGATTTTTGATGCCTATTCTTAAATGATGTATACTTTTGTCTTTTAACTTCAATGAGTTCCACCTTAAATTTGTGTTAATATCCGTTTATTACTATTTGTTTTTCTAATTTGGACATTGACTGGAATAAATTTTTAATTACAATCAATCAGTAAGACTAAATATATCTAAAATTTTGACCCTACCAATATTGCTATGACTAAATTTTTATCACACGCCCGTGCTTGAGGAAGGGGTGTGCAAGCTAGTAAGTTTGAGTGCCCTAAATAGCCTGTGCTTAATTTGCTAGATTCTGAAGTGCTGAGGTATGCTTATGCGGAACTTGAGGAGTCACGTGGAGCAATTCAGGTCTGACAAGTGTTCCATAAGCTATTCCTTTGTTATTTTCTAGTTGTTATTATTTTAACTGCAGATTTTCACTTTCCATGCAGCCTGCTAAGAAAATATATGAGAGTCTTTTAGCTAATAGCGGCAGTGCAACGGCCCTGGCACACATACAAGTAAGAAATATTCGGTTCTCCTAATAAATCTATCATCTTGTGGGTTTATTTATTCATTCACTATGGCGATTGTGGTTACTGTTCCAGTTTATCCGCTTTTTGAGAAGAACTGAAGGGATTGAAGCAGCTCGCAAGTACTTCTTAGATGCTCGGAAATCACCGAACTGTACATATCATGTATATGTTGCATATGCAATGATGGCGTTTTGTCTTGATAAGGATCCTAAGGTTGACAGGCATTTTCGTGTTTCTTTATTTATTTCATTCTTCCTTTTCCCACTCTCATACTGCTGTTTTGATGCTTATCTTCTAGTGAGTGTAAACAATTGTGACCTGTCCAATGTATTTGGTCTTCACTGAGGAAGGTCAAAGCTGCGGTGGAGATCTTTCAATGCTTGATCCATTGCGGCATAAACCCTGCGATTTTATTTCATATATTAAATTGAGAATCTAATTCCTAACTAGATTATATTGTTCAAAATAGCTGACAATAGTGAGACTTTTGAAAATTTATCATCGTTTTTGCACAGATTAATTATCAACATTCGTCTAGTTTTTAACAAAATTACATTTTGAGTGTGGAAAATATGCCCTGAAACTTTTATACATGCTCTCTGAATATGCTGGATAACTGTATAGTTAGACAAACATTTTCAAATAGTGGTTTGTTGATGCTCCTACTGCGTCATGTTCTACGTTAATTTGAATTCTGCCAGGCTTCAATGTCCTTAAGTTGGGAAAATCTCCGCTGAGCACCATGCTAGCGCTGCACCTAGTGGGCCCACCTTATGATCCATATGAGCAGACAATAAAGCAGGGAACCCCCTACCCCCCCTCCCCATTAGTCACCGATCCCAAGTTTGGCACCCATCCGAATGGACTAGACTGTTCGATTGACTGCACTTATTTGGATGGTGAAAACTTTTGGGCTGTTTATCAAGTGGTTAGGATGCTGATCCAAGCGTCATCTTCTGATGGGGCTGAGGTGATGGTAATGCTTGTGGAGTGTAGTAGGGAACTTGCTAAGTAGGGTATTGAAGGTGCAATTGTTGGAGATTCTTTTTGTGGGATACTGTGGACTTTTAGATCCTCTCCTTTCCTTGGATTGACTGCACCATTTCCTTTATTTATTTATTATTATTATTTCAGCCTTGCTTTCTGTTTTATTTTCTCATTTCAGCAATCCTTTCTGTCTTATTCTCTCTCTCTCCAGCTTTACTTTTTTCTCACTTCAACAGTGCTCTCTCCCCCAGCCGTCTACCATTTTCAGCTCTAGCTGTCCACCTACAGTGCTGCTGTCTTTCCCTTTTTTTTACTTCCGAGAGGCTGCTGCTGTCTCTTACTAAACGTTACACCCCCTCCCTTCTCCCCCCTCCTCTCCCTCCCTCCCTACTCCCTTTTTTATTTGCTGCTGTCTTCCTCATCTCAATGGAACATTAACTTTTTTTTTTTTTTTTTTAATGTTGCATGCATTTGCAAATAAAATGTTCTGTATATCTGGTTACATTTCAATATTTTTTTCGGAGTTTTAATATCTTTTCATTTTCAGATGTTTTTTTGTATATTTTTATATATCTCAATCGTGCGTTTTCCGGAATGGAACACTGGAATGCCGGAACGCTTCACTATAAAGCCAAACCGGAATAGGGCCCAGAATGGAATTGACAACTATGAACACAGGTGCTTCTCCCGTCAGAATCCAGCAAACCACTGCTCGAATCTTCTTCTCAGAACTTCCCTTTACCTTCACCTATCCTAATCCTGGTGCATACCTTCAGCCCGAGATCTTCAAGAAAACCTTGGGCAAGTGTAAGACCATGATTATCAATGTTTCTTGTATCTTCCAGTACAAGAAGCCTCGTCCTGGGCTGTTGCTCAGCCGGTTAGGGACATGGGTGTGTATGTGAGAGTGCGTGAGTTTCAAGGATGAAAATAGCGGTAGCGGCGGGCGTAGCGGCCCGCCGCCAAACCGCTACGAAGCGGGCGATACGTAGCGTAGCGGGGATACGTAGCGGCGTAGCGGTGCGATTTTAAAAAATCGCCAAAAAAATCTGAAAAAATTCCAGAAAATCCAGAAAATTATAAAATGAAAGAAAATGTGGTTCTTTTGTAAAAGTAAGTAAGAAAAGGGGGCGTAGCGGTGCCCTCAATACATGAGGTCCTGTATCGCTGTATAAATAGAAAATAATAGTAATAATTAGTTTTTTCACATGCTTTCTTGTTTCTTAGTCATGCTAACCTAAAAAGTAATGGAAAGCTCATTAAAAAAAAAAAAATAGAACATGAATTCATGAAATAAAAGCATAAGAAATTAAGAATTAAAAAATAAGAAGACTTAAGAGGTAGGTCATTCCGTCATTACACAATAGTGATTAACAATACACAATACCCATTAGTCATTAGTGAATATTGAACAGTCAAATATCAATACTTCAACATTCATGATTCAAATTCAATCAAGTGAATGAACTATGAAGTGATCAGCAATCAACAATTCAACATTCAACACCAATTTAAAAATGACAAAGAATAGAGAGTTAGTGACGGATATAGGAATACCTTAATCAATAATCACCACCAAAAGGAATGTCTACCAAGATTCAAGGGGCTATGGTTATCATCATCCCCATTAGTGTTATTATTTGATCCACTGGCACTGGCACCATATTGGATTTGATATTGATGAGAATTGGGATCCACAAATCCAAAGAAGGCAGCTGCACCCGCATCAAAAGAACTTGGAGGAGGTGGAGGTGGACCAGGTGGTACATGTGGATTTCTACCATATTGCGTTTCACCATAGTCACCATATGAGTATGGCCCCGAAGTTGAAGACTGTTCTTCTCCTTATTCTAATTGACCATATGGAAAATAGTCAAAATATTGTGAGGGTCCTTGTCCACTGTAACTAGGGTTCCACGAATCAGTCCATGATGCCGCTTGTTGTCCTCCAACATCTCCACCCATATTTCCTTGCTCACTACTACCTCCAGCCCCAGGTGGTGAATCTCTTCGGCGCCATTGATAACCACGGCTTGGATCAAATCTTCCAGATGGAGGTAACTCATGTACTTCCTCTATAGGAATGTCATCGTCTTCATCATGCTGATAGTATTCACTAGTACCACCTATCCCACTGTCTCCTGCTCCTCCTCCATCTCCACCATGGCTACTCGAAGAGACGGTGGTGGAACTAACTTTCTTAGAAGCAGGTTATTTCCCACTCCTCCTAGTCCTACTGGCACCTTCTTCCTGAGGTGGCTGACCTTCTGCAGGTGCCTCACCCATATCCGAATCTATCAACTCTTGAACTGTTTCCTGAAACTTCGGATCTGAATCTAGCAGTGGATCCTCTATCTCGGCTAACCATGGGAGTAAGGGATCGTCCTCTCTGAATATGTGATCCAAATTAATAGGACAATAAGCAGGATCATCCCTTGACCTTCTCTCCCTAATTCTGTTTCTCAACTTCAGATTGTAATGACAATATACAAGCTTATTGAGTTTCTGCATGGTAAGCCGATTTCTGGCCTTCGTGTGGATCAAAGAGAAAGTACTCCAATTTCTTTCACAGTTGGAAGATGTTGTAGTTTGACTAAGGATGCGAACAGCTGCTTTCCTTAGATGTGGAGCACTCTCTCCAAAATTCATCCACCAATCAGCTGAAATGCAAAAAATAAATAAAGAAAATTAGATATTCGTAATCCTCAAGTCCTTCTAATCAATTAAGATAAATAAATCAAGATTCAAGACTATTGGGTGGGGTCTTCTATTCATCGTCATACATACCAGGTGGCATCCTTCCAATCGATCGTATCACAAGAGGGTCAGCAAAGGTTCCTCTCTTTTGTGTATATATAGATATCTACAATGTAAAAATTAGATATAAGCATGTATGGGAGTATGGCAGTTGGCACTTGGTAGCATAATTAAATTCTCTCAAGTAACCACCCACTCACCTCTTGTATTACATCAATTTGATCATCTGCATCTAACAATTTTTTTAATACCTCCCGTAATCCTACCCGCAAGTCCGTATCTATTGCTTCGGTGTGTAGTTCGACATTGCGGTAATAGAATTCGGGATTCAAAAAATAACCTACATTATAAATATGTAGAATGTACTGTGAGCAAACAAGATAATAGATACATTAGTTAGGAAAACAAAAATGTATCAAATTCAAAGATATATATTAATTACCTGTAGCATGCAATGGATGGTGCAACTGATCGTTCCAACGGGCATCAATAATCTTTATATATTTATCGTGATATGTAACATTTTCTATAATGGATTGCTTTGCCCGATCCATTGCTTCATATATAAAGCCCATTGTCGGCTTGTCATCACCATCTACAAGCCGCAACACTTTAACCAAAGGCTCAAAAACCTGTAATATCTTCTTCACTTTCTTCCAAAACTTATTGTCCCTCATAAGGTTTGGGACTTCAAACCCCGGACCACTAGTTGCATTGCCCCATTTCGAACAAAGCCATTTTTCTGATGCAAACATCTGAATGAGCTCCGTTCTAAACTTTACAAGGCTTTCCATAGCCAAAAAATGAGTTGCAAACCTAGTTATTCCTGGACGCAGCAAGGCATGGTTATTTGTGCATCTTTTCATCAAGCTTAACACCCATGAATGATCATATATAAATCTTGTAATTCCTCTACATGCCTTGATCAATGAAGCCACTTTTGTCTTCCTTCCAATCTCTTCCAAGATGAGATCTACGCAGTGTGCTGCACATGGGGTCCAGAATAAACGGGTCCTCTTCTCCTGTAATTGCAAACCTGCTTTCTTGAAATTGGCACCATTATCTGTAACAATCTGTACAATATACTCCTCTCCCACACTCTCTACAACTTTATCCATAAGATTGTATATATATGTGGCTGTCCGTCTATGTTCACTTGCATCAATGGACTTCACAAAGACGGTCCCAGCGACTGAATACACCAAAAACTTTATTAATTGTGTTTGGGTGCCGCTGGTCCACCCGTCACACATGATGGTAACACCATTCTGTTGCCACATGGGCCTAAACGTTTCCACCCAAGCCTTTATTTCTCTATATTCTTCTTCAAGATCTTTAGTGCCCACATCATATACGGAGGGCGCCTGTATACCCCGCCCAGCTTCGGCGGCAACATCAAGAATAGTCTGGAAATATGGGGAATCTATTGCTGTAGGTGGTATGTTCTTGTGAATTAGCCATTTTGCTGTAGCTTTGGCCAATCTATCTCTTGCAGCCTTCATTACCCCTTTCATAACACTAGATATTTTTGGTTGTTTATCTCCCTCTTTTCTATGTGCTAGAGGATCAACAGGGGGAGGAATTGCTCTTCTCGTAGAGATAATTTCAACATCAACATCCCGTTCTCGGGTGCTAAATGCCCTACGCAAGGACCCCGCAATGCCCTTACCCTTGCTTGGCACAGATGTAGATGAGCCCCCTGCGTCATAATATCTGCTTCCAGCAAATGCACGACGTTCTTGTTCTTCTTGTTGACTCATCAAAGACTCTCGGCGTGCAGCCTCCATCTGTGCATCTTCCTCCTCCTCAAAGTATTCATCCCCAAATACATCATAACGGGCAGCATCAATATCTTGCCGTTTCTTTTCTTTTATCTCTACTTTTCTAGCTTTATTTTGGCCAAGCAAAGCTTTCATTTCTTCCCTGATTTCCCTTGGTACTTCGGAACAGGCAGCAACATTGCCAGAAACGTGGCCCAAGTGCTGCTTGAATCTTGTAATGCCCCCAGTGGTTATTTTCGAACAAAACTTGCATTTGATTTTCAACCTATTTTCCTCAACTGCCTCACCAAATCTCCATGCGGGATCAGTACTACGAGGCATTTTAAGTGATCAATTTGCAAAGACAAATAGACTTAATACCTGTCTCTTGCTATAAAGATGAACAAGTAGTATGTTAAAAATTAAAAAAAACAAAGAAATATGTTAGAGGAAACATATATATAATGCTTAGAAATTATTCTCTTGACATTTAATTGGTATTTCATTACTTAAAGTATCAAATTTTTTCAAAAAATAAATAAATCCGAAAATAAAAATTAAAGAAAAATCAAGAAACATTCAAGTGGTGATGGATTGATCTATGGGAAACATAGATCTATCATTTACAAGCAATTTCCAAGTTGTTTCATTGGTTGTCAATGAATATACACATTTTTTTTTTTTCAAAAAATAAATAAATCCGAAAATAAAAATTAAAGAAAAATCAAGAAACATTCAAGTGGTGATGGATTGATCTATGGGAAACATAGATCTATCATTTACAAGCAATTTCCAAGTTGTTTCATTAGTTGTCAATGAATATACACATTTTTTTTTTTCAAAAAATAAATAAATCCGAAAATAAAAATTAAAGAAAAATCAAGAAACATTCAAGTGGTGATGGATTGATCTATGAGAAACATAGATTTATCATTTACAAGCAATTTCCAAGTTGTTTCATTGGTTGTCAATGAATATACACATTTCTTTTTTCAAAAAAATAATAAATCCGAAAATAAAAATTAAAGAAAAATCAAGAAACATTCAAGTGGTGATGGATTGATCTATGGGAAACATAGATCTATCATTTACAAGCAATTTCCAAGTTGTTTCATTGGTTGTCAATGAATATACATATTTTCTTTTTCAAAAAAATAATAAATCCGAAAATAAAAATTAAAGAAAAATCAATATACATTCAAAATGTGATAGATTGATCTATGGGAAACATAGATCTATCATTTACAAGCATTTTCCAAGTGGTTTCATTGGTTGTCCATGAGTATTCAAATTTTTTTTTTTAAAATAAATAAATCCGAAAATAAAAAATAGAGAAAAAATAAAATAAAAATAAAAATATGTGTGCATGATGAAAGGGAAACATGGATCTCATCATATTAGAAGACAAGGAAGTTGAATCTTGTAGTTGTAGTTGAATCTTGGAAAAGTTGAAAAAAAACCCAAAAGAAAAACATACCTTGGACTTGGAATGAAATCTCTTAGGCCTTGAAAGTTGAATCTTCTTGTTGTTGTTACACTTGTTTGTGTTTGATTCTTTCTATTTTGATGTTTCTCACAAGTTGTAATGTGTTGTAGTTGAAAATGAGATGCAAAGCTAAAAATCTGATGTTTCACTGTGTTTAGAGGCAAAAACAGGCTGCAAAGGACATTAGGGCCGGCTGGGAAGGGGGGAAGGGAAGGGGGGGGGGGGGGGGTGTGTTTCCTTTTAAACAGGAAAAAGCGTAGCGGCCGCTACATCCAAAACGCCGATTTTTTCAAAAAATCGTGGCGGCCATGGCCGCCACGGCCGATATATCGGCCGCTACGCTTCGTAGCGGCCGTTTTTTTCATCCTTGGTGAGTTTGAGTCCTCCATGTAGGACAAAAAATAACAAGAACCTTGGGAGACCCTGAATCCCTGATTATTGCTAAGAAACTCAAAAAAATCTGAAGATGCATGTGATCTTCTGCTTGCTACCTCAGTCTGTTTGGGGAAGAGCCAGTTGTTGGGAGGGTGGTAGTATCAACCAGTTTTGGGGAAGAACCAGTTGTTGGGAGGGTGGTAGTATCAACGGCAGGAAGAAGGGCATAGCTGGTTGGAGTCTGAGTGGCTTGGGAGGCCGATGATGGAGGGTTTGCATATAGATATTGCTAGAGATGTTTGGGAAGGAGAGGGGCGATGAATTTGCAC